>CM035430.1:22502029-22612029 GCA_020310875.1 Ceratopteris richardii
ATGCAAACTCTGCATAAAATTCAATTGCCTGACTCTCACCTCAACATCGATGTTAGAAACTGGGAATTGTCATCAAAAGAGGCCTGTGCATTGAATAATATACATTTAGGTGAGATATTCATCGACAACCCTCTTTCAGCAATGGATGTTGACTTGCAAAAAATGAGCCTTTTCATATGCTAGATTCCCAGATTCATTACAAATAAATATAATGTTTTTGAAAATACATGCTAAAAGTAAAAATTGGGTCTGAAATGCTTAACAGTAACCTTAAAAGAAAGCACATCAAAGAAACCACCTGATGATGCTACACAAAAAAAAATGCATTCATATATCCAAGCACTGAACATTCAAATCCAAATCCAGAGTTCATCCATATAATGGTAATAGAAATGATCTAATTGGTTCGAATAGAAATTAAGGTTACTATGAGAAATGCATTCTCTGAAGCAAACAAACCAATTATGATTCTGACTTAGTTTTTCAAAGCCCATAGAGCTAGAAACATGCCTATGGAGGTCTTCATAACAATGAAAACAATGTAGAATAGCAAGTTGATGAAACATGAAAGAGTATGTTACCGATTTTGAAAATACTAGCCGATGTTCAATACATAGCTGTCTAGCAATTTCCTGAAGTCAAACGTCAACAGAAGATATTACTGAGCTTGCAGATGCCATAAAACGATAATGCAAAGACAACAATATGTGAAACTGTTTAACACAACCTATAGGTCTACTCATAGCACACATTTGAAAAGCATTACACAATGCCCCCCACAATTCCAACCTAGACTTGGTGCTAGCAGTATTGTAGTGAACAAACTCATATAAGATCAGTGATCTTCTCCGTACTCCTGTGCAGCATGAAGTTACAGTAAGCCCTTGTTTGTAAGATTCAGTTTGAATTCAGATCTTACCTTGAGGGTAAGGTTCTTAAGGTTCACCCACATATAATAGGTAAATAGAATCAAATATTTGAATTTCATTCATTCTAGACTTATCTTAGTCGCAAGTACACATGAAAAAAACACATGTCTTATACACACTGCCTCACGAAAAAAATACTTAAAAGTTATTATCCATATCCACATGTTTTCTGAGCAGATTAGCATTTAGAATTTACAAATTACAAGCACATCAACAATAAAACTGAGCAATCAACAAAGATACAAATAATGTCATAATGTAAAATGGATCATGGTAGAGTGACAAATCAAAATAACATATCACCAAAAAAATACATGTAAACATTGAACATACTACAGTGTTAAATAATCATCATTATATCATCAGAAAAAAATAATACTATTATAAATAAATTTTAGCACAAGAATGTGACAAGACACGTAACACACGCGCAGCCATTGCAAAGTGACAATAACCATAATATTTCCACCACTTCGATGGCTCCATTGTCACCTCTTTGCACACAGATGTTGTCAGACATTGATCCACAGGGATCAGTGCATGTGATCCACAGGGATCATTGATCCACCGGGATCAGTCTATTTGATCCACAAGGATCAATCCATGTGTGTGAGGGACAAGGGCCAGCTAGCCAAGGTCCCAAGCTCGGGGGATACCCTAAGGTACTTTGGTAGTAATGGGAGTACTTGATAGTAATGGGAATAAGTGTTGCATGATGGCCACATGTTCACACTAGACTATTCCAAATCATTGCTATCTTTAGAGTATACCATTGCTATTTTTAGAGTACAGGAGGGTATATATGGATGGGAGGAGAGTCACACACACAACATTCAAGTCTTTCTCACAATTGGTATCAGAGCGACAGATAGTTCTTTGGGAGATTTGTCGTTTTTTTTTCGTGTAGTTCTTTTTCTGAGATTTTGGGGGCGGCATCGTCTTCCTCGAAGAGCGTGCGTTTCTTCTTCACTGTCCCTCTGAAGAGGCCCACGGTCCACGACCTCTATAGGACTGTGCTATTCAAAACGTTGTGCCCACACTCTCAGTTTCCGTGCGTTCACACGGAAGGAAGGCCCATGTGCCTAATCTACGGGCGCTCAAACGTGGCTGCCCGGTGTTGGTCGGCCTGCCGCAGTCGTGTCTTCTCGCACGCGCACACGAAGGGCAAGGCACATAAAGAGAATCTTACTCTTTGTTGGACCAGACGCAGAGAGAGAAGAGATGTTCACTCTCTCCCTTGATCGCCGCCCAACTCTGAAGAAGTTTGGTGTGTCACTTTTCAGCGACCGAGCTGGCCAAAGTGAAAGAGCCCGCTCGTAATATACTTTGTTTAAGGCAATAAAGAAGGCGGATGGATATGTAGTTCAAGGTAATCAAACGTGATATGTGGGATAATCTGTACAGTATGCGCGCATCCCGGAGGCTGCAGGTGTTTCTGTATGATGCAAGGACTTCGAATTTCTGAATACTGTTTTAGTCTAAAGTTTCCCAAATTAACCAATCTATCCACATATTTGGTCATATTTTGGTCCTCCAATATCCAAATTAGGAGATCTTTGTTGCTATGGAAAGCTCTCTCATCGAGTGGCTGCAAGTCACAGTTTGGATTCAGTCCCTGTCATCTTTAGAGTTTTGAAGTTTATCATTCCTCTTCAACATCCCTCTTTTGAGCATCGTTATGAAGCACAACCTATTGGGAGAGAATTGGCAAGCTATTCCGACAAAGGATGGATAATCTTCAGCACCTACACACGCCTGCCAATTACTATTTGGACCTCCAGATAAGTCTCTTATCAATTTATATGCATTGTTACTCTCTTTTTACATCAAGTTGCATATAGAACACGCAAGTTTGCATAGCACCTAGACTATATGTGTAGTTTAGACGCGAGTTTGTATTGTGTGGTGCATGTATTCTTCTTGCAGGGAAAGGTAAGTATTTTCCTTGCAGGTTCGCGAGGAGAAAAAAAAAACTTGTCAGGGTGTGTATCCCCTTTCGGTCTACTTGTAGATATATTATGCCTGTTGGCATTGCGAAATTTGTCAAGGTGTGTAATCCCCTTTCGGTCCATTTGTAGATAGATTGTGCCTGCCGGCACCACTCTCACGGAAATTGCTTGTCGTAATTTTTTTGGTTTTCAAAATTACACCGTTATGCTTCCAAATTTTTTAGAAAATTAGTATGCATATGCATGGACGCATATAGAACATACTAAAAGTTTCTTATTTCTGCATGTTTCATTGAGCAAAGACTTGTAATTGCTTTTTTTTTCGCTGCCAGTTACTTGTTTTGAATATTTATAGAATGTTCAAACTATATAAAGATGAATGGTTAGTAGCATTCTGATCAAAGCATCCTATAGGTTTGTAGATATCTAATAGATATCACTAGTTAGGAAAAATGAATTTAAAGATAAGCCCATGGGTGGTTTTAAGTCAAAGGAACTTAGTAGTTCACAAGTTAGAATTCTAAGATGTTTAGTTAGAACCTAGAATAGAGGATAGTTAATCCTCAAAGATTTCATGATCAAGAAAGAATGCAATTAGCATTATGATCTAAAGAAATAAATTCAAGCTTTAAAAGGAAAATATTTAAAGCAATACATTTAGAAAGAGATGAGAATTTTCAGGTAAAAAGACTTTCTCTTCTGTACAAAGAACAAAGTGAGAAAAGGGTTAGTTTTACCAAGGTCTCATGAGTTAGAAAGTTAGAGATAAGAGGTCTCAAGGTAATTTGATACCTTAGAAGAGAACTCTAAGAACATCTACAAGTTTAGGATGCTTATAAATTAAGTATCTAGTTCATAAGTAGTTCTTATAATTCCATAGCTATAAGTTCTAGTGCATATTTCTATGTGTATAGAACAACGAAGTTTATTTCATACGAAGTATAGACTTCAGATTTGTGGAATGAAAAGGATAAATCAAGTTTGATCAAAATGCCATAGTTAGAAATAGTAAAAGAAAAGTTTTGTATGAACTTCTTAGATTTGGAGGTTGAGACATAGACTTTAAAGTTACTAGTTCTATAAAAGGAATCATATCTTGATTCTCTAACAGTTTAATATGGATAGATAGGGTAGTTTCGTCTATCTATTTACCTCGAATGAAGGATAGTGATCCTAGGTAGACTCATCTTTATTAAGTAAGCAAGGCAAGCCTGTAGGCCAAGAACTCTAGAGTGGTCAAGATACACATAAAGGCAAGGTTTGCAGAGAGCAAACAAGGCAAGTATGTGGGTGAGATACTCAAGAGTGGTCAAGACATACAGAAAGGCAAGGTTTGCAAAGAGTAAACCAGGCAATGCTATAGTCTAAGTCCCTAACAGGTAGTGAGACAAGGTTATATAGCACGGCATGGTTTGCATTTATTAGACAAGGCAAGGTTGTCTCCAGTAGGGAGTGATTATACAATAATGCAAGATCTAAAATAAAAAAATGAGTTCCAAATGGAAGATAAATTAAGAGGTAAGTTTGATGTCTCTATTTATAGTTATATCATAAATTGTGACCAAGTAAAGTGATCAAGTTTGAGCATGAGGGGAGATGATTATTAATCCGTGGACAATCAGATCTCCAAGAGACGTGATTAATAAATGCTACCAAGTTTCTTAAAATTGATTGTTAGTTTATTTATTTTCTATATTTTATGCATTCATCATGTAGTATGATGAATTCATATAGTCATGGAGACTCTAGTTGGAGTGCTTCAACACTTTCAGCGAAAGTGAGAACAAAATTCCAAGAGTTGTACTTGAAAGAATTACAGAAAAGGGGTTGATTAGACTCAGCTATTCATCCTTTGCAGCATCAGTTTTTCTAGTGAAGAAAACAGACGAATCTTATAGGATGTGCATCGATTACTGAGCACTCAATAAAATTGCTGTCAGACACAGATATCTTATGCCTAGGATTGATGATCTTTTGGACGCTCTAGGTGCAGCCATTGTATTTAGTAAAATAGATTTTATGAGTGGCTACCATCATATTAGAGTACGAGATCATGATAAGACTCAGTTAATCCAGAGAAGATTTAGTTGTTTCTTTCGAGGATAGAGTATCTATTGATGGGGTTTAGTTGGATCCCAATAAGGTTTCAGTTATGATCATTTCTAGGACTTTTCGATTTCTATCGGAAATTCATATCTTCCTATTCGTCATTAGCAGCGCTTATGAAGCAAGGGAAGCAAGCTAGTTTTGATACTTTGAAACAAGCTGTTTCAGAGGCTCCTATACTCCAAGTGGTAGATTCACAGAAACCATTTGAGTTAGAGACAGCTGCTAGTGGCCTACGCCATAGGGACAGTTTTGAGCCAAGATGGTAGGCAAGTGCATGAGCAGGAGTTGTATGTAGCGGTGTATGCACTTAAAGTCTAGAGACACTATCTTTATGGTGTAGACTTTAAGGTATACACAGATCACCATACACTTAAGTATTTTTGTAGTCAGCCAGATCTTTGAGGCAGTCAAGCTCATACAGGAGTTTCACATGGAAATCCTGTATAGAAGAGCAAATAGAATATAGTTGATGATGCATTATCATGGATAATGTATCAAATGAGCTTTATAGTTCTAGAAAGCTCATTGCTTCAAGAGATAAAGGAAGGGCAGGTGGAAGATCCACATTCGAGCCATCGGTGATGACTCTATTATAGGAGACAGGACAGTTTCAGCTGTTTCTTCCCCTAGTAGAGTGAACAAGTCCATTCCGTCGTTCGACGGAAAGGAAAGGTTTGCATAACAGATTCCCGAGATTTGAGAAGAAAAGTCATGCATGACGCTTATGATGTGCCTTGTGCAGGACATCCAGGTGTTGACAAGATAATACAGCTTGTTAGAAGAACAATTTGGTGGCCTCGATAGCCAGAGATGTCCACATTTATGTTTCACAAGCTTTATGTATCAAGTCAAACAAAGCAGAAAGGATAAAGATTCCAATTCTTTTGTATCCTTCACAGATTCCAGATCACAACTGGGACAATGTATCCATGGACTTCATAGTCGGGTACGGCGGACCCAAAGGAAGTGGGATACTATCCTAGTTGTGGTAGATAGATTGATGATCCATAGGGATCATGACTTTGGTCCATAGGGATCAGTCTATACCCACGCAGGAGACCATAGAAACTCCACACAGGGATCAGAGTGTCAGACATTGATCCACAGGGGTTAGTCCAGACATTGATCCACAGGGATCAATCATACGGATGATCCACAGGGATCAGTCCATTTGATCCATAGGGATCATTTCATTTGATCCACATGTAGCGGAGTTGTTTATCCAGCATGTCTTCAGATTGCATGGGTTGTCGACATCCATAGTTTCAGATAGGGATGTCCGTTTCATAGGACCAAGCACGTCAATCAATTTTTAGAGGACATATTAAGGGCATATATGTCTGAGAGACACATAGATTGGGATAGTATTTGGCACTAGTTGCATTTCCTTTTGAGATGAACTATGGCATGAATCCCAATGCTCTCAGTACCATAGGTATGTCACAAAAATGTCCTAGTGCTTTGGAGTTCTTAGAAAACATCCAAGCAAATTTAGAAATAGCTAAAGCCAAGATGCAGCAAGAAGCTGATAGGGCTAAAGAGTACGCTGATATGAAAAGATCTCCTAGATCCTTAGAGGTAGGAGATAGAGTCTTTCTTCAGGTACTAGTTAGATCTACTTCATTGTCCATAGGGACGTGTAGTACGCTATCACCAAGGTTTTGTGGACCTTAGAAGATAGTTAAAAATCTACGTGAAGTTGCATACCGAATAGATTTTCTTCTAGATTGAAGAGTTCATCGAGTGTTTCATCCAGTGTTTTTTGGGAGGATAATCTAATAGAAGGTATTGACTGAGATTTGACATTCAAATTTGACCATACCCTTGATGAATCCTTTCAGCCTCATCTTGACTATCAAAAATCCTAACCATAATTCTTGCTCAAAAGCAAAAATGCTTTATATACAGAAGTTAAAAAGCCAAAACAATTCAAAGTTCCTAAAATCTAGGATCAGCCTTGAAAAGCATGCAATTAATATTGAAAAGCTTACAATTAGCTTTTAGAGATAAAAAGCAAATTAATTAACTCTTAAAAAAGCTTTACTGAGAAAAGTTATCCCCGCCTTATGTAACTTTTTCATAAGTGGTTTTTGCCTAATCTTTGAGGCTATATAAACCTCAGCTCATATCATAGTTTATCATCCATCGGTTGGGAACTATCCTCTTCATCTTGGAGGTAGTCCATCAATCCTTGAGGGCAGCCTATATGTGAGCTCTTGGAAGAGAGAAGCTATCAAATTTGTGAAGGGCAATCTTGAGCTATCACCTATTGGAGAGAAGTGCTTTTGCCAACTTCTATCCTGAAGAGGTTCTTCATCTACTTTCATTATTCGGAGGGTGAGCAGTCTTGATGTGTGTATGCAACTATACAGCCATATCTTGTACTCTTGTAAGAGAAGATTCTTTTAAATTGACCATGAAGATGTGTGCTTGACTATACTTCATCCTCATACTCGTCATCCATTGCCTATACAACTATACAACTATACAGAGTCTTGATGTATGCAGTATTGATGTGTGTATGCAACTATACAGCCATATCCTGTACCCTTGTAAGAGAAGAGTCTTCTAAATCGACCATGAAGATGTTTGCTTGACTATACTTCATCCTCATACTCGTCATCCATTGCCTCTTCCTCACATCTCTTGGAAGGCTCTCTTTCACAGGCATGGATAGTGAGAAGTTTCCAATTTACATTTCATTGTGTATCTTTGTATATTGTTACTCTTGTAATTTTTTGGAGTCAATATTATAATTTTTTATGCAGTACTTTTGCATACACTCTCTTGGTATGTGTACTTGAAATTTTATTGTACCTATCTTGTATCCTGGACTTACAATCACACATAATGGCTTGTCTCATCTGCATGTGAAAATGATAGACAAGTCTAAGATAGACCTCTCTTTGTCCATGGATGCTCTTCAATGCAAGTACGATGAGTCCTATATGTGTCATCCAAAACTTTCCTTCACCCATAACGTGCAATCTATGTCTCTAAGTGTGGTACAAGGCGGTATAGAACATTTGGTACAACACATACGGTATGTGGTACCGTACCAAACATCTCTCTCTCTCTCTCTCTCTCTCTCTCTCTCTCTCTCTCTCTCTCTCTCTCTCTCTCTCTCTCTCTCTCTCTCTCTCTCTCTCTCTCTCTCTCTCTCTCTCTCTCTCTCTCTCTCTCTCTCTCTCTCTCTCTCTCTCTCTCTCTCTCTCTCTCTCTCTCTCTCTCTCTCTCTCTATATATATATATATATACATATATACACACACACACACAACACACACATGTGTGTGTGTGTGTGTGTGTATATATATATGTATATATATATGTATATATATATATATATATATATATATATATATATATATATATATATATATATATATATTGTTTATTTCCGTATCAAAGTTCAAACATTAATCATGCACATGCCACATTCCATACATGCATAGAACATACAACGTGCATACATGCATGTCACATATAATGCATTATGTGCATACACGCTTGCATGCATGCAACATCTGTGTCATTATTGATACATGCATACATGGCACAATGCACATGCCACATTCTATACATCCATAGTACATACAATGTGCACACTACATACATATATCACAATATCATGCATACATGCATAGTACATAAAGGCATACATGCATGTATGCATGATATTGTGTGTCATTATTCATACATGCATACATGCATTGTATATATATGTGTACGTATGTATGTACGTACGTATGTATGTATGTATGTATGTATGTATGTATGTATGTATGTGTGTATGTGCATACATATGAATGTATACATGCATGTATGTTCTTAGTTCTAACTTCTATGTGACATAATAGTACTGAGAGAGAGAGAGAGAGTAGAGAGAGGAACTTGAATAGAAATTTGAAAAACAAAAATGGAGAAGTTAAAGTTGAAGAGATCCCATTCAAGTTATGAAAGTTTAGGACCAAGTTTTATTGGTAAATGACTTTTAAGTCATTTGGGCATCTTAACACATGACCAATGACCAAAAGTCATAAAAATAATGTAGATGCCTATAACTCCCTAATTTGTGGTCCAAAAAATATAACAAAAAATATGTTTGGAAAGGCCTCGAAGAGAGCTATCATATGAAAGTGTCAAAATATACAAAAGGAAAGTCCTTCGGGCCTTTATCCTCAACAATTTCCCACTTAAAGAACCAAGGAGGAAGCTTTAAGCTAAGTAACTCCCACCATTTGTATACATAACTAATGTTGTGCCTTGGGTGGACATTTACTGAGAGTAGCTTCATGATTCTGTGAAGTATTGACCTTGATCAAATCGATCAGCCATTTTCTAACACCTCTCTGACGATGTTGTATCTAACATTAATATGCTTTGTGCAAGCATGAAGCATGGCATTCTTTGTCAAACGTATGGCACTCTAGCTATCGCATCCAAGAACATGTGCCTTTTCAAGCATCCCAAACTCACTACACAAGCAAACTAACCAAATGGCTTCCTTGGAAGCCTCTATGGATCAGATATATTCAGCCTCTATAGTAGATAGTGCAACTATCCTCTAAAGTCCACAGCACTATGAAATGGCTCCAGCTTGAAAGGACATATACATAGCCACTTGTGGACTTGCAAGTGTCCACATCACCTTCCATGTTTAAATCACAAAATCCTTTCAATTCCAGTGGACCCTTCCTATAACATAGACATTTAACTTTTGGTCCTTTTCAAATATCTCAAGATAAATTTGATTGCCTCCCAATAAGCTTTGCCAAGATTAGCCATAAACCAAGCTAACAACTCCCACTGCATGAGCAATGTCTGGCCAAGTAGTAACCATGGCATACATCAGAGAACCACAAGCTGATGCATATGGAACGTTCTTCATGTAGTTGGCTGCATCATCATCTTTCTTTGGAAAGCTTAACATGTGGCTGCAATGGTACTCCAAGAGGCTTAACATCAACCACGTTAAATCTGCCGAACACTTTTTTAATGTATTTTTCTTGGGATAAATGCGAAGTATGCTCCTATCCCTTTTTATTCGCATACCAAGTATATGCTCAACTTTCCCAAGGTCTTTCATTGAGAATGCAGAGTTCAGCTGCTGTTTCAAAGCATTAAGAGAGCTCTTTTTCTTACCAACCAGTAGCATATATACATCATAAGAATGATTGGGCTTCCATCTTCATCCGTTTTTGTGTACAAACAATGGTATGGACTCTGCATGGCTTCTTTTGAGCCCGTGTTTAAGCATAAATGCATCAAACTTCTTATAGCATTGTCAAGGGGCTTGTTTCATCCCATATAGACCCCTTTCAACTCGCATATCAAATACTCTTTTCCAAGAATGGTGTATCTTTCTTACCGTTTCATGTAGAGCTCTTCATCTAAATAACGATGCAAAAAGGCTGTTTTAAGATCCATTTGGAAGAACTCCAAATTCAAGGCAGATGTGAGAGCAAACAATACAGGTAATGTGGTCATTTTAAGCACCATAGAGAACACTTCTTGGAAATCGATGCCCTCTTTTTAAGCATATCCCTTAGCAACCAGCCTCCCCTTTATACTTGAGTTTGCCATCCACAATCTTGATTTTGTATAGCCATTTGTTATGAATGGCTTTCCTACCTTTGAGCAACTCGACCAAGTCCCAAGTATCATTTGCATGCAAGGCCTTTATCTCTTCCTACATGGCTAACTCCCACTTTTTCTTGTGTTCATATAGTTCTGCCTCTTTATAAGTAAGAGGCAGCAGGCTCACCCTCATCTGATAACATAATGCAATGTATAGAGGGTCATATCTGTTCACAGGCCTCCTAAGACTTGTAGATCTTCTTACCCAATGATCCACATTCTCCGGGAATGGACCTACATCAAGGGATATATCAACTTCCTCATTGCTAATGGCTAATGTACATCTTTTCCAACCCTCTTTTCAACATGAATAGGTAGCTGCATGTGCCCTTCAAGAGCAGCATTTTGCTGTCCAACATCCTCTGGCTCAATTACCATTAGTTCATTATCATTTCAAGCCATATATGGTGCACATCCCAAGGGTCAAATCAGATCTAACAAGTGGCTGTACATGCTGAAATTTGACTCTTTTATGGTCAACTTTTAAGGCACAAATGTTTTGTAGAAGCCTTGCCTCATCAAATACAACATCTAAGCTGCATATTACCTTCTTGAGTTGAGGTAGCCATATCTTGTAGCCCATTTCATCTTCATCTCCATAACCCATGAAGACCTTGCATCTAACTTGTTCCTCAACTCAAGCTTTATATGCACAAAAGCATTACAACCGAAGATGTGTAGGTGGTCATATGAAGCTGGTTTGCAAGACCAAACCTCTTCCAAAATGCCACCTATTAAGGACGTGTGAGGGGACCGATTGCGAACATGAACTGCAGCTTTCAGAGCTTCTCCCCAAAATCCATGAAGGACATTACTTGTGGACAGCATGCATTTAACCCTCTCACATAAAGTCCTATTATGCCTTTCAACCACACTGTTAGAAGAGGGGTGTTAGAAGAGGGGTTGTATGGGTCCTGGGACTATTAGCTCCCTCTTAATACCAAGATCTTCATAAAAACTATTGACTTCCGCACTTGTGGACTCACCTCCATTATCCGTGCGCAAACATTTCAACTTTCTACCTGTTTGAGTGGTCACAAATGCATGGAATTTCTTAAATGCAGCAAAGGCTTCATCCTTAGATTCTAGCAAATAACCCAAAGCTTTCTAGAGTAGTCATCAACAAAAGAAATGAAGTAAAACGCACCCCCCATAGATTTGGAAGGCATCCTAAAAACATCAGAGTGAATAAGATCAAGCATAATAGACTTGCAAGAGACACCAAAGTAGTAGGAATTCTTTACTTGCTCACCATATTCACATTCACTACAAAAGTCAAGTTTTGTAAATTTAGCATCAAACTTGTCAAGGTTCCATAATTTATCAAGGCTCTTTCGGCCCATGTTGGAAAGCCTTTTTATGCCATAACTCCATGTGAGAAGTTAGAACTAATTTCAGGCAACACAATGAACTTGCTCGGCAAGGCTTTCCCGTGCAAGCAATAAAGTGTACCTTTCTTAGTGCCTTTTACAATCAGCCTTGAGACTTTCACTAGCTTCCAAGAGCCTTTTTCAAAGACATCGCTATAAGTAAGCTCTTTTTGATGCCTAGTACATAACGCACATTATGCAAACTCAGCTCCTTGGCATCACCCAAAGACAAGTGCACAATGCCAATACCTTCAATGGAACATGCATAATTGTTTCCAAGGTAAACATGGCCATGATTTCTTGCATGAAAGTAGGAAAACACTCCTTGATAGGAGTCACGAAATGATGCACTAAAATCCAGAGTCCAAGACTGTGAAAGTGCATCATTTATAGTGTGGTTTCCATGGTAATATTTCTAGATACTAGAGATCATCCATCTACTACTTCAGCTACTACTAGTTTGTTCTTCTGAAGTACTGGAATCTTGTGTTTCTTAATCAATCCTTCATCGATGAAACATGAGGAGGCTCCTAAATCTACTAGGCAAAGTCACCCGGGGACGGGAACAGATCTCATGAATGGTGGTGTCCCAAGGATGGGGATGGAGCCTAAGGCAGACACTAGAAAAATGTTGATTTCTTAAAAAAATATCAAATTGTGGTTACATATGAAATGACCAATAACAACAAAACTATAAAAAAAGGGTGTTTTTCAAGTAGAAACATATATGAAGCATGTTGAAATTTAAGTGTTTAGAGTTGCAACTTGCCATATGTATTAGTCATAAAAAAAATTTCATCATCATCATCATCATCATCATCATCATCATCATATAAACATATCATATACATAAAAAGAACTAAGACTCAAGAGTCAATGATCATGTGACATATATGATATCGCATTATCATGCAAGCAAAAAGATGTTACATTATGGATCAACAAAAAGAACAAGTGTAGATTCTAAAAAGTAGAATTGATGTTACATTATGGATCAACAAAAAGAACAAGTGTAGATTCTAAAAAGTAGAATTGGAAAATCTAGAGACTACAACATAAATGTAATAACTATGGACTCTGGAGAAAAGAGAAGAACAGTGAAGAAAGGGCTAATAGGGTTGCTGAATATGCAACCTTGATGGTAGTTGAAGCCTCCATACACACGAGATCCAAGGAAAAAACTTAAAAATGAAGATAAGCTTGTGTTTTGAGGGAGCAGTGGCCTCTATTTATGGTTGTTTATGGCCCTCAAGATGGTTCTAGAGACCCTCTAAGGTGAGCTCTAAAAATTCCAAGAGAGGCAAAACAAAATTGACATTTTTTGGCCAAAAAAATTATCCTACAACCCCAGTCGTCCCGAATTGCCGTCCCCAGATAGTCCCATCACATGAATCCATCCCTGAGATGCATCCCGGGGACGTTTTGCTGTATCACACAGTTGTAAGGGGACGACGACCGTCCCGGTTAGGCATCCCAATATTTTGGCTTAAGAGGACAACGTCCCGACCTCCCTAGGACCCCGAGATGTGTCCCCATGTGACTATGCTACTAGGGTTGTAAGGGAAAGGGTCTTCTTAGGCACGATTAACTTGACAAAGGTAAGACATGTTTCTATGGATGTTGTTAAAATTATGGGAATCTTTCTTATATGATGATCCGACAGTACGATCTCTTTTACAACTCGAATTCCTCATTCCCTACTCTACAAGGGTGACCGACTTTGGAATTTGTTCTCTTGTTGGGACAATTAACTGCAATATAGCCAAGGTTTCCATAATAGAGGCATAACTTGTTATTACGAGTGGGCTGGAAGGGTTTCCATTGGCGAAGTCTTCCTTCTACTTGTTTTCTTTGTTTCCTTTCAAAAAGGCGATTATCACATTGAATAGCTTTGGTGATGTATTATTTCAATGTCTTAACCTTTGGCATCGTGAGCAGAAGGTCCCTCACCATCATCTCTTAAACCCCACCTAAATTGGCTTATTAAATAATCTTCGTGCAAGTGAGGTCGCATATCAATTGCCTAAATTCTAACGCACAGGTAGAGGTAGGGAGGTTACCTTGACGTAGCTTTTGGAGTTTTGTTTCTGCCACTCGACTCGTGTCTGCATCTCCAAACGTGGCGATGAACTCTCAAAGAAACCTCTCATAGTCATGAAGTACTCCCATGTCCTTCTCCAAGATTGGGGCAAACCATGATAATGCTTGACCACAAGAGCAGGGTTCCAATAAAACCGACCTTGGATGCATCATCAAGGTATCTATCAAGCTGTATCTATCAGGCTGCCTACAGATGTTCAGCTTGACTTGTTGAAGGAACGCGCAGAACTTCGTGCGATCACTATTGAACTTTTTTGGCATGCAAATCTTGGGAAGGATGAACTAGGGCATTGGTTCACTTAATGTCTCCTTGATTTGCTTGAAGATTCCCGATTGGCTCCTGTAATTCTTGAGTAGTGCACCTATATGCATGGGATATCCCATCTCGACTTGTGTCTCTCGATGAGTTAGGTCCTAAATTCGTTGTCGGAGACTCTAAAGCGGTGCCACAATCTGTTCAACTTTGTTCTCCATGATGTTTTGTCTTGGATAGAAGCTAGTCTTGCCAAAATGTCAAGGGAGCACTAGATTGTGCTCTCTACTAGATTGTGCCCTCTGACTAGACTAGACAAGGGTTCGGAATAATACTTATGATTACAAGATCACTCACGTAGGGAAATAATATAGTAATATGTAATTGATCCAAGAAGTCCCACAACCAAAGGCTGCTAGGTATGGATAGCTCGATTAGAGATGATACAAAGAGATTCCACAACCCGAGATCATAGGTATGAAGTAAGATATCTAGATTATACGAACTCCCTTCATAGAGATGAACTAGATACAAGGAATTACTGAAAAGGATCTCGTACTACAAGATTACAATATGAGATTACAACAAGACAAGACAAGATGTCCAAGATACAAGACTAGAACGAAGGACAAAACTAGAACCCAAACTGGAACTTGGAGAGTACTTACTTGGTGATCAAGACTCCTTGAGCTACCAAGACTAGCATTGGCAAAACTGAGTATATATGTGGCAAACCCCTCCTTATATAGTTTTCATGGGCGGTTCATCGATGGCGGTTACGAATTGATGATGTCATCAATGATGCCATCAATTTGAAACAAGACCTTCAGGTGTCAAAATAGACAAATAGACCGCCGACCTTAGGGTTTTTGCACGTTCTAGATGCAATGGAAGCATTAGTTTCTCCAAACTTTGAACCAATCATGAGATATAGAAAGTCACATGGAATCTAAGGTTCAAGAAGGTTTCCTTTGTCCATGGCACCTAGCACGTGCATGCATAATAGTGAGCTACATGAGAGTGAGACCCTCACAAAGAGTGCTATAGTGGAACACCGAGAACGTGGTTCTCTCTTTTGCATATATATGTGCTAGTTTGAAAGCAATGTAGGGAAGAAGCCATGCAAGCCATTATGAGAGCCTTCATATGATGTGGTCTACCATTCAATGTTATACACACATTGATATGGAAAAACGACATAAAATACGTTTGTTAGGGTATCAATGGGAGTTAATACCCTAACAAACGTATGAATCCCAAAAGAAGCCAAGGGCATGGTGGGGAGAGAGTTTGAGCCCATGAAGCAAAGCTGAGAGAAATATGGATGCGTGAGAATATGTGATGGATAGACTGACACATACAAAAGCAATGTGTACAACATTCTCACCCTTTGTTGAAAAGGAAACACGTTATTCCTCCAAACTAAAGATATATCAGCACCCTAACTTGCCATTATACATGAGCTCAAAGTTCAAACTTAAACCTCACTTATAATTTGTATTAAGAAATTTATGTTCTCTGAGATATGTATTATGTGACCAACCATTGTATGTAATATGTGTATATACAATGCAATACCAAGCATGTATGTATGTATTATGTATATACTATGAACTAGGTAGGTATGCATGTAATATGTATGTATGTACTATGTATGTAATAAGTATGTAATATGTATGTATGAATGAATGCACGTAATGTGTCCTTTTTAATGTTTTGTATTTTATTTTTTTATGTTTCGTGTATAATGTATTTTGTCAACAACCATTGCATGTAATATATATGTATGCACTTCGTAGTACACTATGTAAGTATGTAAAATGTATGTAATATCTGTGTGTACTATGAAATGAAAGAATACTTATGAAAAACCTCATTCATGGACCAGGAAATACAAGGAAAATATGTGTATGTAGCTCTTGATAAGAACTATTTGGGAAAGTGCAAGACTTCTTGGTCTTTATCTCCAACAATCTCACACTTAAAGGGTGAGGGGGGCTCCTTTAACCTACATGGTTCCCACCAACTGTGCATGATTGATGTTGTGCCTTAGCTAAGCAGTTAATGAGAGCATCTGTTGAATTCTATGATGTGTTGACCTTGTTCAGAGTGATCAGGCCATCACCTAACGATTCTCTGATGAAGTGATACCACACATCTATACTTTGTGAGAGCATGAAAATGTCATTCTTAGGCTAAACATATGGTGTTCCGGCTGTCACAACCAAGAATACGAGCCTTTTCAGGCAAGGCAAACTCATTGCATAGGCGTGCCAACCATATGGCTTCTTTGGAAGACTGTGGCTGAGATGTATTCAGCAGAGCTCAAGTACCACCCATGGCCTCGACATGCATGCAGAATGCCCTGGGTGTGACACGTGAGTATGTTTGTGTACAAACTTAGTTTAATCCCCCCCATAAAACCAAAAACACATGAAACTAAAAAGTGTATACACATTCAAGCTTGTATACGCTAGAACAAAAGAATAAACAAACCATTTTACTCACCACATGAGAAAAAGTGATGTGTTTTAAAGATAAATGTATAAACAATTCAGTTAACAGATGCAGCTTACTCGCAAAGCAGAGTAGTCATCAGCATGGAGAAGACCACTCAATCGCACCTACCAAAGATGGAAAAGACTCATGATCAATACATATTCTCCTTAAGCTATACATCAAAAGTAAAACATGAATTTCACAACAGCTAATTCAAACATTTGAGTGGTAGTCTAGAAAAACAAATGCAACATCTACATAAAAAAGCGAGAAAATGAGCTTCATATAGTTATGGCATAGCTGCGTCATGGATTCACACGATCAAACAGACCCTTTTGGTCATGGATCGTGGTAGATGAGATCTATGAAATTTGTTGCCAAATAATGTGAAGTTAGCAACGCAAAGGATGAAGAAACTACAGCTGAAAAGACTCACTACAGGGACCACCCTTACATCATGCAGACAAGCATGTTTGCTAAGTACAAAGACCCTCGCATAAAGTATACACATTGTGCTAAATTCAAGTGGGCAATGGACCTGTTGCAAGGCTGGAGACGCTCTTGAAACACATATAGAAGGAGGATATTCTTGAAAACACTTCTTACCATGAAAGGCACCAGTTGACCAACCCACGCACTTCATTACACAAACCATAAGTGGACAGAACACATAAACTTCCACAGAAACCTACCCAGAATTATGTTTTTCACTTCCTTCGAATAAACAACAAAAAACTTTCCTACATATCAAATACAATGTGGAAGACGTTACATGACGCTCTTCTGATTTTGGCCAAGTTCAAGAAAACCATTACATAAAAAATTACTTACGAAGCATAGCCTTTCAGGATACTCTTCTTGAACCTCTGCAATCACTTTGTTCAGAACCTGGGCCAATGACTGCACTCAATAGTTGTAAATGGAAATTAGAGGAGACCAGAGGACTTCTGAGCTCACCATGGTCTTTCCACAACCTCTAGGACCGAGAAGGAGAATCGAATTGTTGCATCCATTGCGAACAGTTTCAGAAAATAGTTCGTATATTTTCCTGCATACAATCAATCACGTACATTACGGAAATAAAGCACATGCATAAAAGTAGTTGAGTCACACAACACTTGTTGAAATCGTTAATCATTGTAACGAGCTCATATTTACTCCAGCGTAAACCTAGTATTAAGCTCAAGAGATATGAAATGACTGAGAATAGCGGCAAAATTATGAACAATTAATAACTTAGCCAAACAACGTAGAAGCATTGCCTCTTATTATCCTGCGCATCCGGAAGGATATGAGCTTGTGCATGGTTGCATAGACGAGACCGCAGCAAACATATGGCCTTTCCGACCACCGAAGACTCCACACTAGGAAGTTGAATTAATGAGGCAGCTTTACGTTGGTCTGCCCCCGGCCCTACTTGTACTGCACCTATACGATTACACTCGTCTTCTACAGCATACTTCCGCTTCCGCGAAGGAGAGCTAGGTTCCATTATCCCTGCTCCCGCGCTTGCGTACAAAATGGAGCGGAAATTCTGTATAGAAGGAATGGAGCACACAGCGAGATCACAGTCTTCAAGTAAAGTTTTGGTTTTCTTGAGTTTTAAGCGCACTTTTGAGCATCGAGTAGCCCCGCCCAGAAAGATTTATTGGCGAGTCATATGTTTGTTGTGTTCCAAAAGTTTTCAAAGCTGGTTTGCGGGTCGGACATGAAGCTTTTCACCGTATTTCAGGTGAAAAATTTCCTTTTGGGACCCGCAAAAGCACTCAGGCCGTCAGCCTGGTGCCCTTGAGCACCAGTCGATTATTTTTTAATTAGTTTTTTGTATAAAGTTTACACAATGGATTGAACAACACTCCTATCAAGTTCACGTTTTTATAAAATTACGACAACGGGATGTTATTTTTTGTTTTATTTTGTAATTTGTGCAAAAAAGAGTTCAATATACATGTTTATTTATTTGCAGTTTTTTTTGTTTATATGTATTTAATTTTGATAAATAGAAATTCGATAAAGTCGTTTAAATTCTGTTGACCAAATTATCATGTGTGTTTAAATTCGGTGATCGAATGTTCGATAAAATCATCTCTAATCACCGGATTATCATGTGTATCTCATACACTTTTTGGATCACCTTTATCATTCGTTCATTCAAAAATCGATCTATCTCATACACTTTTTGGATCACCTTTATCATTCGTTCATTCAAAAATTGATCTATCTGCTACCCCTATCAGATAGGGGCTCTAAAAAGAAGAGCCAAACTTAGGTAATTAGAGGTGGAACAAGGCAACAATGAAAGAGTCCTTTGGATACCCATTCACAAAGATGGTAGAATAGAAGCATCAATTCTTCATTGCAAATTTGAGTTGGCAAAGGAAATTGCATTAGGGTGGAGAGGGTTCGGAACAAAAAAACGGGGAAAATGTTATGTGATGTGGCATTGTAGATTCTTTGGGACTTGGTAGTGTGTGAATGCGAGTTTCCACATGGCAAGGCGTGATTTGAGAGAGGGACTTAGTTGTTTGAAATGGGCCTTAGATTTCGAGACGAATAGTGAGACAAAGATGTGGCCCATTTCTTCTCTACCTCTTGTGCGTATTGTGTACCATGGAAGGCCGAATTTCAAATTTACTTGAGGACGTCCCTTGCTAAATGGTGGCCCATATCAACGTTGAAACGTTGTTCCCAATCACTAGGTGAGTAAACTACACAGTTTGAGCTTCGTTTGCGTATAAAATTTAGAAAGCCATGCCATGCTGAGTTCATGAACCTCCATCGAAGCTCCTTTAAACGGTTTTCGAAGAGATGTATGAAAAGAATTCAACAATAGTCCTCACTTCAAAATCACGCGCACCATCTCTGTGTGTGTGTGCATTGAAGAACGATGGCCACCTTCTAAGCATGACATGGAGTTTCTTTCACACCACTTGAATGTCTTGAAAGCTACAGCCTTTTAGCTTCCAATGCACACTACAACGCATCACATCAAAGAAGAGCTTTGAGCACATCACTCTAAACATTTTCGAAGTTACTACTATTGCACACCTTCATACCGCTTCAATGTATCACACCAAAGAAAAACTTCAAGCAAACATTGCTAAAAAAAGAACTTCAAATAAAACACCACGTTGCACAACTTCAATGCTACCAGTGCTTCATGTCTTCATGGTGTCTAAATCTTTGAAGGAATTTGAACGTATTATACCATCATAATGCACTCCACAACAATTGCAATATCTTTAGATCTTCATAAGAGACGTTTACCCACGCTCTCAAAGAGGAAAAAATATTTAGATCTAGAGAGACATCTTTCTCCACCCTAAGAAAGAGAAGTACGCACTCGAAAGAGCTTAGAAGTTTATTGCCACGATCTTCAATGTCAAAGAGTTTTGTGTTTTCGTAAAATTAAAAGGTAAACGTGGGCTAGGTTCTAACACCACATGACCTACTACTTGATCCATGAGATTCACAAAAGTTAACCTTGATCTTAGGTCAAATTTCTTTCAAAGAACTGAAACTATTTAGAGAGAAAATGGAGAGGAGGCACTAATGTAGATTGGGATGCGGAACTTGACATAGATGGTTATCTACTAAGAAAGGAAACTTGGATGGGAATAAGGGTGTTAATCGTGCATGGTTGTCATTTATATATCGATGCCATATTGGTGTAAAAGTAGATTCTGCGAGATTGGAGAAAAACATATTGGCAATCAAAGTGAAGACGATGATGCACGGAAAGGTGAAGCGAGTAGGAAAGAAAATGAATTGTCATCCTTCCTACTTATTATCTCTTCATCTTCATCTTTGATGTTCATAATGAAGCACATAGGAAGGGAACTTGTACTTGATGTTGTGGTTAAATCCTCTCTCTCCCCACTTGAGATTCTCTTGTATAGGTGGCTTTAATCCAAATAGATCTAGCCAACTGAGTCGCTCAACTCCTCACTATCACAATAAATCTTAGGATATCTACCTCGATTTGTACTTCCATGAAGCAATCTATTCCTTCGATTATCCATTTTAGCAATGCATCCTCATCGGTAGGTACCTTTGACATGGGCTCTTCTTTCTATTTGTTGATCACAAAGTTGGATTCCATCTGGGCATGTTCGCATCCACTTTCTATAAAAAAGTGTACATGTTCTTGGGCCTTTGGTATGACTCACATTATATCCTTGCCCCAATCTTGTAGGACTCTAACTTATCTTAACCATGATCCTTCTAGCAACAAAGCAAAATTCCATAGAATGGCAATGAACACAAAATCAGCCAAAAATACAAAGTATTGAATCAACATGGTTGCCTTCTCAACAATGCCTAAGGGTTGCACCCTTTGAGTGCCTACAAGAGTTACAAAGAATGGTGAACCCTTCACGATTGCCAACATAAACTTTCTTCTTTTTTGAATCAAGCATAAACTTGATACCACTAGAGCCTCCATCAAGCATCACACCATTGAGGTCTTAGTCATTGATGCAAACAATCAATTTTGAAGTTTTATAATCTACTAGAGGTTCCTATGGAAAGTCGATTTAAAAGACTTCTACATTAGGCTTTGGCTGCTCAAAATATGCTACTTGTATCACTTTTGACAAGTCATTCCTACCGTGAAATCCATCTTGATTAAATGATATAGTCTAAACTTTTGGTATATGTTCTTTAACATGTGTTTCGTATCAATTGTTGTAGACGTAAGTTGTTGGTGAGATCCACAATCGTGCTTCCAAATGCTTCATCAATAATATTTCTCTTGTTGTCCAACCTTGATTTATTGCATATCTCTTCTTGTTGTGGCTTTTGCTGCTCTTTTTCTTTTAACTTTATTATCATGATCAAAGTTGCTACTCTATCATCTTTATTGGTTGCAACGATAATCATGTTGATTGGTGCAACATGATGCTTCTTTGGGCAATCCCTTGTATAGTGGCCCTTTGTGTTAGGACAATTACGACATGGTGGTGAAGCTCTTGGAAGTGACACTTCATTTGCATGTTTCCATACTCTCCACATCAATGCCCAATTATTGGTCTTGAGCCTCTATGTCATGTTGAATTTGAACTTTATGCTCTAGTTGTTGTTAATACAAAATTGAAAATCTACTCTCTACATGCACTCACTTGCACTATGTCCCTTGTTATTATAGATTATACATCAAGTAGACTTTTTTACTTATTTGGCTCTTAGATCTTCTAGCTCCGTTCATAATTGGACTTGAGAATCCTCTTTAGTAATGATTGACTGGCCTTTTGCAACTTTAGCTTCTCCAACTAGATCTAAGATGTTCTATTGGATCAAATTTATCATCTTTCATCAAATTACACCCGTATTTCTTTGATGTGAGTGGCTTCTACAATGAAATCCTTTAATGTTGTGTCAAAAGGGAGAATATCTTTTAATTTATGTTGAGTGCTACATGGGAGAATATTTTCAATACATTTATGCATGATGAACTTCTATGGGAACCTTTGACAGCTTTGTTGTCAATGATCTTGCCCATGCAGTTAGCTCAGAGATTGAATCACTTGCCTCCACTCAGTTTTCTAGTTGATCCCAAGCCTTCTCCATAGTGTTCCTTGGTTTTAAGGCTTTGGTGAAGGCCATCTTGAAACTAATCCATGTGATGAAATAAGCTTGTTGGAACTATGAATGCCACTTATTTGCAAACCCATTTAGAGTGGCAAGGAAAAGATTCAAGAATGCATCCTCTCTATCACACTCCCATACTTTTACATAATTTTAGGAGGCATCCTAGATTTCATGCAGATCTTGATTTTGATAACTCCCCATAGACATGGAAATTGATGTTGATAACAAATGGTTGAGTCCGTTAGCCTCTATTCATTTATTTTAACTAGACACAGATGGAACTTGAATACATGATTATCCTAATTGAGAAGTAGCTGTGAAGCTACTTACTTCTATTCGAGATTCTTCCAAAGAAATTGCTAGTTGAATCGAGAGTCGGAAGTCATTGAGACCAAGTCTTGGTCATAGAACAAGTAATCTTTCATATGTGACAAATCCCACAAACTACCACTATCATGCAACAAGTCCCATAATGTACTACCAGTGTGTGATAGGTCCCACAAGCTACCACTACTATGCAACAAATCCTAACTATGTAATAGGTCCCATCAGGCATGCCACTGTTGAAGTCAGGTATGGGGGAGGGTTCTTTGTTCTTGGTGTAGTAAACACCATATGCACAATGGCTCTTTGAGACAATTCTAAGAGTAAAACTATGCAGGGTTGTGGGCACAAAAAGACGACAACTTTGATGAAATAATGAATCAACCTCCTCTTACATACATGTAAATTAGCAAGAGATACTAAAAGGATGTAGTAAGACCTTGATAAATGTGCATGTGCCATATAACATGCTGAAAATAATTACATGATGAACATGGGAAACAATAGGGAATACTAATACTAAAAAGTGTTACATATGAAAAAAAGAGATGAAAAAATAGATTATGAATGGAAAAGAGGAGCAAAAGAGCTTCTTATACCGGAAAAAAACCTTGGCCAAGCTCATTGAAGAGTTGGATCACTAAGCACCACTTAGAACATACACCATCAAAGGCCTTGTTAACTCCACCCACTCTCTAACTACTACGTGGCCACTTGATCACTTCTATAGGTTGCTTCATGTCTTTGTTCCTCTCAATCTCTACATGCATTCTTCAATGAAGATGACTATATGAGTGTGCAGAAGTGCACATGTGTCTCTATAACTCCTTATATCTCACTACCTTTGCTTCATGTCTTTGTTCCTCTCAATCTCTACATGCATTCTTCAATGAAGATGACTATATGAGTGTGCAGAAGTGCACATGTGTCTCTATAACTCCTTATATCTCACTACCTTTATAGCTTTTGCTTCTACTAGTTTGGTTCATATCTTCACCTAGATCTTTGGTTCTTGAAGGCATGCCATTTTGGGAGATTTGCAAGGTTAGGTATGCTCCAAAATCTTGCCCTAATTTTCCATTAGGTACCCGTGACTTATAGAAGGTAAATTCTTAAAGCATAAAGCATTATGGCAAATCACTTGTTCCAGTGTGTCAAAAAGACTAAAAAAATTTCCAAAATGGTTTGTCACGCAACCAATTTTAAGTTATTCTAATTAAATTTTATTCGATTTTACCTTTTACGCATTTATACTTACAAGTATGCACGATAGAGCCGTGGACTGCTTGAGAGTGTGAGGGGAAGAGGAGGATGGAGGAGAAGACGAGTGGAGAAGAATGGGATTTTTCTTTTTGTTTTTGCATGTGTGTTGCTTCATGTACATACAAAAGGAAGAGGAGTAGTAAGAGGAGTTTTTTTTTTAAGACGTTTGGTCCAATTTTTTTGTATAATACCTCCAAAGCTTCCTTACAAAAATTCGTGGAATATCAAAGCCTAAAATTTTCCAAAGCCATAATTTGACATCTACGTTATTAGCATAATTTTGGAATTGATGTCGGAGTTCTCAAGTATTTTGAGCATATTTATGCATTCAAAATGTCCCAATTCCCTAGAAATTGGGAGACGGTACACTTTTGCACCATTTCTAAGAGGCTTTAGGCTTTGAAAATTTTTTTTAAGAGAATAATGAAAAAGGAAAGACGGAGAGATCAAGAGGTTTACACACTCATAAAGGTTAAAGAAACCAATATAACATGGGACACAACAAGGAGGACATTCAGAAAAATTGTCCACTTTGAGAAGGTTCCCCAGCATGTCAAAATTGCCATCACACAAAGGAGCACTATAGGAAGGATTGCTCGAAGAACTATGTAGCACCAATCGACATGACTTTTGCTGCACAGTACAAGGAGAAGAGACCAAAAAAATTGGCTTTGTCAATGAGGTCTAAAGATAAGGAACGACAAAATCTGCAACAAGAGGAGATCCATGATAAAGCAAGGTTGGAGAACAAGAGGAATATCATTGAAAGCATGGTTCTGAATCTTACTAACGATATAGAGCAACCTACACCTACAAAAAATGATGTGAAGCACATGTTAAAGAACACATACCAAAAGGTTAGTTTGTTTTAGTTTATAAAAACGGATCCTAAGGTAGGAAGTTACATGTTAAAGGAAATATAAGCAACTTATTTTGAGTAGCCAAATCCAAATGTGGAAGGATTTTTAATGAATTTTCCACCAAAACTTATAGTGGATTGCACAAGTTCAATATTGATTGTCCTCATCCATGATCAAAATCTCAATGCGGTGATGCTTGATGGAGTCTTTGAAATCAATTCGATGCTTGATTCAACTAGACGTGAGTTGGGATTGGTAATCACAAAGAGTGCACCATTCTCTATAACTCTTGTGGATGAATAAAAAGGTCAACTCCATAGCCATTATGAAGAAGGTAACCATATCATTCAAGAATATTTATTTTTTGTTGAATTTGTGGTCGTTTCCCATCTAAGAAGCTTTTCCTCTATTAGTAAGAAGGCCTTGGTTAAGGCAAGGCATATCCCTACATGATTGAAGTAAGCATAGAATGTGGGTCGCCTCATAAAACCAAAGGCATGTACAACGCTATTTAGGAAATGGATACAAGCATGCCCATATAGATTCCAACTATGTGATCAACAAAAATAAAGAAGCTCCCACATCAAAGTTCATTTATCAAGAAGAGGAAGATTTGATTAGGTGGATGATCGAAGGATGAGAAGTTTGTGTGAGAAAACTTAGAGAGTTGTCAAATGAAGATGAGGATTTGCAACTAGAAAAGATTGAATAACAAGAAGAAGTAAGTCCTTAAGATCTAGGTGAAGGGGAAGTAGCAAAAGGTGAAAGTGTTTCTTACCACCAATGTAGAATTCCCCATAGAGGCGATTCCTAAAGGATGGACACAAGAGAAAAGACAATCCATCAGAATTGCATGCACCATTGGCATATGTCATTTCATGCACCATTGGCATATGACATTTCATGCACAATTGACATATGGAATTTCATGCACCATTGTCATATGATCTTTAAGCTTTCTCTATAGATTGAAAAAAGAAGAATAATGTCAAAGAGATCAACCTAGGAAGTGAAGAAGAGCCTTGACAAGTCTCCTTTGCAAGTTGGCTTTAGAAGTTCCTTGATTTGCATCATCAAGTATCATCCTTCTTGAACAAGTATTAAAAGGTGTTTGCTTGTTCGCATAAAGAGTTTGTGGGAATCAATGAGAAGGTAAGTTTACATTCAATACTCTCAATGAATGGGGCATAAGCAATAAGAATTAGGCCATAAAAAGTTCAACCCCAAGTATGTGGTGTGGAGGTATTGATTATTGAGCTAATCAAATTGGAAGGTGCAAGGATCATTGTCTCTATGAAACACACAATATAGTTCTCTTCCATAGGCATCGTGACCAAGAAGAATTAAAGGAAAAATAGAGTATGCATGGAATTTAGGTCTATAATAGGGCCACAATTTGGGATGAATTCCCATAGTTGTTCATAGAACAAGTCTTATAAGAAGCTGCAAGGCATTCATTATACAAATTGTTACATGGTTTTAGTGGCTATAACCACATATCCATACTCATAAGACCAAGAGAATACTAGTTTTGTCACACCATGGGAAACATACAAGTAGACAAGAATAGTTTTTATTTGAAGAATGCCCTTGTGACATTCAACATAGCAATGCATGCAATACCGGGTAAGTGGCTAACATGATTACAAACCCAACATGATGCAATTTGAAAGGAAATTGAAAAGATGGAAATAACAACTATCATAGTCCTAGTGGAACAATTAGATTGATTAGAATCCATGGTTATCACACCAAAAAAGCAGTCCAATAAGATCAGAGTTTGTGTGGATCTTCAAGCCCTCAACTAGGACACATTCCCTAATGGATTTCACACCATTCTCGAAGCAACCAGTCGAGGATGTGGCTGGTCATGTTCTCTATAGCTTTTATTGATGTATACAACGGGTACAACCAAATTGCCATTCATCCGAAAGATCAACTGAAGACAACCTTTGTAACATTATGGGGGCCTTAGTTTTATACAAAGAAGGCATTGGGGCTGAGAAACACCCTGGCTACATTCAATCGCACTATATCAATCATTTTTTATAATCTTCTCCTAAGATCTCTCCTTTCTCTAGAAAGGAGGTTCAAGGATTTTTTGGACATATTGGCTATCATAGTCACTTCATTTGAATGTATGCTGACATTGCAAAGCTCTCTCCAAACTCATAGGGAAATTCACCATCTTCTAATGGAAAAAAAGCAAAGAGAGGGCTTTCCTAGAGTTAAAGATGCGATTAATCTACACCCCAATATTAACAAACCCAAATTGGAATCTTCCTTTTCACATCCATGTGCATGCAAGCCTCAAGGCATTCGGAGATATCCTTGCCCAACCAAGAGAAGATGAAAAAATGGGTGACCCGATTCACAATGCGAGTCGCTTGTTATGCACAACCGAACAAATTTACAACACCATAGAACGAATGCATCGTGTTCACCCCACAAAATTTCTGGCATTACCTACTCGATTTTGAGTTTATTATAATCACTAATCACTAGGCCTTGAAGTATCTTTTCAATAAACCCCAAGTTACCGAACGGATTTGGTGTTTGTTATGGTAAAACTTTCGTACATTTTTGTTCGTATTTTGATCAATTTTTTTGTTTGTTTGAAGCAAGCTGTTCGATGGAAGGTCAAAAGATTTTGAAGAAGGGGAGAATATGTTTCTATCTTTTTTATTTTAATTGCTACTGCTTGGAACCCATTTCTCCATAGTTCTATATAAATATATATGCATTAAAAAACTAAGAAAAAAAATATATGGGTGTGTCATTAATGGAAAAATTAGGAGAGGATACATATTTAAATAAATTTTTGGAAAAGGATTACAAGGAGGCAGAGTGGTGATAGAGAAGGATAGGAGTTCGCTCCTTGGGGAGGAAGAGAAGAGATTCATTCAGAGGGAAACATCTATTTGTAGAGAGATGATAGGACTTTCTTCCTCATTTTCAAGTCTTGAAGAAGCATTTCCAGGCTGCTGTCCTCAAACTTGGATGGAGCCGAAAGAGATCGAGAGGAGATTGAAGGAGGCCCGTTGCTAAGAGAGTCATCAAGAGAGATGCATATGGGCAGGAGACGACAACCAAGGAAGTTTTCAAGTAGTGAAGGGGATAGGAGAGAAACCTTGAACAAATGAGCACAAAGAGAGGAAGGCTAACAAGCCATCTTGGAGGACAAAAAATGATTGGAACAGATCTACAGAGTTTAAACATCTCTCTCATCAAGTGAAGTTGGAAATATCAGCGGTGTTCACCAATCTCAAGGAGAGAGTTTTGATTTGAAGTCTTTGCATGTGCATATTGGTGATGGAAGAAACAGAGCAGCTTTATGAGCTTTGATGGAGCTACTATGTGCGGTGGATTTTTACACCTGATGCAATAGAATGGGAAGATACATAGTAGATGTTGAAGGAGCATGGCAAAGACCTCAAAATATTAAATGCATGTCTCAGTCAATAACTTCTAAGATGCTAAGGGGTTAAATGGCTTCTACACACGTGTAAACCATTTAACTTTTTTAATGGTTCATATCTTTTGCATCCTCACATGTTCTGTTGATTATTAATTTATCAACTTTTATGAAAATAATTGTGTTAATGTATACGTGATGCAGTGAGAGTGCTTATATGAATGTTGATGTGTGTGCATGTGCATCTACGTGTGTCTGTGTAAGTGCATGTTTGTGTGCGAGATTATGTGTATAGGGATATGTGTGCTTGTGGAAAATAAGTGTGAATGAAAAAATTGTTGTGCATCCATGAAGGTTTATGTATATGTGTGTGAGTATATGCTAGTGTGTGGACGGGGTGTAGGAACAAATGAAGTTGAATATTACCCTGTGTGCACTTGTAGGTTTAGTTTCTTGAGTTAACTCTTGTTGAAGAGTATGCCCAAGGTTCATCCCCCGTTGGAAAAATTTGCATGTTTTGATTTGTTGCATGCAAGGATAGCTTTTGCTTCAGGGCTGCAGCTGGTTTTTTTGCATATTTTTCAAAATGAGCACTCTGAATTTTGTACATCTTCATGCATACATCGTGCTATTTGCTTCCGTGAGTACATATATTTGTACAAGAGTTACATATTTCTTGGTATGCAGAGAGAATGTGCAGGTGGGGAAGTTATCTCGTGACTTCACTTGCGATTCCCAATAATTTCAGTCCACCTCAAACACTCTTTAATGTGTGCATGTGGAGAAAATTGGTAAGCTGACATTCACAAGTTCCACCAAGATTCTTAATACCTTTTGCTCCCAAAAATAACCAAGGCCTCACAAGTTTGTTGGCACCATCTGAATGAGGTGCTATGGCACGATGTGTGGAAATAGGATCTAAAGGCGCACCTTCAGTTACTATGCTGGCTTTGTTGTGGTTGTGCACCTTATCCTTCCGCAACGGAATGAAACAAGTCGTGTATATCGATGCATGCATAAGAGATAAAAGGGAGAACATGATGTGTGCACTATTTGTATGAATGTGCCTATGTGTATGGATGTGCAAGTGAGTGTGTGTGTGTGTGTTTTGACGAAGGGCATGAATGTTTGAAGTTGCGTATTGGGTATACCATGCACAGGAGTGTATTTGAGAGAGAGAGAGAGAGAGAGAGAGAGAGAGAGAGAGAGAGAGAGAGAGAGAGAGTAGGGAGAAAAACTGACATAGACTAAAGGGAGAGAGAGAGAAAGAGAAGAGAAGGGAGACTAAGGGAAAGAGGAGAAAGAAGGTAAAGAAGAGGGAGATAGAGGGTCGGATAGTAAACGCAATCGACTAGTGCCTAGGGTATAATTAGGACTAAAGTGGAGAGAAAGGGCCATTCGACCAATACGACCATAAAAGAACTTGAGAAATAAGGTAAGAAGGTACAATTGCAAGCATTGTGTACCCTGATTTAGTGGTGTCTCTTGTTTTTTTGGGAATTTGATTTTGAACTATGGATCAGACCTGGGCGACACCATGTCATTGGTGATCATATGTCTTGCATGGCCCATGATGCATCACCCATGTGCGGAATTTCCGATGAATTTCCAAATGCCTCACTCTTTGTCATCGGAATTTCTCCCTCTTGGTCCCAAGAGTTGTGCACTCTTTTGGCCTCTAGAATGTTTCCCCTAGATTTCACACTCTTGGAGAAAAGAAGGATACTATTGAAATGCAAAAAATGCAAATATATAGCAAGGATGCTTTGATAGTGGATCCAAATGTGTTCATGAAGATGGTAAAACATAAAATGCTAGATATATTGTTCCTTTATCCACCATCCTTTGACTTCATCCAAACATAGGCCACCCTATCCGTTATGGTAGAAATCTACCTAAAGCCAGATACCATATTCAACCTCAAGCCTAATCAAGTGGCAACAATTCCACTTCAACAAGTGGAACAAAAAAATTTGTCATAAAATGCTAGAATTATTCTTCCTTTATCCATCATCCGGTGGCTTCATCCAAACATAAGCCACCCTATCCATTATGGTAGAAATCAACCTAGAACAAGATACCACATGCAAACTCAAGCCTAATCAAGTGGTAACAATTCCACTTCCACATCTTTGCATGGGGGGTCTGGGAGGTGGGCCCCTAAATATGTCAGTTATAATCCTACATTTTTCCGAGTCGCCAAGCGTCACCCATGGTTGCAATACAAAATTTAAAAATGCACCTCCTTCTCGGCAAAGAAGCATTGATGAAACTTTCCATTGTTAACCCACCTACCAATAAATCTGAATTGAGATTAGAGTATATACTTGAAACCATAGAGTATTGATAGAAGATCTTATGCAAATTTTCAAACATCACCTATGGGAATCTCATCAAAATTTTGGAAATGCTAAAGGTGTGTGATTGGGTTTAACAAAGAGGAGGCTCCTTACCTTAAGCAAATAGGTTTCGTACATGGTATGAGGTTTCTTCTCTATGACCTAAGTGAGATGCCCAACCAAGATACACTAGTTTCCATATTCATCAAAGTGATATACCTATCCGATCACTTCCTCCAAACTTTCGAGGAAGCATCTTTCATAGGGTTCTTGGAGTGCCACCCTAACAAAAGTTGGCAACATAAATTCATATTTCATTTCACACTTGATTTTAATGGAAATTTATAAGTAATATCTTAGATTAGTTCCCTCCACCATCATTCTAAGTGCTAGTAGATGAGGCAAGTTGATGCTATGACTGATACAAAAACATGAAAAATGTGATGGAAAAGCCAAAAAATCCCTTCATCTATAATGTCGACAACCCCACAACATGCTTGTTGAAGACGACATAGTCTGGGGGGAGGGGTTGTTCGCTAAAGAGCTTAGGACCTCAAAAAATTTTGGGTGGATCTCTTTTTTTGTTGGACTTATTTGATTATGACGATATGTATCATGGGGTCCATATAAAGAAATGAATGGAAGACCACTTGTGGCCAAGTAATAAGAGGAGAACAATGGACAAAACATCGAGCAAGAGGGGTACCCTACATCAAATATGTCCTCTTGGGATTTATTGTAATACTCCCAAAAAAATAAAAACTTGTAAAAACGCTCCATTTTGTAAAGGCCAAGGAGTCCTTGTGCGCTATGGAGCTCATGCCCAAACTTGTAATATGTTTTTAAGAATTTTTTGAATCATCTTAGACTATAATTGAGTTCTAGGAAATTTTTAAGTCTTGGATACTACTTTATTGTGAATATGGACTTTATTCTTGATATAAAAAATAATGGAACCTTAATTATACTTAGTTTTTGGTCATTTTAAAGTGAATTCTCGTAACTCTTGCTTTGTGCTATTTTCTCTCATGTCCTCCTTTCTTTGAAGCTTCCATGGTATGATTGAGGTGTCCCAACCCCATTTCTACCTTAGAGGAGTATGTTTGCATGCATTTGGCGCTCATTTCCTTCTCTTTGGGGCATGTTTGTCACAATAACTTTGCTCAAGTGTTTATTTAGTCTCCATTCTCACATCAAGGCTTGTTTATGTGTGCTTGGTTGGTTCACTACTTTTATTTACATCAAGATGTATGGTCCTATCCATTTGACACTAGTGAATCATTCATTAGTTTCATGTTCAAGGGTTTAATTCAACAACTGCAACCAATTTTGGTGCAATGGTACCTCCACCGAAGAATGTACTTGAAGGGTTTTGGTGTGTTGAAAAAGAGGAGCAAGGAGGAGATGAAGGGAGAGAGAGAGGAAAGGAGAGACGCGCCCACATATGTGGGAGCCTCAAAACCCACATAATGATCTCTATAAGGCAATGCTCTATGAACGATGTATATATGAATATAGGGGTAAGGTTACATGACCCTTACATCCTCAACAATCTCCTAGTTAATGTTCAATGTGACCATAAGTGGTAACACATACAAAGAATGATGTAAGACTATACAATAATGTACAAGAAGAGTCCAAATCTCAACCCATACTGATCAATCTACACAAACTACCTCAAACAAGATGTATCCATGCACCTCAAACTAATCTAGTCTCATATCGACAAGAGTCGAGCTGACATCTGACTGACGCAAGAACTGATGAAGTTCTTGCAAACCTCCCACTCACTCTATTCGTGTGTCAACCATCAAATGATTGGAAACTCCAAGTGCAAATGCTCTAATAGCAACTGCAATGTTTGGTCTCAAGCGTAATAACTTGTACATGAGACTCCCAAATGCTGATGAGACATGTTCTATCTTGGCTAACTTAACAATGTCGGCCATGCTTGTACCTAAGGCATCCAAAGCACCATCATCAAGACTAACATGTCTTGACATATCTAGTCATGCGACCGATGGGATTGGATCCAAAGCCTATACAAGTTGAAGATCCACCAAATTCAAGATTGATGATTCAACTAGATCATCTGGCATGAGCAAATCTAATAATGATTGCATAATTGCTGACTCCTTAGCATCCAAACCAACCATCCTATCAATCAAGGATGTATCTAGTTGTGCATCTTGAAATCTAAAGCCTAATATGATCCATTTGGGTGAAACAATACAAAAAAAGGACCATGTAAGAATTTCAATTAGTTGTACTTTATCTAGACTAATGTTTTCAAATCATTTTTGAAAATTATGTGTAGGCTCATTTAAAACGTATGTTGCACAAATATATTAAATTTGGAAGAGAGAGGAAGTTCTTGTGAAAATCATGAAAAGTGATATGCCTCAAAGTTTGTGCCCATCGTGCCTTCGCGAAATTTGAAGTTTTCTCTCTTGTTCTCCGATAGCAGACTTGCTTCTCTCTTTCTCATAATTCTAGACACTTTCGTCATGGAGAACCTCAATCCAAACACTTTCAGTGAAATTTTGTCCAACTGAAATTGGTGTGATAAGATCCATATCAATATTGCAATCAGTCATGAGTATGCAACAATGAGAAAGGTATTCGGAAGAGCTATACATCTTATGAAGCTCATGGATTGCACAAAGAAAGAAAAAAGCATATGTCAGACACATGGAGTTATTTATCCAATCGATCCACAAAATGGAAGGTATCCATATTTTCATAATCTTCATGATTTGATTAGATTTGTAGGAGATGGCGATGACAATATATGTGGATATTGTTCAAGGCTCTGGGAGTTTTCAAAGAACTATATGGAATACATAAATTATATGTAAAATGTACACATAAGAGGGATTTATATCATAAGGATCTAGAAAAAAGTTATTGCATTTGTTTTCTCAGTTAGAAGCTTTCAAACAAATGAAAGAAACTCCTATAGGATTGAGAATGCGTTTAAAACGAGTAAAGCCTTTTTTAGATTTTGACTGAAAAATCTATCTAGAAGAAAAAGAGGATGAAAATTGTAAGAGATCGTGTAACAAATGTGGTAGGCTTAAACATGTTGAGAAGTTTTGAGCGCGTACATTTTCGTAATGAAATTATGAGTCAGAATGATGTTTTAAAACTCATGCTTAAAAGGGTTTATTTTTCAAAAAATCATGAAAGAAATGAATTTGTTGCTAGAACCATCTCAGATTTAGGAGGTTTCCGATGGTGTTGGATTGACTAGAAAGGGTTATAGAGCAATTTAAAAAGTTTGGTGTGAATTTCTCAAATTTAATAAAGTGGATTGCCTATACCTCATCATGTAGGAAAGTATTGGCTCTGCTTGAATAAGAAAATTATGTCTACATTTGGTGATTATAAACACATTCATGGTAACATGCCTTATGAGGTAAGAAAACAAACTTTACATTTCACTTACAATGCATTTAACAATCTATAGATAAATGTTGTAAGATTTTAGCCATACATGGTTCAACTCTATGATATAAAAGAACATGAATGTTATGGCCTTTTGAGATTTGTAATAAAACTTGATGAATCTGAAATTAAAAAACATCAAAATATTGAGAGAATATGTATTGCACTAATGAATAGAGCTTTGGACTATAGCCTTGGGAAACATACATTTCAAATGTTATCCAAAGGCATCATTCAAGAGAATTGTTGAATGTTAGCCATTGTTGAAAGTTTAAAATTGAGCGGCATTTGATTGAAGACCTAAAGACTCTAAAATGCATGTTTGGTATAAATAGGGGTGCAAATTGTAAGTACCCTTGTTTGTACTACATGCAAAGTCGAGGTACAAGAGGGTGCATTGCTAGAACTCATGCTGGGGAAGCTCCTTCCAGACAAAATGTTAATCTACGTAATTACTCATCTTCTTCCATGATTTTGGATCCCAGACTTCCAATAGAATTGATTAATGTACACATATGTACATTGCATGAAGAGATAAGGATCATTGATAAGCTGGCCCGTCTTCACTTGGATTATGCATATTCCATCAAGCCTACAACTCTTGCATATGAATGCATAAAAAAATGTGAAGCTCTACTTTCAAAAATGGGATTTCATGGTGGTGATTTTCATCTAAGAAAAGATCCGAAGCTTTCACAATTAAATACATGTGATGTACTACATGATGTGTCAATGTGAGGTTCAAAAGCAAGAAGATTCTTTAGCAAAAATGATGGAAAACAACTAAATACAATGTGGCATTGCTGGAAACAATTTGGTGAGGTTAAAACACATGTAAAAATAACAAAACAGAAAAGAACAGAGGTGTGGGTAAAACTAGATAAACTTTTGAAGATCATGAGGCAAAAGCAACTTCCGATATCCATGTGACTGAATTCAGAAGGGCAATCATAGAGTTTATAGAAACCATCACATAGGCTTGGAGTGTCAAAGACATAGTTTATTACTTGGTGAGTTTCAAAGAGATTATTTAGTCCACCATTACTTTTTGAAATAAAAATCTTATGATATTTACCTTTATGTTTCTACAACATATTCTTCTTTTGCATGGTCCATTCTTTGTAGAAAAGGGAACACTTGCCACATGGAACATTCAGGGCATGGAGAAGTCTCATTATCAAGCAAGAAGAAGCTTCTTCAGATGCACAAGGAAAGGAGGAGAAGTCACAAAAAGTAATCCACTCAAAGAGCTTTTTGATTGGTTCTTTAGAAGACAATTACAAAGGAGCACATGCCAGATATGATCACCAGATAAACTATATAGATCATGTCATCAAAGTATCACCAGATATCATCTTCTTTTAGGAAACATGGATTAAATACAAAAAGGAATGATATTTCATTCCAATGTGAAACTACAATATTTGGAATATCGTTTAGCGTTCTTTTGGCCAAAAAATACATATGGATGTATATAAAGTTTTTGAATTTATGATATTGGTGAAATGAAATTCGATTATTCTTTTTTCAATCTTTTGAATGAGCTTGACTCTGACAAATCTCCTCTGTATCTGAGATACACTTTCCTCCTATATCTAGCAACAATTTATTGAGACCTTTGCATCCAATGTATAACTTGAATAATAGAGGAAATAACGAGCTCTAGAAGCATTGAACCATGGGCATAGCCAAATATCCTAAATGATTCTATTCTCTCAAGAAGTAACACCCTATATGCATTAAATGTCAATGAGGAAAAACCCTTATATTTAGTGTTGGAGTTCAAGGTTTATGGAAGCATGCAAACAACACAAGGAAGAAGAAGAAGCTTGGGGCACAACACATAATACTGAATGTATTACCACTAGAATGTACAAAGATAAGAGCTCCGTTAGGGCTATAGGCATATATACAAGCCAGGGGGAAAAACCTCCTAAAGAGGGAAAAAAGTGCCTTGGCGACCCTAATGTGTTCACACACATCACTACCTAAATATAACAACAAATCCCCCCTGGGAGTGATTTCATGAAGAAGGAGCTGGCACTCATGTGTTGGATGTGTAAGGCAAGATCAGTCTTGGTAGAACCACTACACTGAAGAAGGCTTACAAGGGAAGAATTAAAAAATGACCAAAGTACAATAATCAAGATAGAGTATGTCCTATGCCAAAACTTGAAATAGAAAGAATGCATGTGCCAAAAAATGATGGAGTTAGCCCAAAAGATCCTAGAAGAAGAACCACAAGAGTTGAATACTAGGATCTTAGTCAACACAAAACTAGAAAACTTAGATAAAACAATATGAAGGAGTTAAGGGATAGAAAGTTAAACTCTACGAAAATGATATCCCTCTCATTCCAGAAGTTATATCCAAATGCAAGAAATAAGTATTGATGAAGATGTGAAACTTAGAGTAGAAACGAGAGTTAGTGAGAACTTACAAATATCCTATATCTGCTAGGGGAGCACTAGATTGTGCCCTTTGACTAAACTAGACAAGATTTCAAAATTACGCTTTTGATTACAAGATCACCCATGTAGGGAAATAATACAAGAATATATATAACTCCTACAAGAATTCCCACAAACCCGAGACTGATAGGTATAGATAACTCAACTAGAGATGATACAGAAGATCCCACAACCTAGGACATTAGGTATGAAGCAAGATCTCTAGATTACAAGAACTCCCTTCAAGGAGTTGAACTATATACAAGGAATAATTGGAAAGTATCTCATACTATGAGATTACAACAAGGAAAGAGAGGATGTCCAAGATACAAGACTAGACAAGACTAGAGCAAGAGACAAGACTAGAACTCGAACTGGAACTTGAAAGTACTTACTTGGTGATCATGACTCCTTGAGCTCCCAAGACTAGCATTGGCAAGACTGAGCATGTATGTGGCCAACCCCTCCTTATATAGGTTTTCAAGGGTGGTTTATCAATGGCAGTTACCAATTGATGAGTCATTGATGATGTCATCAATTCAAAACATGACCTCTAGATATCAGAATCAAGCAAGTAGACAATCAATCTTAGGGTTTTGGCATGTTTTGGACATAATGGAAGCAATAGTTACTCCAAATTCTAAACCAATCATGATATATAGAAGCTCACATGGAATTTGAGGTTCAGGATGGGTTCCTTTTTCCATGATATCACCTCCTCCTCAATTGATAAATTCCACGAGGAGCGGTCATGTTCTCTGGTCTCGCCTTCATTGGATTTTTCTTATGAAATTTTCAAACCTTGGTTGGTGCTCTCTGAAGGTTTTTTGTAGGTTCTCAAGTACAATCACTGATCTCATACCCTTTCCAATGAACAAGGTACTCTAATCTTCCTCGAAATATTCTCAAATCTAGGACATGCTTGACTTCAAATTCTTCACAATCATCAATCTCGATGGGTGGTCAGGGACTAGGTCTCTCCCCCCTCAATGATGAAATCAGATATGGTTCCAACATGTACACATGGAAAATTGGATGTATTCTCATGATACTTGGTAACTGGAGCTTGAAATTGATTGGATTACTCTTGGCCTGGATGGTGAATGGACCAAATCCCTGATGGTCTAGCTTTACACAAGGCCCTCAATTTTGTAGGTTATTTCTGAGTAAACATACTTTTTCCCCAATGTGATAGGCTGTATTTTGAACATGATGTTGATCTACATATTACTTATATTGTTCTTGTGCTCTATGGATCTCTTTCTTGAGCTCTTTGTGAATATCCATGAAGTATTGGGTCTTATCTCAAGTAGCACAATTCTTGACATGATTTGAGAGTTGTATATCCATCCTTGGGTATTATCCATAATTTGCAAAGAAGGGAGTCTACTTGGTAGATGCATGAACATTGTGGTTATAGGCGAATTCTGCAAATGGTAAGAGCTCAAACCAATCATTTTGATGATAGTTGATGGTGCAGTGGAGATATTTTTCTAGGACTTGATTCACCCATTTTGTTTGTCCATCAGTCTATGGATGATTGGTTGTAGGTAGTTTAACTTGAACACCAAGGAGCTTGCAAAGATTGTTCAAAAAGCTGGATATGAACTATGGCCCTTGATCACTAACAATATAATTATGCAATCCATCAAGCCTAAAGATGTATCTGAGAAAACTTCTAGCACTTGTTGCACCTGTGATTGCCTTAGTAGTTGGAATGAAGTGTGGCTTTTGTAAATATATGCACTATAACAAAAATGGAATCATACTTATCTAACTTTGGTACACTTGTGATGAAATCCATAGATAATAAAGCCCATGGCCTTTTTGGAATAGGTAAAGGTTGCAAGAGACCATGAGATTTATGTCATGGTACCTTAGATCTATTGCAAGTGTCACAGGTTCATATATTTTTTGACTTCTTTCCACATTTGAGGCCACCAAAAATCCCTTGATATTAGTTCTATTGTTCTATTCACTCCAAAATGTCATGTTGCAAGGCTATCATGACGTTGTTGAAGTACTTGGATCGTGGGCTTTCCTATAGGGACATACAATAGGTTCTTATAGAATAGTAATCCATCCTTTTCCTGAAATTTATTTACTTCTTGAACTTTTCCTTCTTGAGTTTTCTGCTAACGTTACAAAAACTTTCATATTGTGGTTTTCTTCTCACAGATCAAATGATTCAAGGCTAAATCTTCATGATGGCTTGAAGACATAGCTGCTAACTAGAGATGCTCAGGCTTGAGTAATATACTCTCTTGTTGATCAAAGGTCGATTCACCTTTCTTTGGTGCAAGGTAAGATCTTCTTGACAAGGCATCTCACTAACATTGCTGGTGTCTAGGATGGTATGTGATGATAAATTCGAACCTAGATAAAAAGTTACTCCATCGATATTGCCTTCTATCGAGGATGTAGGTGTTCATAAAATAGTCTAAGTTCTTGTGATCTGTATACATAATAGCTTTATGAGCTGTTCCTTCTAGATGGTTACACCAGGTATTAAACACATCTACCATGGCAAGAAGTTCTTTATCACGGATTTCATAACTAATCTTTGTAGGGGAAAATTTCCTTGAATTATATGCAACTGGATGTAGGTGTCCATCATCTCCATATTGGGATAGAATGGCCCCTAGGGAAAATCTGATGCATCTATCTCTAGGAAGAAGGGCTTGCTAGAATCAAGATGAACTAGAAGTGGAACAGTGGTGAGTCTTGACTTCAAGGTCTGAAAGGCTTTTTCTGCTTCTTTGATCCATGAGAATTTTGCATTTTCCTGTAAGCTTGGTAAGAGGTGTCCCTATCTTGGAGTGATCTCTTATGAATATCCTATAAAAGTTGGCAAACCCTACAAAACATTATACATCTCAAACACATGAAGGTGGTTACCAATCAAGGATTGTCTTGATCTTCTTAGGGTCCATAGAGATTCCTTCTCTGATACAATGTGCCCTAAAAACTCCACTTTTATCTAATGGAAAGAGCATTTATCCATTTTTGCATATAAACCTTTTTCTATTATTTTCTCTATGACTATCTTTACATGAGATTCATGATCCTCTAGATTTTTGGAGAATATGAAGATATCATCGAGATATATTACCACAAAATCATCTAAATACTCTCTAAATATTTTATCCATCATATAATCCTCTATATTTTTGGAGCATTTGTGAGACCGAATGGCATAACTACATATTCAAAATGCCCATATCTTGTTCAAAATGTTATCTTCCATTCGTCTCCTTTTCTGATCCTGACCCAACTTGTGTTTGTCTATGAGTTAGGTCCTCGATTTGTTGTTAGAGACTCTGAAGTGATGCCACAATCTATTCATAAGTGTCCTCCATGATGCCTGGTCTTGGATAGAAGCTATTCTTGCCTAAATGTCATGGGAGCGCTAGATTGTGCCCTTTGACTAGACTAGACTAGACAAGATTTCAAAATTACACTTTCGATTACAAGATCACTAGGGTAGAGAAATAATACAAGAATATATAACTCATACAAATAGTCCCACAATGTAGGAATGATAGGTATAGATAACTCAAATAGAGATGATACAAAAGATCCCACAAACTAAGACCGTAGGTATCAAGCAAGATCTCTTGATTACAAGAACTCCCTTCAAGGAGATGAACTAGATACAAAGAATAAATAGAAAGGATTTTGTACTACGAGATTACAATAGGAAGAGAGGGTGTCCAAGTACAAGACTAGACAAGACTAGAGCAAGAGACAAGACTAGAACTTGAACTAGAACTTGAAAGTACTTACTTGGTGATCATGACTCCTTGAGCTCCCAAGTCTGGCATTGGCAAGACTAAGTATGTATGTGGCCAATCCCTCCTTATATAGGTTTTCACGGGTGGCACGAGTGTATGAAGTATCAAGTGCAAGAGAAATATGACTTGCCAAGCTACTAAAATCACTTCTTCATGCTCATTACCTTCACAACTACGCATTTAACCATCACGTAGGCACCTTAATTGGAGAACTATCTCGCGCAATGATGCCAAAAACATGTGTACCTAAGCTCAGAATGTCTTACGGACTTGTGATGAAGGAGACTAAATCTCTATCATCAAGGAAGTGTATATAGTGGTTGGATCGATACAATCGTTAAATTATCAATCCGTCAATTAAACCACATTCAGTGTATGAGGACATGTGCTCATGTGATAGTTAATGTAGGATGGGACAAGTAATGAATGCAAATGAGGCTAAATCTACCTCAAACAACACCTCCTACACAGTTCCATGTATCATGATACTTGGTGCAACATCAGACACTATCCAAGTGATTTCTATCATCTCTGATCCCCGAATATGTTCAATGGTGGCTTCTTTTTGAAGCTCTTAAGAAGACGCATCCAATAATCATATTTTCAATTCAATCAGATCTTTGTGCTTCACGCTATGATAAAAAAATAGAGTGGTTGGAAACACCAATTCTCACTATGCTTCACACACACACACACCAAAACAACAAAAAGAGATGGAGAAGGGGTAGAGATCACCTCTAAACACACATCCCATGCCTCAAACACACATACAAGCTAAGGGAGAAGAAGATACACAGACAAGAAGAAGCTAATTCAAAATTCTACAAAGTTAGTTCTTCACAATGGCAAAAGTCTTTACAAAAGATTCACAAGTGCCATATATACATGTGTCCTAAATTTGGCCCTTTCACATAGGAGATCGACGCTTTCTCTATAATTCACTAAATTCCTATTATTGTACATGGGTAATGTTACATTCTTTAGGGATCATGCATCTAGAGGACTCCTCTAGAGAAATTATAAAACTTCTCAAGATTTTACAAGGTCTTCTAGGAAAAGAAAATGATCCCTTTTATTGGAAATTTTGGGTTCTACTTTTCTTTGCTTCTTTCTTCTGCTTCCTTGTCTTGATTCATCTGCAAGAAGCTCATTTTTGCAGACTTTTTCTCAATCATGAAGAGAAAGATTCTTGAAATTTTTGTTTTGGTATTATTCTTCACATATATCCTTCCTCTTTTCTCATACATTGTCTTGATAGTGATAATTAAGGTATATCTAGGTGTGGAATTCTCTTCTCAAGTCCTTAGGATCATCATAGACATCATGGAGCTCTAAAATAAGGTATGCACATCTCTTAAAAACACAATCTATATATGTAGGTGTGGAATTGTCTTTTGACATCATTAGATGCATCAGTAAACGTGCAAGGATCTCTAAAATAAGGTATGTACAATTCTTAGAAACACATAGTCTCTTGTTCCTCTATGGAGAGAAACCTCTTTGCTTTGATTTAGTTTGAACTGTGTAGATTATTTTGTACTAGTCATTTTAATATGCAAGAATGAATTCTTGATTATCTCCCATAGATTAGAACATATACACAAATAAAGCAATAGACAACTATATCCAAATCACCATTCCTCTTCTCTCTAGAATTTCATAGGCTTCCTTTCTAAGTCTTTGCACTGTGAATTGGCTTAGATCTTAGGTTTTGAAAACTCATTGTTTTCTTGCCAAACACTTGAACCTTGTAATTACACTCATTTGAGGCTTCATGGGTCAAAAATACGAGAAGTGATAAACTAGATGAAATCATTTTTCTCAACATGAGAAACCAATTTCTATAGTAACTTAATAAGCATTGTGACTTAATATTGTTTCAAACTTTCCAAAGAGGAGTGACCAACCCTAAGTCCTTTAAAATCACTAGAATAGGAGAACGAGAATCATGATGAGGTCATGATTTTTGCATCTATGGGCACCTTTAAGAGATAGGTTTTGGTTATTCTAAAATATTGAAAATGATTGTTTTTATTGAGCCATGCCTAGATCATCGATTTAACTATGGGTTTGTCAACCATAGCCCAAGCAATAAGAATACCCAATGCTCCTTGGTCCTTTTAGCTAGAAAATCTTTCCCACTTTATCTTAGGAGTGTATTTCCTATCAGGATCCTCCATCCGAAGGAAGTTTTCATGTGCTCTTTCCATCTTTAGTATGAAGGAAATAGATAATAAGGGCAACAATGAGCATGTCGATCGCTATGATTTTTGTGGGAATCGATCCATAACCTATCGGATAGCAGTATGATGGGTTAACCACTTGCCCCAAAAGCCATGGTTGAGGATAACTTCCTAATCCTTCCTCTTAGGCTGTAGTTCAACCATCTCCTCCCTATCATTTCTTGAGTCCAACACTCTCTTCCCCTTCTAGAGATCGTTGTCCTCAATGATCAATCCTTGATCTCCCCTTGAATTGATGTCCTCAACCTTCGATATTCTCTTGAACCTTTTTGTTCTCAATCTTGGTATCCTAAACCCTTGCTCTCAACCATGGTGTCTTGAACCTTGTCTTTCTACTTCTTGGCCACTTGCCTATGGACTTGCCTTGTTTGCAACCTTGGTGTCATGAGCCGTTGCTCTCAACCTTAGTATTTTGAACCTAGTTGTTACCCATGCTAGGTACCTTGTATCTTGAATCCAAGGCATCCATTGGAAATTTGATTTTGAGAGCTTTCCAATGGTACCTTACATGTCTAAATCCAACCTGCAAATTGGGAGATACACTCTAATCTTTATTGGGCTCATTTATGAAAGTGCTATGCACGTCCTCCATCTACCATGTCCAAGCCTGCTTCCTCTTGCCTTGAGTTGATGTCCTTACCCTTGTGAAGTCTTTTGAACCTTCTTGTTGTGAACCTTGGTCTCTTGAACCCTTGTTGTCAATCTTGGCATCTTGATTCTAGACTTTTTGCTTCTTTGGACACTTGCTTATGGACTTTCCTTGCTCACAACCTTGTTCGCTTGAGTCCTTATTCTCAACCCTAGTATCTTGAACCTGCTTCTCACCCATGCTATGTATCTCATATCCTCAATCTAGTACTTTCCATTAGAGAATTGGTTCTGAGAGTTTTCCAATGATACCTTACACATCTACATCTGACACACAGATTGGGAGATACACTCTAATTTTTATTGGACTCAATTTTGAAAGTGACATGTGTGCCTTCCATCTACCTTGCCCAACCCTAATTGTTAGGCTCTCATACCAATTGTGGAAATTGAATGCATGATCTACTGGCTAGGAGTATGTTGGGCTAACAACTTGCCCCAAAAGCCATGTTTGAGGATTACTTCCTAATCCTCCCTCTTAGGGTGTAGTTCAACCATCTCCTTCCTGTCATTTCTTTAGTATAACAATTTTCCCAACCACATTGAGTTACATGCCCTACTGTAAAGTTTACTGAGCACCCAATCCCAATGTTGATTCATCAAAACTTCAAATCTCGAGGGGATTCCTAGCAATCTAAAGATTTGGTCCAAAGAAATCTCTTTGCAACCTAGGTCCCTTATAAAATATATAGAGTATTGAGCTAAAGCCTTAAATTCCATCCTATTGTGGTTGATCTTGCATATAAAGGCAATACAAAAGGTATAAAAGGATCAAATCATAGCTTAATTACAAGCTACTCTCAAGACCATAAGAAAAAATCTATTGATGAATAAAGAAATAATGATGGAGAAGTGCCAATATGCACATTATAGGAAGAGATTATGGGTGTGATAGGTGAAGCAAGACTATCTTCACCAAACAAGCATGGAGATTCCTTTTAGTTCAAGATGCCACCATTCTCAATAAGTACTTAGAGAGATACATGATTAGAGCATAAATTGATGTATAGTAAAGCGCTTCCATTTATTTTCAAGGGGAAGGAACTAGGATTTGTGCTTTACAAGGTGTAAGCAAAGAATTCAAAAATTCCATAATCGGTTCACACCAAATAAGCATGACTACAAGCAAAGATTCTAACATAATCTTCCACTCATATCCACAAAACATAGTAATTCCTCTCAAATTCCATCACTTTACATATCAATGTAAGAAAACCAAGCCCTGATGCAGCCAACAATCTAAAGCTTGAGCATGTACAAAACGTCCAACCATTCTCTCCACATATGAATCCAAGGTAGATGAGAGCATTCCTAATAGAAAAATTCATCTTGCAAGGATATGGAAAAGGTTCAAAAGCATCTACAAAAGAATCTTGTACAATAATTGATGGACCATAAAAGGACATGGAAATGTTATGAAATCACAGTGGAACATAGTAAATTTATTCATAGTGGCTGAATTACAAATTCATTAATGAGCCATGTCAGGGCTACTAATACTATCTCCAATACATACTAGATACTTTTGAATTTTGGAGAAGGCTAGGAAGGAAAGCCTTGAACCATGCAGATCAGATGCTACTAAAGATATTGGCAATGATGGATTCATGCATGAAAACTTAAACAAAGATCAGCTCCGTATTCAATACAAGAAGGGTTCAAATTTGGTATTGGAACATTGTTCTATGATCTTAGGGAGCCTAAGATGACCTCGCAAATGCATAATAAATTCAACCATGAGCCCTATTCTATTAAGGTTGAAAAAGTAAGAGGGAAGAATGTAGTGCCTTATAAACCTAGGTATGAATCCTTGAATCCATCAAAGCCAATGGAGACTGAGGATAAAGGAAGTCAAGGCACTAAACGAGTACTTTTCCATAAGATGCAATTTTGTTTCTTTTTGTTTAGCCTTTTTTTGGATAACTAACCAACACCCTAATCAGCCATAAGGCATCTGTGCCACACACACTCAACAGTCACTGTGAAAGTTGCCCTATACTAAGCCTCACAACTAGAAGTGTCCATAGTAGGCTGCTTCTTCCTCTACCAAGATATGCATGAGCTACCAAGCATGAAGCAAAGACCACTAGTTCTACAGACGAGTGTTATAGCAACTAGCCGAGTCAAAGTCAAAAAAAGCATGTAAATCTGGTAGGCATGTATTTCCATACCAAGCACGTGATGCTTGCTTCAAACCATATAATGCCTTTTTCAACCTGCACACTTGGTTTTCATGCCCTTTGTGCATAAGGCCACTGGGCTTAAAAACATACACTTATTCATGCAACTCACCATTCAAAAATGCAATTTTAATGTCCAATTGATGTACATTCCAACCATGATGAGTTGCAAGTGCACAGATGCTACAGATACTAGTGATTCGGAATGTAGGTGAAAAGGTCTCATCAAAATCAATGCCTCTTTCTTGAGCATAACCCATTGCAACAAGCTGTTTTGTTTTGGACTCCAAGTTGTCCTCTCCAATCATGAAGTAACAAAGAATCAACAAATCATCTTTATTTTGTCAATCCTAGGAATATCCATAAGACCACAGCCCCTTCAAGATAATAGATTCAAGGAAATAAGAGATTAATGGCTGGATTGCTGAGAAAAATTGAAGATGAAGAGAAAATCTAGGGTTTACCATATCTAAGGCCAATCTCCATCATTTTCTATGATCTTTGTGTCAAAACCATGCTATTTTATCAGCAGAATACAAATATGAACTCAAAATTGAAAAATATCACCTGTATCACAGAGACGAGACAATCGCGATTCTGTACATTCAGACGATTTTCACAATTCTGGAACTTTCTTCAATCCTTTTCCACTCATTACATCAGTAAACCTCTTCCTTCATACAACTCACTCAGTAATACACAAATGTAACTCACAAATCTCCATGATTAAGCAAGAAACAAGCTCTCACATCAAAGAAAATACACTCAACAGGAGAAAACACGATTTTTGCAGAAACTCTTTCTTCTCTATTGATAGCTTGAGCAAATGACTAACCAACCTCTCCAAATTAGAGAAAATTGACTTATATACATTTTCAAGTGTCCCTTTTCACACTTGAAATTAGGTCTTTTTCTCTAATTTTCTAAAAATATGCTATCTAAGAGTTTCTAAAAATTCCACAAAAATTACATGAGGTCCTTGACTACATAAGGAAGACTCTTCCTTATTTTTACAACCATTGCATAAATATTTTACAAGTTTTTTGGCTTTTTACTAATTTTCTACATCAAAAATGCTTTCCAAAAATACACCTTCCAACATTCTTCCCCTCCTAGAGCTTTTGGCTCCTGACAAAAGACTTCCTTATGTGAGCTCAGCTTTATTTCTTCTTCCTTTGATACACTTGTGACACCAAATCATGGCTCTTCCTTTCTGTGACATTCAAGTTATTGACCATTTCAAATAAGGCTTTCCTCCATTGTACTGCAGCTTCAGGCTTATCTATGACATCCTTCTTCAAGTATTCTGTGTAAGCAGCTTCATAGGCAGTAAGTCTTGCTTTTGTAACCACAGATAAGTTTCCAAAAATTTCTGACTCCCTTTCAAAGAATCCATAATCAAAAGCATCTTCAAATATTTGCAAAAAATGACTGCCCAAAAATATTATTCTACTGTAGTAGGCCATCAAACAAATCCTGTCTGGTGTCTCACTTAGATCAAACAATAGAGCATCTGTAGGCGAATTAAAACCAACGTAGTTCAAAATTCTGACATCTGTATCAGTGTATGTCTCTATACAGGCTAGAATTAACCTCATTATTCTGACAAGTAGTATACAAGCAGGGTCATTGACATCTTTATAATTTGATATGACAGACTCAGCAGTATTCACCATGTAACTTTTAGTAGGCCAAGTTCCTGCCTTTGGACCTGCTATTTTTGGAAAGTTCAGCCATTTTGCTGGAATCTGCCCTGTTTTTCTTCTTTCCCAAAAAACAGTCCACTCCCTTCTTCTGGCCACAGGGCAATAAGCTGGGTTAATCTTTAAGTGTAAAGGTGCCTCCTTCCAGATTCTCCTACACTCTTTATTAGCATCCAACCATTTATTCCTCCATTTTGGGTTTGCTCTTTCAAATAATTCCTTTGTAACATTAATATCCTCTTCATATTCAAAATATTGATTTGGAGATAATCCCACTCTGGCCAACTGATAATTTTATATGCTTTCCAATACCATACAAAAAGGAATTCCTAATCCATCTGCAGCCCAATGGTGCTGATCTGGATTGATGCCTTTATTTAAAGCAAATGTGACAATCTGGTTCTCATAATCATCATGCATTTTTCTCATAAACTCCATTCTTGATTCTCTGCTAGTCAGCAACTTCTGAACAAAGTCCTCAGTGTACTCTTCCTCAGATCCTTTGGCTACTGCTTCATAGTTTTCCTGTTCTCTATCAGCATCTCCTGTTTCATACTCTCTTGTATTGATATCTTCTGCATGTACCTGATTCTGAACCTCTTCCTGAGCTTTTGATTTCTCCAGTTGTTTCTGTAAATCTTCTAAGGTCATCCTTAAGCTTTTATTCTGAGTTATCAAATCTTCTCTTTCTTTCATCCAGTCCATTCTTTCTCTTTCCAACTTGTCCTGCCAATCCTTCTTCTCTTGCTCTGTATTCAAAAACAACTTGTTATACCCTCTCATAGCTGTAGCAGCATGTGTACTTGCCTGCTTTTCTAGTTCTTTGGCTTCCTTTAATTCTTCTTGGAGTTTCTGAATTTCTTTATGCATTTCATCTTTTTCTTCCTCTGTCAATTGGGCAGGTTTACTTCCATCTCTTACTAGACCTTCTTCTAGCAACAACTTATTAATATCTTCATGGGCCCTAGTCAAAATTTGATATGAGGTTTGTAGTGTTCTGTATCTTCCTCCTATGGTTTTTAGTTCCATTTCCATCTTGGCATTCTGTTCTGATAACTTCACACTCTTATCCTCCAGATATTGTATTTTGTTCTGCTTCTGAACTTCACTTTCTTCCAAAGCAATTATTCTATTGACATACTCTTCATTTTTCTTCTGAATTGACCTCAGTTGTTCTGACATCTGCTCCTTTTCCTTTCTGTGTTCTTTGATAATCATACTCCCTTTCTCAAATTCAGATTCAGCCACCATGCCTGATATGATCATATTCCTGCTAGATGGTCTGAACTGTTCAATATTATTCATGATTATTTGACAGGCTGACCTTATATTCTTGGGTATCCTTTCCAAACCCACTTCCACTTCTGCCTGTCTGATTTCAATTTGCTTATCTCTTTTACCTCCCTCATCTTCATCTGCTTTTGTTTCATCCTCTATATTCTTTGTATCTTGTTCTTCATTACTGGAAGCATCATTCTCTGTTTCTTGATTAATATCATCTTCTTCAAGCTCCAATACTCTGTCCTTTGCACTTTTCTGATCTGAGAGGTTTGAAATTCTACTCTCTTCCAATGAATTTCTTTCTTCTTGACCTTGCATTTCTTCTCCCTGTCCTAGGGTTTCCTGATTGTTTTCTAGCTCTTTTTCATCCTGGCCTGATTGATCCTCCCTAAGTTGCTCTCCCTGTACCAATTTTTCTTGAACTACTATTGATTCAATATCTGCCACATGGATAATCTGATCATCATTTTTCTGCATTTCTTGTCTTCCCGTTTCTTGAGCTGTATCTGATACATTTGCATGAAAAGCTTTTATTTGATCATCACTCCCCTGATTTGTATATTCATGATCTTGCTCATCCATATCCATAGAATCTATTCCTTCTTCCTGTTCCTGCTCACCATTGTATGTAGATTCCTTATTACTGTTTATCTCCTGCAGTACATCTTTTATACTTTGAATAATTCCTTCTTCTATCACCTATCCTAAGACCTCTTGAGCACTCTTTTCTGGTTCTAACTTCTTGATTTCCTGTTCTTTAGGTGCATCCTTCTGCTGAATATATGAACTGCTGAATACCTTCTTTGCTAGTTCCTCTAAACTTGCATTCAATTGGAATTGTGTCTGTGAAGGCTTGGTCCATATTGAATTTACACCAACATTCACTATTCCAAAGCTATCTTCATCTCTCCTCTGGTTTTCCTCTTCTGTCATTCTTGCCTTTCCTTTTAACAGTCTTCTTTCTTCTTCAGCACTCATCTGTTGGACAGTTTCTTCATGAGTCTGCCTTTCTTTAGACTTCTTGTTTGTATCCTCAGGTGTCTTCATTTTTTCTACAGCCTGTATAGCTACATTAGGAGTATTGGGTATTGACAAGTTTAAACTTTTCAACAAAAAACTCTCAATGTCACTATCTGACTCGGATGAGAATCGTGAGGATCCTCCTACTTCTTGCTCTGTAGACTTTGATACTTCCTTCACTGTGGTAGACTTCTGAGTTGCTTCCATGACTGTTGCTTCTGTGTCTTTAACTGTTGTAGCTTCAGCTACTGCTTTTTCTTTTCCCTTCTTGACTAGTTTCTTCTTTTGGATTTGCTTTTTTGGCACTTTCTTTTTTACTACAACAGTAGTCCTGGCCTCTGGAGGTCCTTGCAACTCTTTGAAGTATGCCAGCAACTCTACTTCTTTTTTCACAAATATTTCTTCGGTCTCGGCTGCCATCATTTCCTCATGTAAAACTTCATAATGCTCCACCTCCTCCTGTATCCAATCTGTAGCCTTGCAGGAATAGTCTTCCAGCATTTTCTGATATTGGGCTTCGTACATTGCTCTTTTATTGTTTCCCTGAGTTAAATAAGTAAATATTTGCTCTTTGCTGGTCTGTGGGGGGTGAGGTTCACTAGAGGATTGTACCCCTTTTTGGGCTGCCACATGTTCTTCTTTTGTTGCTTCAATCTGCTCCATTTCTATTTTTCTTGGATCCACTTTCCTCTTCTTAACAGGCACTACTTCTTCAGAGATAATTTTCCTCTTCATCCCAGCTCCCCTCATACTGGTTTGTCCCACTGTGTCTTTAGCCTGCATCCTTTTGGGAGGACTTTTTACTCCTGACATCAAATTTCTAAAGTATTGTGCCTCTGGAGCTAATTTCAAATGTTCTTCCATACCCAAGATATGATAAATAATTCTTGTCAAAAACTGGGCTCCATTCATAAATTTCTTTTGCTCCCAATGTTTGGCTGCTTCCTTTAACTGTTCATGGATGTATGGTGAGACATCCATAACTCCAAATGGTCTGGTTTTGTCTTTATTGTTGAACATCAACAGAGTTACAGATTTGTGCGGCATGGTGTATCTAGGCAGCTTGGGAAAACAAAAATATTGCAAAAACATTCTGATTGCATATTCTTCATTTTCTTTTCCTTTAAAATCCGTGAACTTTCCATATCCTGTATAAGTATCCTTATTCTTTTTTACAAAGCTTTGATCCAGTTTGGTGCCCATTGGAAAAAATTGTAAAGCAGCTCTAATATGTTCTGCCTTAATGGTAATACGCACCTCCTGATCATCTTTGTTCTTCACTTTGCACCTGAAATAAGCATCATTCTTTGTTCCAACTTCTTCCAAACTGTTCATTACCTGTGCTACCCTTTCAAAGTCAATGAAGAAGATTGGTTCCTCCAATAGTTTATGCAATCCCACAGCTTTCCATCTTTTCAAGTTGACAGTAGTTCTTTGAAACCTATAAAACTCCTGACACAACATGGTGTATTTATAACCTCCCACTGCTACTGTGAAGATGTGCTGACCTATTACTCCCAAAATTTCCTTCAGTTCTTTTACTGCTCCTTCTGCCTCTGGAATTCCTGTATCTTCATCTGATTCCAGGTCCACCTGCTCCACTGTGCTCTCACTGTCCAAGAACCAATGTCCTCTTGACAAGGTTACTGAATCAGCTTTGAAGTCATGAATGGTCAATTCTTTTGTATTCACCATCCTGTGTTTATATATCAAAGAAAAGAAAAAACACTCCACCCACATGAGTCACAAGAATTCACATAAAAAAATACTGTCTCATTCTGGTATGTCACTGATATAAACAAATGAAAGAGACAAGTTCCAAACAATTTTTTTCTTTTTCCAAAAGACTCAATTTTTAAGTGAGCAATACAGGTGTAGCAAGATATCTAATGTGCTCTCTTCAATTGTCAATTCCTTACTCAAAAAAGAAAACAATTCTTAAATAGAAAGAAGATGATGGAAAAGATGATTAATGTAAAGACTTCAAAAAAATAAAAAATAAAAAAGATGGTCACAAAATTTTGAACAAAATAATACAGATTTTCCGTGATAAGTTATTTTCTCCCTCCCTATATCTTGCTTTTGTGCTTTTAATTTTAGATAGAAATTAAAACACATTTTCCTCCCTTTTTTTTTCAATTTATCCTCTTTGTTTCATTTTTTTTTATTTTTATTTTTTTTTTAATAGTATTTTGTTCCACCGATCTGAAAATAGGTTAAGTGTGGATGATCTCTCTTCCATTGACTCAATTCTGATTTTTTTACCCAACAATGCTTCACTCTCAATGTCTTTGTATCATACAAGTATCCATGTTTCATAGACAAACTTCTTGTAGCCTCTTTTGGTTTCCATACCCATTTTATTCCCTCTTCCTATTTTGGTGGATACCATCTGTGCGTGCCCTTTCTCCATGTGTTTGTAGTTCTGTTTTGTTGATGTGTCCATAACTGTCTTCTTATTTTTGTCTCACCAGTTGTTCTTACTCCCGAGATCTCTTGTGTGGTTTGCTTGTATGAAGCTTGAGCACTTGGTATTGGTAATATGTTCCTGTCCTTCATTGAGAAAGTAAATCCTTCCATATCTGGGTCAAGAACATCTAGATAAACCTCCTGTCCTTCATTACTCAGAAAAAACATTAAAAACTTTTTGTCATTTATGGTCAAATTAAGCTTCATTTTCTCAAAGTTCAAAACAACTTTACCTTGTTTGAGCCAAGGTTGTCCCAAAATCAACTTTTCAGTCATGAATTGGTCTGGCCACTCTTCACAATCTATATCCATATATTCATCATTAAATTTAACTTTAATAGAAAGTGAAGATATGCTCTGAATCATTTTCCCTCCCAGGGTTTTGATCAGAATTCTGCTTCCAGCCCTCTTAAGGTTAAACTTATTGACCAAGGCTGAGCTAATTAGATTCACTTGAGCTCCTGAATCTATTAAAACCCTAATATTTTTATTCTGATAATCCATCAATATCATAGGCAAATGTTCTCTTTGCTTTAGAGTGTTTTCACATAAACACACTTCTTTCAATTTCCTTATTCTCTCCTTGGCTTCTTGTTGAGCCTCTTTTCTGATGTTCTTCTCTTCTTTTTTTCTATTTTGGGCCTTTTGCAGTCTTCTCCATTCATCAGGAGTTAATGGACAATCATACCTCTTAACTCTGCATCCACTTATGAAATTTGGCATGATTTCTCCATCAATGTTAGCTAATTGAATGGCTCCACTTTTACTTATCTGATGTATAATGTATGGCCCATGACCTTTTTTCTGAAATTTTCTCTGATGTTCCTTAACTGTGTAAGCCAAGACCAGGTCTCCTTCTTGTACATCTTTGTCTTTAATGTGAACATCATGATAAGCTTTCTGTCTTTTCTTGTCTGCGTATATACTCATCACTGCTTGGAGTCTAGAAGCTCCCAGTTTTTCCAAATCTATGACTCTCTCGGATAATTCATGTCCTGTCCAATTATATTGATTACCCACTTTTAATGTTGGAATAAGAAATTCCATGGGTAAAACTGCATTTTGGCCATATACTAAATTAAATGGGGTAGTTCCTATTGCAGTTTTGTATGCCACTCTGTAGGCCCAGAGAACATGATTAAGTTGAGAATCCCAGTCATTTCTATTTGTGTTGACTAGTTTGGATAATACTGCACAGAGTACTTTATTAGTACTTTCTGCTAAGCCATTAGCTTGTGGGTGATATGGGGCTGATTTTCTATGACTGATCAAAAAGTGGTTGGTCATGTTTTCTATGATCTGATTTAAAAAATGAGTTCCCCTATCACTTACCAGTTCAATTGGTAGTCCAAATCTAGTGATAATGTTTTCATACAAAAATCTGGCAGTAGTGTGAGCATCATTTCTTTTAGTAGCTTTGGCCTCAGCCCATTTTGTCAAATAATCTGTAGCTACTATTATGTATTCTGCATGGGTTTGTCTAGCTGGAGGATGTATTGGTCCAATAAAATCCAATCCCCATTTGCTAAAAGCTCTGGCTGAAATTAAAGGAATTAATGGCATATTATCTCTTTTGTTTGGTTGACTCACCCTTTGACAGACATCACATCTTTTTACATAAATTCTTGCATCAGCAAATAGGGTTGGCCACCAAAAGCCAGAGTACAATATGAGCTTGGCTGTTCTATCACTTGAAAAATGTCCTCCTGCCACTCCTGAGTGTGCCATTTCCAACATTTCTAAATACTTTCCTTCAGGAACACAAATTCTCAGATATCCATCCATTCCTCTCTTATATAGTTGTTCTCCTATGAGTTGATATTCTTCCGAGATCACTTGTAAGTTTCTTGAGTCAGCACCAGCTATTACCTGTTTCCCTTTCTTCTTTCTCTTCAATTCCTCTACAATATGTTCACTCCATTCAGGGTTTTTTTGAAACCAATATAAAGTTATGAATTCTGATTCCTTCAATGTTTGACATTTTTTACAATTATCAACATATCTCTCCACATCTTGAATCTTGTTTGGCCAATGTACTCCCATCCTATTAAGGTTGCTTAAAGTGACTATCTTGGAAGCATGAGTACATGGGTTCCAGTCGTGAGCTCTTCTTACATATTCATATTGCTCCTCCTCTGGAGTACAAAATTCCAGTATACCTGACTGACTGAGGTGATACAAATGTCCAGCTAACAACATGAAATTTCTGCTTTGTAACACCAGATGTGTATTATTCCCTAATGTGCTACACGGTCCCATGGTTAGCAAAGGAATTAATGACATAGACCATTCAGGAACACTTTCCACCTTGAATAAGTATGTATCTGGCAAATCATCATCTATCGGTGAACTAGGTTCTTTTGACTGGATTCTTGACAAATGATCTGCTCTCAAGTGTGTTTTTCCTTGTCTAACCACCACCTCAAATTCAAATTCCATTAGTAAAAGAAACCATCTTACTATTCTTCCTGTATGACATGGTTTATTTACTAAATAGAGTAGAGCTTGATGATCCACAAAGAATTTAAACTTGTTGGCCAATAGATAATGTCTGTACTTTTTGACAGCAAATATCATTCCCAATCCTTCTCTCTCCGTGGTTGTGTAATTTTTTTCTGCAATGTTTAATTGTCTACTTGCATATGCTACTGGGAAATCTAATTTGCTTCCTTCTATAGGTTGTGCTAACACACATCCCAGAGCATAATTTGAAGCATCGACATGTACATGAAAAATTTTATCCCACTGAGGTGTTTTTAAAATTGGTGCTGTCACCAAACAAGTTTTTAATGTTTCAAAGGCTTGGTCACATTCTTTAGTCCACTCAAACTTTGTGATTAAGGCATATAAGGGTTTAGCTATATCAGCAAATTTGTGTACAAATTTTCTATAGTACCCACAATGTCCCATAAAAGTTTGGAGTTCCTTCACATTTGTAGGTCTTGGAAGTTCTATTATTGCTTTTATCTTCTTCTCATCTGTAGAAATTCCATTTTTTGAAACTATGTGACCTAACATTCTACCTTGTCTCACAAAGAATACACACTTTTTCAGGATTTAAGCATACTCTGTATGTCCTGCATTTTCTGAATATTTTTTCTAAATCTTGTAAATGATCTTGTCTTTTTAAAGAAAAAGTGCACAGATCATCCACATAGATTTCCATTACATTTCTCAGGAATTCTTTGAAAATATGACACATCAATCTTTGAAAGGTTGCTGGAGCATTGGTTAGTCCAAAGGGCATAACCCTAAAGGCATAAACCCCCCATTCTGTAGAAAAGGTAGTCTTGTGTTGGTCCTCTAAGGCTATTGGCACTTGATTGTAGCCTGAGAAACCATCTAGGAAACTGTAAACCTCCTTTCCTGCAACTCTCTCAAGAAGATGATCTGTTATTGGCAGTGGATAACTATCCCTTATAGTTGCTGCATTCACTTTTTTCAAGTTGATGCAAACCCTAAGTTTTCCATTCTTCTTTGGCACCACAACTATAGGTGATATCCATTCAGTGTACTCTATTTCATAAATGAAATTAGCCGCCAACAACTTGTCAATTTCTTCCTTTATTTTGGCAGAGTATTTATCATTAAATGTGTAGTGTCTCTGTTTGCTTGGTTTTGCATCAGGTGTCATAGGAATCTTATGCTCACAGATTTTTGGATCAATCCCTTTTAAATCTTTATAACTGTAAGCAAATACATCCCTATAGTTCTTTGCCAGGCTCCTTAAGGCTTCTTCTTCTTGTGTGGTCATATCATCAGCTATCACTATCTGTCTCTCTTCTCCTTCTTCCTGAGTAATCACAATCTTTTTTGTTTGTTCTTCATTGTCATAAGCTTCTCCTTTTTTCTTCTCTCTTTTTGGTTTCATTTTCAGGAGTAGTCTGTCTTCTACCTCATAAGTTTTAAAATTTGCTGGTACATCAAAATATTGATCCTTATTGATCTCTTTCTCTTTCTTCTCTTTTGTCTGATCTCTTTCTATTTCCTTGTGTTTATGTTCCTTGTATTTGCCTGAGATTTTGTCTTTGATTGCATCCTCGGCTTTTACTGTTTCCAAATACCGTGTTTTTCCTTTTTGTAATATTATTTCTTTATTTTGCTCCTCTTCTGTTTTTGGTACACTTATCATGTGTATGCTAATGTGGAAAACATCAAAGCCTTCTTCGTCTTGGAATTTCATTCCTACATATTCTTCACTGGCCAGATCCATAGTAGCCAAGATTTGATTCCACCCATAAGGCTCAAACTCTTCATCTTTAAATTGTTATGGCTCATAGCTTTCATCCTGTACTTTTCTTTCTTTCACACATTCCTCTCTTTTCAGTCTTCTCTTTCTATTGGTGAGATTTCTTATCATGTTGCACTTCCATATTGCTGATTCACTCTCTTCCTGATCCTCCATATCTGATTCCTCACTTTCTTCTTGATTTTGATGTATTTTATACCATTCTTGAGGAGATACATCACAATAATGCCCATTTCTCAGGTTCACTCTTGTTATTCTTCCTTTTCTTTGGAGATATAAACAATCATTACCCCAATCTTGTACAATTTGCATTTGTCTCATAAAAGGTCTTCCTAGGATGATTTCATATGAAGTGGATTGTGGAAATTCTACTATGGCAAAGGTATGCTCTATTTCTATACCGCATATGTCCACAATCACTTTCTCCCAAATTCCTAGGGGTTTTTCTATATGCCCATCTGCAAGTTGTAACCTCATCTTAGTGGGTAGTAATTCATTTCTTCCCCATTTTAGGGTTCTTAGTTGAGCACTTCTCAAACCTTCAATGAATAGGGATACTTGTTTTGCCATGGAAGGTACTTCCTCTCTTGGGCATCTATCAATGTATTGTTTAAATCTTCTGGCTGCTTCTCTAACATTTTCCTCCTTTTGTTGTTTGAAACTATGTATTAATGTGGCTGTACTATGTTTTATTCCAGTCTTAGAAAATTCTCCAATGAAAGCTTCTAAAAAAGATTCAATGTCCAGATACATTTCCTTTCTCAGGGGAATGAACCAGGATAAGGCTGGTCCTGTTAGGGTTAATCCAAATGCTTCAAATTGCACCTTGTAATCCTCTACTTCCTCAGCTCTAATTAGTTGTCTAAATTCTGCTGCATAAGCATGAGGATCTGAATACCCTTCATATTGGTTCTTCATGCATTTGGCTACTTGGTATGGTCTAAGCATTCTACCCTGAGGCTGCCAATGAGGTCTTCTTCTAAGTGGGAAGTCATTGTATCCTTCTGGTTCTTTGTCAAAGGGATTTGGTGAAGCATGTGTCCTTCTCCCATGATGTTGCTCATTATTAGTGTAGTTTTCATTTGGTCTAGGTATATCTGGTTGTCCCATGTTATGTTCCCAAGGTCCCTTGTCAGCACATTGCCCTAGATCATTTGAATTTTCTGGGTCTTGAGAGAAGATGTATATACATCCTTGCCTGTCTTCATATCTTCCATCCTTGAATTGTGCTACTAGGGTTATATTCAGGGGAACTTCTAAATTTCTCAATCTAATGAGGAATTTATGCATTCCATCCTGATATACATAGGCTCCAAACCTATTTGTATACATGTATTTAAGGATGTTTCTAAAATCCCCAGTTTCTATTGACTCATTTGTTTCATTTAGTTTTCCATGTTATTTTCTTGCCCTAAACTTCTTTCTGATCTTTTACTACTTCCTGGCTCTTTTTCCTTCCTTGTTAGGTCTTGTTTAGAAAGTGAATTTATTTTATTTCCAGACCTTAGTATCATTCAACTATTTTTGACAAATTTCTAATACTCAAAAGAGTGTTTGTCACAGTTTCCTAACCAATGTATTGGTTTTCTACAATTTTCTGTCCAAAATTGTGTGTGTTTTAATTTTCTTCCTAGGTTTTGTGCTTTTCACGACTTTCTAATGAAATTAGGGTTTTTCACGATTTTCTACTGCCAGTAGTGTTTTTTCACGATTTTCAGATGAAAATCGTGTTTTTCACGATTTTATGATGCAATTAGACTTTTCCACGATTTTCTTGATGAAAGAAATCGTGTTTCTCCACGATTTTCTGTTTAGGTTTTGTTTTTCCACGATTTTCTGATGAATTTGGGGTTTTTCACGATTTTCTGTTCAAAGTCGTGTTTTCCACGATTTTGAGTCAAAATCGTGTTTTTCACGATTTTGTGTGAAAATCGTGTTTTTCACGATTTTGTGATGAAAATCGAGTTTTTCACGATGTTGTGATCAAAATCGTGTTTTTCACGATTTTGTGCACGAAATCGTGTTTTTCACGATTTTGTGTGAAAATCATGATTTTCACGATTTTGTGTTCAAAGTCGTGTTTTCCACGATTTTGTGTAAGAATCGTGTTTTTCACGATGTTGTGATCAAAATCGTGTTTTTCACGATTTTGTGCACGAAATCGTGTTTTTCACGATTTTGTGTGAAAATCGTGATTTTCACGATTTTGTTCACGAAATCGTGTTTTCCACGATTTTGTTCCCAGACAATCATGATTGCTCACAGATTGTAAAAAACACGATTTTCTTATGAAAATCGCGTTCTGGGAATCGCGATGTTGATGGCACTTTTCACAGAATCGCGATTTTGAGTTAAAACTCAGAATCGCGATTTTGTCCAAATTTTGGCAGAATTTCAACTTATTGATTTTTCAATTTTTCTTTTCACCTATAGAATCGCCTTGTCAAAATTTTAACATTCAATAAAGCAACTAAGCAAAAAATTAATGATTTTTTTAGTGAAAACTCAAAAAATCAGAAATTCGTGATTCTGTTATTTTCTATTTCTTGTGTTATTTTTTCACTCAGAGCCAAAAATATGTACTCAAGAATGATGTTAGGATTCTTACCTTTCTTGCTTGGGTGAAAATGTCTCCACTGGCCAATGTTTGCTGAAAGTCGCGATTTTGATAGCCCTGCTCACTCTCTCTCTCTCTCTCACTCTCACTCACAAATGAATTTCCCCCTCAATTCCCAGTTTATATAGTGCCCAAAGAATCACGATTTTGTACTCAGAAAGTTGTGATTCTGTACAATTTCCCTTTTTTCTCACTTTTTGATTTGTTCAATATTTCTTGCTCAATTTGATGATATTGTTGCAACTAACTTCCTCAAATTGCCCAATTAAACCACAATTTCCAATATTTCCCTTTACAGAAAATCGCGATTTTCTGCAGCAAATCGTGTTTTTTCTGTAAATCTGATCTTGTGCAAATTTGAGTGTTATTTCTTCTTCTTTCCAATCAAGATCCTCTTTCCTTTGTGATTTACCAGACTCTATTACTTTTGCACCAAAATCACAATCTTTCCCTGAAAATCGCGATTTTGTGCAGGAAATCGTGTTTTCTCTAAACTTCTGATTTTTTTTTTTTTTTCAAATTGAGTGGTCTTCTCTTCTATTTCCTCTTAGTACCCTTCAACAACTTGAATTCAATAGTGACTTGAATTGTTATTCCAGAAACAACACTTTTACAGAAAATCGCGATTCTGTTCAGAGAATTGTGTTTTCTAATTTTCTGGGTTTTTGGAATTTTTTTGGTCTCTATTATTTTTTTTAAACTTTCTTTCTCTTTGTTTTGCTTCAATTCCTTCTTTCCTTTGTAATTCACTCCACTCCTGAACTTTTGCACCAAAATCACAATCTTCCTCAGAAAATCGCGACTTTGTGCAGAAAATCGTGTTTTTCTCTATTTTTGATTTTATGCCAATTTGAGTAGTTTTTTCTTCCTGATTACCTTCAAGGCCCTTCAACAACTTCAATTCAACTTTCACTTAAAATGTTATTTCAAAATCAATCACTTTTTTCAGAAAGTCGCGATTCTGTGCAGAGAATCGTGTTTTCTAATTTTCTGGTTTTTTGACCATTTTTTTGTTTCTTTTTTCACTTCTCCACAATCACTCTTATCCACAACACCTTACTCCAACTTTCTAACAAGAAAAGAAATTTGTTTAATAATTTTTGATAGGTTTTGTGAATTTGTTTGGTATTTTTGCCCTAAAAATAAAGGAGAACACTTTACTTAGGGTTTCTGGTTTTGGAGATCTGCTGATCCCTTGGTTCTTGATTGGTTATGAGTTTCTATGTCCTTAGCTATCACTAAAGTACCAAAGGAAGTTTCTCAAATGAAAAAGTGTTATGAAAGGCAATCAATTTTTGTAAAGATAAACTCAATCATATATTTTTTCAAAATGCAGAACAACTCAAGATTAATGCTCAGATTTGGTCAACAACTGAATCCCTCATTCTTACATCTAGCTACTTAAACTGTCCTTTCCTTAATATCACCATGTTATCTTCCCAAGATCACCCATGGTGTCTAGTACTTGGGCAAAAAGAAATCTAGAAATGCAAGAATAGATTCAAGTTACCTCCATCTTCAGCTCCTTGGCTCAAATCCTCCACACACCTGCACTTTTACTTCACCAATATGATGAGCAACTATCAATTTACAAAGATTTCAGCACTTCCACTTCTACAAGACATCCATTGCTTTCTTCTTCCCTAAAGACAAACAATGATATCTACCTATTCATGTGCACTTTTCCTAATTGATGAGCTTTACCTTGTTCTTGTGTTGGTTACCATCATCAACTGAAGATCCAGCAAAGGTCCAACTTCAAAGAAGTTCTTGGAATGTTCCCCGGCAACGGCGCCAAAAAATGTTTTGTTTTGGACTCCAAGTTGTCCTCTCCAATCATGAAGTAACAAAGAATCAACAAATCATCTTTATTTTGTCAATCCTAGGAATATCCATAAGACCACAGCCCCTTCAAGATAATAGATTCAAGGAAATAAGAGATTAATGGCTGGATTGCTGAGAAAAATTGAAGATGAAGAGAAAATCTAGGGTTTACCATATCTAAGGCCAATCTCCATCATTTTCTATGATCTTTGTGTCAAAACCATGCTATTTTATCAGCAGAATACAAATATGAACTCAAAATTGAAAAATATCACCTGTATCACAGAGACGAGACAATCGCGATTCTGTACATTCAGACGATTTTCACAATTCTGGAACTTTCTTCAATCCTTTTCCACTCATTACATCAGTAAACCTCTTCCTTCATACAACTCACTCAGTAATACACAAATGTAACTCACAAATCTCCATGATTAAGCAAGAAACAAGCTCTCACATCAAAGAAAATACACTCAACAGGAGAAAACACGATTTTTGCAGAAACTCTTTCTTCTCTATTGATAGCTTGAGCAAATGACTAACCAACCTCTCCAAATTAGAGAAAATTGACTTATATACATTTTCAAGTGTCCCTTTTCACACTTGAAATTAGGTCTTTTTCTCTAATTTTCTAAAAATATGCTATCTAAGAGTTTCTAAAAATTCCACAAAAATTACATGAGGTCCTTGACTACATAAGGAAGACTCTTCCTTATTTTTACAACCATTGCATAAATATTTTACAAGTTTTTTGGCTTTTTACTAATTTTCTACATCAAAAATGCTTTCCAAAAATACACCTTCCAACACAAGCCTAGCCTTATACCTATCAATTGTTCCATCAGGCTTATGCTTTAGCTTGTATACCCACTTAGTGCCAATGGCCTTCCTGCCAGGAGGCAAGTCACATAAAGACCACATACCATTTTTTCGTAATAGCATCATATTGTGATTGCATAGCAACCATCCAAGAATCTTGTGCTTCACCAAACAAAACAGGCTCATTCTCATCTATTTTCTCATGTATTTGTCAATCCATTCATCCATCCATTTATTTATTTAACTATCTCTTTATATATCAATCTAATAATCTAACCATCCATATTTCTATCTATCTATCTACCTATCTACCTACCTACCTATCTATCTATCTATCTATCTATCTATCTATCTATCTATCTATCTATCTATCTATCTATCTATCTATCTATCTATCTATCTATCTATCCATCCATCCATCTATCTATCTATCTATCTATCTATCTATCTATCTATCTATCTATCTCTCTCTCTCTCTCTCTCTCTCTCTCTCTCTCTATATATATATATATATATATATATATATATATATATATATATATATATATATATATATATATATATATATATATATATATATATATATATATATATATATATATATATATATATCGATCGATCGATCTATCTATTGATCGATCCATCTATCTATCGATCGATCGATCTATCTATCTATCAATCGATCGATCGATCTATCTATCTATCTATCTATCTATCTATCTATCTATCTATCTATCTATCTATCTATCTATCTATCTATCTATCTATCTATCTATCTATCTATCTATCTATCTATCTATCTATCTATCTATCTATCTATCTATCTATCTAATATCTATCTATCTATCTATCTATCTATCATCTATCTATACGGAGCAATTGGATTACAAACATCTTTATTATTCTCCAAATGAGTTTGTGATACTTGACTTGTCATATCACAAAGTTGTTTCATTGTCATTGATATATCTACTAGTTCTTGTCCTACAATTTGAATACTTCTTTGAAAGTACTATGAACTATTCATCCTTTTAAATCTCTTTGATGTGATACCTTGGGTTTTTCACTTGTTTGCACGATTTGAAAAATGTACCCATACATCACTATCAGGATTAGGGTGTCCTACAACATTGTTTATTGTACTAAAAGTTCTTTTATCCAAGTTCCATTTCCTACATAGCGATGTCAACAACATTTGCATTGTATTGTGGTTACCATTTTTCCTTTTTGAAGAATATTCACATATGAACATTCTTTTTCCTTTTCTACAATGCTTTCTTTAATGTAAAAGTTTATATCTACAAAAAAGAAAACATCCATATCAAATAAGATATACATTCCACAAAATGTATATCTCAAAATATATAAAGAATATTTGAATCTATCTCTCAAAGTTTTAATAAAACTATTCATGTATGTATCTATCTATTTATATTTCTACCTGTCTTTATTTTTATTTCTTAAATTTATAAATCCATTATTCTATCCATATATACATATACTATTCTGAAGTAAGGATGAATACTATATGTTCGAAAATAACAGTAAATCAATGTTATAAATAGGTAAATCACAATAGATTGACTTCTATTTCTAGTCATGAGGTCTCTGAATGCTTTAGCCTTAGGTTCTAGCCCATTACATGGTATATGATCTTTGTCAAAATCTAGGGCTCATTCATGAAATTCTTGGAATTCTGCTTAGTTTTTCCCATTACATGGTATATGATCTTTGTCAAAATCTAGGCCTCATTCATGAAACTCTTGGAATTCTACTTCGGTTTTCCACTTTTCATTTAGAATTTACGATATGTTTTTGACTTCTTATGATGCTTACATTGACTATAATGTTTCCTTTGACTTTTTTGCTCTTGTATTTGCTCATTTGAACATACAAAGAACTCCATTTTTGGTTTACTCATTAGCTCTTCAGTTTCCTACAAAGAATCAATTTCAAGATGGATAATGATTGTCTAAGTTTTTTAATTTTGCAACTTTATCTGCAAAGTCTATGGATACGTCATGCTCAATCATCCATGATTGTCCTAATATGAAGTTTGCTAGCATTTATTCTTGAGTCCATTCCTCACATTCTATCCTAGATTTCTTTTTCCCACACAAGCCTCTACTTCTATGTTTTCCAATGACTTAAGACCTTTTCCATTAATTGTTTTAACAATCACTTATGATTTTTCTCTCTTCACATGGAACCCGTTTAACACTTTTAACATTTTCAAGTTTGTTTGAGCTCCAATATCCAATAAATTTCTCAATGTATGTCCCTCAACGTTCAACACCATCATAGGTAAAGTATTTTCCATTGTAGGTTTTTCAAATTCAAAAATCATCACTTGTCTCATTTTTTTCCATTGATTTCTTCCTCTTATTGTCTTTGCTTTTTCTAGTGCTTCCAATTCATCTTCCTTTCTCTTGTTTGAGATCTATATTTGACTCCATATATCAAGTCAAAGATTCCATATCTTTTCACTCTACAACCACTTATAAAATTTGGAATACCTTCTCCATCTAGAGTGGAAAATTGCATAGCACCATTGGGATCATATTTTATTTAAGATATATGATCCATGATCTCTTTTCTCAAATTTTCTACTATGCTCCTTGATTATATATGCAAACACCAAGTCTCCTTCTTTCATATCTATATGCTTGATTTGCACATCATAATATGCCTTTTGTCTTCTTTTTCTAGCATATATGCTCATTATTTCTTGGAATATTAATTCTCCCAATTGTTCCAGCTCATGAAATCTTTGGGATAGCTCATGTCCATTCCAATATAATTGATTATCAATCTTCAAAGTTGATATAAAAAAGTAATAGGAAGGATAGCATTCAATCCATAAACCAAATGAAAAGGTGTAGTTCCAATAGAAGTTTTAAGATTTACTACTATTTTCAACCAATCCATTTTCTTGAGGATGATAAGGTGCTGACATCCTATGCTTAATCATGAATAATTTATCAAACACTCTATGAATTCATTCAAAAAATGAGTCCCCCTATCATGTACCAATTTAATTTTTAATCCAAATCGTTTAATGACATTCTCCAAGAACTTGGTTGTTGTCTAAGCATCATTTTTGTAAGTCACCTTGCCTTCTATCCCTTTTGTCAATATAGTTAGTTTCCATTATGGTATACTTTGCATGTGAAATTTTAGCGGGTGGAAGTTACAAAAAGCTTTTGTAAACATCAAGGTTCTTAAGGTCGTTTCATCTTTTCTTATTGGGTATTTATCTCTTTGACATATATCACATCTTTCTATATATGATTTGGCATCTTGAAATATAGTCGGCCACCACAAGGTAGAATAAGTATCATTTTGGATGTTCTCCAAATTAAATTCCATGAGTAGCCAAAAACACCTTAAAATTCTTCTTGTATGATAGGATTTATTGACTAGATAGAGGAAGGCTTTTTGGTTGAAAAAAATTTGAATTTTTAGCTGAAAGATAATGAATAATTTTATTCACAGCGTACACCATTCCTAAACCTTCTCTTTGAGTGGTTGTATAAATCACTTAGTCTGATTTGATTGTCATCTTGCATAAGCACTTAGAAATTCCAACGTGCTTCCTTCTATAGGTTGCACTAATGCACCTTGTAAAACAAAATTTTAAGCATTTACATGAACATGAAATGTTTGATCCCATTCTGGTGTTTTCAAAATATGAATTTTTATCAAACAAGACTTTAAAGCTTTACAAGCATTCTCATACTCCTCAAACCATTCAAGTTTATTCAATAAAATATGTAAAGGTCTTACTATCACAACAATTTTGTGCACATACTTCCCGTAATAGCCACAATGGCCCATGAAAGTTCGTAACTCTACTTTGTTAGGTCTCAGAAAATTCACTATGGACTTTAATTTTTCTTCATCAATGGATATACCATTTTTTGATACTATATGTCACAACATCTTCCCTAGTCTAACAAAGAACACTAATTTTTCTACTTTTAGAATGACTCTATATAATCTGAGAATTTTGAAAGAAGTCTCTCAAATCTTGTAGATAATTTTTCCTCTTAACAGCAAAAGTGCATAACATCTACATATATTTGCCTTAGGGTTCTTAAGAAGTATTTAGGTATGATACATAAGCCTTTGAAATGTTGTCATTGCATTTTTCAAGACAAATGGCATTACTATGAAAGAAAATACACCCCACGCAATAGAGAAAGCTATTTTGTGTTGATCTTTTGGGGAAATTGGAACTTGATTAAAATAAGAAAACCCATCTATGAAGCTATAGGCTTCTTTTCCTACAACTCTCTCTAAGAGATGATATGTTATTGGTAGAGGATATCTATCAATAATAGGTGCAATATTCACTTCTTAGGGTTTATACAAGCCCTAAGTTTTTTATTCTTCTTTGGTAATACAACTATTGGGGATAACCATTCAATATAATCAATCTCATGTAAGAATCCTACTAATAATAGTTTATCAATGTATAGTTTGTTTTTTGATGCCTTTACTTAATTGGCTTAGCATCTGGTGTAATAGTTTATCAATGTATAGTTTGTTTTTTGATGCCTTTACTTATGATTGTATGTGTAATGCCTTTACTTAATTGGCTTAGCATATGGTGTAATAAGAATTATATGGTCTAATTAGGTCAAGAGTGAAGGAGTTAGGGTTAGGAAATAGGAGAGAAAAAGAGTGGAAATAGTCTAGAAAATTAATTCCCAAAAATTCACAAAATTTTTTCTATTTTTCTTGAGCCTATGGTCACACCTAGAGACTAAAAGCAAAATTTCACCGCATTCCCAATCACTTGTTTTTTTGCAAGTATCATGGAGAGCTCAGAACGACCAGTATCGTAGATTGTGTATCAATTGGAACACGGAGTGTAGCAAGTATCTAGAAACAAAAACTTGAGGAAATGTTCCTAGAGGTGAGCCCTACATCATCAACAAATTGAAAACTTGTTTGATCACTCACATGGGGTAATGTGACACCCATTGAGTATCGTGAGGCTAGTTTAGGAAGATTTTTGAAGAATCTTCTAGCTATAAGGCACATAGGGGTAACAAGGAGAGCACAAGGAACACACACACACACACACACACACATAAATTTAAATTTGCACTACAAAAAGTCCAAGTATCATGTCAGTTAAGTTTGGTATTGTGATACCGAATTCCCATGTGTCATGACACTTGGAAAGTGTCAAGTATTGCTGATACCTTACTCCTAGCATGCATTGTGATATACAAGCATCGTGTGTCCTAGTTGAGTATCATCACCCTCAAGTATCGTGTATAATAAGGAGTCATATATCGGGTGTCACTGGTAGCTCAAGTATCATGTGTCACCGATCTTTGGACATGTATCATGTAGCTTGAGTCATGTAGTGTGTGTTTTCAATACCCTCAAGTATCATGTATCACATATCATTGACAAACAAGCATCATGTCTCATGAATTTCCAAGTATCGTGTATCGCCCTTGGGCCAAGTACCATATCATCGAATTTGGTATCATGTATCACTAGAATTATAAGTATCCTGTATCATGGAAATATAGAAATAATTCAAGAGGGACTTGAAAGTGAGAATTTTCAAGAATTTTGTACACACACATTGAACACACCTAAGACTTGACACTTGATGCTAAGGAAATAGTAAGACCCTAGACTGTGAATGAAACTAAGGTCAGGACATGTCCTAGGGAGTCAAAGAAGTGTGATATCCTCAATAGGAAGTATAACCCAACAAAGTATTAACTCCATTTACTTGAACACCTCTAGTGACTCAAAGGAAGAAACTATTATGGCCCCTAAAGATATGCATAACTCCATCCATTTAGTAGAGCTCATCTCAGCAATGGAAGGAGAGTATAGGACTTCCATGCAATACGTATCTACAAACTTGCAAGAAGTTCCCATATACTTGGATGGACTCAATATCTCAATAGCAAGACTTAAATTGGAAGTATTACCTAGACCAGCTGTGAAGTTTGAGGGAGGATTTTATATGGACAACCATCGACAACTATACTTAGTGGTTGAACATCCCGAGAGAATCAATGAAAGAGAAGAAATAGAAGACCCTAGTAACTCTATTGGGATAGATAATTGAGAAGAAATATCTACTCATAGAGGAAGATCTGTAGTGGTAAACGTTTGGAGAAGGGATAAAATCCCTCAGGATGATTACTTGATTGGCTTCTATTTATTAGGTGGAACTCGTAAATTGTTGCAAGCCACTTCACCCACAAGAAGAGAAAGCATTAATTCTACCACCATTTTTGAATTCCATGATCCTAAAGACTCTTCTAGAGTCACATATCTGGATCACAACAAGAGATGGTATTGGCAAGTCAGTGATCTGGAGAGATCTAGACTACAATACTTGGGTTTGCTAGTATTCCCTCCTAGGGGCTAGGCAACCACTTCTCAAAACCCTCATGGGAAGCAACACAACCAAGAAAATCCTTTTATAGGTCAATCAAGCTAGCAAAGTGTGCCAATCTGGTCACATGTCCAAGTTACTATGCCAGATGCCAGCACCATGCCTCCCACTCATTCATGAAGCAAGACAATGAACCGACCACCCTTTCTTCTAAGACCCCCTCAAGGTAGAGGACCAAGAGTGCATCCTCTGATTCCACTTATGCCTAGACCTCCTGATAGAGGCAAAAGGTTAAGACTATTCAAGTAACCAAATGCATAAGGAATCACTATGATGATCTTGGAGACCCATATGAACACATGGCTGAATTTAAGCAAGTACTGTGTGTTGGGCAAGTTGAATACTTTTTTGTCCAGTATGAATCTTTCTGTCTCACATTTATCAAGGCTGCATTGACTTGGTTCCAACCCTTGGATCCCAATTGCTTTGTGAATATAGAAAAATTCTTCAAGGAATTCATAGGCGAATTCACCAAGAGGGGCATTAAACATAAATCCTCTTCCTTGATTCATAGTTTCAAACAAGCTCCCAATGAATCTTTAAGATTAGTAGCTAGAAGAATCAATCAGTATGTTGACCAATGTCCTATGAGAGGGACGCTCACCTAGAAAAAAATGATATCTTTGCTTTTGGATGGCCTAATAATGGAAATTTGAGAACCCTAGTTTATGTGAAACGATTAAAGATGTTGAGTGAATGTCTAAGGGAATGCATAGATTTGGAAGATAATCTTGTAGATGACTTAAAGATTCCACAGATCCCCACCAAGTCTGAAGACACATCTAGTAATGTAGCTTCACAAACCAATAATGTAGAAGAATTGTCTAAGTGGCCAAAAAGCTAGGTGTACAATGACAAAAACACTATCAAAACCCTCCCATGAGGATGCCATTGTTAAGAAGATGTGTGTACTATGGAGATGACCATTCATCTCATGCATGTGCAAGAGGAGAACCGCTTCCCCCACAACCATATCAATACAATAGGCAACATGCCCAAGGACCTAATATATAATGTCACATTGAATAGAAGTATATGAATCACAAGACTGGAAATTGCCCATACAACAGACAATCAAGACCATTTCCATCACCTCAATATAGACCATATGGACATCCCCAAGAGATCAAGCTAAAGAGGTTCTGAAATATGTGTCATATCAAGGAAATCCCATGCCACCAAGGCTTACGAAAATCAAGGGTACCCACAACCTCAAAAAGTGCTAGGACAATAGCCCCCACATCCTCAGAATGTAGTGTCCATAAAGTACACCCAACCTAAAGAGAATCTTGAAAGAGTTGTAGTACCTATAACCCCTTCGGTGATTTCAAAAAATCAAAATCAAGGATATGATGAGAGCCATGGAGACTATTACTCTTATTAACCGAGCCTCATAGAGTATGAATCCAACTTACGAGCAACAATACTATGAACATGATGGTTATGGAAACTCGTATGGCTCAGAATATACCAACCTCATATATATAGCTCTTAGTGCACAAGCTCCACGTAGACCTACAGCAAGACCACCTCCAGCTAGGGGACCTTCTTGCTATAGATGTGGAGGAGATCACTTCATTAGGGAATGCACATTCCCATACCACCCACCACCCCCATGGGTTTGGGAAGGGTATTGCAATGATTGTGGCAAGGGAGATCTATTCAAAGATTGCCCTAAGAATCCTAATAAAGATTTGTCTACTATGCAAACTAATGTGATCGAGGTAAAAGAGTGCTTTGGAAATGAAAAAGAGCATACCATCCAATTGAAGGCCATTAATAGGGCTAAAGCAAAGGAAACCATGGAGAATCAAACAACAGATAGTCCCAAGAGCGAGGAGGAGATAGAATCTTCACCCCAAATAGTAGAAGACTCAGAAGAACTAGTAGGCACATCAAGAATGAAAAAAGCTCAAAGGTGGAAAGCTACATGAGAAAAGATAAAGAGCAAGTTGATTAAGAAGATGGCTGAAGAGAAAGAAAAGTTTGTAAAAGATAATGAACCAATAAAGACATTAATGTGATGAAGGAGGATCAAACGCAGGCATAGGCACGATCAATTCTAGCGGATCCTATGCCTGAAGAATTGAAAATGTGGTTAAAAGCCTATGCATCTAGAATAGAGATAGGACCTACTTAGGAACAGTATGATAGAACTTACCCAAGAAGATACATTGAAAAGGAAAGACTTGAAATATGTAAAAGATTAATTGAAGTTCCTCAGACTATCCTAGAACAAACAATGCCTAGCCTCCCTCAAATGCGAATCCCCAAAGAAACGTTTTAAAAATTTTTAGAAAACCATAACTCACAATAGGAAAGATGAGAACAATCTAAGGAGATTGAATGAGAATTAGGTTTTGAGAACATAGACAAAAACTCAATGGTCCCAGAAGTGGAAGCAAATTAGCCATATGATTTGTGGGCCAAAGTGCAAGAAGAGAGATGGAACAAAACTGAGGAGGATGCCTCCCCCTTTGAAGAACTAGATGTTTCTAGGAACTTCCCTAGAATGGAGCAAGAGGAAGATTGTGAGGAAATATCCAATCCGGATTAGGATAGGGAGGAAGCAACTAGTCTAACTACACTTCCCAATTATACGGGAGAATATGAGCAAAAATTAGATTTCTTTCACGTCCCAATAATAAGATATGACAAGAAAAGAATGATAGAGGAAGTGTCGACAAAAGGCAAAAGTGCAATGTTCAATAACCCTAGAAGAACTTTTTCAAGTAAAACCTCATATATGGAAGAAACTTGGTAATCACCTGAAATTGAATAAACAAAACATATTTTTCAAGGAAGAGAAGCTAGAAAAAGAAGCAACTATCAAAATACCAATAGATAAAGTTGGATATTCTAGTGAGGGAGATGAAGGAAATACCTACATTCCAATCACATTCCGAGGATATATGATCAAAGCCATTCTAGATACAAGAGCTAGATTAGGGATAGCAACCAAGGAAATTTGAAAGAAATGAGGAAGAACAGCTATATGACCCACTAGAATGAAGCTACAACTAGCAGATGGTCACGTAGAACGATCTTTAGGACTCCTGGAAAATGTAATTTTGACAACTTGTGGAGTAGAATTTGAACACACTTTCGCTATATGCCAATTTGGCAAGGTGAAAACACTAGTGGAACATGAGTGTCATAGCAACCAGCCCAATCAAAGTCTAAAAAAGCATGTAAATCTATTGTAATGATCCCCCCTTAGGATAAAACAATCCAAGAAGCAAGGTTCCACTCAAGAAGTGAAAGGTGTGCTTAACTACCTTCCAATGCTTGACACCTAGGCAATGCATAAACCTATTCATCTTAGAGATAGAAAACTAAACATTAGGTCGAGTTATGCATAAGCAGGGTTCCACTCAAGAAGTGAAAGGTGTGCTTAACTACCTTCCAATGCTTGACACCTAGGCAATGCATAAACCTATTCATTTGAGAGATAGAAAACTAAACATTAGGTCGAGTTATGCATAAGTAAATCAAACATCCAGTAGCCTCCTAATAGAGGAAAAGATCAAATGCATCTTCAACATCATGAAGACTCAATCGTAAGTTTGTTTCCATAGGAGTGTCAATAGGTTTGCTGCAATCTTCAAGGCCAAAACACTCCAATAATGTCTCAATATATTTTTCTTGACACAAATCTATTCCCCCATCAAATTTCATAAATCGAATGTCCAAATAAAGATGCAAATGCCCTAAATCTATCATCTCAAAAGCAGCATGAAAATCAGCCTTAAATTTAGCAATATGCTTCTCAATAGGACCAATGAGCAACATGTCATCAACATACACAAGAATGATGAACAATACATCTGCAATCTTAACATATAAGGTGCTCTCAATTGGATTGTTCTCAAACCCATGTGCAATCAAGTATGCATGTATCTTTTCATAGCAAGAAAGTGGTGCTTGATTTAAACCATATAATTCCTTTTTCAACCTACACAATTTGTTTTCATGCCCTTTCTACAAAAAACCACGAGGCTGAAATACATACACTTCTTCATGTAACTCACCATTCATAAATGTGTTTTAATGTCCAAGTGATGTACATTCCAACCATGATGAGATGCAAATGCATTGATGCTATGAATTGTGGTCATTCTGCAAGTGGGTGCAAAGGTCTCATCAAAATCAATGCCTCCTTTTGCAACAAGCTTAGCTTTATACCTATCAACTATTCCATTAGGTTTACACTTCAACGTGTATTCCCACTTAGTGCCAATGGTCTTTTTCTTGGAGGCAAATCACATAAGACCAAGTACCATTCTTCATAATAGCATCTAACCAAAATGCATTTGGTCTATGGATGATAGAAATGATAGCCTTTGCTTTTAGAATTGTACCCAACAAAAATAAATATCACTACTTTATCATCCAATTTCCTATTTAGGCACTAATGCACATGCCAACCAACCAAAGACATGGAGATGAGCAACAAATGGCTTGTGACCATGCCAAGCCTCATATGGAGTGATAGATTTGATGGAGACCTCTTATTCTCCAAATGCTGAAATTTCTTCTTCTTCAAAAATTTGCTTCACAGATTAACTTCATTACCTACAAACATCTTCAAATTTCTTCAATATAATGATACACATACCTCCATGCTATCTTTGTGCAATCATAAAATTCATTAGATCTTCAAAAAAATCACTAAAACTCTGATTTGATCATTAAGACCAAATGTATGTTAGAAACTGTCTCTCTAAACTAGCGACTTTGACATAGTCAACTTCTCAAGTTGATTTTTCACAGCACAAGTCCCGTTTTGCTAAATGCTTTTAGCCATAGCTTCCTTACCTTATAATTAGATTTTGAATGCTCACTTATCAAAAACTTTACATTGTACATCAAGATTTAAGCAAAATTTTGACATGTAAAAGTGTGCGACTCTAAAAGCTTTATCTACAGACTTTACATATACATGTTCGTATTGATCATACACAGAACCTGAAAGGAATTAGACCATGAAACTTTGAACATAGTCTGATTAGCTTCTAAATTAGATGTGTACGAATGATTTCCTAATCTACTTGATCAAGTTGAGAGAAATCAGAGAAAGACTCAATGCTAACTCAAGAAGATAACTCTCTACACATCTATCACATGAACTCTTGACTTCGAATGACTCTCACACATATTTCTTTACATTATTGACTTATATACATGTGATTCTAGACTCAACCCGCATCTATTACATTATTCCTTATCATTCTAATGATCATCTGTACCCATTATACAAGAATTTTTGTATGTAATGTACATATGTATACAAGCTACATTTCTGAGATCTCTTCACTTTCTTCAATGACTTCTTTATCTTCATTTTGATTTCTGACTTGCTTCAAGCACTTCATAATCGTCAATTAGAGATTGCTTTGTTCCAAGAGCTCCCCCTCGATCACTAATTGTGATTATGCCATTCTTCTTTGTTCATGCCATCTCTTTGAACTTCTGTAACTTAGGTCCATCTAATTAGCTTTTTGTCAACATATCTGCAACTTGCTCTTTTGTTGGTGTATACAAGACTTCAATCTCTTTGTCAAGTACCTTTTCTCTCAAGAAATGATATTGAATCTCTATGTGTTTAGTCGTAGCATGAAAAACACGATTAGCTTCCAAATATAACGAATTCATGTTATCTCCAAAAATAATTGGAGTACTCTGATCTGTTCCAAAACTTTTCAATAAGGTCTTCAACCATATCACTTCCTTTGCAGCCTCTACCATTCCTTTATACTCAGCTTCTATGGATGACAAAGCAATTGTATGTTGCTTCTTTGAGCACCAAGAAACTAACTTATCTCCAATTTAACAGAGATAACCATGAGTAGACCTTCTATCATCTAAATTACTTGCCCAATCTGCATCACTAAACACTTTGATTCTTGTATCAGAAGTATAAATATAATACAAACCTTCACTCATTTTCCCTTAATATATCTAAGTACTGTTTGAACTGCAATCCAATGAGTTTTCTTTGGACAATGCATAAATTGTGATAAGACACCAACTGCATATAATAAGTCTGGTCTTGTCAAGGTAGCATAGATCAAACTACCTACCAAACTCTGATATTTCTTCATATCATTAAATTCTTCTCATCCATATCTACTCAATTTATGATTTACCTCCAATGGTGTGGTTGAAGACTTGCAATCTTCCATGTTGAACTTAATCAAAAGATTCTTCAAGTATCTCTCTTGTGTAACATGTACTCCATGTTGAGTATACACAACCTGCATTCCTAAGAAATAAGACAAGTTTCCCAAATCACTTACCTTAAACTCTTTTTCTATTGGCTTCTTAAGCTCCTTGTTTCCTTGAGCATCTCTACCTATGACAATAATATCAACAACATAAATACACATATATATGAACCCATCTTCACTTGCCTTCACTAGCAAGCTACTATCTGCCTTTGAGCTTGATATCCGAATTCATTCAAGACCTTAACAAGCTTGTAATTCCATGCCCTTGGGGCCTGCTTCAAACCATACAAAGCTCTCTTCAGCTTGCATACATAATCTGATCCAATTGGATCCATGAAACCCTCTGGTTGCTCCATGTACACCGCATCTACAATATATCCATTCAGAAATGCATTCTTCACATCTAGTTATAACAACTTCCATCCTTTACAAGCAGTAATAACAATTAGGGTTCTAATTGTAGACATCTTAGCAATTGGACTAAAGGTTTCATCATAGTCTACCCCATAAGTTTGGGCATAACCTTTAACACAAGTCTAGGTTTGTACCTAGACACCTCACCATTTGCAAACCTCTTTGTCTTATATACTCACTTACATCCAATTACCTTTTGATTCTTTGGTCTTGTCACCAATTCCCATGTCTCATTCTCAAGTAGAGCATCATACTCTTCTTGCATTGCCTTCTCCCAAATCTGTTTTCCTTTAACTTCTTCATATGTGGTTGGATCTTCAATTGTCTTCACAATATAAGCATAATCTTTTGTTATTAAGAAAGATGTATCATAGTTGTACCTGATAGGTTCCTTTCTTTCTCTCAAAGATCTTTTGACCTTTGCATTTCTTGAAGTCTCAGCTACATATGATTCTGGATCAAATCTTGGCCTATCTTCATCATTGTTCTGCAATTTACTTTTACAATCATCATCATCAATATCTTCTTCATACATCTTCACTTTTGTCTTCCGTTTCCTTTGTATTTCTTCAAAATTTGCATAATCATTAGTTGATCTTGTATACCATGTGCTTTGCTCATCAAATGTAACATCTTTTGTGACAAGAAATTGCTTTGTAGATGGGCTCCATAATTTGTATCCCTTCTATCTATCATCATATCCAATGAACACATACTTCTCTGCTTTGGGCTCTAGCTTATGTCTTAGTTGGGAATGAACATAAGCATATGCCAAACATCCAAATTCCTTACAATGATCAAGAGTAGGTTACCCCACCATGTTTCATAAGGTGTTCTACCATCCAAAGCTTTGCAAAGTAACCTATTCACAAGGTATGTTGCAGTGTTGATAGCTTCTTCCCACAAGTAGTTAGGACAATTCTTCTCCTTCATCATTGATCTTGGAAACTCTACAAGAGTTCTATTTCTTCTTTCTGTAATTCCATTTTGTTGAGGGGAGTACCTGCAAGTTACTTCTCTTTTTATACTTGCATTCCACAAATAATCATCAAATTCTTTAGAAAAATATTCTCCCCCTCCATCTGATCTCAACCTCTTGAGCTTTTGTCCTGTAATCCTTTCTGCATAAGCATGATAATGCTTGAATGCCTTGAACACTTTAGATTTTTCCTTGATTACATAAAGTTTAATCCATCTTGTTGCATCATAAAAAAACAACACATAATATCTCGATCCATTTATACTATAGTCCCTTGAAGGACCCCACACATCTGTATGAACCAGCTCAAGCATATTTGAATACTTGTATCCTGATTTATTGTATGAACTTCTGTGAGCTTTACCTAATTGACAAGCTTCACACTTGTATACTATGTGTTGACCTTCAACATTTGGCAATCCAAGCACTACATCATTCTTTGAAATTTCTTTTATAGCTCTCTCATTGAAATGACCTAGCCTTTTATGCCATAGGTCTAACTCAGACATCTTTTCACTTCCATAAGTAAACAATGCATGTCCCACATTACCTTGGACCTTGAGAGTAAAAATCCTTCCTTCCTTTTGACCTGTAATGATGCTTCTATAACCCTTATTTGGATCTTGCACATAAACACATCATTTGTGAATCTGACTTCATATCCTTTCTCCACAATTTGTCCTACACTTATCAAGTGTTTAGGAATAGTAGGAACATAAAGTACCTTACTTAAGAGTGTTCTTCCACTCATTGTCTTCACTATCCAATACTTTCCACCTTATGCTTGGTGTTGTCTCCTCTTTGAATTGTATGTCCACTCACCTTTGCTTCCATATCAATCGTCAGTGATATGTTGCCACTCAGATGATTACCACATCCTGAGTGAATATAGAATCCCTTTGATCTTCTCCTATCGCTTCATGTGTTCTTCCACTCATTGTCTTCACTATCCAATACTTTCCACCTTATGCTTGGTGTTGTCTCCTCTTTGAATTGTATGTCCACTCACCTTTGCTTCCATATCAGTCGTCAGTGATATGTTGCCACTCAGATGATTACCACATCTTGAGTGAATATAGAATCCCTTTGATCTTCTCCTATCGCTTCATGTGTTGCATTCAAGATGAGATTCAAGTCATCCTTCTGATCTGATGCATAATTATAATAGGTATTATTATAGGACTGAGGTTGAAAGCTTCTTCCACCTCCTCTAGCATATGAAGTCCTACCACCTTTTCCTCTAAAGTTACCTCTTTGATTTTTGCCTCTTCTACCCCTTTGGTTGAAACTCTGATTATGACTTCCACCATTTTGATTGTTATACCAATAATCATTGCCAAATGATTTGTTCTGCCACAAATCCAACAAGCTTTAACATTATCTTTATTCTTACCTTCTCTTCCTTTGCCTCTTGAAGTCATCTTTCCTCTTGTGAAATAAACTTGACTTGAAGTTCCTTCATCATCAGTTGACTGCTTCTCTTTGACATTCTTTCTCTTATCCTTGGAGTGCATAGCTTGGCTTGAACTCCTATCATTATCTCCCTTAATGTCCTGCTCAAAAGTTAGCATGTGTCCTAGCAATTGATTAAGATCAGGAGTAAAATGATCTAACGAAAATTCTATGGACAATATGAAAGGCTCCCATTTCTCATCTCCTCTCAGACCTGTAAGTTTTTTTCTTACCAACTTGTCCTCTTCAATATCTTCATCTACTACTCCCAAGCTATCTGCAATATCCTTCATTCTTGCCACATAATCAGAAATTGATTGTGAGCTCTTCTTCTTGAAGGTTGTGAACTCATGCCATAATGAGGACTTACTTGATTTGGTTGTATTTTGAAAATGCTCTTCCAAAGCATTCCACACATCTGTTGCACTTTCTAATCCTCTAATGTGAGGTAGAAGATAATCATTATAGCCATGTAAATGATACTCCTAGCTTGAGCATCCTTGTTCATCCAATTCTTCAAATCTATAAGCTCCTCCATAGTTGGAATACCGGGATCTTCGAACTCAGGCTTTTCTTCTTCTCTTGTAATGAATGCCATCAAATCTTTGCTCACGAGGTATGTCTCCATCCTCATGGACCAATCTAGATAGTTTTCCCTATTAAACATAGCTTGATTAGCTTCTAAATTAGATGTGTACAAAAGATTTCTTGATCTACTTGATCACGTTGAGAGAAATCAGAGAAAGACTCGATGCTAACTCAAGAAGATAACTCTCTACACATCTCTCACATGAACTCTTGACTTCTAATGACTCTCACACATATTTCTTTACATTATTGACTTATATACATATGATTCTAGACTCAGCCGGTGTCTATTACATTATTCCTTATCTTTATAATGATCATCTATACCCATTATACAAGAATTTTCATCTCTAATGTACATATGTATACAAGCTACATTTCTGAGATCTCTTCACTTTCTTCAATGACTTCTTTGTCTTCATTTGGATTTCTGAATTGCTTCAAGCACTTCATAATCATCAATGAGGGATTGCTTTGTTCCAACAAGATTGTAGTGCTTTGGTGGGACAACTGTTAAGTACATATGTTGCACACATAACAGCCTCAAACCAGAAGTTATTTGGTAAAGCCTGACTTTTGACCATACACTTCAACATCTCCATGAGACAATTTTTCTTCCTTTTAGCAACTCTATGTTTTTAAAGTGTATACGAAATTGTACACTGATGTTTTATCCCATGCTTTGCAAGAAATGCCTTAAAATCAAAAGACATGTATTCCCCACCTTGATCAAAATGGAGGGTGCCCAATTTACATGTTGACAAATTTTCAACCATAATTAGAAACTATTTGAAGCACATAAACACTTTGTAATTTGCTTTCAATGAAAACACCCATGTATGCCTAGAAAAATCATCAATAAAGTTCACGAAATAAAGATAATTCTTGAAGGAAGGTGTCTACATAGGACCACATACATCACTATGAACAAGCTGCAATTTATGAGCAGATCTAACGGAACCATCTTTAGGGAAGGAAGAATGTTGCATTTTGCCCAAAATATAGCCTTCACAAACATGTTTACAAGGTGTCTCAAGTTTGGATAGAGAGGACACTATTTCATATTTTTGAAGGCATAGCAAACTAGCATAATTTAGATTATCAAAGGGTGCATGCCAAAGCTTTGCATCTAATATAGCCTAAGAAAATTGAACTACACATGTTGAATCATTCACAGATTTGGCATAATCTATGAGGTTATACAACCCACAACATAAGATGCCAGAAGCAATAATAACATCACCATTTGAAAGATCCTCAATTGAATGTGACAATAGTCCATATAGTTGCACGCTCAAGTGAGTTGAGAAACTGCATTATGAGGTAACATGTTTGGTTTCCCCACTATCAAAGTACCAAACGTCTTAGTCTACTACAGACATACAGTGCTTGTGAAATGATGGTTCATAGCTGCAAACAATAGTAAGCACGCTTTCTTTAATCTACACAAGATTTTTGCTTTTATGTTTTCTTCTCATCCTTGTCTTCCTTCTTCAATTGTGCAACATTAACAACACGAGCCTTATTTTTTTCCTGGTATAAAGTCGTAAGTGTATCCCAATCATCCTTTCTTGTCTTGCAAGAGTGAATGTGAGGGATAATGGCATGTTTGATAGACAAAGCTATCAATACATGTGCTTAAGCATCTTTTCTATCCCAATGAAGTTTCTCTATAGTAGGTGAAGCAAGAACCACAACACGAACATGAATTTGAAGATCATCATCTTCAACACCATCTGCATCACATTCAATAACTATATTTATAGGTATAGTAGGAGGTTTTTCAACACCCTACACAATATTCCATACTCCTTTTTCTACCAATACATGATGCATCATATATGCCCATAATCGGTAATAAGTACCATCCAATCTATCCTCGACAACCAACATAAAATACCCTCATGTAGAAAAATGATTGTATCTCAAAAAGTTGAACAGAACTACCATATCGAGCTCTACTAAACATATAGTAGAGTTTTGAGCTGCTTGTATTGGAGAACCAAAACATGTATCAATATTTGCCACAAAATGATAAAATTGCTTGCAAACGCACTGTGATACAAGTTTAGATGCCAAAACGAGTTCAGTCAAAATTTTGATACCATGGAGTGAAGTTTTTTTGAACTCCTAATCGCCATGAGTATGCTCACCAATTTTCGTGTGATTCTAAGAATATGACAGGAAGGGTGTTGATTACACACTAGATGAAGCAGAAACCTACTCTGATACCAAGTGTTGGAGTTTGAGGTCTGCAAAAGTTCGTGAATAGCACACTGAAGAAGAAGAAGCTTGGAGCACAACATACAATACTAAATGTATTACCAAGTGAATTTACAAAGATAAGTGACTCGTTAGGGTTATAGGCATATGTACAATCCAAGGGAAAAAAACCTCCTAAAGAAGGGCAAAAGTGCCCCAACGGTCTAATTGTGTTCACACACATCACAAGTCTAACTGTGTTCACACACATCACTACCAGAGTATATCAACAAAAATGTGTCCCCCACTCTATGGAAAAGCCAGCTTGTGCTATTATTTGGGTGTAATGGTCATGTTTTTGTATCTAGAGAAACCATAAAGGAAGCATTGAAGAAATCTAGAACTTAGCCTCCACACGAATGAGAGGATGACATGTGATTCTCCACCCAAATAGTTTTTTGTACTAACCATCACCTTTGGAGTTAACTAGAGTCCACATATGCATGTGCAACCTCCACCACTACTTTGGCACATTCCACTAGAGTCTACTTGTTAGGTGTACTCATCCTACTTGATTTAACTTGAGTGGATACTTCTAGAAGGCTCTCAAGAGCCTTTACAAAAATTACTCTTCCCAAGGTACTCATGGGGATTGAACCAGACCTCTTCCTCCCTATCCTTGAGACTTAACCACTATATGAGACAAAATAAAAAAATGTGTATCACGAGGTTGAGAATAGAATGATGCAAAATGCAAGTTTGTCTCTTGCAAAGGAAAATAAACATGTGTGCATGAACATGTTTTACATTGAAAAATATATAGAAAGAAAATATATACCATACTCTAAAGAAGTACCTAACCTTATCATTATCTTGAATTTTTTCAAGCTACTTTATAACACCCCCCCACCTTTAAGAGCATTTTTATCCTTTAAAATATGCTTCAAAGTACAGCTATATAATAGCATTTCTCTCAAGCCTATGGTCCAAACTGAGGAGCCTGTTCGTCATCTCTTTGACCCGCCTCTTTAATCAAAGGGGATCCTATTCGAAATTGGATCTTAAAAGAAGGGAATCCATGTGTGATATGATCCCTCTCCAAATCATTCTAAGCACCATCTAGATTTTCACTTGATAATCTAAATGTAGTTCAAAGTATGGAAAGAATAATAAGGGTGGAGTAAACTTTGTTGGGAATTTATCCCGTGCCTTAGGGCCTTATAAGTTTCACGTATCTATTTTCTTATAATACTCTTAGAAAATAAAAAGGAGCATGAGTTAAAACATCATCGCTTATGTCATTTGGATCTTTGAACTTTTCTTTCATGGTGTGGCGTCGAATCTCTCTCTCTCTCTCTCTCTCTCTCTCTCTCTCTCTCTCTCTCTCACGTTAGTCATACTCAACAGATGTTGGCGCACATAACCAAGAGCTGGTATCAGACCTTTACGCTTTCGGTCATGGTAGCTTATCTTCTCCGGGAATAATGGATTAGTAGATTGGCAAACATGGGAATAATCAACTCTATATACAAGCTGAGAGACATAATCAAACTCGATATTCTGTGAAGCAATTTGGAGCAGAAGGTGTTTGGTCAGCACTCTTTTTTCTTATAATCCTCTTAGAAAATAAAAACGAGCAAAGTGTTAAGATTCCAAAATATTATCTATAAAGCCACTAACTTCATCGCCAAAACTTTCAAAAGTTGACACTTGACTCCTATTTCTTCACAGAAAAAAGTCAAATCTCCTCCGACTCCAATAAAATCTATGTGCTTGGAAGCCTTTCAATTTATGAGGTTTCCAATAAGCTAAAAATCAATAAAATCATCTATGTTGAGAAAGAGCATCAAGCGTTCTAAGTTGGTTGGGTACTAGGCAGACAGTGGCTGGAAACATTGACTAAATGTGTCACTTTGGAGGCCCCCAAATGACTTTGGGAGATATTTTCTCAAATCTTGAGTTATGTATCTGTTTTCCAAGCTTCGTGGAACACATACGAGTAAAAATATATATATTTTTAGATAACATATGGTACATTAAAATGGTGAGAAAAAAATGCCATCATGAAGTATTTGTCCTTTTTGCTCAAGTAACTTTTGAATTTCTTCAACCCAAAAGACACATATTTTTATGTATGCATGCTCAAATGCATACATGTTATGATCTTTCTTCTAAGTGAAAGATATGCACACAATCCTCTTTTCAAACAATGCATCTAATTGATAAAATTAACATTCACACTTATATGATTACAGACAATCATGCCCTCTATGGAACATTTTTACTTAAAAGAAAATCATTCAATTAGAAACCATATGACGTCTTCATATGATTTGATTTATGCATCTAAAATGCCAATCAAAAGAGCAACAATATAGAGTGTACTTCCTTGAATCTTGTTTCATTATGGGAGTCCAAGATTCCACTCCTCTTGCCCTTCTCCATACTCATTCTTCATTTGATCCTTGGAAAGAGCCATCTTCTTCTCATAGCTTGCTTTTCATCTTCATTTTGATGCTTCATAGGGTAGTGATAGTAGCTTTTATTGTTTCATGTATCTCATCTTCTGGAATCCTTGACATGGATTTCAACATAAGCTCCATGTTGGGTGAACCTAACTTGCAAGCCCTTTTCAACTATTTGGCCTACATTTGTTAGGTTTTTAGTGATAGTGGGTACATAGAGAACCTTACTCAAAATATTTATCCTGCTCTTGGGAGCTTTGACATTACCAATCTTCTCCACGTTGTGTTTAGTATCATCCCATGTTTGTACTTCATGCTTATGCTTGGAACTCTCCAAGTCAGATAGAAGAGCAACATTGCTTGCAACATGGTCTGAACAACTTGAATCTATGTAGAACAAACATACCTTCTTTGTGATTGAGATTCATTAGGAGTAATGAATCTTCATGTGACTGATCCTCTCAGTAGTTGTTGAAGTCTCTTCTATTATGACTTCGATTATTATTTTTGAAGTTGTGTGCACCTCTACCTCTAGTGTTGCCAAATCCACTTCTACCACTTCCTTTCTAAGTCTTTCAATTGAACCAACAATTTTGAGGGGTGTGATTGGTCTCATTACAGATGGCACAAGGTTGAACATCCTATCCTTTTGACTTGTCATGCTTTGCTCCTTTCTTCTTCCCTTTCCACTTGCTCTTGTCTACATAGTTAGCTTGGGAAATCTCATCATCATCTTCCTTCTTCTTTCCTTTGTGATTCTTGTCTTTCTTATTTGCATAGAGAGTACTTGTTCAATAACCTTGATAGGATTTGCCTTCCTTTAGATTTTTGTTTGTCTCTTTATTGAACAGTTCTCCAAGGAATATGTTGCAATCAGGAGTTTCTACATCCATTATGAGATCATAGCTTGCAGTGAAGGATTGTCCTTGCTTGTCAGTCCTAATTCCATTGATAATCTACCTCATGATGTCCTCTTCTTCAATCAGCTCTCCAATTGAGGCTAATTGATCTACAATATCCTTGACACTAGTGATAAACTTTGTGATAGTTTTTTTCGGTGTCTTCTTCATTTGGTTGAACTCGGTCCACATATGGTTCTTCCTAGCTTTGGTGCTAGCAGAAAAGAAGGTATCAAGTGCATCCCAAGTCTCATGAGATGTTTTGCGTCCTAGAATATGTGGTAACAAGAAATCAAAGATAGAGCTTAGTATATATGACCTTGCTTGAGCATCTCTTGCACACGAAAGTGTGAGCTTCTCAATCTTCTCTTGTGTAGGTCCTCCTTTGGATCTTGGAGTAGGCATAACTTGATCACTTTCTACAATCCCATAGAGATTTCTACCTTGCAAGTAAGCTTCCTTTCCAATTTTCCAAGCAGCATAATTGTTCCTATCAAGCTTCTCAATCATTGAAGGAAATCCATCACCCATCTTGATGTAGCACTGATTCCACTGTAAGTATTTGGAGAAGCTTGTTCTAGTAGAAACCTTTGATCCAAGTGTTGAAGTTTGGTCTAGCTAACTAGCAGAGGACTAGCCCTTACACTCTTGGAGAGTCAAATAAACCTTATAGGCTTGATATTAGTGCAATAAAATCCACCATGTACTTTGTAACATCATTAAGGACTGACTGATGCAAAACAAGTAAGTTTGCACAATGATTAGTCAAGAAGACTTGCTATTTTGGGTTGAGTCATACAACTTCAAATGTTCAATACAGCCAACGTGGTTGCAATGGATAAACTTCCTCTTACAAGAAGATCGCACATAGGGTAACATAGCTAATGTGCATAAGAGATGGAATTATCATCAACTAATGTGATAATTATAAGCTTCACTTTGATTGGTGCTAGTTCCAACTTTTCAGGAACGTCCAAAGATGGACCCTGAGATAATAAATTCACTATTTCTCACAATCTACTAGACCAAAAGTTATAAAAATTTGTACACATGAAGTAGACACGATTAACTCTCCCGTGAATTCTCATTGATAAAGTTTTGAGCATTGTGGAGAGAGAGAACTAGCCTCTGCGATCTAGCAGAAGTTGGAGATGATGATGTAGAAAAATGGAAAAGAGCAGGTTGAAGATCAAAACTAATTTGTATATTGCTCTAACTTAATGTAAAGGATTTTGATTCTTCATATAGACCTTTTGTGTACTCCAAAACTCATCAACAGTTATTTTAATTCAAAAACATCACATGGGGCTTGTTTGTTGTGATGAAGAAGTCACTTTCTTATAATCTAGGAAAGTAGAGATCAAGTCTAAAACTTGATTTAGGTGATTGATCAATTAGAAACATCACCAACTCCCAAACTCGTGGAATTTGGGTTTTTCTTTATCCTTTAACATGAGTAAAATCTCTAATTTGTTACATGAATAAGAGATCCATAAGAGATCCTTATGAGATACCATAAATGAGCTTTTACATGGATGAAGATTCTCAAGGAGTATCCTGTCACTATGACTCACTGCAATAAAGGATTTATGACTAGAGGAAGTCCTTGTCATGCATAGTGCAAGCTTTTTGATCTAACAACTGTTGTTCTTTATTCCATCTGTTTTCTTGAGGTCTTTCTTAGACTTTTTGAGGCCAAGTTTCATCCATATTTGGTATTTTTGCTCTATCTCTAATCTTGGCTCTCTATATTGTTGGAGATTATCTTATTCAAAGTTGGATGTGTATTAGGGTTGGTCTCAAGGTGCGACCTTTGAAGTCAATTATTGGAACAAAGCATTTGATACTCTTACATTGGCTATGGTGGAGGGTACCCTTTCTAGCATAGTCTGAGGGAACTCTACCATTTTGACTAGAAAAGTGCTAGTCTTTGTGGTCCCAAATATTCTTGGGGATAGCATTTTTGTGGTGCTCTAGACTAAATCCTTCCACCAATCTAGCTTGATAATCTTTCATGATCATTTGTAGGCCTTCAAGCATAGGATCTGCTTAGTGCACCTATAAGATGGCCCTTACATAGGTGGAGCTATTGACTACCTTGTAGGAGGTCTAAAAATTGTATAAATCATGTTAAAATACTTTGTATCTTGATCCCTCTCCCAATAAGAATCGTAAACATAATGTCCTGCATCACATGGTGTAGTAATCAAGAATCAAATCTTCATAATAATAATCTTCCCTCTCCCAATAAGAATCATAAACATAATGTGGTGCATCACATGGTGTAGTAATTAAGAATCAACTCTTCATAATAATAATCTTCTCCATTTTTGTACTTATAGCTAGATTCATGTTGTTTAGGTGGTTGTTTTTGTGGAGATGGGCATGATGGATCTCTTTTTGTTGCCTTTAAGAGTTGCCTATTTCACAAGAACATTTCATGGTGGAGGCAATTGTTGCCCCAAACACATAAGGATATGGCCTTGGCTAATATCTAGGAGCTTCATGCACGTTATCTACTGTAGTGAAAATCCAAAGTACTATGATTCGTGTATTTCTATTCATAATAGCAATACTAAGGTTCTCTCCTATTTATAGCTAGTAATGATGCTCTTCTAAAAGTGCACGCCTAAGTAGGATGATCCCCTAGATGTTGTAGCATCTACAAAGATACAATCATCATTAGGGATTTTTAGAGCTCACTTATATCCATTTTGAGTCTCCAAAAAATAGGTAAAAGGTAGGTGATCATCCAGTGAAGAGAGAGCCAATGTTACATCCCCCTTTTTGGAAAATAGAAAAATATAGAAAATTGGATAAAATATTGCTTTCTTATAGGGTATGTGTAATAAAGTAAGTCTATGATCCAAGGGTCTGGACAGATCTGAAATCGGACACCGTTTGGTCATCCGTGTGTATGACCAAAGATCTCGAGTTTTAGACTTACTAGGAGGTCTTGTGCTCTTGTGAACAAGTGATCCACTTAGCTTAGTGGTTAAGTCTCAAGGATGTGAAGGAGGTCTTGGGTTCAACCCCCATGGGGTACATGGGGAGAGTGTTTTGCCCCAAGAGCTCTAGAGCCTTCTAGAAGCATCCACTTGAGTTAACTCGAGTTAACTGGGACACTTGGCGCACATGTAGTTACATGGCTGACACTTGGATGGTTAGTATCCACCTGCCCAAGAAGGCAGTCCCCTGGAGAGAGCTATATATAGAGGCATTTGGTTGGGAGGAGAGTCATCTCTCAAGCATGTGGTGGTCGTAATCGTTGATCTCTTGCATTGGTATCAGAGCCACCCTCTCCATAGCTCTCCTAGATCATCTTGCTCCTTGCTCGTTGCGTGCATAGCTCTCTTTCATATTTCTGCTCGCGGGTGTCCCGAAGTATCATCACGATCGTCTTGGCGGCCATAGCATAAGATGAAGATCACCAAAAAGGAACGCATATCTGCTGCGAGCGGAGGAAGGACTCGAACTCGCGTCTTTGATTTAGGACGTCACTCTGATATCCGCAACGCCAGCGCATATATCTGTGTACCAATATATAATATTTTTTTTACCATCTTTAGTCGGCGCTGAAGGAGACCTACAGTCGACGGAGCAAAAAGCCATATATATTATTTTTTCTTCTTGCAGTCGACGGGCGTCGAACTCGCAACCTGCTGGTCCGTAGTTCACCGTTGTATACAAGTCCCTAAGGCGCTGTTGTGTCCACGATTTTGCGATCTCCTTACGGGCTAGTGCTGTTCGTCGCTCTCCAGAGCTGCTGGTGTCTTTAAAAGTCCAAGATCGTTCGTGAAAGTTCGGAATTCGATCTCGGGTGACAAATATGAGATCGAACTGCTGTAGCCAAGGCGCTCAATTCCATTATATGCTCATTATTGCCAACGAATAATATCAATCTGAAGAGTGCGCTGAAGATCAGAGCCCCAATTGTTTGGAGCAATAGAAATAAGCAAGGAAAGTTAAAGTTTTTGAGCAAAGTGTGAAGGAAGTGGAGCTATGGAGTGAAGATCCGGAGGCCTAACTTCGTCGACCTTGACGGACCAAATCATCAAGAACTATTTCTTGATGAGGAAGCTTCAAGAATGGTGAATAGCTCCTGGCAAGGATCAAGAGGATGAATCACTCTTCCAAAGGATCAAGGGAAGGACGTAGCTCTATATGGAGCTAAGTATTTTCCAGTTTTTGCTTGGCCTTAATGCTTGATTTATTTTGTTTTCATTATTCTACACTTAATCCTAGATGCACATTGAAATAGCCAAGATTTCAATTGATTAAGTCTAGATTAGAATAATGAATTAATCCATTTCTCATTCCAAGCATTAGTTTGCATTAAGGAAAGACTTGATTTCAAAAAGATCCTTGTGCATCAAAGAATGTATTTTGGTAGTTTAAATACAGATTTCCTTTCCATTGAGTAAGTTTTCTATTGCACCTTAAGGGTATTTTTATATCATAGTGCATTTAGACAAAGGAAAGGATATACATGCATCAGGATTGCATGATATACATTCTTAGTACAAGGAAAAAATCGTGCATCAAGTTCATGCATGATTATTGTATTATTTTTTGAGCATGCAAAGAACATGCATGCATACGCATGTGAGCATATGCTTTTGCATGTAGATACATGCATTTGCATGATAGAATGGAATGCTGTTTGCAAGTAGATATGAGAATGTACTCTCTTAGTATTTAGCTTACTTTATAAAGCTCGCAGTTTGACATTAGGGAAGACCAAGGACTAGTTAGTTGCAAAGACATACTAGTTCTAGTATTGCAACTCAAGTAATTAGTCGATTTCTTCCCAAGTCGATACTCTTCTATCAAAGACAAATACTCAATGACAATTAAGTATGATAGATGTCTTGCTAGGTATAAGTAAGCACTAAGAGAAAGTTAAGTAATAAATTTTCTTGATAACCAAGAAAATTTAATTACTTGCAAACTCTTTTGTGATGTATGATGACTCTAAGTCCTGGATGTACTTAGAAAGTCATGCGGATAAAGCTTTAGTTGATTAGTTATATATTTTATAACTTCTCAAGCATCCCAAGGTTGGATGAGAGCATCAACTATATTTCCAAAGTTCCATGAGCACTCTTCTATTTAGAAGATTTCGAAAGTTTTAAAGAAGTTTCTTGTGGTTTCAAGATTTATATCTCATGATGAAACCTCGGTAAGTGACTTTTTGGAATAGAGATATGAAATAGTCAAGCCTTCTATTTCATGTGAGATCATTCTCCTACTATGTTCAAGATGAATTTAGCTTTGGGAAGGAAGATGTTCCAAGTAGAGGATCTTAATTGATTCATGAACTCTTCCCAAAATACATATAAATTCATATTATATGATAGGTCCAAGGAATGATGCAGGCAAAACCTCTTTAGGATATAAATGTTTTGCCAAGATATAAAGGTACCAATCTTTTATAAATTTTCATTTGATTTCATCCCAAGGGGTGATGGAAATCAAAAGATTAAACCTCAACATCAATTGATCCTTGATATCAATAAAAGGATGTTAAGTTCTATAGTTGCATCTCTGGTAAATGATGCAACTAGCTAAGCAATCTTTAGGAAATAATATAAGTTCCTAAAGACTTGAAGCAAGTGTGAACTTTTCATTTAGGAATAGAAAGTTCCAAGAAATGGATTTTCAATCCATGAACTTCGCCTAAACAAGTTATAAAGTTCAAAGTGTTCATAGTTGCATTACTATTGGATCAATCAATAGATGCTTGGACTTTAAACATAATTTTGATTGGTGAAATATGTTTAAAGGACTCTAGTAACATCTGAAGATTGACCAATAATAATGAGTTTTGTATCAAACTCAAGAATAGAAGTCGATATCACATAAATGAAAGTTCAACTTAAACTTTCATACTGGCAAATGTGATATTTCGTCTCTAGTTTGATACTCAAGAAATGAATACAATTGAATCAGTAAATTTTTTGGATATTATTTGAAAGAAGTTCTTTCAAATGTTCTTTTTACAAACGATTCCAAGATGAATCATTAGACTGGAAAGCAAAAAATTCCAAGATGAATCATTTGCTTCAAATTATAGCCTAGTATTACTTGATAGGAATCAAAAAGTTCTTGAAAGAAAAATCTCCCCAGACGTGAGACTAGCATCTTTCAAGAAAAGTTATAGGGTAAGTAGTTCCCGGACATCCCAAACCACTAGAAGTGGTATTTCAAGTCCTATTTGTGATATAACCTAACGGTATATCAAAGATTCTTAGCTTTGGAATCTGAAAAGCATTAGAAAATGCTTGGACTTAAGTTGAGGGAAAGATCTCTAAAATCCTGCAGGTAAGCAAAGAAGCTTAAGATAGTTTAAGAGATCTTAAAGATAAAGACTAAGTCTTTATTTTTATCGCAAGATCAACCAGACTTGATCAATCTTGGCCATGATTGTCCAAGTAATGTGCGATTAGAACTACTTTGTAGATTGCCCAAGTATTGGCAATAAAATTCCTTTTGGGAATTATTCACTCAAGTTCCATTTATTCGATGGAAAACTGTGAAAAAGAGTAAGTTGTTCCAAGTCTGAACAGAGTAAAGAAATTCCAAGAATGTAGTCTGCAACCGTGAAAATGGTAATTAAGTCTGTGGAAGGTAAAACATAAGTGTTTACCTATCCTTAAAGGGATTTTGGTACAAATCCAGAAAGCATGAGCGGATGCTTAAGACTTAAGCAGTAAAGAGATTCCTAAATAAAGTCCCCGGGGAAGGTACCTAAAGCAACAGTAAAGAAAGGAATCTAAAGACAAGAAGTCAAAAGCTCTTGTCGCTACAAAATTGGTCAAGGGTAAACCAATTGAACTTGAATTCGAGAAAATTCAAGAACTTGGAATTCTGATTGATATTCTGTCAAAGAGGTTTTCAAGTTTCCAAGGCAAAGCACATGATTCTGAGGTGATCATGCGAAGGAATCAAAACCTAGGAAAATCTAGTTAGAGGTAATGCCTGAAACTTCCAATTCTTGTAAAAGAATTGAAGAAATAAGGTACTCTATCAAGAGATGTTTAGACTTTAGGATAAGAATCACCCACACATTAATATGAATATAAAATAGGGTGGTATGGGACACCAGATTTTATACTCAGATTGATGTAGGAAAGATGGAATGGGACATCGGACCGTGGGATGATGATTATCTTTTAGTCCTAGTTTGGATTTTGAAGTTAGGTTTCATCCTCAAGGGAATTAAGACTTCAAGGAAAAGTTTAATTCGTAAAGGATGAAAGTAGTATCTTACGATACTTCAAGGTAACTTCAAGATTAAGGAAACTGAAGATATGAAGTAAGTAACTTCCAAGATCTTCATAGAACACTTCAAGTTTAAGTGTTATTGATCAGAAATATTTCATAAATTTCTGAAAGAAGTTGGACTTTGATTTTGAGTTGATCTTTTCAACTAAAGATTTAATTGACTAAGTCAAGCATCAAGTTCCTAGTGTAACTTGATAAAATTCACTCTTTTAGACTCAAAGAAATGCACAAGAATTGCATTCACGGAGTCAAAAAGATTGAATGTGACCTGAACTTAGTCTCAAGTGAAGCATTATTTGAATACAAAACTCATCAGCGTAACCTCAGTGGGTCGACACACTGATGTTGGTTACCACACTAGTATCTTGTGGTTGGATGATGTTTTTTATTTGCTTTGAATCTTTTTGAGAAGCTAGCTTATTTCTCTTAAAGATAAATTCAATGCTTCAATATCTTATTGAAATAGATCGTTGAGAAGTTAAAGTCCTGAGTCAACTAGACTTTGACTCATAGCAAGTTTATGTATGTGCGAAGTTTGAATTGGTTGTACAAAGTCTTAGTTATCTCTTTCCGCTTTCCAAATCTTTTGGAATTGACTCAGATATGGTATCTGATTCCTTTTGCAAAAGACCAGGGATAGCCGGTTAGAATTAGATAACTAACTTGAACATCCTAGATAGATGTTATGTACAAGAACCTTTTCAATCTTCAAAAGATGATAAGTCTAAGTAGACTTATTCATTTGATTTTGCTTCAAGTTATAGCATAAATAATTTCCTAGAGTCCAGTATACTCTAGAATAGGGAAGTTAGGAATTGCTCATCAGATTGACAATTCCCAAGAACTTTCAGTTAAAAGTCTTTGAAAAAAGTCCTAAGTTGGACAATTTTCATTTTGAATTTGAATTGGTGAAGTTAGTATGGTTGATTCCACCGGAATGGTAAACTTTCTCCTACAGTTTACATAGGATTTTTTCAACTCATTGGGACAGAGTAGTCCTCTAGTCGGGTGAAAAAATCAAGTAACTGTTAGATAAAAGTAAACCATTGTACAGACATCTAAAGTTAGATGTATGGGACAACCAAACTTCAAGTTCTCCAAAACAAATTCAAGTGAATCAAGAATTCTCAAAGTCTTGCGAGGGATAAGAATCCCACCTTCATTACTAAGCCCATGCACCAGTTATGCCTAGAAATGGACTAGTAATTTGAATCCACCTAGTTCACATGTTTGTGCCTAGATCGCACATCCAGAAACTGTGAATTAGCCAGGGATGTCATTAGATCCACCCTCATTATTCTTCACTAGTTTGTACTTTGTACCGTTCATCAAAGTACAAAACCAGATAGTGTTTTGAATCATTTGGGCAAGGATGCCACCACAGAGATGAGACATGTTCTTCCAGTTCTAGAACATGACCATGTTCTTCCAGTTTTAGAACATGAGGCTCGGGGGTTGCCTACAGTATGTATATAGCTCTATTTTCGAGGACGAAAATATTTTCCAAGGGGGGAAGAATGTAATAAAGTAAGTCTATGATCCAAGGGTCTGGCCGGTTCAGACAGATCTGAAATCGGACACCGTTTGGTCATCCGTGTGTATGACCAAAGATCTCGAGTTTTAGACTTACTAGGAGGTCTTGTGCTCTTGTGAACAAGTGATCCACTTAGCTTAGTGGTTAAGTCTCAAGGATGTGAAGGAGGAGGTCTTGGGTTCAACCCCCATGGGGTACATGGGGAGAGTGTTTTGCCCAAAGAGCTCTAGAGCCTTCTAGAAGCATCCACTTGAGTTAACTCGAGTTAACTGGGACACTTGGCGCACATGTAGTTACATGGCTGACACTTGGATGGTTAGTATCCACCTGCCCAAGAAGGCAGTCCCCTGGAGAGAGCTATATATAGAGGCATTTGGTTGGGAGGAGAGTCATCTCTCAAGCATGTGGTGGTCGTAATCGTTGATCTCTTGCAGTATGCTACATAAAATACTCTATTTGTTCTAGAGAACAATAATAAAATACAATATCTCATCATGGAATTGTGCTCATAAATCTCTATATCCAAGCTATATATATCGAATCTCTATGTGTCTAAGAGCCATAATCTTCATCTTATTGTGCTTTGAAATGTAATATGCATCCTTGAGTGAGTAGCCTTTATATGAGACTTGAAATGTGAAATCCAATAATGTGATTTTAAACACAATATGCACGTAAGATTTAGAGCCCCTTGCCCTATTTTCATTATAAAACACATTATATCATCTCTAAAAATGACAAGGTAGGATGCGGAATAAATCATTTGGCAATGGATGTGAGCTACAATCCATCAAACCCCAATGGCATAGTCACATCTTGTCATAGACCACGAACTAACATTCTTCTCCATTGACACTATGCTTTGTCCCAAAATGATTGATGGATCAATATGATCATATCAAAAGTTATATTGAAGCATGTATGTGTGCACAAAGAGATAATGCACATACCTAATTGTAAGTACTCCACATTATTTTAGTAAATAAAATATTTTGCAATGTAGAAAGTTTAGTCACTTTGGCAAGATTTTAGGTATCTATTCCTCATCTTACAAAGAACGGAAACAAGTTAAATGCATGATAGGTCATTTCCATGTAGTCATTGATTTTATAGAAGAATTTCAATGTTGCAAGAGAAAAGCAAAAAAGATATGTGAGTCTAGCATTTTCTTCTATGATCACTTCTATAAAGTTAATTCAAAGAATGGGACACAAAGGAGCTTTCAAAAGCTACCAATGGAAATGTGGGAACATCTAATGTTTTGCCAACCATTGCTACATGTCTTGGAGTCCTTTCGAACTAGAATATTCAATGAATTACAAATGCAATTTGAAACTAGTGATTGCAACAAGAATACTAATAGTACACTTTTCGATGCCTATTCAAGTGTTTTTTGAACTTTTCAGGAGATGCCTTATGAGAGTTACTTCGACCACACTCACTTACAAGGTTAGAGATCGAGAAGAGCTTGTCAGATTTCTTTATAGTGGGTAGGACAATGTTTCATTCCATAATGTTATTTCCGAGGTGGTACAAAGTAGGATATCATCCAAGTAAGATTGCCTCTCATAACCTTATATTTCAATTCTCTTATAAGTGTTTAGGTCTAACACGGCATGAGATGATCTTAGTGAAATTTTTACTTTATAACAAGTTCATCATGACATCAACATACAAACGGAAAATGCTGCAGAATTCTACTTCATACTCAACAACAAGAAAGTATGAGAATCTCATAATCTTTACATTAAGCAAAAGATGAAGAATAGGATATTTTCTCTCATTTTAATGAGCATGTAATAACGATAAGGGATCCAATGATACAACGCAATGAAACTGAAGGGAACATCATCGTTTTACAATAGAAATAAAAGACACCTCGAAATTAGGGGAGGCATTTGATATGTTTCATAAATCAATTACGTAGTTTTTGTTTCTTTGTTTATCCTTCGTCTTTTTTTAGCACTTATTAAGCTACAAGTCACTGATTCATGTGCACCTATTCGGGAATTGTGCACCTATTTGTAGAAATATTGTGACTACATGTTTGAAAATTGTGTGTGCCTCTTATTGGAGTTCTTCGAAATTGTGATTTTTGCAAAAGTTGCAATGATCCCCATGCTTGGAAATTTTGATGTCTCAGGAAAGTATGGACATGACTTGTTGAGGTGACATAAGCTGACCCCTTCATTCATCACCATGGAGAACTTTGTAAAAGGGACTCCCCTTACAACTTATTACCTTGTGCATCTAAATTTTAACTAATGGCATCTTTCAACAAGAGAATGGTTTTGACACTCATCCACTTGAAACGAGCTATGAATTCTACAAGCAATATGGCATCATATATGATTCTCAAGACCCTTATGCAGATGATGTAGAGTACTTGAATCCTCAAGAAAAGGAATTTTTCAAGCATGAAAAAGAAGAAGAGCGTCACCGTCAAGTTTACAAGAAATTTGGAGTCCTCTTTCCTAGTGATGAGAGTGAAGAAGATGAACCCTATGATCGCAAGAAAAGGATGGAGAGGATTGAGAAGAGGATAAACGAAGAAAGCAAGGAGCACTTGAAGAAGCATAAAGAATAAACACATGGTGAAAGCTCAAAAGCACAAGCACAGGCCTCTACTAGACCACATCTCGGAACAAGAAAGGTAACCATGTCAAGAAGGAGAAAGATGAGTAAGATGGATAGGGTCTCATTTGATTCTCTCACTTTGCTTTCTAACTTCTCTAGTTCTTGCCCATTGTCTTGGATTTAATTAAGTCTCTCCTCTAGTGCAATTTGAGTTTTTTTGTCATCCTTAGTGCAATGGCACTTGTGCTTTCCTTGAATGCTATACTTTTCCAAGCCCATGTGTGGTCCATCAACTTTTGCAAATGCATAAGTATATGATTTGGTTAGGAATAAATTCCACCAAAACATCTAGCTCCAATATCCTCTTTTACAAATAATTAATATCAAAAACAAGTTTCATAATTGTGCTTTGCATGTTTTCTACATCCTTCATCGCCACTTCATCCTTAAATGCATGTCGTTGTTCTTCTTCTTCCTGTTTCTCCTTCTATTCTTGCTGCTATTGCTCTAAAATGACATGCTCTTCTTTACAACCTCTTTAAGTTTTACCCTATTTTTTCTGTTTTCAATTTCTTTTCTTTTTTATGTCTCGTGTTCTTCTAATGTTGTTCTTGATCTTGTTATTGTTGTTTTTGTGCTTCTTGCACTTGTTGTTGCAGATCTCTTATTGTTCCTTTATAATGCTCATTTATTATGCTCATTTTGATTGCTCTTCTTGCTGCTATTGTTTCCCTTCATGTTGTTGTTGACCTTCTCTCTCTCTCTCTCTCTCTATCTCTCTCACACACACACACACACACAGAGTGGTCGAGGACTCACGCTCGAGGAGGGAGAGACTGAGAGAGCTAGATGCATTCCTAGATATAGGAGATCCTAACTCTACAACATGAGATATTGACGACCCAACTAATTCATTTGTAGCAAATGGAGAAGAGATGACTATCCACACCCTAGCATGTCATTCTTCATCCAACACCTATGTATCACATCCTCCATCCACTCCCCCCCACACTACATTCATAGGTCTATTCATTTTGGTTGATTCCGTCGTAGCCCACACACACCATTGCAGCCCACACACATAGTATCATTATAGTCATCTCCTGTACTATGTAATCATTTTTGCAATGCCATAACCAAGTCACTTTCTACACACTGTTAGCCTTTCATTTCAGCTTACTTTAGATGTTTTTACTCTATTTTGTTTATAGATGCTTGGTGTATCAGTGACATATATGGTTTTGTCTCATAAGCCAATTTTGACCTTCAGAAGACGTTAGTATCTCTCTCTCTCTCTCTCTCGATATTTCCATGAGCACAACAAGGTACTTTTCTTTCTTACTCTCCCCTTTAACATACAAGGTAAAGGCTCTAGAATTTTTAATCTACTTAAGCCTTAAGATAAACATTACAAGGGTAGAAGAATGTTAAACTCATAGTTTTTGTGCTAAATAGCATAGTTAACTAGCATAACTTGTTAAAATCTTTTTGATAATTTGAATAGCACACTTTTTCATGGCATACTCATTTCTTTGACAATGTGTCTACCTCCCATTTGGTCACGCATCTCCAATTGAGGTTGCATCCCCCCCACATCTTTGAGCTATTAACGAGGTTTGTTACTATGTATTGCACTGCATTCAAGATTATGAAAAGCATGGAATCCACATCCCTGTTGGTGCCACGAACACTATTGGAGAGTGAAAAACATGTTCACAAAGGAAAACAAAGAATGTAGACCAAGATTACACATCAACCAAGTGCAAGAAATGAAAGAGATCCACACATCAAAAACCTAAGCAAGAAGTAAATTCAAATAGTGCAAACCATTCAAAGTAAACTATGGAGCTTCAACTTCAGCTTTGGCTTTTGTTTCAAGATCAACCTTAGGTTCTCTCTCTCTCTCTCTCTCTCTCTCTCTCTCTCTCTCTCTCTCTCTCTCTCTCTCTCTCTCTCTCTCTCTCTCTCTCTCTCTCTCTCTCTCTCTCTCTCTCTCTCTCCCCCTCTCTCTCTCTCCCCCTCTCTCTCTCTCTCCCCCTCTCTCTCTCTCTCCCTCTCTCTCCCCCTCTCTCTCTCCCCCCCTCTCTCCCTCCCTCTCTCCCTCCCTCCCCCCCACCCCACCCTCGCTCCCTCCCCCCCCCGCTCCCTCCCTCCCTCCCTCCCTCTCTCTCTCTCTCTCTCTCTCTCTCTCTCTCTCTCTCTCTCTCTCTCTCTCTCTCTCTCTCTCTCTCCCTCCCCCCTCTCTCTCTCTCTCCTCTCTCTCTCTCTCCTCTCTCTCTCTCTCTCTCTCTCTCTCTCTCTCTCTCTCCCTCCCTCTCTCTCTCTCTCTCTCTCCCTCTTGCCCTCTCCCTCCCTCCCTCTTGCTCTCTCCCTCCCTCCCTCTCTCTCTCTCTCCCTCCCTCCCTCTCTCCCTCTCTCTCTCTCCCTCTCTCTCCCTCCCTCTCTCTCTCTCTCTCTCTCTCTCTCTCTCTCTCTCTCTCTCCCCCTCTCTCTCTCTCTCTCTCTCTCTCTCTCTCTCTCTCGCTCCCTCCCTCCCTCTCGCTCCCTCCCTCCCTCCCTCCCTCCCTGTCTCTCCCTCTCCCTTCCTCCCTCCCTCCCTCCCTCCCTCCCTCCCTCCCTTCCCCCCCCCTCTCTCTCTCTCTCTCTCTCTCTCTCTCTCTCTCTCTCTCTCTCTCTCCCCCCCCAATGGACCGAAGGGAAGTAGATGAACTTATTGCTAAAGCTCTCAAAGAGGCCAAAAAGGAAGACCACAACCTAAATATGGAGATACAAAAAATGATGGAAAAGTTCAAAGGACTCGAAGAACAAGTAATGGATAAAGTCAAAGGACTCGAAGAACAAGTAATGGATAAAGTCAAAGGACTCAAAGAACAAGTAAAAACTCTCACAGAAGAACGAGACAATTGGAGGACAGCCTATGCGCACCTGAAAGAAGAGGGGGAGATCTCCAATGTGGAGACACTCAAAGAATAAATAAAAAAGGAAATCAAAACCGAGGTAGAATCCACTGGAGAGTCCTGGGTGGAAGTAGTACATAAAAGGGTTGAGAAGGAAGTTAGGGAAGATGTGATGAGACATCACCACACAAGGAGACACCACTCAGAGGGGCAGTGTGGAACTGCAACGGGGCACTCTGGACACGACCAGACAGACTCGAGGAGATCCTCACATCACATGACTTTGCATGCATCACAGAGACGCACGAGAGCCCAAAGAGAGTTCTACCACGCATTGCAGGTTTTCATTGGGAATCTGCATTCCGGAACACGACCAGACAGAGTACACCGCGAGGGTCAGGAGGGGTGGCCATCGTATTTAGACAGGAGATACAGAGTCGGATCCATATTATAGGGAGAGATGAGGAGGCACGATATATGTGGGTTCGCATGGAGATAGCACAGGGGAGCTGGATTTACATTACTATATGCTACTTCCCTCCAGGCGGATCTCGATACGCAGGACAGGATCTTGGGGGACCGATCCAAGACAGAGACTCACCATACACAGCACTTTCAGATGAGATACTACATTATAGCACACTAGGTGAAGTCTTCTTTATGGGGGACTTCAATGGACCCACTCAATCACATCAGTGCGATGCATACGACATGGATCACCCACATCCCATGAGGGCTAGAGACCCAGAGGAGATGAGCACCGATAGAGTATCGACAGATATGGGTCAGGACACTACAGGGTATGGCAAACATCTGCTCGAGCTAGGGAGCCGACATCAGCTCGTTATATATAACGAGATGCATCGCTGGCCAGGTTTGGGCGGACTTACTTGCTTCCCTCATGGGGGAGGTGAGAGTAGAGTCGACTACATTTTGGGTACCACCTCTGGAGCTTCACTCATCACCTCACTTACTATTGGACGACGCCCACTTGGTGTTGTCCATACATTTATCACATTCACACTCTCATCTCCTATTCCATTAGACCCTCCCTCACCCACTGAGACACACATCACGATACACTTCACACATGAGCTCTCACATGTTTATGCACACCATTTACACACCCGCCTACTCTCCCTATATCCACTCTCACCCTTGGACACACTTACATCACAGTTCACCACCATCCTACACGACTCAGCTCTCTGCAGTTTCCCACACCGCACACATATGCACCCTCCACGCACAGGTTCCATGCCTCAGAACCGCTAGTATGACACAGATTGCCGCGAGCTACGGAAGCACCTACGCATTTTAGAGCATAGAGGGGATATTACACACACACACAGGCACAGCGTCGTATGCAGAGCCTTACTCGCCGCAAACGGTGAGATTGGGAGGAGAGACAATACTGGGATATTTATCATTTACTCATGAGTCGAGACAGTGCAGTGGCATGGCGACATTTGAGAGAGAGGAGACAGCAGACACCTATCCGAGACCCGAGCACTTGGCATAGCTATGGACAGAGCCTATACGAGATCCCAAACCAGCCCCCCATTCCCAGGCCACAGAGCTCACGTCCTACTATATCTGACTTCTTCACACCCACTATGGTGGGATGCGCTATTGCCCGACTACAGCATGGCAGGGCCCATGACCTTTTCGATTTACAGGCTGAGCACCTCATCTACGGAGGCACGACCCTTGCACCGCTCATTGCCCACCTCTTCAACCGTGCACTAGTTGAAGGATTCCCTGACTCATGGACGGAGCACACCATAGTGCCCATTCATAAGTCAGGAGATACTATGGATCTAGCTACATACCGGACGATCATGATTGGCCCTATATTGGCCAAGTTATATGGGGCGGTACTAGAGATAGAGTTGAGTACTCTCGCTGAGAGGAAGGGTATTAGGGCTCCAGGACAGGCAGGCTTCAGACGAGATTACTCTACCATTGACCACATCTTCACTCTGAGATGCCTGATTGACCAGGCAAGGGTGAGGAAGAGGAGATTATATTGCTGCTTTGTGGACTTCTGCAAAGCATTTGATACCGTTCCCAGGGGACGACTCTTCAGACGACTACTTGATATCGGAGCTCTAGAGGAGATGATATGGGGGATCTACACCTTATACGAGAGAACACCTTATACGAGAGAGTATCTGGCAGAGTCAGATGTCCGGGGGGCTTATCTCATCCACTTGCTAGCACTATCAGGGTGAAGCAAGGATGCCCTCTTTCACCCACCCTCTTTGGTCTCTACATCGATGAGATAGTGGACTACATACAGCGACAGGGAGGTGATGGCATTGAGGTACGCTGGTCCACTGTCCATATTCTTTTATACGTTGATGACATTGTACTGGTTTCAGAGTCTGCAGAAGGTCTACAGCATCATCTACATGGCCTAGATGACTTTTGCACACATAGAGGGTTATCTGTGAACCTTGGTAAAACCAAGGTCATGATCTTTCATACATCAGCACAGGTACGCAGACATAGTTTGTTCACAGCAGCAGGTGGACCGATTGAGGTGGTCGGATCATATGTTTACTTGGGAGTGACATTTACAGCAGCATCAGGGGTCTTCTCTATGTCTCAGGCAGCACGTGACCGCATAACACGTGGGTATGCCGGTAGCTAGGGTGTTTTACTCACACTTTTACTCACATGTCCCCCATGTATTAGGTGGCCACTATCTGCAGAGTTAGAGCCATGTCTCCCCAACCTTTTCCAGCCTTATATATCTTTGTGTCACGACATACTTTTCATTTCATTTCATCCTCTACACAGGGTTAGTACACTTGTACATGGGTTTTGTCTCATAGGCCAAGTTTGGCCTCCAGAAGACGTTAATATGACTCTCTTTCTTTCTTTCTTTCTTTCTCTCTCTCTCTCTCTCTCTCTCTCTCTCTCTCTCTCTCCCCCCCCCTCTCTCTCTCTCTCTCTCCCTCTCTCTCTCTCTCTCTGAACATCGATTACAAAATGTACTCCTTTTTTTATATATAGTCGTATCTAAATCTAGGAGGCGAGGAGTGGTTTTTTGCCTACCATTATGAATGCATGACATGTTACACATTATGATGTATAGGATGATTATGGGTAGGATGATTTGTATAAATATACTAACTTGCACCGATGCAGACCATTGGAGAGCCCCAAAGATATTGTAACCAATGTTAAAGAAAACTTTTCCTTACATTTATTGTATCCAATTAAGTATATGGCCTTGTTGATCAAGGATGGGTTCCAAAGTTATTGAAATGGGATGATACTAGCATACCAATGGTGCCAATTAGCATAACTATGCTAATTATCATATTTTTTGTGGTACATTGCATACTTATCTCAATGGCATTTTTCTTTTCAAAATCTCTTAATGCACTGATCGGACATCTCAATATAGATTTTATATTGTTACACATGGTCATCTAGTTGACAAAAGACGAATGGTATTGAAGAGTTTTCTACATCAAACATTCATATTGATCAAAGAGAGAGGATCATCATGGAGAAAAAACTACAAACATAACTGACATACATCATACAAACTCAGAGACACTAAAATTCTTGTTGTACACAAAGAGGATGAAAACCTTTAGATGGAAAATCACTACTTGTAGTGATAGGTGATGAATCTAACAACTTTTCGGGTCATTGGAGAGTCTTTTAATCGAATGTGTTTGTTCTACCAACTTTGCATTAGCCAGGGTGGGCTACAAGAGTTCTGTTGGCTAGGGAGATTCATTATTAGAAAAAAAAAAAAAATCAAGGGAGTACATGAAAGAAGTAGACAATTGGAGAATCTTTTGGCTTGAATAGACCCTATGAAAGCATCACTTTTTTCCAGCCATCTAATGAGGTGATTTGACTCGATTATAAGCACATCTATGACTAAAACCGGTTGTGCAAAAATAAAAGGGTGCTCATTCTTGACACAAATGGGTTGTTCTTGGAGATGATTAAACCTTGGCATGGGGAAGCCACTTCTTGACATGTACAAAATTTCAAGTGGTATGATATTGACAACAATTGGCACAATTCTTGATGATAGTGGATATAAGGTCTATATCAACCCAAAAGACCCCTAGCTCCTACCAAATTTTCACCAGCAAACTCAAGAGGAATAAAAGATCTTTTCAACCCAATCACTTATCAATTGGCTTTTCCTCTAGTTGGAACTAGAGGATCATAAATTCAAGCATATAGAGCAAGAGAGAGCTCAAGCAATTCAGGCTATATAAAGAGCTTTCCAAGAGACTTACAAGAAGCATCGAATGGAGAATAATTTTGTATATTAAATTTTTATTGTTGTTTCTCATCTTTTAGTTCCAAGCCTTTTTTCCTTCATATGTGTATGTGTGCAATTATATGTCCAAGGGAAATGCAAATGTGCACATGTGTGTGCCAATAACATGAGACTCCTCTCCATCTTTGATGTCATCATATGAAGCACAATACAACTTTTTAGATAATACACATTTGCATAATCTAGGCATGAAGGTGTGGCTTACAACTCAGTACAACCATTTCTATCATCATCAGCCATCATTTTGGAGATATGAGAATCACTATTGGTTCCCCACATACATCATTTTCCACCCTATCTTATAAATGAGACCAAACCAAAACCTCTAGGGAAAAATACATTTCAAAAATCATTTGACAAAATTATCATTGTTATGATGTAATCAAAAAAGGTATTTCATGTCAAGTCAAATATCACTTACCATTAAGGTTCATAACATCCATTTTCCTTTTTTGGTATATTTCATGTATTGGAACACCATTCATGATTCCTAGACTTTTCACTATCCAGTGCCACATAGGACATGACATCTAGGCAAACACACTTGATTCAAGGTACATGGCTTATGGATGAAGCGGGAACCTTTGTTCTCATTCATTTGTTGGTCAAAAGTGTCTCATGTTTCCTATTTAGATAAGTTAGCAACAGCTTCTAGTTCATTGTTTTTTCCTTTTCTTTATTTGGTTAGATGTTTCTTTTAGAGTTGGTTGACGCTCGTTTTAGATGCTTCTTTTGATATTTTTGTTAGGTTGGCCTTTATCTCTAGAAAAAAAAGGGAGGGAGGAAAAGGTTAGTTAATTGAGGGGAGAATCGGTTGAGAGGGCCCACTTTTTCCTTCACGTTCTTTGTATTTTCTTTAGAGCTTCAAGCTTCTTTTCTTGTGGTAGTTTGGAAGGGCTATTCCCTTTTGTCAGGCTATCTTCATCGCAGAAGTCATGGAAGTTAACCATAATGCGTCAAGATCAAGCTAATGGAGGTAAATTTTAGTGGAGGGCAGGGGTAAATTGGGGTGGATTTATATATCAATTCTGCGTTGAGTGCCTGTTGACAAAGTTTTCTTGGATGCCTCCCTCTTGGCTTCCTTTCTTTTTCATCCTTCACTACGCTGGCCCATAGGCTCCCTTGTTAAGAGTGGTCTTGGTCTTGTTGCCCCTAGTTACGAAAATGGGGACTCTCTCTCTCTCTCTCGTATTCATTCTCTAGTGATGACCCTTCTCAAATCCAAGGTTGAGAAAGTGCAAGAGGAGCTTCGAAAAACATGATTCATATGCCAAATCTTCAATCCTTGCCTTCTCATTGAATCTATTCATCTTGGCCACGAAAGTAACTGTTCACATGTGGCTATGTGGTTAAGAGACAATCGTGTATTTCTCCTCTTTGCGACAAATGAGATGGCCTTTGAGTCCCTGCATAGACGGACATGGCAAGTGAACAAATCTACCATGTGCCTTTTCAAGTGATTCCAAAAATTTGTGCTAAACAAAGCCAACCAAATTCCTGCTTTGGGTTGAGCTCCCCAAGCTCCCTTACTTTCTTTACAACCATATTAATAAGCCAACCGAATTCCTGCTTTGGGTTGATCTCCCCGACTCCCTTACTTTACAACCATATTAATAAGATTGTTTCCACAATTAAGGAGATATTGGGAGAATTATGTATGAGGGAGTCTCCCGCTAATGAATAAAGGAGATATTGGGAGAATTATGTATGAGGGAGTCTCCCACTTGTTTAACAGTCACTCACATCCTCAGATTCGCAATGAAACATGCCTCAACCCTGAACATTGCAATTCATATCGCCATAGGTGAAGATTCTCCCTTGGAACAAGCCGTTATCTTTAAAAACCTTCCAAATGCCGGCTTTCACTATGGTGTTTAGGGGCATAGAGTTAGAGATTGCCCGCTGAGAAAAGGGGCATAGAGAAACAAGATTATAATGATAGAAGAGGCTCATAAACCTTTGCCAAGGTCAGTCGCAAATCCCATGGAGGCACGACCTAACTATGATAAAATTGTGTCAAAAAATAGAATGAGTGAAGTTGATGCCATCCACTGGACCTTACCTAGATAGCTTTATGGATGTATAAAGGAAGAGGAAGTACAAGAAAGCAGCTCAACGAAGGATCTTTGCATGATGCAAAGCCTCAACTCGAGAACAAACAAATTAACCGATTAGAGAAAGAGGTCAACCTAATGGATTACCAAGGGGGATTCAGTCAATTTGAAGGTATGGATGGCAATAAATCTCCAAAAGTCTACTCCACAAGAAAGAAGACAACTTTGAAGGCTATGACACTAGCAAAGAAGATAACCCGAATAGTGAAAGTTTTGTTTTGTTATTCGATTCAATGGTGTGAAAACTTATGTCAAGAAAGTTGGAATCCTAAAAGGCTAGGTTCTTCTAGAGTTCTCATGGAATAGCCTTATCAAAGCTATATTCCCCTCTCATAGTGTCATTGTCTCAAGGAAAAGGAAGAAATAAATTAAGAAAAAAAGAGACAAAAAATTGATTCAAAAAGACAAACCCTCTCAAACACTATCATTCTTTCGTTTAATGTTCATGGGATCATGGACCCATCACAAGCCTCAATCATTGGCCAATGGCTAAAAGATGTAAGTTTAAATCTAGATCTCATTTTCATTAAGGATTTCAAGGTTGTTGACATTGATCTCCTAACGAGACTCCGCAACATCTTTGCTAAGCATTGACAGTTAACTATGTCACATCCGCGAGGAAGTGGTGGCACAATGGTTAGATTTAGTCAACACTGGTCCTCATCCTAGTTAGGATCTATGTGGATCCCAGACATAGATGGGTTGTTGGGAGGTAGGGCGATCGACTCCTTTTTTTATGGTTTTCATCTATGCCTCGAGCTTCTAGCAAGAGAGGAGTGAGATTTTGCTCTTCTTGATGGCATACCTTTGGATGTGATCCTCTTGGGGGAATTCAACATGATGGGATTGCTTATTGATCGTTGCAATAAAAAAGGGCACATTTTTAATGTTATTGAGAAGAATAGTTGGGATAGAATGAAACTTGGTCGAGACCTAATCGAGATAAAAGACATTGGTGTTTTCTCCTAATCCAAACTCTAGGTCAAGGTTGATTTGCATAAAGCGATACTTGATAGATGCTATGTTTCACAACAGATTAGTAACCACTTAGGGATCCCCATTGCTCCATTCACACTAATATTGCTATTTCGGATCACTTCTCCATCATGACTTCCTTCTATTCTATTGTTAATGGTAAGAGGTCCCTTTGTTTCACATAGCTTTCAAGGAGAAGAACCAAGATTTGAATGTAGACCACGTCAAGGAGTTGCTTGGGGTCTCTAGTCCTTTGACTACCCAGAGACGTGAGTGCACAGCCTACATTTTGAAATTAAGAACGAATACATTTCCTTGAGATATTGTTTACAAGTTGGATAGCCCTCTAACTAGCTCTAAGATAAAAGAAGCTATCAAAGCTCTTCCTAAATGTCCTCATTTAGACAGGCTTTCTAACAAATTTTTTAGTGCTTTTCAAGGTGTTCTAGCAGGCCCCATTGTCTTGGTGTGGATTGAAGCTCTATGATTTGAAACCCTCCTCAGATATTTGACTAAAGGTGCTATAAAGCCACAAAAAAGAAAACAACAACTTCATAGGTAATTGGAGATCTATCATCATGCTTCATATCAGGTACAAGTTTATGATCAAAGCACTAACCAATGGGATTGTGTCTCATCTTCCAAGTTGGGTGCATAAGAATCAAAAAGGCTTCATCAAAGGGAGCTCTATTCTTGGTTCCATAATTGACATTTGTAAAGGTCTTGAGTATGCCAAACAATAGAAGATTGACTTTGATAAAGCTTATGAAAAGTTAGAGTGGGACTTTATTTTGCAATCCCTCAAGGATTTGGGCTTTGATTCAAAGTTCATTAAGATGATATCAACTCTCTAGGGGAAAGGAAAAATATTGAAATTGTCATCTCTTCTTGCCAATTGCGCTCAAGAGCTCCATTAGGCAAGGCTTCTCTTTGGTCCCCATGCTCTATTCTATTGTTGTGGATGGCCTCACTTGCTCGGTAAACATCCTCATTATGGCTTGATAGTTACGAGGGCTCACCCTTCTACATGGAAATGACCAAATAGTTTTGAGGCTTTTCATGGCTGATATGAATGCTTTTATCTGAATGACATGGACTGTGTGCTCATGTTCTAGTGAAGCCTTGATTGTTTTTGCATGGCCTTAGGACCCAAAATTAACCATGCAAAAAATGGTTTTTAAGGATACTTTGCAACCCCCATCTCATTTTTTGTAAGAACAAGGTTGCAAAGAGCTTGACTCTAGCCACATTTTCCATCTTCTAGACATGTTGCTAGGATTAAGGACATCAATAGGTCACACATGGGATTGGGTCCTGAACAAGCTCAATGGTATGTAATTAAACATGGTTGATAAGGTGATGCTAATCATTACCTTCTTCATTTCTTCCATTACCTATGTCACATCTTGTCAAAGACTGAAAGACAATAAGTTGGCAATGCTTGAAAGAGCTTGTAGGAAGTTCCTTTGGATGGGGGACCCTGATAGGAGGGGTCCCAAAAATCAAGTGGGACATATGTACTAGCCCCAAAAATATGGGTGATCTTGGCATTCTTCATGTGGGGTACTTGAAGCAAGCTCTCTTGGATGAGGCTATTGGATACTCAACGACTCTTTGAAAGGTGACCAAAAGTGAAGTCCTCTAGAAAATTTGGAAGGAAATATGTGCTATCAACTTTTGGGAGACTAGCAAAGAATGATGCATGGAAAAATCCCTAGTTTTTAAAAGCAAAAAAAAAAAAAAGAAATTATAAGAGTAACCCCCCTTTAAACAATAGAAAGTGTTGTTCCTGAAAACAATAAGCTTAAAAGCAAGTGGATCCCTCATGAAGGTTACAATAAAATCATTAGTCTTCTTTGTAACTCCCTTTAGCTATCTTGTATTTGTCTCTTGTTTGATTTATATTTTTGTGCAAAAAATAATGTAAAAAAATCCCTAAATTAAGCTCATAGCATACAAAGCCTCTAATCTTAAAAGTTCAAAAAGAAGAAGAAGAAAAGCTAGCTCATGAGGTGACTCCACAAGTGAATTTGTAAGAAAGTGTACCATCTACAACATGAATTGACATACCATATAATATCTCAACATGGGTGGTAAATTGGAAATATAAAAGTCATCATCCTTTTAGGAAAGTGAATTAAAAGTATTAAAAAGAAAAAAAGATACAGGTTGATGAATACAAGAGTAAGTAAGAAGAAGATATAATTTGGCTTCAATCACCTAGCTTTTAAATAATAACGAAGAAAATTAAGCAAGCACAACAACATATCAACGTAAGAAAGAGTTCAAGAGTGAAGAATCTATTAGAGAGGTACACATATTGTATTTGTGTGTCAAATCAATATGCATGCATGACGCAAAATTTTCTAAGATAAGGAATTGTGTACTTATGATGAAGCTTATGGCAATGGGAATCAGATAAAATTGATGGGTGATAAGATAGAAAATTTGAAGAAAAATCAAGCCTCAAAAAATCTAGTGGTTAAAAATTAAGTGCAAAATTATAGTATAGATTATGACGAAACATGTAGCTTGGTTGCAAACAATACCACCAATGGGTTTATCGATTATTAAGACATCATCAAAGTATGAAGTCTCTTATAAAATTTAAATTGAGATGTAATTTTTATGAAGGGGCGTGCATAACTTAATTAGGACAAGTTCAATCAGATGTAGAACATGCATTAAAGTTAACAAAATTATTTATATAGATTAAAGAAAATTCCAAGAGCATGGTATTCAAAGTTTTTCTAAGTAAATTTTGAAGCATGGACACACATCACTATATGACCGGAATTAAGAAAGTAAAATAGAAAAGAAATAAGAGATTCAAGATAATTGAAATAATTCGCTAAAATAAATTTCAACGAAGTACATGTTGAATTTCTTATCTCTAATATACCTCTACATGAACACATCCGCTCCATTTAAAGTTAAGATCAATGAAAGAGAAAACTTGGAGCATAAAAGAGAATATAGATAACTCATGTACTTAGCTAACACAAGAGCAGATACATCTCACATAATAAGATTACTTTCAATGTTTGTGAACTCTTCTACCAAGGATCATTTGCATCTAGCAAGGAAATCCATGAGTCACATATAAACAAACATAAAGGGAGGATTTTTGTATGATATGTTAACAAGTTTATTCTTCATGAATTTCATGAGTAACTTGCACTAGTTTAGACAATCTACTTCAGAATATGTCTATATACAGAAGAATAAAGCAGTTCATGGAGTTTCAAGGAGTAAATTGGTGCATTTTTAATATCCATGGTAGTTGAATATCAAAATGCAGCCAATATGATGTAGAATGGTTGAGAATCTCTTTGAAGATCATGGTTATAATATTGATTGTGTCACCATTTAACATTGATGTTGAGCTTAAGGAAAGAAGGTCCAAGTTGAGAAGGATTCAATTAAGATATATCAAATATTTTAAGTTTGATAAAGATAGAGAATACTCTACCCGTGAGTTTTCTAAGTTTCTATAAGTCAATGGACTTAGAAAAAAGTTTACTTGAACGTGTAAATTTCAAACATAATGTACTAGCAAAGAGGATTAATAGATTTATAGCATAGATATCAAGAGCAAGAATGAGGGAGGATGAATGAGCATTCAAGTTGTTCGCAAAATATAATTGTTATTTCATCTCAATCACGAAAAATCTTCTATCCCTTGTAAATCCTCATTTCATAAAAATCCAAATCTATCACTAAATGCATATCTTCTTTCATGCCACAGAAGAAATAACATATAAGCTTAACCACAAACAAAATGTTTCTCCACTAATCACTTAGATAGAAGGGAAATAACTTATTTTCTAGAGAAATTGAGATTTAAAGTGGGTGTTCTACCCAACACTCTACCTCAGTTAAGAAAAAAGATAAGAGAACCTATATTTTCATCTATGCAGGTGCCTTATTCATCGCAAAGGATATAATCTCAAGACAATGTGTAAGGACGAATACAAAATATATGATCTTTGAGGTCTCATATATTTTTCACGCGCTGAAGTTATATACGGGAATGAAGGATTATAGTGCATTTAGCTATGTGTTTATGCTAGGTTGAAGACTCATATCTTGGATTCCAAAGAAGCAACCTACAACAACTTATCGCCAATAGGGGAATAGCACATGTCAACAAGCTTGAACATATGTGGTCACATGTAAAAGGAGTATTATGAAGGATTTATCTCTAGTGTATGTTTTTCGGATTTATGATCCATGCTAAGAGTAAAAACATATGCTAGGAGAGGTTCGTTACTACATTGTTATAGAAAAATTTTTGAGTAACAAATTAATATAAATATGTCAAATACATTTTCAAGTTGTATATTTTTAAACAAGGTCTTGTATTCAATTAATTTTTAAGGTTTTCAAGACATAATTAAGCTCAAAATCATTACATGAAGGTGAGCTTGCGAGGAAAAGAAGAAAACTAGCAAGCTCACCCGTACATCCCTCAAGGGAATTGATCAAGTTGAATAGAAATCCACGTCATAATTCAAAAGTTATCTTATCCTAAGATCACTAAATTGTGAAGGATAAATACCACAACCAAGCTCCAACCACTATTCCAGGACTCTAATAAAATCAAGAGACAATAAGTAGGAAAAGTAATCCTGCCTATGTAATTTCTAGCACTCAAATTGTGGAGCTAGAAATATTATCCCGGTACATAAACAAGTAAACCCCAATTCACTTTGCTAGGTACTTCTCTATCTATGGCGTACATCCTGGTTGTATTAAAATTGATTGAATTTAGAGATACTGGTATAAACCGTTGGCTTGAAGATTGATGTGTTGAATTGTATCCGAGAAAAAACCCACACAAATGCATTGTGAGTTTTAACAGCACATAGGGTAAATATACACCAAAATATGCATGTATACAAATATACGACCATTGGTGTTTGACTTTCTGTATGTATTATGCATTTATGTATGTGTACCTATGTGTGCATGTATCGATATGTGTGTGTATATATCATAAAACGTATTTTATATTCGTTTTAGAAGATTAGCTCTATGCTGCTTACAACATATAAGAAATATAAATTTTCTAGATAAACTAGCAGACAACTACATATCTCGCTATGATTTTAATTATTGAAAATTATTGAAAATGACTATCAATTGGGAAATTATAGAACTTTTAGGGGCTTTGTGACTTCAACAAAAAAACAGCATAGAAGATGATATAGCGTTATTCTTCTGCAGTTCAAATTATAGAAT
>CM035430.1:22617029-22842029 GCA_020310875.1 Ceratopteris richardii
ACTTGAAGGTCTTAGAGCTAAACATGGTTGGGAAAGTGATTTTGATTAACACAATCTTGATTTCCTCCATCATCTCTTTCCTCACGTGTTGGAGATGGAATAATGGTAATGTGTGTTCCATGATGACCACATGTTGGCATGAGCATTCGAGAGCATTATCTATTTTGGGTACAAGTGGATATAAAGGATGGGAGGTGAGTTGCACACACAATCACGTTATTTCCCTTTTTTATCTTCATTTCAGAGAGAATGGAGGGAAAAATCTCAAAATTGTTATATAGAGTTGAAGTTAGAGAGCTTTTGAAGAATTTGATACCACTATTTATGTTCAGATACCTAGTAACTCCTCATCAAAGACTCGTTATTCCAAGGAATCTAAGAGCTCTAGTAATAAGAAAAAAAAACTTGAAGAAAATTAACTGCTTTTAGTGCAAGAAGCCTACCCATTACATCGATGAGTGAAGATTAAGAATGAGAAAACCTAAAAGGGATTCCAGTAATGTTGTCGATGAAGAAGATCATGATGGGCATAGTGATAATGAAAACAAGTGTCGAACGAGGATGCAAACATAATAAGTAATATGAGCATGACTTTATCTTTACAAAACTTAAAGAAATTGATGAAGAGGAAGTAAATTTCAGCTCTTTATCTAATGTGATGGTTATTTGATAGTTATTTTACTAATGTTATGGTTACTTGACAGCAATGCTTCAAAGCACATCGTTCCTCAAAAGCACATCTTTTCTAAGATTTAAGCCTAATAAGATGGTTACTTGTGCTAATAATCAATCTCTCCTTGTGAAAGGCATAGGAACCTCATTAAACTGAGAGTGGTCGTTCTTACTTACTCCATGACGTTTTTTGTGCTTGATATTGCCAAAAATTTGATCTCTATATCTTCATTGTTGAAACATGGCTTAAAATTGACCTTTGAGAAGAACAACTGCATTATTAAAGATAAAATTCTAGGGGATGTTTTGGTTTTTGGTACTATTTATAAAGGGTTGATTCATTTAGATCAATCTAAAACCCTAGCAATTCAAGATAGCAACAATGTTTCCATAAAGAGCATGGAATTATGGCACGATAGCTTTGTCCACCTTAACCTTAAAGATCTTATCATTGTGAAAACACATGACATGGTGAGATCTTTGCCTGACTTGGAAATTCCTACGTCTAAGTGTGAGAGTTGCATTGAAGGTAAGATGCATAGACTCCTCTTTAAGAAAGGTAATATGGCAAGAGGCACTAAAAAGCTTCATCTAATTCAGTTTGACATTTGCGGATCCATGAGGACTTGATCTAGACCTTGATTTACCTATTTTGTGACTTTTATTGCTGACTCTTCTAGATTTACTTGCATTTTTGGACTCAAAACCAAGTATTGGTCTCTTCAAGGCTTAAGAATTTGGTCAATATTATAGAAAATGAGTCTCTATCAAAAGTTAAGATATTACATTTAGGTCGAGCAAACAAATACATGCCCGAATAGTTCAATGATTTTCTCACTTCTCGTGGTATCAAACACCAAATGACTATCAAGATGACTCTTGAGTTGAATGGTATCACTAAGAGAAAGAATAGGACTCTCATCGAGATGACTTGGGCCAAGTTCATAAATAAGAAACTCTCTCACTTCTATTGAGGCTCCCCTTCCCCCTCCCTCTCCTCTCCTCTCCTCTCTTCTCCTCTCCCCTCCCCTCCCCTCCCCTCCCCTTCCCCTCCCCCTCCCCCTCCCCCTCCCTTCCCCTTCCCTTCCCCTTCCCCTCCTCTTTCCCCTTCCCCTCCTCCGTCCCCTCCCCCTTCCCCTCTCCCTCCCTTCCCCTTCCCCCTCCCTTCCCCTTCCCCCTCCCCTCCCCCTCCACTCCCCCTCCCCTTCCCCTCCCCTCCCCTCCCCCTCCCCCCTCCCCTCCCATCCCCCTCCCTTCCCCTTCCCCCTCCCTTCCCTTTCCCCCTCCCTTCCCCCTCCCGTCCCCTCCCTCCCCCCCCCCCCCCCCCCCGCCTCCCCTCCCCTCCCTCCCTCCCTCCCTCCCTCCCTCCCTCCCTCCCTCCCTTTCCCCCCCCCTCCCTCCCTCCCTCCCTCCCTCCCCCTCCCTCCCTCCCCCCTCCCTCCCCCTCTCTCTCTCCCTCCCTCCCCACCTCTCTCTCTCCCTCCCTCCTCTCTCTCTCTCTCTCTCTCTCTCTCTCTCTCTCTCTCTCTCTCTCTCTCTCTCTCTCTCTCTCTCTCTCTCTCTCTCTCTCTCTCTCTCTCTCTCTCTCTCTCTCTCTCTCTCTCTCTCTCTCTCTCTCTCGTCTCGCAAGCAACACTCACGGGACCAGGAGGAGTTGCACACTGAGCTTACTAAGATGAGAACGAAACTGGACAGCATACACGAGGAGGGGGAGATCGCCCCACAGCTAGAGGACATTCGAGTGACTATCAAGAAGGAGTGCATGGAGGTGGTTCAGTGCGAGCTTGAGACTAAGAAAGATGGATGGGTCGAGGTTGTAAAAAAGAACCTTCGACAGGAGGCAAAGAAGAACCACCACCATGAGGAGATCCACATAGTACACACCACCATTGAGTAGGAGAGGATGCGACAGGCTCGCAGGCTCAATGTTCGCATCTCCGGCCTCACAGAGACAGACGGATCACCAGAGCAGAACGGGCGTCGCTTGTGCACACTACTTGGATCCTCGGCGGATGAGCCTCTCCCTTTCACCAGAGCCTAGAGAGAAGGACGGGACACCACACAGAGCAGAGCACTCATCATTCAGTTCTCAGATGAGGCTGGGAGGAGAGACTCCAAGCCCGACGAGAGGGACATCGTGCCCTATACAGAATGTGTCATCATTGATCGACGGCCCATTGACTAGGGATTCGCGGCCTATGAGACAGCACAACAGGAGGTGCACATTCCAGTCTGGAATTGCAATGGATCTTTGTGGACACATCAAGGACGCCTTGAAGAGGTGATGGAGGACAGAGACATGATCTTCTTGACAGAGACACACGAGAGCCCGGGGAGGAGCCTACCGAGGATTGAGGGCTATATGTGGGAGTCAGCTCACCGCCGACAGATGAGACAACACACCACACAAGGATCAGGAGGAGGAGTAGCCGTGCTCTACAGACAGTCGCTACAGCACAGGGTACAGGTGGTAGCCAGAGACCCAGAGGCACGTTTCATGTGGATACGCCTCCAGCTATCAGAGGAGAGAGCAGCGTATTTCGCCGTATGCTATATTGCACCCACCGGCTCGCGCTTCACACATTCCCTCGAGCAGCCCTTAAGGGGGGAGGGAACAGACACCACATCGCCATATGACTGCCTCAGTGACACCATTATGGAGTATACTGGGATGGGCGAAGTCTTCCTTGTAGGAGACTTCAATGCCCGGACTCAGAGCCACTAGTGTGATATCTATGACTTTGACGACCCTGAGATGCTTCGTACCATAGAGGATATGTCTACACTTAGAGCCTCAGCCGACACCGCCACACCCACCTCATACGGCAGATACCTACTCCAGATGGGAGCAACACACCGTCTCATTATATATAATGGGATGGCGACCTGGCCCACCTCGGGTGGCCTCACCTGCATTCCACCGACGACACCCCAGGGGGGTAGTGTGGTAGACTATGTTATTGGACCCCTGGAGGCGACGCATCTCATCACCTCATTCACTATCCCACCCATACCGATTGGAGCTGACCACGCATATCTTGCCATATCCATATGCGGCTCACCATGCATATCACACCCCGTCACCATACAGCCACATGCCCATACCACCATTCACTTTAGACATGAGCTAGCACATATCTATAGCTCCCATGTTCGAGAGCGCATCTACTCCCTTGATCCCTCTGCCTCATTGGACACCCTCACCACCCACTTCTCCTCGATCCTCCACACATCCTCTACTCTCAGCTTCCCATACACCACCCACAGCACCGCACATTCGACACGGCTGGGGCATACACCCCAGAATAGATGGTACGATGAGGAGTGTAGGCGACTATACCGACATCTCAGAGCACAGAGTATCTTGGGATCCATCACAGAGAGGGAGGCACGACGACAAATGCGAGCCCTCACACGCCGGAAGCGACGAGCTTTCGAGGAGAGACAGGAGGCAGAGTTGTTCGACCTTCTCATGAGTAGGGATTGTGCCACCGCGTGGAGGGCACTACGGGAGCCACGCCCACCTACACCCATAGCAGATCCTCATACTTGGCACACCTACGCCCGGAGGTTATATGACATCCAAGACAGCCACCATTGCCGATCCCTCCCACACCGCGTCCTGTGATATCCACCCTCTTCACGGCAGGCCATCCATAGGCTACAGCATGGCCGTTCAGCAGACCACACGCGGCTACAGGGCGAGCACTTTATATACGCAAAAGATGTAGTTTCCCACTTGATCGCCCATCTCTTCAACCGTGCTTTGGTTGAGGTATTACCTGACTCGTGGACTATGCATACTATTACGCCTATCCATAAGTCCGAAGATATGATGGATCCAGGGAACTACAGGACTATTATGATAAGCCATATCCTGGCAAGATCTATGGGGCAGTACTAGAGAAAGAGCTCAGTACACACGCTGAGGCAGCTCGGATCAGAGCACCCGGCCAGGCAGGCTTCCGCCGCACTTTCTCCACCATCGACTACATCTTCGTGCTTCGTTGCTTGATTGAGAGCGCGAAGGCGAGGAAGCAGAGACTATACTATTGCTTTGTGGATTTCCGCAAAGCCTTCGACATGGTTCCTCGAGAGAGACTACTACGGAGGCTCCAGGAGTTACAGCTACCATCAGACATGCTATGGGCCATCCATGCTCTGTATGCACGAGTCACAGGCACGGTACGCTGCCCCGGCGGCCTATCAGACAGCCTTGTTAGCACCATTGGTATGAAACAAGGTTGCCCTCTCTCACCCACTCTCTTCGGTCTCTACATCGACAAGATCACGGAGTATATACAGCGAGCAGGAGGGCTAGGAGGAGACCTCGGAGGTACGCCAGTACACATCCTATTATATGCTGATGACATTGTCTTGCTTTCAGAGTCAAAGGAGGGGTTCGAGTCACATTTACAGGCGCTCGATACCTTCTGCATGGAGTGAGGACTCACAGTGAACCTTGGCAAGACCAAGGTCATGATCTTCCATACCTCCAGGACAGTACGCCATCGCGTCTCTTTCACTGCAGCCGGAGGACAGATAGAGGTAGTGGACTCCTACGTCTACCTAGGTGTCACCTTCTCAGGCAGCACAGGGGTATTCTCCATGGCACAGGCAGCGAGAGATAGATTGAGGCGAGGCTATGCGGCACTTGCAGGATTGGAGAGACGTTGCTTTCAGACACATTTTCAGGAGCCCCGGACTAAGGGGTGGCTCTTTGACACTCTAGTGACACCCGCATTGATGTATGCAGCAGCAGTTTGGGCACTTGGGATCACGGAGGCGATGTGGACGCAGATTGAGAGGCCCCAGGTCATCATGATCTCACGCTTGCTGCGCAGCAAGCCCTCCGTTCCACATGACATTATACGAGCTGAGCTTGGCACACCACCGATGCTAGTGGAGGCCCTCTTCCAGTTGGTGACCTTTATTCTGAGGGTCAGAGAGCTCCCCACCAGCCGACTCACCAGCTTGCATTTGAGAGCTCCAGACATTTAGCAGAGACAGGGCATGAGAGAGTATGGTATGCACAGACTTACCGATGGTTAGCAGACCATGGCATGAGCATTACCGATCTTCCCCCTTTTCAGTATGACCTCTCTTCCCCCCACATTACCCTCTCTCGTTCGGAGAGGAATAGGATCATCCGTCAGGACCTACTACATATACACGTCAGGGAGACATGGATAGCACCACGGGAGCCTCTTCCCACAAAGAGGCAACACTACAGAGAGCACTTCCTGACTCTGACAACGGATGGTTTCAATCAGAGACCACGATACATGGATACATACATGGCACCAGCTGAGAGAGTGGCCGCTCAGAGTATCATCACACCAGCTCGAGATTGAGGTTGGGCGAGCGACACATACCCCGAGGGACGAGAGATTATGCAGGATATGTAGAGAGGAGGTGGAGGACGAGGAGCACTACACATGTAGATGCCACGCATATGAGGACATCAGAGACCGCTACCCACAGCTCTTCAGGGGGGGCAGAGAGATCAGGGCTTTATTGGGGACAGAGGACCAGCGCCCTCTAGGTCGTTTCCTAATAGAGCTCCAGCACCGTCGTACATCACTCCTCCAGCAGGAGATGGAGATACACCTGGCCCTCCTCCCTCAGACTCATATTACAGATTTTTTCAGACCCACAGCCACTCGAGGACCCAGCTCGATGCGTGGTGTTACATTACACAGAGCAGAGGAGCTTAGACGACAGCGTCAACGATCAAGACCCCCACTCCGGAGAGTCCGTCCACACCAGAGAGAGATTCAGGCGATTTACGCACGCCATGACATGGAAATACGGAGACGTCAGCAGCGCACCCTTGTCGATCTGAACGTTCAGAGCATTTTGAGGATCGCCATGATGCCTTACCCACCGATGCATTATATCCTACACCCACTCTAGGCATTTAGAGGGTTGTGATACCATTGAGCCTCCCCTCCCTATGCATATCATATTTGTATCACACCCATTGAGCATCTAGAGTGCATACCCATAGCACCCCACACCCTTGATGCCAGTTATTGTCCACTCCTTTTATACCCGTTTTTTGTACTCACACTTTATTTTCCTTTTGGGATCACAGTGGATTGGATCATACTGATGTATATATTTTGTCTCATAGGCCGATTTTGGCCTCTAATAGACGTTAAAAAGTCTCTCTCTCTCTCTCTCTCTCTCTCTCTCTCTCTCTCTCTCTCTCTCTCTCTCTCTCTCTCTCTCTCTCTCTCTCTCTCTCTCTCTCTCTCTCTCTCTCTCTCTCTCTCTCTCTCTCTCTCCCCCCCTCCCCCTCTCCCTCCCTCCCTGTATCACTTCCATACTTGCAACGCAATGCATTAAGAACCCTTCGCAATGCATTGCTAATAACCCCACATTACTAGAAAAAAAATCCTCTCCAAAGATGCTATTTTTTTTACTATGGTATCGATTGCAAACAAATAACGAAAATTTTTGATAGAGATCTTCCCAAAACTATTCCGTGTTCCAATCCTAAATTAGTTGTTTTGGGATTGTCAAATTGTTGTATACCGCATGATTAACAAATATTATAGATCATAGCTATTGAACTTATCAAATCTATACAAAATTTTCTTGCTTTCTATCCAATAAAAATTCATTTCAACTAAGAAAGAAGTTTATTCTAGAACTGATTCAAATCATAGGCATACGCTTGAGACAAAGGAAAAGAAAAATCTCATGTGAGTGTAGTTTGGGTTGTGGCTAGACCAAAGTTGTTTCCCTACCTTCCATCCTTTATTAGTGTTAAATGATCTATTTATCAAAATACACAATAGTATTTCTAATTAAAAACCTTGAGAAAATTTTGACTAATGCAACATGGAATCCACTTGCTTCTGAATGGATTAAGACGTATTGTACATCATTTATTCTCAATCTATATATAGAAGGTTTAAACTGTATAACAATTTCTCTACTCTAATATAAATGATTGAATATATGTGATGCCTACATATCAAAATCTCTTACAAACCTCTAAATTATTAATAAATTTAACATTCATCATTGTTGGAAATGCAACCTTCCATAAAAGGGATTGCACATATTTTCAGAATTGGATTCAGTTTTAGACAAAGTCAACCATGGTCAAACCAGATCAAAATTGGTCAATTTTAGCAAAATTTCTATCACGTATTTGGAAATTAAAAGTCAAGAGCTATCCAATGATATGTCATATGAAGAATTTGAAGGTGTTTTGCTAAGTCAAAAGACAAACCCTAAAATCGGGTCAAAAGGTCAAAATCAATTTAAAAGCAGTTTTTCAAGTGAAAAACATGAGATTTTTAATATATATTGATTGGTGTAGCAAATGATTGGTGTAGCAAAATATGATTAAAATTCATAATAATAATTTAAAAAAAACTCCCCATAAATCATGCTGGATTTTCCACTGCAAATTATGGAAGGTGCTTTTTTTGAGTTTTTTTGTGCTTTTTAAGTTTGTTTCTCATGGAGAAATAAAAACTCTATAGACAAGAGGCCTATTGCACTCATATCATCACTTTTGGAGGTCAACTTTGGAGCTTCGCAAGGTGGTTTCTCTTCCATCTTGAGGAGTTGGAATTAGGGTTTCCTACTTCTTCTACAAGCTCGGAAGCAACTAGGGTTTGTGTTTCTTCTTCTACATCAAGAAGGACATGAGCTTGGAGCTTCTCTATACTTGGAGGAGATCGTTTTCACTTTATGGAGATTGTTAAGTTATGAAGATGTGCAGAAGATTGGTGCATTTTTATGCAAACTTTATGATTCGTTGTAACATTCATTTACTTCACCTTTTGAAATATATGCAATATATGTGAAGTTTTGCTCCATCTCTCTATAGTATTGTTCATTATCTCTCATGTACCTATTCCATTTGTTTCTACATTGATTGTGGACCTTAAAAACTAACAACTATCTCTAATCAAATATCATGAGCTTAAAGAATCAAATCATTTGAACTAAAAGGATGTCTTAGATTTTTCATTTTAGGTGTTCTTAATGAGACTCACAAAGTACAATGTTCCACCTAATGCCCTTGTACTAATTAAATCACACATGATGCTTTGGGATAGCAATTTTAATTTTTGGCATGTACCATTGTCAATCAAAAGTACAATGTTCCACCTAATGCCCTTGTACTAATTAAATCACACATGATGCTTTGGGATAGCAATTTTAATTTTTGATCGATGATGACTTACATATATTAAATTTTATCGTAGTAATTTTGTATGTTTTTTGAGACTATTCAAGAATATTAAGAGGATAAATACATTGGGAAACCTAGAATCTAAAAATAATATTAAAAAATAATAATAATAATAAATGATTTGGATGCAACTTTATCGAAGCTTGGGGTTCGCAACTCCAATCCGTTGCTAGTGCATTAGCAACACGTTGTCTACCCCGTTGCAATCACGTTGCTAACCACACTCGTCAGCGTAGGGCTATCTTTTTCTTTCCCTAATAGTAGCTTCTTAGTATGGCTTAAGAAAACCACTCCTTGTCCTGTGAGTTGTCTTGTGTCTCTTTCTTCTTCTTATCACCAGCATTCTTCTTCCTTTCTTGCTCTTTCTTGAAGCATCAGAGGTCTTACTTTTTGTGACCTTTCCTTCCACACTGATAACAAGTCACATCGGATAACTTCCCCTTGCTTTTACTTCTATTGCTATGTGTATTCCATGCCTTCTTCTTTGATCTTCCTCTGGATAAATTGGCAGATCTGCTTGACTAACGAGTGGCCCTTCTCCTGATCTCTTCATTAAGAATGGATCCTCTTACACCATCAAATGTAAGATTGGAGTTATTGGTCAATGAGACTACCAGGGTCTCCCAAGAATCAAGTAAAGTCATAAGCAGGAAGATTGCTTTTAACTTATCTTCAGAAGGAGGTACCTGTGAAAGAAGCAATATGCTCTGCTGTACGCTTTGTCCAGCTGCATATTGATCAATCTCCTCATTAAATGTACCTGATTCACTAGAGTGGTGTCTCCATACATAGCTCTCAATTTTTCCCATCCATCATATGCAGTAACTAGACCTTTTAAGTCTACAAGAATCTCATCAGATACAGCCATTTTGATGTATGCAATGGCCATTTTGTTGAGGTTCACCCAAGTAGCATCAGGCATATCTTCAGGCTTTACACTCCAATGCACCATCACAATCCTTTAGAAATAGAATCCCTTGCATTCTATCTTTCCAAAGGTCAAAACCTGTACCCTCAAATCTCTTAATCTCAAAGAGATATTTGACATTTGAGGAAGAGGAGGCCATTATTGCACCAAAGGGACAGAATAATTCAAGAATAAATTAGTTTTGAAGATACATTTCGAAATACCAGTTTTCAAAGACTTTGCAGCACAAAATAGATATGTCTCAACTTGCACAAGGCCTCTGTAGAGCTTTTAAGGAAAAATGATGGCAAGATTTGAAGTCTCGCCAGAAATGCAAGGTTCTGAAATCTTTTGCAGGGGAAAAACAGCAACCTGAAAATGTTCAAAAACACATAAAGGATCGAGATTTGTGCCTCAAACAAGATGCATTCCAGAGGAGCAGTATATTAAAAACTATGTGCAACGAAATCCCCAATTTCGTTTAAATTCCAGCAAATCCACAGTTCCCATTCCAATCTTCAAAGCTGAAAAACACAGCTGTGTGCAGCAAGGTTGGAGGCGATGAGAGAGACTGGAGACGCTCGAAAAGAGAGGGAGATACGTGGGCAACAGTCACAAGGAAGGAGCTCACGAGTTCATAAGTCCCATCATCTGATAATGATGAGGAGACCTAATTTTATTATTTATATGAACTCTTTGTCATTTGGGCATGTTCACATTGCCCAATGGCCAAAGAGTTTAAAAATAATATAAATGCCTATAGAGGCCCTAATTGGGGGGGCCAAAAAATGTATAAAAAATATGTGTAGGTAGCTTTAAGTGAAAGCTACCATCTGGGAGGGTATATCTGTACAAAGGGGAGTCCTTAGAGCCTTTATTCCCAACACATTACACCTCAGTGGCAACACCTCTTGGACCAGTTTTAGACCTTACACCTAAGGATACGACTTAATAAAGCATAAGCTATGCAGAGAGACATTATAAGCTCCTCGGCCACTTTTTTGAAGAGATGGAAGGAATCCCTAATCTCCAACCTTATACCCTTACTCTCAACCAAGATCACCATCCCAATATTTGAGCTTTTTTCAGGAAACAACAGAAAAATCAAACTCAAGGTAAATAGAAGATGCAAAGCTTCTTAGGAATGCTTCTTCTTAAATCTAAAATGAATATGAACTTTTTAACCACCTTTGAAAACTTCCAACAAAGAGAGCTCTCTTATGATAATAATGCAAGGTTTCTTATGGTGCACGCAACTCCGAGTAGTTGGGAATTGTCATGGGGTAGATGGAGGGATGGGGGGACACAAAGGAATTGAATGGTTATGGAACATATCAAAATGTGGAGGGTTTATAGAATGACAACCTATGAAGAGAGTAAATGCACTCCCCCAACTTATGAGGTATTAAGAACATAGGAGCTACCAATTACATGATTTTCAGGCTGGATTCAGACCAATCAGACATAACTCTCACCATTGAACTAAAAATTCCATCCACCCTCACAAAAAATCCATTTTAAATTTGAAAATATATCCTGCCCTCTATGTGAATGTGTGATTTTTTAGACAAGAACAAAAAAAATGAAGCTTCACAAGAGAAACATCACTACAATGATTCTTTTAGTATTGTTATCTACTAATGTGTGAAGTGCAACTTTGACGGGAGAGAGGGGGGTTCAAACAAATTAAGACCTACTTCAAATAACGCGACCGAAGCACATAGTAGTGAGGAAAAAATCCAATGATCAACGATCATGTGTCCCTTCTTTTTCAAACTTTGTATAAGTGCTAGAGCATGGGCAAGTCTATTTCCCTACAAGATAGTACCAACACCCCCTGCTCCATGGTGGTTTCAAAATTCACCTACACATTGATTAAGACATGATTGAAAAATTCTGAGCCTCAATTTCAGCTTCTTTTTTCCAATTCATGATAAATGAACTCACGAATTGTTTTATAAATTTCTTTCAATTTTTTCATGCGTTCAACAACCCTTCGGGTCTCCTATATTCACATAGGGCGGTGGCACAAAATAAGATGGGCCACTGTGTCACCCTTCAGTCTGAGTGGATGGATGGATGAACTATCTATAATTTTCCATTTTCAGGTGGAACACGTAACTCTTGAGATTGTTCCACCACCCTATCTGAAACCAGCCTAAGAATAGAGCATAACAAATGTGGCAAATTTAGATTAGCTTGCAGCCATCCCCAAAGAGAACTACCGCCTTCGGTGAATATAGCCTAGGCATCGAGACCCAACCAGTGATTGGTTGAGGTACTCCGATTTTGCGAGTAGGTGACCAATGGGAATCGCCATGCTCACAAGTTTCATGTAATGCGATTATTGGAATCGCAGAGTTGGAGGAACAGAACAGATATTAACAGAACAGCAAAGCCGCAATTCTTCTTTTCTTTTTTTCTTTGTTAAAGGGGGGGGGGGGGGAGGGGGGGGGGGGGTGGTGGATAGTCTTTAGAGATGAAGTGGTGATGCTAAAACCTGCTTCACACCAGCCAAGTGCAAGTGATGGAGAGTGTAGTGGCCTTTTTAGCTTGCTAATGATCACAAATAATCACCTACGTTCTTTGGAACATGATCCACTAATCAATGGATCAAAACATATGAGTAGGAAATTAATCCAATGTCATAGATTTGCTATTTTAGTCTCTATACGTGTTCAATATAATGAACAGTGCTCTGAGCTTGGTAGCAATTAGCCTAATTCCTTTTGATGGTGTCTAATTAACTTAGACAGCTACCAATCATGAGTGATTTCAATAAAAAATATGAAATGCACTCTGAGTATGATGTTTAGGAAATCATAGGACTTCCCCAAGATTTTCGGGATGCATCAGCGTACAGACCAGAGACTAAATGTATGATGATATCTCATGATTGAGAGAATCAATGATAATGGGATTTTGTAGCTATAAACTAGACAGTGTACTGAATCTATGATGCTTTAAATCATGACAAATGATAAATCATGCACTGAGAACAAGCTCTGAGAAGATCATTGTACTGATGTAGCTATAGCAGAGAAGTGAAGTAGAGATATAATCAAAATGTATATATTAGATCACATAGAAATACAATGTCATTGGCAATAACCTATTGCACAATGTGAGGGTAGTGATTGAGCTATGGAGTGAGCTCTCAAATCACATAGGATCCCTATGTATTGCTCTCCAAAAGTCGGGGCTAGCACGCGAGTCTTTTGATCCACCTTTATAGTTGAGTTTGGAGCCAACCTTAAATTCAAATTCAAAATAGATTTTACAAGGGATTGATCATATATGACTCCATGAGATATATGTTAATCATCCAAGTAGGTGGGCTTGGATTCCTTTGCACCAACAGCTCCCCCTCAAGCCTAACATGCTTGATCTTTTATTCCTTCTTGATTTCCTGCAAATGACTCATCAATTTGAACCTGTTCCTCTTAGTTCCATCTAATGACTTTGTGAGTATATCTGCACATTGAAACGAGTTGATACAGAGGACAATTGAATGTCCTTGCTAAGCAATTTCTCCCTTACATAATGATAGTGCACTTCAATGTGCTTAGTCCTTGCATGATATACAGGATTAGCGGCCAAATGAAGTGAACTAGTGTTGTCTCCAAAAATCATTGGAGTGTAAGAATGTAACCCGAAATTTGTGTAGGGTTGCTTGAGTCACATAGCCTCTTGTGTTGCATTTGCTAAACCTCTATATTTTGCCTCTGTAGATGATAAAGACATAGTTGGTTGCTTTTTAGATGACCATGATATTAGCTTTGAACCTGCAAAAGACATGCTCCTTCTATCATCCTTGGAGCCATCCCAATCTGCATCAAAATACATCTTTATGTCCAAGTCAGAAGTGAATGGGTAAAACAGCCCTTCATTTATGGTACCCTTTAGATACTTCCGTACCCTCTTGGCAGTTTCCATGAGAGGCTTTCTTGGTGCATGCATAAATTTGCTTAATGTACTTACTCCATAAGCAATGTCTACATTTGTTAGGGTTGCATAGTTGAGACTCCCAACAAGTTTTTGGTAACATGTAACATCCTCAAGAAGTTCTCCTTCATGAGAACTAAGCTTCTGATTGAGTTCCATGGGTGTACCTGCAATTTTGGTGTTTTCCAAATTGAATTTTCTCAACATATCATGAATATAGTTTCTCTGAGTAATGAACACACCATAAATTTGTATACACAAGTTCTAAGCAAAGAAAGTATGCTAACAAACCAAGATCACTGATTTTAAACTCTTCCATTTATTGAGCTTTAACCTGCTTGATGCCATTAGCATCATTCCCTGTAATGATAATGTCATCCACATAGAATAAAGAAGAGTCTGCTTTGCTAGCCACAAATCCTTGATCCTGCAAATAAGTAACAAGCCTATGGTTCCAAGCTCTAAGAGCTTGCTTTAGGCCATATAATGCCTTCCTTAGCTTGCATACAAAACCTGGTTTATCCTTATCTTCATACCCTGGTGGTTGGGCCATATACACTTCTTCTGGGATCCATCCATTTAGGAATGCATTCTTAACATCTAATTGATATAAGTTCCAATTTTTGGAAGCAGCAACACTTACCAAAACTCTAATGGTTGGCATCTTAGCCACATGTGAAAAAGTTTCTTCATAGTCCACTCCATGGGTTTGAGCAAACCCCTTTGCCACTAACCTTGCCTTCTACCTGTCTATAGAACCATCTGAATTTTTCTTGATTTGATATCTCCACCTGGATCCTATTACCTTCATGCTTGGCTTCTTGGGAACCAAAACCCAAGTATTGTTTACATGAAGTGCTTCAACTTCTTCCTGCATGGCTTCTCTCCATTCTTTCTTTGCATTGGCTTCTTCAAAAGAAGAAGGTTCTTCTGTCATAGGGTCTTTCGTGATGTACACAGAATGCTTAGTGACTAGTGATGTGTCATAGCCATACCTTATTGGTTTTTTACTCTCCCTTTGAGACCCTCTGAGTGCTTGGCCGGAGGACTCTGGAATATTTTCCAATTGCTTGAACTTGGTCTTACCCCTTGACTTCGAAGCCTTGAAGTCAATCTCCTCTTCATCCTCTGAATTGACATCTTCTGGTACTTGTTGATCTTCTTGAGTGAGACTTGGAAAGTCACTTTCCAAATCATAAGGTAACTTGATCTTCCTGCAATCATCTTCAAACCATGAATTATTTTCATTAAATACTACATCCCTACTAACTATAAATCCTTTTTTCGTGGGATTGTATAGTCTATATCCCTTCTGGTATAACCCTTCTGGTTTTGGTCATAGCCAATGAATATACACTTTTCAGCTTTAGGATCAAGCTTCCTTCTAATGTGTGAGGGTATATGTGCATAAGCAATGCACCCAAAGATTTTGCAATGGTCCAATGAGGGTCTCCTTCCATTCCATGCCTCATAGGGTGTCATTCCATCCACGGATTTGGATGGGGGCCTGTTGTGGAAACAGCCTCTGCCATAGGTAATTGGGTAGTTTCTTCTCATTCAACATTGATCTTGCAGCCTCTACTATCAATTTGTTCCTCCTCTCTGCTACTCCATTTAGTTCAAGAGTATGTCATGTTTTGACCTCTCTCTTTATACTTTTGTCATGTAGGAATGAATCAAATTCATGTGAAAAATACTCACCACCTCCATGAGATCTGATCCTCTTCAAGCTTCTGCCTGTTTGGTTCTCAACCAATACCAAATACTTTTTGAAACATGTAAATACTTCATCCTTATGCTTCATGAAGTAAAGAATTGTCCATCTACTGTAATCATCTATAAATGAAACATAGTACCTTGAACCTGAGATTGATGACTCTCTGCTAGGACCCCACACATCAATGTGCACAAGCTCCAAGTAGTCTTCATACATGTACCCCTTTCTGTTGAATGGTTGCCTGTGAGCTTTGCCAAATTGGCATGCTCCACATTTGTATAGCATGTGTTGCTTGGACACATTTGGGATCCCAAGCACACTCTGATCCCTGCATATTTGCTTTAGGGTTCTTTCTCCTATATGACCTAGCCTTTTATGCCATATCTCTAGTTCAGATAGGGTTTAATCTTTGTAATTGAAGAGTGCAATGTTTTCGGTGTCTTCAATCTCAAATGTAAAGAGTCTACCAGATTTCTCACCTTTTGCAATCTTCTTGAAGCCTTGTTGAGGGTCTTCCACATATGCTCCATGTCTTGTGAATCTGACCTATAAGCCTTTCTCAACAATCTTTCCGACACTGATTAGGTTTTTTGTTATAGTTGGCACATACAAAACCTTACTTAAGAGGTTCATGTTACCATCAAAAGCCTTGACATTTCTAATTTTCTTAACAGAGTGTCTAGTGTCATCCCCTGTCTGTCTACACTTAATGCTTCCCTTTGGGTTCTTCAAGGTCAGATAGCAATGCTATATTTCCAGCCACATGATTGGATGATGAGTAGAGAATCCTCTTCGTCTTCTGTGTAGTTATAATCTCTTCTTCCTCTTAAACCTGCTTGATAATTGTTGTTGTTGTAGCCTTGGTTGTAGTTGTGATTGTAATTGCTTCCTCCATTGTTGAACCAGCCTCTGGATTGTCCATAGCTCCCTCTATGGAAGCCTCTTCCCCTTTGATTCCTTGTGTTCTTGAAGCATTCTTTTGTGGTGTGGTTGGTTAGACCACAAATGTTGCAAGGTGGAGTGTTGTAGGATCTCCCCCTTCCTTGCTTTCCTCCTCTACCCCTTCCTCTAGTATTTCTTCCTCTACCTGTGAAGTTCAATTGAGAGGTACTACCCTCTTCTTCATTCTTTTTGTTTTTACCTTTATCCTTACTTTTATTTCTATTTGTATAATGGGCAGAAGGTTGGTTACCTCTAGAGTTGTCACCATTCTTGTTGAGCTTTGTCTCATGGTGAAGAGTTTCCCCATCAAGGTGTTGAGGTCAGGTATTTGCATATCCATATAAATGTCCATTGTTGTGGTGAAGGACTCGCACTTATCATCAGCTTTGATCCCATTTATGATCGTCCTTACTATGTGTTCTTCTATCTCCTCTCCAATGCTTGCAAGCTCATCAGCCACATCCTTCATCTTGGTCACATAATCAGCTACACTTTGTTTTGGTTGCTTTATTAGGGTTGTAAACTCCATCCATAGATGGTTCTTCCTAGCTCTTGTATTTGATGAGAAGTATGAAGAAAGTACTTCCCAAGTTTCTTTGGAGGTCTTGCAATTCCTAATGTGACGTAATAAGAAATCGGATATTGAGTTTAGTAGATAAGACGTGGCAAGAGCATCCTTTGCACACCATGTGGTCAGCCTTTCTTGTCCTTCCCTTGTGGGTTGATGTTTGCTCTTGAATGTTGGCATCTCTTCATTTCCTGACATGTATCCATATAGACTTCTTCCTTGGAGATAGGCTTGCATCTTTAGTGACCATGTTGGGTAGTTGCTTCTGTCCAATTTGTCAATGAATGATGGAAATCCATCTCCCATCTTGCTTGTTGTTGCTCCGAGACCACCGTTGGAGGAGATGGTGGATAGTCTTTAGAGATGAAATGGTGATGCTAAAACCTGCTTCACACCAACCAAGAGCAAGTGATGGAGAATGTAGTGGGCCTCTTTAGCTTACTAATGATCACAAATAATCACCTATGTTCTTTGGAACATGATCCACTAATCAATGGATTAAAACAGATGAGTAGGAAATTAATCCATCGACATTTTCGGGATGCATCAGAGTACAGACCAGAGAGTAAAGATATGATGATATCTCACGATTGAGAAAATCAATGATAATGGGATTTTGTAGCTATAAACTGCACACTATACTGAATCTATGATGCTTTAAATCATGACAAATGATCAATCATACACTCAGAATAAGCTCTGAGAAGATCACTGTACTGATGGAGCATAGCAAAGAAGTGAAGTAGAGATATAATCAAAATGTATGTATTAGATCACATAGAAATACAATGTCATTGGCAATAATCTATTGGACAATGTGAGGGTAGTGATTGAGCTATGGAGTGAGCTCTCAAATCACATAGGATCCCTATGTATTGCTCTCCAAAAATCGAGGCTAACACGCGAGTCTTTTGATCCACCTTTATAGTTGAGTTTGGAGCCAACCTTGAATTCAAATTCAAATGTTCACCTAAAAGAAATCCTAAACTATAGAATATAATATCTCATGAATCATCTACAAAATAAATCGAGGTTTGATGCTTCCTAACTCCATGTGGAAGTAAGGTACTTTTACAAAGGTAAAAGATAATAGATTTTACAAGGGATTGATCATATATGACTCCATGAGATATATGATAATCATCGAGGTATGTGGGCTTGGATTCCCTTGCACCAATAGGGGGGAAGTTCGGCCGTCGACCTACTCTATGCTCAGTCGTGATTATTGATCGAAGCAACGTGGAGATAATTATGGTCCATACTACATAATCATGATCAATCTCCTCGATCTACGCTCATGCTCGCCGTCTGTTGCTGTGTTAGGGATAGAACTGCTCAAAGTTTAGGTTCATCGGAATGTGTCGTGCGTTACATTTGTTTAAAAGGAAGATATGCATCTTCAAGGCAAGTAAAATAATTAAGTCCTAAATTGTTTTTCCTCGCTATGAGCTGCTCTTCGAATTGGACCTGGTCGAATTTATATGGACTACGAAAGAACACTAATTCCACGCAAGAGGAAACTACAGGGTTATGCGATTTCTGCTCGACACATGCTACTCTACGAAGAGCCGCCGCCTATCTCAAATGTGGCATATTATGAAGTACAGAGCGAGTACCATTGTATTAAAAAATGAGGCGCACCTGTTCAAGAGAATTGGTTGTGGGGGGCGTTGCTTCCTTTCCGGATGGTGCCAATGACCGCTTGCTCAGAAGGTTGTCAAAGAGCACAAAGTCATGAAGAAGATGCAAATGATGGTGATGATGATGAAAATTACGATTGCAGAAGCAGTCATAGCAGACCGTGAATAACTTGTCATTATCAATGTCGGAGGGAACTTCTTTCCAGCACTTGTAACATGAGTAACCCTGTCCCTGAGCAATATTCCGCTTGCAACCCGCACAAATGCGATTGCTGTACATACATAGATACTGGAACGTCACACACTCGTTGAAATTCAAGTAGCCCTTGCGTTTATCATCCAAACCTTTGAAAATGCGCTCTAGGACTTCGTGTCTAAAACTCTCTGCAAATTTCGTATTCAGTAGCTGCTCGAGCGTTACTTTTTGTTTCCTATTGAGTCTCATTGCGCTGCCCTCAGCGGCCTTCTCATAGTGGAGTTGTGCGATCAATTGCAGATCCTTGAATGGCGTAAATTCCATTGGCAACAACAGTTTCTACAAACTGTAAATTCCGTTTGCTAGTTTGTAAATTCCGTTTGCTCGTTATCTAGGAATCGTTCCTGTAGATGCAGTCTCTCATTGATCATCTGTGTACAAAAGGAAATCCAAAGAGACTGACATTTGTTATTATTTGAGGACCGCAATCTTGTGTAGATGCTCTGTCTACACTCCCCTGCAAAAAAACCTTTGAAATCAGTATCTGTATGTTGCGAGATCCCTCAATGTCCTACAAATAGAGCACCTGTTTGCAGATATAAACTTCAGCGTAGAAATGCTAAGAGACATGCAGCATGATGAGACCGAAACGACCAAATTTGATGATATCAATGTCGTTTCAGCATAGCTGCCGAATAGACGGCGAAGAAGAACATATCTACGTTTATGCTTGCCCGGTCAACGGTCCTCGATGGAATAATCCTCCAATCAACATTTGGCAAGTCCATGCTTATCTGTTGAGGCTCCGTGGAGTGCCTAGGTTTTTTTTTTTTTTTTTTTTTTTTTTTTTTTAATTAAATAAATAAAGGAAGTTCGGTCTTAGTCTACTCCCCTCACTTAAAAAAAGAAAGAAAATAAAAGAAGTTTTGTCTTGGCCTACTCTTCTTCATTTAAAGAACCAAAGAAAATGTTACAAGGGAATGAAGAAGTTTTGTCTTGGCCTACTCTTCTTCATTTAAAGAAACAAAGAAAATGTTACAAGTGAATGGTACTAGTGCCCTGGTGATCCCCCGAATCCCACAATGCAGGGGCAGAGCATGCAGATTTAAAGAGTGTCACAAAGGAGGTTAATAATCCTCTCGTCCCCCTCATGTAGTTCCCACTTGGGTTTAATCTTGTTGTTCTCGATGAGAAGCATTTTATAGTGCCTAAAAGGTGGGGACCTCTTCCAATTGGATATTCTTTTGCCAAAGAGGAACAAAGACTTCTTGATTAACCACTCTTTAGGAGGGTGTCCAAAATTTTTCAACCCACGTCAAGAACAATTTATGTCGCATTCGTCGGAATTAAAAATATTCATGCACCTAACATTATCACTAAATTTCCGATTCCTATGTAATATATATATATATATGTGTGTGTGTGTGTGTGTATGTATGTATGTGTGTGTAGGGCGTTTACTACGGAGAAACAAGGAATCATGGTTAAAACAAATCCAAGAGATTCCTTGCACACAAGTTCCTCCGCGAAAGGTTGTTTTTTTCTTTTTTTTTGAAGGTAGGTGTTTGCCCATTTGGCGTCATTTAAAATTAGTCATTGAGAGCAATGTTCTTTCATTTGAAATATAGAAATAGATTCCATAGATTTTGAAAACTTCAATTTGGAGCTTCGATTTCTGTTTAAGGTTGTTCCAACTAAGAAGACTCCATCTCCCATAGAGGTTTTCATGGATGCCCATCTACAATTCGATACTTGTTAAAGTTTAGCCAAGTTCAATTGTCCTTTCTAACAATGTCCCTTAGAGTGATGGATTGATTGTTTAATTTTTACCTACGCACTCCTCATAGTTTCCAAAGGGCCATATTCCTGTTCCTTGCCACTAGTCAATTTCAAAAAGAAAAATAAATATAAACCTTCCAAATCAATCCATCACAAGAAGACGGGAGATCCTTGGTACCAACTTTCCTCCTTTTTTTAACAAATTCAAGATTTGCGACAGGTATAAATTATAGCAATAATAAGTTTTATGAGTCTATTATTAGCATTTTTTTCATCATCTAGTATTTGTATATAAAGCCGATTTAATATCTCTAGCAATATCATAATTGTCTTTTATGCAAAGGGCATTCATGGTTTCAAGGAATGTTATAACATCTTCATTAAGAGATTGCCAAAAGGCCCCATCAAGTTGCATGGTTCCCACACATTCTATAGGATCTTCGTAAGAGCAATTTCCGAAAGGCCAACCAGGTTGCTAAGTCGGTGGATCAAGAAGGAATGAATATGATTCTCTAAGTGAAGACGTATTATAAAAACTAGTATATTGAAGACTCGTCAAAGCGCATCGAATATGCCCAAAAAACTTAGTGTGGAGGTTGCGGTGTCCTCGAATTTCCTTCCAAAAACAACTTGGGAGAGTATGTAAAGATGGCATGGACCCTACAGCTTGGAAACACTCTTAGACAATAAATGGAGATTTAGGAAATATTTCCCTTCAAAATATGCAATTGAGAGTAAATGACTCTTATCGTTGTAAAAAGAAACGGGGTTTTGCCTCTCGTCTATGTGCTAGTTGTTTAAACGACAAGCACATCTAGAAGTTGATCAAACATCAAGTACATCAATAACTTGGACTTGTAGATGATTTTCAAGTACATATTTAATCAAAGATTGATGTCGATGTTGCTTCAATATGTTGCACATTTGAAATTGATATATGAATGGTATGATGGTAATGTGCGTCTTTGATATAGTAGCTTTAGCGGTTGCACATTGACTATTCTTTTTAAAAAATTGTCTTTTGAATTAATCATTCTAGAAGTAATTATAAATATGTAAGGAGAATCCATAACCTACGTTTTTAAAGTATGGTTATGTCTTCTATGTTTGGCTCATATCCTGATCAATATTTCCTCGTACGGCATGGACTTATATGAACAATCTAATCATGCATTCGACTTATATGAAAGGGGGATTTCCAAGTATCACGAGGTTTATAACCACCCTTTGATTTGAATAGGAAATCCTCATAAAAGGATTGCTCTTGTTGTAGGATCTTATGAACATGCATATAGAGAGTGTGTGAAATTTGAAAACACATAGAAATAGAGATACACAATAGACGAGAGAGTACACAATATTGGGTGCAATCTCCCCTCACACACTCTATCAAATGAGTCTCCACAATACATGTATTTACAGTTTTTCATTATGTCCAAAAATAGAGTTATAATGAGGGCGGGTGTAATGTACCATATTGAGGTAGATCTTCTTTTCGAGAAAATGATGTGTAGGTAATAATGAAATTTCATGTTTAGGATATTCTCATCATGTCTGTAAAACATTCTCTCTCTAAGAAGTTGTCGCATGAAATGTGTGTCAAATTTGAGCATTAAGATGAAGGAATTAGAGAACGTGTTGTACAAGAGAAAGGTAGAGTGCTCTAAGTAAAAAACTTTACCTAATTGAAAGTGTTGTAGTTCTTGTATTTTATGTCAGATTGTGTGAAGATACGTTAATGAAGAGATTTTTCTACTTTTTCATCTCTTTCTAGAATGTCTAATTTTGTAGGGCTCAAAAGTGATATTTGGAAGCACATTTGGACCTAGGGCATCTCTAACACTATTGTGCAGATCCAAGAGTTGAACATTTTTGTGTCTCACAAGCTTAACCTAATTCCTCACTGGTTTTGAATTACAAGGCTTGGAGAAGTGCCATTTTTCGATACTTAAAAAAAACATCTTATTCATGCTCATAGGTTTAGAAAACTTGGATTGGTATGTGGGTTAGTGTGAGTGTGTTGCAGGGATTGCCTCTATTTTCGCAGGTTTGATTATTGAGGTGGACATGAAAAGTAAATGTGTGGCTGATTTGGGAGTCTTACATGAGACATGCAAAAAGATGTTATCTTGGAACATGCAGATTCCATGAGTGCATGTTTAGGAAGGCATGATTGACCATGTGATTCCGAAGGAGAGTTCTAAAGATGAAGATTGGCAGTGAGGGATACAGATTATGGTCATGCATTCATCACGATCATTTTCCTTTTCGTGATTGAGATTGTGATTGGGATTGAGATTGACTTGGGGGTGGTCAGGTGGATGAGACTTCTCATTGAAGTTATCCGATAGATTTTGTAATGTAGATCAGAACTGCTTGTAAAATCTAGACCATACAATAAAACTCTCTCTCTTCTTGTTTCTACTCATAGTCTGTTTTACTCTCTTATATCTTCTTGTGATGAATTATGTTATTCTATGTGGATTGTGATTGAAGATTAAGAGATGTGTTACAGTGGGTGCTTTGAAAAACAAGAATGTGAGTAAAAAGTTGCTCAGTTTTATGAAGAGCCTTAGATTTTATTTACAAAATTCGTGTTCTACAGTGATCCTTATCTCAACCACTACTTTTTATGACTCTCTAGAAAGAACTCTACATAGGTCTTTTATTTACAAAATATAGAAAATATAATTTCTTTCATTTGTGTCTAGATACATCAAATAATTTTACACCTATTCATGCCTTCATGAACGACCTTCAGCTTCTATATCAAAACACAAAGCACATTAAAATCTCAATAAAATAAACTCTAAAATTCACATTCCATGAGTGATAACACGCCCCCAATTGGAAAAGAAATTGAACTCAATTGATAAGAAACGAAATAGATATGGATGGTCAATCACATGTCTCATGATTGGACAAAAATAAACATGTTCCATGTAAAAACACATGCATGGAAATGTATGTTTGGAGAGTTAAATTACTATGATTGTGAATGATATGACAAATTAAGTGATCATAATGAGGCATTAATGAATTCTTATGAATCCATTGAGTTTCTTCAACAAAATGATTTGTATACCTTACCAAATATCTATGATATTGAGTATTTTTACGCATAGTGATTATGTTACAATGAGTTATTTTCTTAGGAATTAAGATTTCATAATCTTCTTCAAAAGAAGCAAGATCATTAAGAATAGGAGTTAGTCATAAAGTGCCCTTGAATGGTTTTAGTAAACTAATATGAAAAGAGCTATGTATATTCCAATTAGATTGTATATCTAATCTAAATGGATTATTATTGATCTTTTGAATAATGTGAAACGGTCCATAATAGTGTGGTGCAAGTTTAACTTTTGGATGCTGTAAAATATTTTTCAAACATCAATGATACATAACCATACTAAATCATTTTTGTTAAATTTGCTAACCATTTCTTATTAATATTACAAGTATAACATTCTTGACTTTTCCTTAATGTGCTCGTGAACTTTGTGAAATGTAGAAATGTGAGCAATAGAATCAGCCATAGGAATATTGGTTTGAGTGAGCTACATGGGAATGGGAAGCTTTTTACTATAAACAATTTCAAAAGGTGCATGGACAGTAGTTGTATGTGTTGCGTTATTATAAGAAAAGTGAAGTAATGGTAATTTCTCATCCCAGTTAGTGGGGCTATCCAATGAATAACAACATAGTAAATCAATAATAATGTTATTTGTAGCTTCACTTTACCCATTACTTTCAGGATGAAATGAAAAACTAAAATCTATTTTTGAAAAAAAAAAAGTTGAAATAATGCAACCCAAAAATGATTCCAAAGATGAACATCACCAATAGACAACATGACTTTTGGGAGACCATGATGTGGAAAAATACTTTTAATAAACAACTTAGCAGTCAAGGTGTAGACAAGGCCTTTTCACATGGAATGAAACATGCAAATTTTATTAAATTTATCACAATTATCCAAATCATGTCATTATGATGGTCATAAGAAGACCAATAATAAAATCCATAGAAATTTGTTCCCATGGTTAATTGGGAATGAGTAGTGGCATTAATATTCCAAATCCTTTACCATGATGACATTTAACATGCTCACACACAATGCATTGGGAAACATGATTCACAATATCAATCAAAAGAAGAAATCTTTACAAGTAGATGTTGTCCTTTGTAAGCCCCTATGTTTCATATAAGTGGTTCATGCATTTCCTTCATAATAAGATCTATAAAAGTTTGAGTGATGCATAATTTGTGTTGGAAATACAAAAAACCACTATGAAATGTATAATGTTCATCACTTGAAGATGCAAAATTGTTGAAAGCATTGCATGTGAAAGATACAAATTTGAAGCATAAGTAGGAATCATGTCATGAAACAAATGAATATAATTGGTAGAAATATTATGGCCAAAAATAGAATGTAACCACAATGGTGGAAAATGACTAAGAGCATATACTACAATATTAGCTTTGTCAGGTTGATATTGAATCATAGGCTGAAAACATTGAATAAAAGAAGCCCATCTGATATGTGTATCTGAAATCAATGGTTGATTTAATAAATGCTTAATAGCTTGTTGGTCTATTTTAATTCAAACCTCATAACCCATAAGGTAATGTTTCAAAATCTTAAAATCATGCACAACGTTTAAAATTTCCTTATTGTATGTATTGTAATTATTTTTAGAGGGTTTAAGTTCCCTACTTTTGAATGCAATGGGATGACCATTTTGAATTAAAACTACACCTATATCCTAACCACAGTAAGTGCAAAATAGCTGCATGTGAAAGTGCATGTTTGATTTTATCAAAAGATTGTTATTGTGTTAATCCCCATGCAAATTTTACTTTCTTTTTCAATAACAAAGTAAGAGGAAGTACTAATAAGAAAAACTTTTAACAAATTTTCTATATAAACTAGCCAACCCAAGAAAAGAGCACACATCATTAACTGATTGGGGTACAGGCCATTCTAAAATTACATTGCTTTTCTTTGGGTCTACATGCACTTCGCCACTAGAAATGATATGCCCTTAATATTCTAGTTTACTTTGGAAAAAGTAATTTTTTTCCAGGATTGGCATAAAGCATGTTATGTCATAAAAAACTAAAAACTATTTTTGAATCCTTCTCATGCTCACTTTAATTCTTATTATAAACAAGTATATCATCAAAGAAGGCAAAAATGAAAGCTTGATAATCAAGGAGAATATTATTCATCATATGTGCAAATGTAGCACGAGCATTTCTAAGTACAAAGGGCATTACCATCAATTCATAATGGCCAGTTTGAGTCCTAAAAGCACTCTTGTAAATATCTCTATGTGTCATATGTATCTGATGATAACCATATTTAAGGTCAATCTTACTAAAGATACGGGCTCCTCAAAGTTTATCTAAGAGCAAGTCGTCTAACTAAGTAATGAGGTATCTATTTTTTATTGTGATCTTGTTAAGGGATCTATAGTCAATGCACATCCTATAAGTTTTATTCTTAGCTACTCCAAATGAAGAAGAACTAGGCCTTATAAGTCCTTTTTGAAGTAAACCCTTAACTTGGTTTTCTATTTCCTTTTAGTGAAAAGGGCCATGGCTATAAGGTGATTTATGAGGAGAAGCACTACCAGAAATTACACCTATATTATTGTCAAAGGATCCTCGAGATGGTGGTAGTGTAGAAGGATAATCGAACATAAAACAATCCTTATAGAGAATCATAAAAGGTTTATGTGCATTAGAAAGGGTATGAGTATAATCATTTATGACATTTACAAAAACAATTCATGAATTCTAACCTTTTGTAAATGCATATTTTAGTTGTGTATGAGTAATTGATGGAAATGGTTGGAGATCATGCCTTGCAGCTAAAGAAATGATTTGACCTTTAAATTCAAAATTTAATGTATGCAATGATAGTCAATATGTGGGTTATAATGATGACAAAAATATATACCAACTATAACATCATAGAACTCCAAAGGGGCAAATAGAAATGTTTGTGCATCTACATGTGAACCTATGCAAATCTTAACATCATTCCCTTCACTTGTACATCATATGGACTTCCTTGAAATGTAGTGTTAACTTTATACAATGAAGGAAAAGACTTTAATTTGAGTCGCTCCGGTGAAGTATATGAGATAAAATCATGAGAACAATCATCTTCATATAAGACATTAACAATTTTATTATCAATAGTACCATGCATGAAAAGTAAAGAATGAATGGAAATTTCATTACCCAAGATACTTAAATCATTTTCCAATGCTTCCTTCATCCAAATAGGAGGAACTTCTTTGTGAATTGCCTTCATGTTATGCATTTGGGTTGCAATAGGTTTCATGTGGAGAGGATGCAATCTACACTTTAGTATGTCCAAGTTTACAATTCTAATAGGTGATATGCGGTCACCTCTAATGTGCATCCACCGTTGAAGTTTGAAGGGTAGGAGGTTTGGTAGGTTGGAGAGATGAGTCTATGGGTGCTATGGAAAAATTGGAATGAGGAGCTCGTGGAAAAATAGGATAAGAAGAGTTAGTAAAATTGCACTTCAAAGAGAAATTAGGCTTGATGAAAGGTTTTCATTGACACAGTTGTTGCAAACGGATGGATTTGGTAATCAATTGAAACTCCTTCTCTGTATCATGAGTGAGGGAGTGTGTGTAGCTTGGTTTGGATCCCCATCTCCAAACCGTCTTATGCAAGGTATCTTCAGGAACATCTTCAAGCATGCAAACAAGTAATAGACTTTGCTAAAATCACTCAGCATAATTAGTATTGATATCATCCACCTTCCATGTGAAAGTGGTCCATGAACGATGAACATGTAGATAGAACTGAGGAGGAACACAAGATTCCTTGATATTCTCTTGAAAGGCATCCATGTCATGGGATGCTCTTCACTATGCCATTAAACATTCCACCAGAGTTGAGCCTTCCTGACTAGATAATTAGTGGTAAACTTCACTTTATCATTTTTGGAATAGTGTTCACCTGAATAGAAATCATCAAACTGAGATAACCATGATAAAACAAGTTGTCTATACTTATGCCCATCAAACTGTGAGAATAAAAAATTCTTTATGTCGATCTTGGAATGTGTGTCATCAGCTTGAGTGGTAACAATGGCCTTCACCACATGTACAAGGTTATTCTCCTCAGAGTTCATCTTTTGAAGTAATTCTTCATGTTCTTTGATCCCATTTTGAGTGCCTTGGAATTTGTGTTGTAGAAGCTCCAATTGTTGTTCAAGCACTACATCATGCAAAGGTGATTCACCAAAGTCCTCCATGGTATGTGTAGGGTTCATGGGTGTGTAGAAGAAGAAACTCCCGTGCTAAAGATATGAAAAGAATTTCAAGAATTCTTGAATTAAAATGGAAAAGAGAAAGGTGGTTCTTGGGAAATAGAAAAGTAAGAGATATGAAACTTATGTTAAAGCCACACTAGTAAATCTATAGGTTTCTTGAAACATTTTCAGTTGTGGTGGGAGAAGCCACCGCAAATTTGTGCAGGTTTTTGAGCTTAAAGAATAGAGTTGACAAACACTTGCATGTGTTGTTGGCTAGTGTTTGGGCTATAAATTCAGCCTTGTAGTGCCATTTAATGAATATATTGAGCACATGCACACTATGTGTGCTTCTATGGATACTCCTTATGTACGTCCATGTGGCCATTGATATGGTGGTTACTCATTTGCATAAAGCCTTTGATGTTGATAAAGAGGTTCGTGGTGAGGTTTTCTTAACTAGGAGACATCGAGATGTCGGTGTCTCTTCAGTGATGCAGGTGGAAGACTTACCCAACCTCGCCATAGGAGATGTATGATAGTTGTTCATACGTGCTTGGTAAGCCTAGTTGACTTCGTTAGATTAAGTGGTTATATGCAGTGCAGTCAATGATTCACCATGCAGGTTCACATGTCAGTACTTAAAGTTTAGTGAGTTTTATTGATCATTACCCATTTTGTAGAGGAGACTCTCAATTTTTTTTTTGAGATTTCAGTTTTCTCAACCATACAATGGTCAATTTTACTCCTTGACACACCTATTCATGTGAAAACATTTCACACAATCTTTTTGATTGGTCATTGCTATTCATTAATCCATTTTTTGGGGAAACTCTATTGAATTTTTCCCAAATCTGACACTCAGTCATCCTTTTTTGAGCCATAGTGGTGTTTGGACTATTCTAGCTCCATCATCATTCTAGTCAATTCTCTATCATCATGGCATCATACATATCAAGAACATATGCTGGATCAGGGTCTAGTGCTAGTGTTCCCAAGAGGAGCTACAACTTGCATGGCAAAGACCATTTTCATATCCAAAAATTTGATGGCACAAACTTTGCTCTATGAAAGAATCTGATTAAATATGTGTTGATTCAAAGGAGGCAATGAAAGCTAGTAAATGTAATATCAAAGAAGCTTGCTAACATGGATGAAGATGATTAGGATGAGTTGGATGAAATGACTAGGTCTACTATTCAATTGCACTTTGTAGAATATGTTTACTTTACAATATTGGACTATGAAAGTGTAGAGGAGCTTTGGAAGAAGTTATGCAACACATATGAAAAAGCAATGACATCAAATAAAGTGTATCTTGTGTCAAAGTTATATGACCTTTGCACGATATGTTATTGATCACCTAAATGAGTTTGATGCTATATTCTCTCATTTACAAGCTCAGAAAATGGAGATGGATAATGAAATGAAAGTAGTCTTGTTGCTATGCACCTTGCCATCATCATGGGATACATTCTGCATAGCTGTTAGCAATAGTATACATAGTGGTAAACTAGTCTATGATGACATGTGGAGCACTCTTGAGTGAGGAGATTTGTAGGAAATCTATGGTTGGCACTCAGAATGAAGATACATATAACGTTTGTGATTCTTACCAAGGAAAGAATCAAGAACGTGGAAGGAGCGAGAACAAAAGAGAATGGTCAACGGAATAAGAGTAGAATTAAATCAAGGAAGAGGGATATCAAATGCCATTATTGTCATAAGAAAGGACAAACACATGAAGAAAAACTGCTATGCATTAAACAATGCTAAAGGTAAATGACAGAATGCTGATGGTTATGTTAAACAACTACCTCCACCATCTAGTTCAACTATGAATATTGAAGAAATCAATGCTATTTCTGATGATGTTGATGTGTTGATACTTGATAGTATTGTGCCTAGTGAGGCTCTAATGCCTGATTCTTTTTCCCGTATGTGGTTGCTAGATTCTAGTGCTTCTTTCCATGTGACACCACCTAGAGAATGGTTCTCTATTTATGAAGCAAATTCTCTTGGTCCTGTGAGACTTGGTGACTCTTACCAGTGTGACGTTGTTGAGATTGGAGATGTGATTGTGTGGTTCATTGATGGTTCAAAACTTACTATGCATAATGTATGCCATGTACCTCAATTATCACGCAGTTTGATGTCAATTGGTCAACTTGATGACCTTGGTTACAAGGTGGTCTTCTATGCTTAGTCCTTTTGCATATCAAAGGGCAATATTGTTATTGCAAAAGGAAGCAAAGTTAGCTCACTTTATTCTTTATTTGTATCATAGAAAGAACACTTGTTAGCTATTACAAAAAAGCATATGGCTTGTATTTGGCGTGGTCGTTTGGGCCATATATCTTTCTCACTACTTACTTGTGTTATCAGTCTCCAATTTTAATTTTGTGAGCATTTTCAATATGGAAAGCAAACTATGATTATGCATAAAACCCACATTGACTCTTCAACTGAGCCTTTACATCTTGTTCATATAGATGTGTGTAGTTTTATGTCCAAAAGGTCATTAGGTGGTTCTCTTTACTTTTCCACTTTCATAGATGATGCTACTAGAAAAGTTTGGGTACATCCTATCAAATCGAAGGATGAGGTATTCCCTATTTTTAGAAAATGGCTTGCTTTCGTTGAGACTAAAAAAGGATTTAAGCTTAAGGATTTATGTTTAGCTAATGGGGTTGAGGATACCTCACATGAATTCAACCTTTTCTATTAGTTGAGAGGAATTCTTAGAGAGTTTACAGCTCCTTACATCCCTATACAAAATGGTGTAGCAGAAAGGATGAATAGAACTATTCATGATAGAGTACTTTCTATGTTGCATCATGCAAACATTTCACAAGGCTTTTGGGCAAAAACAGTATTGATTGTAGTTCATGTGATTAATCTTGCATTGAGTACTGCCGAAGGTCTAAAAGTTGCACAAGAGTTATGGATATGCAAGCCACCATATTATGATCATCTTCGAGTTTTTGAGTGTGAATCATATGTTCATATACGCAAGAATCTCAAACAAAAGTTGGAACATAAGTCAAAGAAATGTGTTTTTCTTGGATATGGGAGAGAAGGTCAATTTGGATATCGCTTATGGGATCTTGAAACACAGTCAGTGATAAAAAACAATGATGTCATTTCAATGATTTGAAGATGCATAAACAATCCATTAAAGAGGTTGAAGTGAGAAGAGTGGTATTTGAGGATAGTAAACAACCATTGAGACACTCTGCATGTGTATCACATCCACCTGATAGATATGTTCCAAGTTTGGATTTTGTTATGCTAATAGATGTTGGTGAGTCTTCTTGCTACAAAGAGACTATGCAAATGAAGGATCATGTCAAGTGGGAGCATTCCATGAAGAGTGAGTTGGATTTTATTCACAAGAATGGTACTTGGGATTTAGTACCTTTGCCAAAGAGTAGGAAAGCTTTACCATGTGAATGGGTATATAAGCTGAAATTCACATCAGACAGTGCTTCTCCAAAGTATAAAGCATGACTTGTTGCAAAGGGTTTTAAGCAACAACATGGTGTTTATTTCGAGGAAATCTTCTCTCTAGTGGTCAAGATGACTACCCTGCAAATGTTGTTTGGATTCCTTGCAATGGAGTACTTAGAGCTAGTCCAAATGTATGTGAAAATTCCTTTATTGCATGAAGATCTTACATACAAAATCTATATGGAACAACCAAAGGGTTATGTAGTTCCTGGCAAAGAAAGTCTAGTTTATAAGCTGAAGAAGAGCTTATATGGACTTAAAGAGTCCCCTATATAATGGTAACAGAAGTTTGATGCTTTTATGACAAGGCTATTCTCAAAGCAATGAGGATCATTGTCTCTACACAAAGAGATGTTCTAATGCAAGCTTGGTATGATTTATACTTTATGCCAATGATATGTTGATTGTTGGGAAGTCCTCTTATGACTTGTCAATTCTCAAAAAGAAGTTGATTCAGAGATTTGATGAAGGATTTGGGAGATGCCAAACATATTCTTGGCTTGTGCATCACTCATGATATGAGTCAAAGATGTATATACTTGTCTCAAAGTGAGTACATATCCAAAGTACTTCACACATTCAATATGCAGTGTGGGAAGGCATTGAGTATACCTTTACCCACATATGTGAAATTGAGCAAGGAAGATTGCCCCAAATCAGATGAGGAAAAGGAATTCATGACCAAGATTCCTTATCAGTATGCTTATGCTATAGTAGCTACGAGAATAGACATTGCATTTGCAGTGGGAGTTGTGAGTAGATATATGTCTAATCTTGGAAACAACCATTGGGAAGGTGTCAAGATAATTTTGAGATATCTGAATGGCACTCAGGACAAGTTTCTATGCGAGAAAGCATCCATTAATGGTTACATAGATTCTGATTATGTTGGTTGTGTAGACAATCATTTTCCACCATCAAAGAAGAGTATGTTACACCAAGTGAGGCATGTGAGGAACCATTGTGGCTTTCTCATCTTGCTTGTGATATGGGTCTACCTCAACATGTACTTTGTTTGCTCAATGATAGTCGGAGTGCCATTGCTTTGGCTAAGAATTCGGTCTATCATGCTAGACCAAGCACAATGAGGTGAGGTATCACTTCATTAGCGATTGCTTAGCCATTGAGCACATTATTATTGAGAAGTTTCACACTCAAGATAATGTTGTAAATGCTTTTACTAGTGCTTTATCACAAGATAGCTTTCGACATTGTTTTCATTTGATGGGGGTTAATTGATTCATGATCTTACATAGTTACTTGTATATTGTGTAACATGCCCATCAAGTGGGAGGTATAGTTTGTGTCCTTACACTTAGGTATTTTTTTATCATTCTTTATTTTTCTCCCATAGTCACTTTGGCCATATTTGCCTTTAGTTGGAGATTGTTATTATTATTGTACATGTGAAAGGCCAAATGCCCTCTAAATACTTTTTTAAAAGTTATTTAATAAAACATGTAGTGGCGTGGTCAGCCACATATTGTAAACTTTGACCACATTTGGAAAACCTAAGAAATTTGTGTTCATGCTCCCTTGTGCACTATGTCTTCTGTGTATTTTGTAGCCTCTATGTGGAGTACTATGTGTGGCATCTAGAGCTCATTTTTCTACATTGAGGGTATCACCATGGAGCTCTCAAGAACAAGAGTCCACTGTGGTGCATCACCATTGAAATGCTTCACTCTAGCTCATTTGGAGGCTCAAATGGGCTCAAAAAATTATGAAATTTGATACATGGATGGTTCTACTACTCCTCAAGCTTGAGGAGTCCGTGGCTTGAACAAAATGGATTCTCTTCTACCAAAAATGGGATTTATAATGAAATCTAGTGATAACAGTCACTGTTTGTTGTATATCTGATTTGGGAAAAATGATTGGCCTACTCACTAGATCTTCGTAGAGTTCCTTGTCTACTTGGCCCTCCTTGACCTTCCCTTTGGCTTTGCTCTCTCTAGCTTCCTTGCATCATGTTTCCTTGGTGCATTTATGCTCCTTGACCACTTACATCCCCCCTCTCTCACGTCCATCATCCCTAACAGACTCTTGTTGTGGAGGGTGAGTTGTATAAAACTGGACCACAACACTGGCCAAATCATGTTCTTTACGTCTGATTCTATGTACTAAGTCATTCATTGATCAATCCCAATCCATTGGGCCTAGAACCTATGGATGTGGCATATGGAATCATTTTGCATGGAGGGCTTGTTCTACTACAAAAAGATGTAATAAGTGGGTGGATTATGCTATGAATATCTCGGAGTGGTGCTCACCAGAAGCCCATGAAGAACATCTCCTCAAAAGTTTGCTTGTACCATGTGGGTAAGTACTTGATGTGCACATGCCAAGCATAGACAATGTTTACTGAGGTGTTTTGTTCATATCATAAACCAAAACAAAATTTCCTTCATTAAAACCTGGTGCCAAAATATACAGAACCCTATTTTAAAGACAATAGTCATGAGCTCAAAAATTTTCATGCACATCTTTGCAGCAACATCAGTCATTTATTCAATCGGGGGTCCAATGGCGAATAGTTGATACCATCTAAGATACTATGGGAATCCCTTGGCGTGGTGCAAAATATGGATAGTTCAACCAGTCTAGGCATCAAGGGCTATTTTTTACCTTTATGGCAAATGTGGGCCATGGGCATTTACGCGGTAGTCAAGCATAACATCAATTATATTTTATGTGCAATGGCATAGAGGACCAAGTTTCCAACATTTCTGGATAGGTTTCCAATAAACAGCTCACCAATTAGGTTGGAAAATTGTGCCCTGTTTAGTGAGCTCTGAGAAATCATTTGGTTGGAAATGGGTGGCAAATGTTTGCTCCTCTCCTACCACTCTCTTTACTTCTGCATTGTAATCGACTAAAATCACAAAATAAGGCATATATGTAGTTTAGAAGTTGTGACCAAGCATATGTGGTTTCAAAAATATTATGACTTGAGCATTGTTTCTTCCATATTTGACATTTGAGTGTATCTTAATTGTCACACGATCGTTCTGAGTATGTCCAATTTCTTTGACTTGTTTAAGCCACTAAAGGATGGGTGTTTCATATGTCTCCTAGCCTTCCTCAGTGATGTGATTGCCTGGGACTGGTTGAGGTTCATATGCATCTCCGAATGTTTCATCTACTGGATTTTCCACTAGCTCTTTTGGTTTAGGCACCTCTTATGAAGATCGCAGGTGTTCATACTATAATGGCTTGGTTTGCAACTATTGTATCCATTTCTACAAAGCCTCAATCTCTTGTGGAGTGACACTAATTGAGATGACATCTCAGACTTGTGTGCTTGTAGATGGTTGTTGACTCCATAACAGGTTGAGCTCATCTTGCAACTAATCATAGGAGTTGAGGGAGTTGGTGTGTTCTTATAAGAGAATGCAGATTGTCTCTAATGGAACAACTTGGAATCTAGGGGGTCTGATATGTCCTCTAGGCGTACTCTCCATAGCAACTTTGAGGTCGTCTTGGTTATGCTACTATAGGTGCTTATTTTTTTCTAATGTCATTGCCATGTGTATCTTAATGGGCCATGTTGTGTTGTAGCTTGGCATTTTGCTCCATTTGTCCATGCAACATGATTTCCATTATTTTTTATGGCCTCTTGATAAACAGTTTGCATCTTGGAGTCAAGTTCATAGTGGGCCTATTGGAGAGTGTCATACATTTCTTGTAGCTCCCTGTTACTGGTCTCAAACTTAGTTATGTGTTCTTGTAAGCGAGTAGTCTCAGCATTAATCTCTACATTTATTGCTTCCAAGCTCAGGTACTCCTATTTTAATTGAGTGGCACGTTGAATCATTGTATTCAATGCATTATCTACAGTCGTGGATGTTATACTTATAGTTGAAATTGCAGAGGGATGAGAAAGAAGAATGGGAGTTGTGGATGTAGTGCATGAAGGTGTTATGGGTGCAGGTGATGTTGGTAGAGGGGGAATGGGAGATTGTGGAAGTGTGGGGATGAGGGAGATATAGTGGGTGTTGATATGTCCATGGGATCGGACGTGGTTGTGTGTGATGGTGCTACCATATATATAGGTACAATAGTTGTTGTGCTAGTGGTGTCAGTGAATAATGAAGACATTACAAATGGATTAGAGTACTCTGAAGAAGATGGCATTGGGGCTCAGAGCATGGCTTCAAAAAAAGCTACCCATGGAGGGGGTATGGTAATTGAAGGTGATTGAGGTTGAGTTATGGACAAAAACATAGAATGATAGGTTGTAGTGGCATGAGGCATATGGTTGGGTTGTAATGCACGGATACCTAACATGGCTTTGGTTGGAGCTGGGCGACCTTGGGAAAGGTGTTTAAATGGGTGGCCTAGGATGGGTTCAAGTGGTTCTGAGGAGTAAGTGTATAATGGGTTGGTGATGGAAGAGAATAATTCTACATGGGAGACAAGGACATGAAAACTAAAAGAAGGTGTTGATGTGATGGCTTCAGTGGTAGTTACTATTACTCCGATATGGGATGGTCAATGGGGTGGTGCATGAAAAATTGGCTCTTCTAATTGGGTGTTTTTGGTGGCTTTGGCTTGAGTTTCTTGGGTCCATGGTGGAGATGGGGGTGCACAGGTGAAATAGGCAAGGCTTGGACAAAATTTTATGGTGTCAGATCAATAGTCGCAGTTAAGAACAACATCTTTTTCTTCATGATTAACCCTAGAAGGACTAGGAGCTTGTGTCATGCCTAGATCATTGACTGTGCAAATTCCTAGTTCAATCTTGAGAGATTCTTCATTTGCCAAACCTTAAGAAGTCCACTCCTTAGGTTTAAGTTGACTGCATAATCATAGATCCAATCTTGACCAAGGATAAGAGCTTCAGTAAGGTCTGCATCATGAAACACTGGCACTTTGATTGTCATATGGATGTCTTGGATGGATATGGGAGGCTCCACCTTGCCCATGCAAGGGGTTTCCACTCCTCCTAATCCCACAAGATAAGCTTCATTAGGATTAATGAACAAATCTATGTCCTGACAACAAGAATATCGGATAGTGTTATTGGTTGCCCCTTAGTCAATCAAAGCCTAGATTGTTTTCGCAGTCATGCCCTATCCCAATTCTATGGTTATAAAAGGATGTCTATCAATGATACAATGAGAGGGAACACTCTTGGTTTGGCACATAGCCATATGATACCTTGGGGCTTTGTAATTAATGTGCCTAAGCTAATATATACCTTGTCTTCTCAACTTCATATGTCAATACATTCTAAGGCCTTTGCTCGGACTTCTTCATGGATTCTTTTCTCTTCTTCTTTGTGCTTCTCTACTATATTGAGTGGATTTAGCATTTCTTCCATTATAGGCTCTTGATAAAGCTTTACTCTACAACCACTAAATGTAACTTGGTAATATCTCACTGTTTAAGGTAGCTATTTGGACAACTCTACTTGCTGATAATAATTGGTCCATAGCCACACTTCTCCAACTTTCGAGCATGTTGCTTCAATCTATATACCAAGACTACGTCTCCCGCTTCCAGGCCCTTATCTTTTACATGTATGTTGAGGTATGCCTTTTGACTTTTCTTTGCAACATATATCCTTGTAGTTGCTCTCAATATAGCTTCTCCCAATCGTTCAAGGTCAAATATCCTAGATGATAGCTCATGAGCGATCCATTGATGCTCTTGTACCACCTTTAGTGTGGGTATCAAAAATTCTAATGGTAGAACAACATTTTGACCAAATACCATCTAAAAGGGAGTGGCATTGAGTATCATTTTATAGGCAACTTGATATGTCCAAACACCATGATGCAGTTGATTGTCCCAATCAGAATGTTTGTTATTAACGAGCTTATTTGACAGAGTGTATAGGATGTTATTTGTGCTCTCCACTGACCATGAATTCTTCTAACGAGTACTTGATGACCTCATTCAAGAAGTGGGTACCATGATCACTTACCAACTCTATCGGCAATGTAAATATGTTCTCAAAAAAAAAAACCTTTTTGTTATTTGTGATCCATTCTTCTTAGTTGCCTTTACTTCTACCCATTTGGTTAGATAATCCATTGTGACAATGATATACTCACCATGTGAACTCTTGGCTGGGGGATTAATGGGACCTATGAAGTCTACTCCCCATTTGGAGAACGCATGTCCTCCCATCATGGGTCTCAATGGCATCTCATCCTTACATATTGGATATTGAGTTCTCTGACATGTATCGCATTGCTTCAAATAGGTATGAGCATCCATATGAAGGGTAGCCCACCAAAGACTTGAGAACATAATTGCTTTGATCACTCAATCATGTCCAAAGTGTCCTCTTGCCTCACCTTGGTGTGTAGTTTCTAAGATCTTTAGATATTCGCTTTCATGGACACATAGTCATAGATATACATCTCATCCATACCTATATAGATTATCTCCCATGAGCATATAGTCTTGCGCCTCCTTCTCTAGATTCCTTCTTCCCACTAAAGAAATTGCTTGAGGGAATGTGTTCTTCCTCGGAAATTCAACTAAAGGAGTGCTCCAATCCGATATTAAAGACACTTGATACAAAGTATCATTCTCCATGGGAGGTCTATTAATACACGATGGAAAATCCTTACATATATTATAGAAGTGTACTTCCATAGTTGGCCAATGCACACCTAATCTCCTCAGAGTCTGTGGGGTTTAGTGTTTTGAATGGTGTTGCTCTACTGCACCTATGTGTGCTAATTGCAACCATTTTGCATATTCTTCTTCTTCCACACAACAACCTAAAACTCCTTGATTAGTATGCATTGATGGAAATGATTAATCTCCAAGAGAACAAGTTATACTTGATGTTAGAGCACCTCTATATCAAGAACAACTCATAAAAACAACCAATTTTGGAAATCTTTTGCCAAATTATTAAGACTTGAGTCAATTGTGAAGAAACTCATTTAACAGAAAAGTTTGTTGCAGTTAATTCACTCATTGATTGAACAAATGTGTAAAGTTTTCAATGAAACTTTATACAAGATGACTTCTAAAGTTTGCGCACCTTCTCCAAGTTAAATCTCTTCAAAAAAATTAGTAGAACTTGAGATTTCCTCCAAATAACGTACCTATGTTTGAAACTATTCTTCTGTGTAGTCCACTTTGACACCTACAACTTCTAGTGCATGGTTCTCCCAAACTAGACCCCGTTTATTCAAATGCTCTTTGTCACAAGTAGCTTGCCTTTCAACTTAAAGAATGAGTGCTTATTTGCTCAAAACTTTACACTATGGAGGGAGATTTGATCAAAACTTTGATCATCGAGATTGCACGTGTTTCAGAACACACTTATCACTTCTTCACATACAAATGTTCCTACTTACAATTCTCTCAGCCTGATTACAATTAGACTCTCAAATCTTGATGCATTAACTATGTACTTAGACATCTACAAAAGGATCTCTAAAATGATCAAGCACAAAAGGAGAGATGGAGAAAAGATTGCGACACAAATTTGAGAAGTTTTCTTCTATTCTCATGGAAAACATCTGATTGATGAATCTCATACATTCATCACACTTTTCTTTCTTCTACTCATCTATATTTGTTCTATGTCTCTTCCATTTTTTATCCATCAACTCTATACTAGTATATATAGGCATATATGTACATACTCGTCACCATTACAAAGACATAAGTGAACAAATTACAAGCTTAATGTACATGTATATACAAGTCTTCATCTTCTGACCATGCACTCATCTTGAAGGCTCAGATTTTGATCTTTGTTTTATTCTTTGACTTCAAACCTTGTCCAAATCATCAATTGGTGATTTTCCTGCACCAAAAGCTCCCCCTCAATCATCAATTGTGATTTTCTCCATCTTCTTTATATCTGCCATGTCTTTGAACCTCTGCAACTTAGGTCCATCCAAGATTTTAGTTAACATTTCTGCAATCTGATCTTTTGTAGAAGTGTGTGTATGACTTCAATTTCTTCATTAATCACCTTCTCCCTGAAGAAATGATATTGGATCTCAATATGTTTAGTCCTGGCATGAAACATAGGGTTAGTAGCTAGATACAATGAACTCATATTATCTACATGAATAATGGGTGTACTCTGATTGATGTCAAAACTCTTCATGAGAGTCTTCAACCATATAACCTCCTTTGCAGCTTCAACCATACCTTTATATTCTCCTTTTGTAGATGACAAAGCAACTGTATGTTGCTTCTTAGAACACCAAGAGATTAATTTATCTCCCACATAACATAAATATCCATATGTTGACCTCCTACATCATAGTTACCTACCCAATCTGCATCACTATATATCTTGATTTTTGTATCTGATGTGAATCCATAATACAAACCTTCTTTGAGTGTACCCTTAATATATCTTAGCACCCTTTGTCCTGCAATCCAATGTTCTTTCCTAAGACAATGCATGAATTGAGACAACACTCCAACTGCATATGATAAATCAGGCCTAGTCAATGTAGCATAGATTAGGCTACCAACCAAACTTTGATACAACTTCATGTCCTTGAATTCTTCTCCTCCATATCTGCTCAATTTATGATTCACCTCCATTGGAGTAGGTGCTACCCTACAATCTTCCATTTTAAACTTGATTAGCAAATTCTTCAAATACCTTTCTTGAGTCACATACACTCCACGTTGAGTATATGAAATCTCCATTCGCAAGAAATATGACAAGTATCCCAAGTCACTAATCTTGAAATCTTTGTCCATCTGCTTCTTAAGACTTTGTATGCCCTTCTCATTTGTACCTGTAAGAATTATGTCATTAACATATATGCAAATGTAAAGAAACCCATCATCACTTGCTTTAAGAAGCAAGCTACTATCTGCCTTAAACACTTGGAAACCAAGCTCCTTCAAGAACTTCACAAGTCTGTAATTCCATGCCCTTGGAGCTTGCTTCAAACCATACAAAACTCTCTTGAGCTTACATACATATTTTGGATAACATTTATTCTTGAAACATCTGGTTGCTCCATGAAAACGTCATCTGAAATGTAACCATTTAGAAAAGCATTCTTCACATCTAATTGACATAGCTTCCAACCTTTACATGCAACAATAGCTATGAGAGTCCTTATAGTTATCATCTTTGCCACAAGACTATAAGTCTCATCATAATCTACACCATATGTTTGAGCATACCCTTTCACAATAAGTCTAGCTTTATACCTAGACACACTTCCATCTGCATACCTCTTTGTCTTGTAGACCCATTTGCATCCAATGATTTTCTGATTATTTGGTTTAGGAACCAAATCCCATGTCTCATTCTCCATCAATGCATCATACTCCTCCTGCATAGCTTTCTCCCAATTTTCCTTACCTTTTGCCTCATCATATGTAGAAGGATCTCCTTCTGCTTTCACTATGTAAGCATAATCTTTAGTGGTAAAAAATGAAGTATCATAACTATACCTTATGGGTTGATTTATGTTCCTTGTTGACCTTCTAAATTCTCCACTCTTTGAGGTCTATGGTTCTTCATATTCTGGATCAAACATTGGCATCTCTTCATTATTAATTTGAGCATCAACAACCTCTTCATCATCAAGAATTTGAATCTTTGATTTCCCCTTTCTTTGGGTCATGACTTCTTCATCACCTGCATGAACATTAATTATACCTGCATACCAAGTACCTTGCTCATAAATGTAACATCCTTTGACACAAGGAATTGCTTTGTAGATGGACTCCACAATCTATAACCCATCTGCTCATCATCATAACCAATGAACGCATACTTTTCAGCTTTAGGTTCCAGTTTATGCCTTAATTGAGATGGTACATATGCATAAGCCAAACATCCAAACACTTGCAATGATCTAAGGTAGGTCTCTTACCCCACCATGCCTCATATGGTGTCATACCATTCAAGGCCTTACATGGAAGTCTATTAACCAAATAAGTAGCTATATTCATAGCCTCAACCCACAAATAATTAGGGTAATTTTTCTCCTTCATCATTAACCTTGCAAACTCAACAAGAGTTCTAGGCAATGGCTGAAGGCAGTGATGTATTCCGTATTATCTGTTATGGGCTTATATGATGCGACATGTATTGGTTGCAAAAGGACTATGGAACATTGTGCAGGGTGTTGAAAAATGTCATATCACACCTGCAACTGTTACAATCGCAAGTACTGAAGCTGATGCAGAAGGTGTCGAAGATGATGATATTCTGCATATTCCTGTTCGTGCAGTGGTTTCTGCTGCACCTACTGTAGAAAAAAATTGTTGGGATGGCAGAGATGCCCAGGCACATGCATCGGTAGCTTTTTCTATCAAACATGCCATTATTCCTCACATTCGCTCTTGCAGAACAGTTAAGGATGCTTGGGATACACTTACCACATTGTACCAAGCTAGGAATGAGGCTCGTGTTGCTTATCTCCGAAAACAGTTGGAGAGTGAGCACATGAATCAAGGTGATTCTATGGACAATTTTCTAACAAAGATCAAAGACTTGAAGGAACAATTGATTTTTGCTCATGAGGTTATACCAGATAGCTCACTTGTGCATACCGTTCTGAATGGTCTTCTTGATTCATATCAAAGTTTTGCTTCTACTCTTCGGTTGATGATGAAAGGCAATCCAAATGCCTTGTCATTTGAGTAGTTAGTCTCTTTTTTGTTGCGGGAAGATCAATCCAAGAACAACATGTCCATTATGCGTGTTGTAGATCAAGCTTTCTTGGCCAGTCAGAAGGGCAAAGGAAAATGAAGCTCTTCAAGTAGTAAGCAGAAATCTGCTAATTTTGCACAATCGAAGAGGGAAGACAAAGATGAAAAGAAATCAGAAAAGCAAAAATTGTTTTGCAAGTACTGTAAAGGAAATGATCATATAATAAAGAACTGTCCAAAACTGGGTACTAAAGAGGCTAGAATGGTTGTTGCAGAGGCCTCTACACCAAAAATAGAGTCTGCTAATCTTGCGCAGGAAGAAGAATGGGCATTTACTACGGTTTGCAGTTTTGACCCATCTTCTCATGAGCAGTGCATGTCTGCAGTATACTCAGATGTTTGGTACTTTGATAGTGGGGTGACCAAACATATTACCTCGTAGTGCAGTTTCTTCTCTTCACTCGAGCCTGCCCCTATAGGGAATACTGTTACATGCACCAACAACTCCTCTTATCCTATTATGGGAGTTGGTAAGATCATTTTGACTATTATTGATGGTAGTTCTTTCACTTTGTCAGATGCTTTGTTTGTGCCAGGGATCAAGAAAAATGTGTTATCCGTTTCTACACTAGCCAAGATTGACTTGGTTGTGAAATTTGTTGATGACAGATGTACAGTTCATGATCTGTCAAATGGCGACGTGATTATTGCTTCTGGCATTTTATGTCATGGGTTGTATAAGATCATAGACTATGAAAGATCTATAAATGATTCGGCATGTGCAGTACATGATTCTCAGGCTATGTCAGATGCAAAGCTTTGGCATGCACGCTTTGGTCATCTGAATTGCTCTATTTTGGGCAAAATAGAGCGTTCCTCCTTTCCAAAAGATGGTTCAGTTTGGGCTACTCAGAAATTGCAGCTTGTACATAGTGATGTCTGTGGTCCTATGCAGACACCTTCTTTTGGAAATTATCTTTACTTCGTGACTTTCGTTGATGATTTTTCCAGGCATGCATGGGTATATTCATTGAAAGCAAAGTCCGAAGTGTTCATGTGCTTCAAACAGTTTTTGGTTTTGGCTGAAAATATGTTTGCATGTAAAATGGGCACCCCCTCTTCTAATCGAGGGGGGGAATATATGTCTTCTGATTTTAATGCATTTCTGGATGAACATGGGATAAAACACTAGTGTATAGTGCCGTATACACCTCAACAGAATGGAGTTGCTAAACGAAAGAACATGTCACTCATGGAGATGGCGAGGTATATGGTCAAGAGTCAGGCTTTACCACATAGTTTCTAGCTTGAGGCTGTCATGTGTGCAGCATATGTACTTAACAAGTGTCCCACTAAAGCGCTGCAGTCTATCACTCCATATGAGGCTTGGCATGATCGCAAGCCATTTGTTGCTCATCTGTGTGTTTTTGGTTGTTTGGCATATGCATTAGTGTATGAACAACATCACAGAAAAGTGGATGATAAAGCAGTAAAATGTATTTTTGTTGGGTATAGTTCTGAAAGTAAAGGCTATCGTTTGTATCATCCACAGACTAAACGCATTCTGGTTACCCTTGATGTTGTTTTTGTGGAAGATCCTATTCAGCCTTTGCTTTCATGTACTAAGGAGACATCTCTTAGCTCCAAATACATGTATGGTACTTTGCTGCCTCTTTTTACAGGTGGACAGTCTAGTGTTGGTCCTAATGAGGCAACTTCTCAGCTTTTATAGGTTTCATGTGATGATGCAGATCATTCCATTTCTGATGCAGATTTACATGATGCACTTATTGATGAGAGAGCTGATATTGAGCAGGCGAAAACTATGCCAAAACAATTGGTGCAAACTTTGTGTGACATCAAATTAGATGCACCTCTGTCATATTGTACTTGTTCAGGCTCTCATAGTGCCTCTTTTGCATCAGATTGCTATGCTATGGCTGCATCTAGTCTTTGTGATGAGAATGAGCCTGTTTTGTTTGATGAAGCACAAAATTCAAAAAATTGGATGGTTGCTATGCAATTTGAATATGATGATATAATGAAGAATGGTACTTGTTCTTTATGTGACTTGCCTCCTAGCAAGAAGGCCATTGGGACTAAGTGGGTATACAAGCTAAAGCGTAAGCCTGAATGGTACAGTTGATAGGTATAAGGCTAGGCTTGTGCAAAGGGTTATGCGCAGGAAAGAGGCATTGATTTTGATGAAACCTTTGCACCTACTTGTCGAATGACTTCTGTTCATAGCATCTGTGCACTTGCAGCCCATCATGGTTGGAATGTACATCAGTTGGACATTGAAACTGCATTTGGAATGTCCCCCAAAAATGAAGAGACCCCCGCTTTTTATTGTCGTAGTTAACAGAGATGAGATCCCTTGCATCCACACGGGCTGTTCTAAATGACCTTCATTGGATCCATAATCCTTGCCACCAATTCAGAGGGGCAGGCAAACCACTATCCCACCCCCTCCCCATATGCCATCGTGATGTGGATTCCCCCAAAATGAATGGGGCATTGAAATTATAGATGTACTGCTATTTTTTTAGAGGAATTCACTTTGAGAAAAATTGGTAACAGTGCTTGCTACATTAGAAATACAATCATCTAGAGGGTCGAGCCTTTGCTCAGCTTTGGGACTACTTCGTTTGCTAGAAATCTCTAATGTAGCAAAATCATCAAGCATAGATGAATCCCTTAAATAGTTCAAAGATTTCCCTGGTTGGACATCTTGCTTCTCTATTGCCTCATATAGATATTGAACTTTGTCCATAGCACTCGTATTAATACTAGCTCTCAAAGCATTCAAAAGTCTGATGGAGTTTGGGATCATGCCTTCATCTTTCATTTTCCCAACATATACAAGAGCTTTATCAAAGTGGCCATGCTCAACACATGCAATGATCATGGCATTCCATGAAACCATAGTACACACACCAAGTGCCTCAAAGTCTTGTTCTAACTTGGTAAGTAAGCCAAAATTGGCATACATGCCTACCAGTGCATTGCCAACCATAGTATCTACTTTGCGTGGAGCTATAAATCTTTCAATCTTCTATTTGCATTTGTTGGTAGCATTTTAGAGCACTCTCACTATCACCATGTTCGACATATCCAACTAATAATGATGTCCATGAAATCACATCATGGCAATGAAACCTATAAAAAACTTCTCTAGCTAAGTTGAAAGAGCCACACTTCATGTAGACATCCAACAATGTATTTGCTGCAATATTAGAATCCAGAAGCCCACATCTTTCCATTCCTACATGGAGTTCTTGAGCCTTATCTAGAGCCCCAATATTGGCACATGCCATGTCCACCAAAGTAGTTCCAAAAAATGTCTATTATAGAGTCAAGAAGAACACACTAGTGTCTCATTTTCCAAAAGCAATCAAGCCCTTCGACTCTAAATCCATGTTCAACATAGCATTTTGAAAAGATGTCCACCCAAGAATTGCTAAGAGCAAGATTCATCACCAACAGCCCACCTTTCTCTTTGAAATACCTGAAATCAACCATCTATTTTGTAGAATGAAAACATGTTAGTGCAAAAGATCCACAATAAATCTAGTTAACAATGTGCATACATACACACATGTATAAATATACATATATACATAGTTGTAAACACACTTGCATATATCATAGACGTGCACATGCATACATACACATGAAACACACATTTGCACATACTAACACATGCATACACATATGCATATATATATATATGTACACACACACACACACACACACACACATATATATATATATATATACATATATATATATATATATATATATATATATATATATATATATATATATATATATATATATATATATATATATATATATATATATATATATATATATATATATATATATGTATGTATGTATGTGTGTGTGTACATATATCTCAAACATGCATACATACACGAGAGAGATTTTTGTCCTTGAGAATAAAGCTATATACAGAATTTTAGGCATACCCTTGAGTTTCATGTTCTATCTTAAAAGATCATGTTTTCATACGTGCCTTGAGATTTAACTATATTCCATTTGAATAAAGGAAAATCTACTATTTGATACCCATTCAAATGATTCAAGTTAACGATGGTTAACTCGAGTTAGAAAGCTATGGAGCTCTTTGGGAAAAACTTAATCTCTTTCCTCCAATATAATGTTCTAACCTGCATAATTCATCTCTATGGTGGGATTCATTTGGTATTCCAAATGAATAGAGGGGGATATACTCTCTAATCTAGCCATGTGTTTTCATTATTACCATCATTTTGGTAATACATCAATATAGTCTCATCTTCATTATCTTTATTGATTTCTGTTATTTCTTCTATTGTTAAATCTATATTCTCATAAATGACATCATCTATTGATGGACTAATATCGATTTTTGGTATTTCCTCTTCATCATCTATAGAATTGCTATGTAGAGTATTATCATTCTCATTAAGTAGATTATTATCATTGTCATGTAGAACAACTCTCTGAATTGCCCATATATCAATATTTGATGATGAATCATCAACATGAATTTCTTCAATCTCTCTAACAATAAAGTTTTGAAACAATGATTGACCTCTAGGTTGAACATGAATGACTTGCCACCAAGGATGAGCATGAGGGCTTTTATAAAAAAATGATTGTTCGATATGCCTAGGAAGAATATATGGTTCTCTAGTTAATCACATTATTTTTGAAGAATCAATTGCCCAAAACCCAAATAATTCCCTTCCAAATGTGGAATGATTACCATTATACTCAGCTCCAAACCAATCAACCTTCAAAATAACCTATCAAAGTATAAAAAAACAAAAATTCATTATTATGTGCTTACAAAAATAATAAACTATAATTTTTTTTACATGTTTGAAGATACAAAATGGTATTTCATAGATACCAACAATGGTTCCTACGTAGCCAAGTTTACTATCTATAAGGTTCATGTCTTTGAACTATCACATGATAGTTGTATGAGAGAGGCAACAATGCTAGAATCCTTTGTTCTACACAAAGAATCAATAAGTTTGATTCTAATACATTCTCCATAAGCCAACATATTAGAAACTTCTCCCTAGGCAAAGCCTTTGTTAAAAGGTATGCAATGTTCTCCTGTGTGGGAACATATGCCAAACTGATATCTCCAGTAGAGAACATTTCCCTAACATAATGATAGTTCACCTCAATGTGCTTAGTGTGAGCATGGAACACAGGGTTCCTCGCAACTGCTAATGTGCTCTGACTATCAGTGAAGATGGTGGTGGAAGAAGATTGACCAACACCCAAATCAGCCATAAGGCATCTAAGCCACACACACTCAATAGTCGATGTGAAGGCTCCCTATACTGAGCCTCACAACTAGAAGTGGCCACAGTAGGCTGCTTCTTGCTCATTAAAGTTAGAAGACATATATTCCCTCCCTCAATCAGAATGGAGGTTGCCCATTTTACATGCTGATATATTTTCAGCCAAATTTAAAAACTATTTGAAGCACATAAACACTTTGGACTTTGCTTTCAATAGATATACCCATGCATGCCTAGAAAAATTATCAATGATATTCACAAAGTAAAGATAGTTTCCAAAAGAGGGTGTCTGCATAGGACCACAGACATCACTATGAACAAGCTGCAATTTCTGAGTAGCTCAAACTGAACCATCTTTTGGGAATGAGGAATGTTGCATTCTGCCAAAAATACAGCCTTCACAGACATGTTTACCACATGCCTCAAGTTCGGACAGAGAGGACACCATTTTAGATTTTTTCATGTGTAGCAAACTAGCAAAATTCATATGATCAAAGCGTGCATGCCAAAGCTTTGAATCTAACAAAACCTGAGAATCATGTACTGCACATGCTAAATCATTCATAGATTTTTCATCGTCTATGAGCTTATATAGCCCACAACATAAAATGCCAAAAGCAATAATGACATCGCCATTTGACATATCATGACTTATACATCTGTCATCAAAAACTTTCACAACCAAGCCAATCTTGGCTAAAGGTGAAACTGATAACAGATCCCTATAGGGGCAAGCTCAAGTGAAGTGAAGAAACTATGCTACGAGGTAATATTTTGGTTGCCCTACTATCAAAGTACCAAACATTTGAGTTTGCTGCAGACATACACTATTCATAAGAAGATGGTTCATAACTACAAACAATGGTAAATGCCCATTCTTCATTCTGCACAAGATTAGCAGACTCTATTTTGGGTGTAGAGGCCTCTGCAACAACTATTCTAGCCTCTTTCATCCTTGCCTCTTTAGTAGCCAATTTTGGACAACTGACATGATGATTTCCTTAACAGTATTTGGAAAACAATTTCTGCTTTTCTGTTTTCTTCTCATCTCTGTCATCCTTCTTTGATTGTGCACAATTAGCAAATTTTTGCTTACTAATAAAAGAGCTCGATTTACCTTTGCCCTTCTATCTAGCCAAGAAAGCTTGATCTGCAACACACATAATGGACCTGGTGTGGCTAGACTGATCTTCCTGCAACAGAACAAAGACTAACTCCTCAAATATCAAGGCATTTGGATTGTCATTCATCATCAAACAAAGAGTAGAAGCAAAAGTATCCCAAGCATCCTTAGCTATTCTGCAAGAGCGAATGTGAGGAATAATGGCATGTTTGATAGACAAGGCTATCAAAGCATGTGCGTGAGCTTCTCTACCATCCCCACAAATTTTCTTTGGAATAGGTGCAACAAGAACTGCAACACGAACAGAAACATGTACAATATCACCATCTTCAATCCCATCTGAATAACCTTCACCAACTGTGTTTGCAAGTGTAATAGGATGTTTTTCAACACCTTGCACAATATTCTTTAGTTCATTTGCACAATATCCTCAACAACCAACATACGAAATACATAATGCTTTTAGCCATGCCCACTAACTAAGATATCTTGATGTAGAAAAACAACTCTATCTCAAAAAGTTGAAGAGAACTACCCTGTTGAACTCATCTAAACCTATAGCAGAGATGCTTATATCAGCGAACCCAAGCATGTATATACCTTTGGCACAAAAAGACAAACTTGCTTGCATAGGCACTATGATAGTGCATTTGGAGGCCAAAACGAGTTCAAATCGTGATCTTGACACAACAAAGTGAAGCTATTTTGAATTTCTAACCGCCTTGAGTATGCTCACCAAATTTTGTGTGATTCTGAGATTGTGACCAGAGGGGTGTGGATGACACCCTAGATGAAACGACGACTTGCTCTGATACCAATTGTTGGAGTTTGAGGTCTATTGAAGCACATGAGAAGCACAAGGAAGAAGAAAAAGATTGGAGCACAACACACAATATTGAATGTATTACCACTAGAATGTACAAAGATAAGTGACCCATTAGGGTTATAGGCGTATATACAATCTGGGGGGAAAAAACCTCCTAGAGAGAAAAAATTACCCCAACGGTCCTAGTGTGTTCATATACATCACTACCTAAATATATCAATAGCATCTTCTTTGTCGTAAGTATCCAAGGAGTACATTCATAAGTTATTTCCTGTCAATTTTTATCAAAAGTTTGCCATATCTTTGGTTTTGAGTTTTGATCCTTTAAATCATTTCTTGATGTTGTTTTGTCTTTTAATCCAAGACCATGCTGCCATAATGAATAACCAAGTCTTGAATATATGCATAGGATCAAGAATATTGAGAGATCTTTAACTCACTCCAATACTCCAAAGAATACAATACCAACATATTCTCTACTAGTGACAATTTTCCTCTACCTCTAATCTTCGCATTCTCATCATCTTCATCATCACTGAAGATTTTGGATTGCAGATCTATAAGAGGTGCATATTGTTGAAAATCAAGTCTCGATCATGCAAAAAGGCTCAACCACGAGTTTTGCAAGTGGACCAATAAAAAAAGAGGACCCAAAGTCGTGGAATAAAGTTAGAAGCTCCACCAAACTCAATCAAATTCAAATCTCATCAAATCAGCCACCAAAAAGTGCGCCTACATTGATTGGTGGGTGGTTAGCTAGATTGTAGGAAAAGTAAAACTCTATATAAGCATCATCCCGAATTTGTTTCTTGAGTTGTATGCATTCAACGAGTTTTCCACTTAGTTTAGTGAAGTCATAAACTCCAGCAAGCAGCCCCCTTGCTTGCTTACCTCATTTTCTCATGATTTTGCTCCTCTCTATCTAGAGGTGTAGTTAGGCTTTTCCGAATCTGATTGTACCAGATTGTAGAGCATTGTTTTCTCTCTCATTTACTCATTTTCATTGATTTCAAGCTTCATTTGGTCTCTCATATTGTGCCTTGAAGTTTGCCAAAGTTTCAAGTTATTTGCTTGAGTGAGTTGTGAGAAATTGCCAACTTTGTGAAGGTATATCTCTGCACATAAGTAGAGAGTGTTGCAAACATGTAGCCTGTTTTGCAGAGGGTGGTTCTCCCAGCTGGACTTTCCATTTGGGATGATTTAAAGCTTATTAGGTAGCTCTTATAGTCTACTACAAGTGTCCAAATTTCATTTTAAGTCTCTGTACTGGTGCAGAGAAAAGTTCAGAACAGTGAGCATATATCACTGCTTGTGGACCTAGTGGAGGGCAGCCATCTTCCATTTTTGCATTGGGGTGTTAGAATCATCCCCCGTCAGTGGTATCAGAACCATTTTGGAGGCTTGGAGACATCAGTGGCATCATATTGAAGGCTTGAAGGTATCAAGACAACTCGTGGAAGCACAAGGAGGACTCATCAAAGCAAGACGACATCAAAAGGGGGCTATGTTGATCGAGATCTCAACTAGTCGAAGGTTAGCAAGGGAGAAGCTATCAAAAGGTAATATCCACACATTCTAAAGCATACAAACACTTGAGGAGAAGCTAGAGGAGCATCTTAGAGCTCAGTATGGTTGAGTATAATGCACAAATAGAGAAGTTAGAGAAAGGCAATTATCAACCATGGAAATTTAGAGTTAGCAACTACCTCATGGGCAAAGGATTGTGGGGATTAGTGAGCGGCATGGAGTCAATGCCTCATGTACATGATGCAGCACTTCAAGGGCAAGTCAAGGCATTTATCAACCATGGAAATTTAGAGTTAGCAACTACCTTATGGGCAAAGGATTGTGGGGATTAGTGAGCAGCATGGAGTCAATGCCTCATGTACATTTTGAAGGTTTAGGAGCTTGCAGATGCTTTAGGCTCAATTGGGAGCCCAATCGAAGATGATGATCTTGTTGCACACACTCTCAATGGCTTGAGAGAGGATGAAAGGTGGAAAGCATTCACCACATCAGTTTATTCCCTACCAGAATTTGATCAATTAGTCACATTGATGGTGACCGAGGAGAGGAACCAAGGAGGTTCACAATCAAAGGGTAGACAAGCCCAAGTTTTCTATGCAGGTAGAGGCAAAGGCAAAAGAGGTGGACAAAACTCCCAAGGTAGAGGGAGAGGAAGGTCAAGGTCAAGCTCAAGCAACCAAGAAGGCTCCAACCAAAGCTATGGATCAAGAGGAAGAGGAAGGAGTAGAGAAGGAGGAGGAAGATCACATGGAAGAGAAACATCCAATGGAGAATGCTACAATTGTAGAAAACCGGGCCATTATGCAAGAGATTGTTGGTCCAAAGGAGGAGGCAATCAAGGATACAAAAGGAACCAAGGTAATTATGCTAGTACTTCAACAAATTCAGAAAATGAGAACTTGCTTATGATGTATGGTTCAAGTGAAAGAGTCAATTCAGATTTTACATGGTACATTGATAACTGTGGTTGTAGCAACCATATGAGTTGCAATAAAGATGTTTCTTTAATTTACATTCACCCATCACTCAAGGAAATGTAGAGACAGGGGATGACACTGAGCACAAGATTACACATGTGGGAGATGTTGCATTGAATGGATCTCAAAGCTCCAAGGTGTTGAAGGATGTGTTGCATGTGCCAACCATCACAAAGAACTTGGTTTTGGTAGGTCAAATGGTTGAAAGAGGTTATGAGGTGAGGTTCAATGAGCAAAGATGTTTTGTTGAAGACCCCATGCAAGACTACAAGCTCATAGCAAAAGGAAAGATGCAAGAAAGACTCTTCACCATGGAGGTAAAGCCATCAACCCCTCACACTGTGTATTTGTCAATTGAAAATAATCAGATTACAGAAATCGATAAAAGAATTGGGCACATAAACTTACAAAGGATGAAGGACATGCAAAGGAAGGGCTTGGTGAGTGATCACCTGATCTTACATCTCAGAATATGCAACATTTGTGCCATGCTTGTCAATTAGGAAAACAAAGCAGATTTCCATTCAAGAAAGGAGCACATGTGAGCAATGAACTGTTGAATCTCATGCACACAGATGTATGGGGACCTACAAGGGATCCATCCATTAGAGGTAATAGATATTTTGTCACATTTATAGATGATCATTCAAGGTTTTTTTGGATGTATTGCATGAAGTCAAAGTCAGAGGTGTTTTACCACTTCAAGAGGTTCAAAAACCTAGTGGAGAAGGAAACAGGGAAGTATATAAAGACTCTCAGATTGGATGGAGGGGAGAGTAATTTTCAAATGATTTTTCATATTTTTTTTACATGACCATGGCATCAAATGGCAATTCACTTGTAGGTATACACCTCAACAAAATGGGGTGAGACCCGAAGGCAGGTAGGTGTATATTTCTTGGATATTCTTTAGAGAAAAAGGGTTTTAGATGCTATAAACCTTGCACCAAAGAGCTTAAGGTATCTAGGGATGTAATATTTGATGAGTTGTTGCCTTGGTATGGTAGCAAAGATGTGTTACAGGTTGACGATGCATATGAATCCCATAAGAAGTTCAAAGAGCAACAACAAAGCATGGAGATAAGTGGTCCAATCACTTCAAGCACACCATCAGAGGAGAGTACTACATCAGCTTGGCATGGAAGGACAAGGAATGAAGCTCATTCAACTGAAGGAAGTAGCAAAGGAAAGGAAAAGGCAAATGACGAAGACCATCGATGGGTAGACATGGAATCTACAAGTGATGAAGATATGGAAAAATTAGAAACTCGAGGATTTAAAGCATCTAGATCAAGGAGGAGGATATTCCTACCACCTAATGGTGAGGTAAGGTCATCCAATAGGGTTAAATACCCTGTTCAAAGGTTAACTTATGACTCATTCATTGCAAGAAACTATGCCTACATGAGTCAAGTTATAGCTTATGAAGAACCTAACTTTTTTGAAGAAGCAAATAAGCATAGGGAATGGATTGAAGCCATGGAGGAGGAAGTCTAAGCACTTGAAGAAAATGATACTTGGTCATTGGTGCCAAGAACAAAGGACATGTAAGTCATTGACAACAAATGGGTGTACAAGGTAAAGAGGCATGCAGATAGAAGCATCTCTAGGTATAAAGCAAGGCTGGCTGCCAAAGGTTTTACTCAAACCTATGGCATAGACTTTGAGGAAACATTCAGTCCAGTAGCTAAGATGTCCACCATCAGAAGGTTGATTGCAATTTCAGCCTCAAAAGGTTGGAAGATGTACCGGTTGGATGTGAAGAATGCTTTCGTAAATGGAGAGCTTGAAGAGGTAGTCTTCATGGACTAGCCCCATGGCTTTGAAGATGAGAGGTTTCTACATCATGTATGCAGACTAAAGAAAGCTCTTTATGGACTCAAGCAAGCCCCAAGAGCTTGAAACCAAAGACTTGTGGACTACTTGGTAAAATGTGGATACAATCAGAGTCATGCAGACCCATCACTCTTTCTGAAGAAGGAAGGTAGCAAAAATGTTTTCATTTGTATATATGTAGATGATTTGATCATTATAGGGGATGATGAAGCCAACATCAAGGACATAAAGAGGAAGCTTGGATGTGAGTTTAAAATCTCAGCTTTAGGGATTTTAAGATGCTTCCTTGGGATTGAAGTATTATATAATGAGGAAGGTATATACTTGATGCAAAGGAAATACATTCTTGATATTTTGAAGAAGGTTGGCTTGTGTGATTGCAAGCCCATTTCAAATACATTGGAAGTAAATCTTAAACTTAGTGCTCATGAAGGTGAAGAAGTGAAGGATGTGACCATGTATAGGTTAATAACTGGTTCAGCACTAGTGGATATGTTATCATGCTAGGGAAGAAGACCATCTCATGGATGTCAAAGAAACAACCAACCGTGGCTCTTTCATCGACTAAAGCTGAGTATAGAGGCTTAGCACAAGTGTCATGTGAGCTTATGTGGATCAAGAAGTTGTTTGTTGATCTTGATTTGCAGGTCGAAGCATATAGAAGTGCATTACCACTTTATTTGAGAGAAGATCATGTCAAAGGATGTCAAGGTGGAGCATGTCAATACAGGAACAATATGCAGATATGTTTACCAAAGCATTGGATGGAGTAAAGCTACAACACTTCAAGGCATGCATTGGAATGAAGGACCTAGGCATTGAGACTTGAGGGAGAGTGTTGAAAATCAAGTCTCAATCATGCAAGAAGGCGCAACCATGAGTTTTGCAAGTGGACCAATAAAAAAGGAGGACCCAAAGTTGTGGAATAAAGTTAGAAGCTCCACCAAACTCAATCAAATTCAAATCTCATCAAATCAGCCACAAAAAAGTTCACCTACACTGATTGGTGGGTGGTTAGCTAGATTGTAGGAAAAGTAAAACTCTATATAAGCATCATCCCGACTTTGTTTCTTGAGTTGTATGCATTCCACCAGTTTCCCACTTAGTTTAATGAAATCATAAACTCCAGCAAGCAACCCCCTTGCTTGCTTACCTCATTTTCTCATGATTTTGCTCCTCTCTATCTAGAGGTGTAGTTAGGCTTTTCCAAATCTGATTGTACCAGATTGTAGAGCATTGTTTGATCTCTCATTCTAATCATTTTCATTGATTTCAAGCTTCATTTGGTCTCTCATATTGTGCCCTGAACTTTGCCAAAGTTTCAAGTTATTTGGCTGAGTGAATTGTGAGAAATTGCCAACTTTGTGAAGGTATATCTTTGCACATAGGCAGAGAGTGTTGCAAACAGGTAGCCTGTTTTGCAGAGGGTGGTTCTCCCACTTGGACTATCCATTTGGGATGATTTAAAGCTTGTTTGGTAGCTCTTATAGTCTACTACAAGTATCCAAATTTCATTTTAAGTCTCTATACTGGTGCAGAGAAAAGTTCAGAACAGTGATCATATATCACTGCTTGTGGACCTAGTGGAGGGCAGCCATCTTCCATTTTTGCATTGAGGTGTTAGAATCATCCCCCATCACATATATAAATTTTCAATACCAATCCATAGATGTCATTGGTTTTGGACACTGACCTCTTTCAATTTTTACATCAAAATTTATCGCTTCTCTTTTGCATTGTAATGGATGATCGTCAGGCAAGAACCATCAATGTCAAAGATAAATATTTTTATTGAGATTCTTATTATAAACTGATCTCAACCAATCACCAGAGTAAGGACAAACCTTATATCCCTTTTAGTAGATTTTTTTGCATGCATGAAAACCATAAAATTATAATTAGATTAACTCGCATACAATTGTATATATGTATTAAATAAAAAAATTGCATCATTACTTGAACATGCACCATATCCTAGAAAATCATGTATAGCCCAAACCACAATTCCAGGAACCATACTGTGTCTTTTATTAATGCTTTTTGATACATCAATGACATTAATACCTCTCCATAACTCGGATATTGTTAATGAGAGGAGCACGATATACATTCATGTCTTTAACTTATCTTTTTCCTAAGATTAAATGTGAAAGCATTAAATCAAACTTCCTACATCCTAAAGAATCTAATGTTTCATCTTTTTCTTTTTCTTCACAGCCTGTAATTGGAATATCATCTATAAAAGGCATGGTCACATTAGGAATAAAATCATGAAGAACCATATTCATTGCGTTCATCATATGTGCTACCGAGTTGGTAGCTCCTTGAGGAAGAGTACATATACGGACTAAACCTAAAGGAGTCTTCATCGTAGTAATATCTCTACTCTCAGTAGCAAGCTAGAACTGATCATAACCCGAATATGAATCACCCATAGAATAGATAGAATGCCCAGCAAAAGCTTCGGCAAATTCTCCTACAATAGGGCCGGTTCCTACATTCCTAATTGTAACTTTATTTACGGGTTGTAAGTCTTGGATAAATCTAAGCTTACCATTCTTTTTAGGAATAGTAAACCATCTATTAGAATAAGGTGCGGAGAAAGGTTCTAAAATTTTCATATGCATCTTCTCCTTAAGCATTTTCATTAGCTCACGTAAATGAGCCTTTGGAACTGGTATAGGGCGAAGATTCCAAGGTATATGGGCTACGGTAAATATAATCATAGGAGATACTATTCTATGGTCAACACATCCTATTTCATGAGGATAAAGAGAAAAAGCTTTTCCATGTTTTCTTATCATTTCATGAAACAATTCACGTTCAGTAGGCAGTAAAAAAGAATCTCCATTTCCTATTTTTATTAATTTAATAGTTTCATCAGTAAAATTATGTCCTATTTTTGAAATATCACGTAAAATGGGATCATTAGCTACTTGTTTTATTTTCTGGTCACTCCCTTCAGGTAAAGCCTGGGCTACAAGTCTAACTTTTTTATCAACTGTTTTATACTTTGTATTAATTTTAGCTTCATTATGAGAATCAGAAACAAATTTTAAAATTAATTCATACTCATTTAAGGAGTTCAAAAGTATAACTTGCATTAATTTTTCATCATGTAAAGTTTCATTAACTTCATCAAGTAATGAAGAAGAAAAAGATGTTTCAGTTATATTTTCAATATTTTCATTTGGAGACATACCTTTATCTTTAAAATATTATTCATGTTTTTTCATTATTTTCCTAGGAATAGCTTTGCTATTTAATATTTGTAATTTTGAAGATGTAAAATATACACAAAAAATTTCTAATTTATGTACACATTTTTGCGAGATTTCATACCAGTTATCACTGTTGTCTCACTCCACAATGGTGTCTAGTAAAAATTCTGGTCAAAATAAGTCCCAGAATCACTAAGAGGTAGATGACTCTCATGCAACTTCTCTTGTGATCGGATTGGTGTTTTCCTTATTTGTTCTCTATTTCTAGTATGGTTTGGATTAATAGTCATTACTTGTAAGGATTGCAAATCATCTTTTGACCTAAATCTAGCATATGTAGAGCCGTCTTCCATTACTTTTGTTTCCATTCCTGTTTGACAAATAAATTGTTGTCCTAAAATGATTTTGTAAGAACAATTATCTTGTATAAAAAAATGAAATGTTTCAATTATTCCTCCTATTAAAATTGGAATGTTTGCACAAGCTCCTAAAAGTGCACCACATCCGTTATCTGTTGTTCTCATTATCCACCCATGTTGTTTATCTATTGGCCATCTAAATTTATCATATAATTCTTTTGAGATTACATTAATTTTAGAACCTGAATCTAATAAAGCTAAGGTTGTACATGAATTTTTTCTATCCCCTAAATTTACTTTTATTTCAGGTGTTCCCCTAGCCCAAAAAATCTTTTTATAGTTACTTTCAGATTGTTCATTTATATTATATGGAAGAATTGAACCTAAAAAAATTTTAGTAACATAACCTTCACTTTCTTCCTCATCATCAGAGTCAGAAGAAAGAGAATCTTTAGAAATATGAGATACATCTACATTTTCTTGCATTTCAATATCAGTATTAAGTGGAAATCTTTTTCTCTTAATCATTTTTATAAAGTTATCTTTAAATTCAAGTTTAGCTATAGAAAATAATTGTTCAAGTGACATAGTCACTTGAATTTTCAAAAGTATATTGTAAAGTATTTCTTTTGTATCATTTTTCTGTTCTAATTCTGAAGTTAAAATGGCTATAGGAATTCGTTTAGGCTTCTTTGTTTTTTCCTCATTTTGTTTTGTTTGTTCATTAGGCTTTGAATTTAAAGGTTTGTTTGATGTTTCAGGTTGTTTCCCCTCCCTTATTTCTCTTCTTTTATGTTCATTTGAGTCTAAATTTGTATTTTCCTTAAATTGAACATTTTTAGGTTTTTCTCTTAATTGTTTTCTAGTTACTCTTTGATTAGATTCATCTATATCCTGAGTTTCATCCCTTTTTCTCTTCTCTTCCACATTTTCTATATGTGAAAAAATTGAGAAATGATCTACAGGTGAGTTCCATGTTGTTTTATGCATTATATCGTCTCTAGCTTTTATTAGTGCTTCAATTGAATAATTTTTAGTTTCATTAGAGATTTCATCATCTAGATCACTCTCATCACATTCTAACCTAACCCGAGAAGAGCTTCTTTGTGCTTCAGATATATTTTCATATAGTTTTTGCATACCCCCTTTTCCCCAATTTACAGCTAGTGGAAGGTGGGTGCGGTAATTACATAATTTTTTATCTATATCTATTACTAGTTTTCTTTCCTTTGCTTCTTTTAAAGATTCACAGGCGTAAGCCATACGTTCTGTAGAGTCATACCAAACACATCATCGGGTGGGTGCACCTCTCCGTTCATTATTTTGAGCTACTAGTTGATTCATAAAAGGCGCTACAGGTATAGGATTTATTTGTGGGGCTTGAGTAAATTGGGGTCCTAAAAAATCTTGAGTAGTTAATGAATGAACTGTATTTTGAAGTGTAGCTACTTCCTTAGACATATTCGTATGCATCTACATCATATTATCTAATTTACTAAATAATATTTCAAGTTGTAATTCACTAGGAATTTTAGATGTAGAGGCTTGTTTAGTTGTACTAGAATTAATATTAATTTTAGGATTTTGGGTAGTTGGACCTACTAGTGGAAAACTTAGATTCATATCATAAAGTAATGTTTGCCTTTGTTTCATTTTTGCTACTACCTCTACTACTTATTTTAATACTCCCCAGTCCTCCGTTAATCCATATCTTTTTCTAGGTTCCTCAAGTCTCCTTTCTACTTCACTTCTAATGTCAGAAGGTAATACTTTTAGAAAATATAGAACTATATCAGGCGTGAGTGCAGTCCTATCTTGCTCTGGCAATTGTGAAAACCTCTTCATAAATTCACCATGCAATTGTGTAAGGGAAAATTGGGTCTTAGGAGTGCTAAGCCATTTCATAAATCCTTTCCTACTGTGCTAACTATAATCTTCAAGGTAAAATTCTTTATGCATTTGTTTTTTAAATTCATCCCATTCAAACTCACTTTGAGGTTCTATTACACTAATAGCTGATCCTATGGCAAGTCTCACTAGAAAAGTTACCCATTTAGTTACAGGCAAACCATATAATTTTGCTATGTCTTCAAATGTGTCTAAATAATTAGTTGCATTTACTCCAATGAATTTTCCTTTTTCCCTAAGCATTTCTCCAACTACTTTCTGTCCTTGGGTTTCTGACATCATATCTCTAAATAATTCATCCATTTTATTATGTATGTTTGAACTAGACTTAAGTTTTCTACCAAAATCTTTAATTTCTTCTTGTACCTTAGTTTTTTGGTCTCTTACCAAACTAATTAAATTGTTTGTTTCTAGTTTTGCTAAAGTTTAAATCCTTTGAACAATTCTTGTAAAATAGATACTAACTTTCAAATGAAAATTCTTTCTGAATTTTCAAACTAAAGTCGTACTAATCGAACAATCCCTAATATTTTAAGTTCTCCTAAAGTCCTACTTAAATAGTAACAAACAGATTCAAGTTTAGTAAATATACCTGACAGTTGATGAAGAAGCTAGAGTGCATGTGATAATTTCAAATATACATTGTTTGAGTAAGAAAATGTCTATTACAAGAAAGTAAATGCTGTGTGTGCAACCATAATTCTTCAAGTTTATTGATGGTAAGGGTGGAGAGATGAGGCTCAACTACTTGCCTATTCCCGTGGAGGCACTCAGAGCATAAGCTCAGCCCTCAACACCCAAGGAATTACAAGGTTTGTGAATTCTACCTCTGCAAGATGAATCACCACAGTTGCTGCAACCGCGTAACCTAAATCAAACTATTGCATATGCAATAAGGAAAGAAATTATACCTGTCTTGCTGTGCCATTGTTCACGTCGGGTTCAAATGTGGGAGCAATTCGTGACGACTGGTGGATCAAGTCAATCGTCTCGCTAACGGTGCATGCAGGGTGTCTATGGCAGAACAAGTATTTTTTTTACTAAGGTCCGTAAGGCAAAGCATTTCTATATCTATTGACTGCGTCTATATAGGATGGAAGGAACTAGTTACTTTATCTTTTATAATTTCTGTTACGTTTGAGTCTATTTGAGAATTATCAGTATTTCTAGCTACAAATGGAGGAAATAGATTTTCACTATTTTCAGAACTAGGTAGAACAATGGAAATTCAAGGTAATACTCTAGACAATCTATGATCAAACTCTATTGAATGCAAAGTTTCCTCTACAATTTTATCCTTCACTAATTCTTCAATTTCTGTATTTTGAGTAACATTAACTTCTACTGGACTAGGAAAAGTAATTCAAACAAAGTTGGAGGTAAAGAAGTACTACTAGATGACGCTTCGTCAGACATATAAGATAAAATGCAAATAGATTAAAATATATATTTCTTAATTTTAAACTTTTATATGAATGATATCCTATACAAACTAAACAATAGAATTCGGGCTAAGTAAAATTTCTTTTCCACTTTCCAGTTCTTCAATTCATCTTCAACAGAGGCTACAAATCATCTGAAAATTAACATGAGAACCATAAGTATGCTTTCATAAAATATTAAACACTCATTAAAACTCATGTTAATATAAATTAATTAACTTTTCTAATACATATATATCATAAGTACATACATTCATTTTAATATACACATTGTAATAAACATATTTCATTCATACACACATGAACACTAATCACTCATGCATTATATACTTGCACATGCCTCAAACATTCACTCATGCATAACTTAAGCATATATCTTATATTTCATATACATACATAGGCTTCATACACTTAACATGCATATACGTACATACTATATATACTAACATACATCTATATGCACATTCCTCTCATGCATTCCTACACACTTACTAACATATGTTCATGTGCTCACACATATACATGCACTTATGCATACATACATACCTAGACAAACTAACATACTTGCACAATGCACTCACATATACATGCAAACATACACTTGCATACATTTCACTTGCATACGCATGTCTCATGCATTCATGCATCATTACTCATGCTTAATACCTCTAACATACATGTAAATATAATCATGCATTTACTAACATACATACACAACCTTGCAGTCACTAACACACATACATTAACTTATAACTAACATACATACATACATATCATTCCTATCATGAAGTTACATGCACTAATATACATACATGAACTTACATGCACTAACACACATATATGAATATGCATGCACTAACATACATACATGAACATGCATACACTCATACATGAATATGCATACATGCATACACAAATATGCAAACATAACTCACATGCATACATGCACATGCATTAACTAACATACATACTAACATGCATAAACACTAATTCATATACATAAACATATATACTTACCTATCATGCATGCGAAACATTTAACATACATGTCCTAATTAACATCTATCATGCAATAACATATACATGCACTAACATGCATTAACATATACATAAGTATTAACATTTAATATGCATGCACTAACTAACATCTAATATGCAAAACTTTTAACATGCAATAACATATGCATGTACTAACATGCACTAACATGCCTAACATATACATTAGTATTAACATTTAATATGCATGCACTAACTAACATCTAATATGCAAAAATTTTAACATGCAATAACATATGCATGCACTAACATCTAGCATCTATGCATTAACTAACATCTAACATGCATTAACATAACATATACATGCACTAACACCTAACATGGATACATGCACTATCATTTAACATGCATCTAATGCATTTATCATAAGTTTCTATCTTAAGCTAAGTGTGGGTTAGAGAAGTTTGGCTAAAGAAAAAGGAAATGAAAAGTTATGATTAGATAGGATAAATGATTAGATAAGGAGAGGTTGGATAAATATGATGAAATATTTGAGAAAGATAAGGGATAATGACTAAATGGATCCTCCTTTTTATAACCTGGAATTCATGAAAGAGGTTTAGATAAACAAATCATACATATATAATCAATTTAGTTATATAAACACACACACATACCCTTCATACCCTCCATTTCATACCAAATATACATAATAATTACTTTAGTCATTCATATCATTCATCTCAAACAAATATTATTAATGCATATGCTTATCATAAATTAAATGAAATAACATTAACACTTAGTACATGAAAATTAAAATAAAAAATGTAATGATCCTAAGATAAGTTACTAATTAAAACATACACACATAAGTACATACTTACACATACATACATAAAAACATATATATTCACATACATATTTAAATACATATATAAACTCATACATAAATACATATACATTCACACACATATATATTCACATACATAAATACATATTCTTTCATACACAAACATATTATAAAAACCTAAATTTCTCTAATATATACAATTAATAAAATAAAATGAAAATAAACATATAAAATATCATATAATATTAGAAACATAAAATAAAAAGAAAAGAAATAACATAAGAAATAAGAAACAATAATAATAAAAAAAAGAAAAAAACTCTCTTTCTCTTTCTCTCTCTCTCTCTCTCTCTCTCTCTCTTTCTCTCTCTTCTGCATCATCGTCGGCTGCAGGGGGGAGAAAGGAAGAGGAGAAATCAAAATAGAATAAAGAAAAATAAAAAAACAATAAAAAAATAAACCTTTCTCTCTCTCTCTCTCTCTCTTTCTCTCTCTCTCTCTCTTTCTCTCTCTTCGACGTCGCCGTCGGCTGCAGGGAGGGGAAAGAAAGAGGAGAAATCAAAATAAAATAAACAAAAATAAAAAAAGTAATAAAAAAATAAACCTTTCTCTCTCTCTCTCTCTATCTCTTTCTCTGCTACGTGTGCAGCACGCTACGCCACTGGCAGAAAGGAGAGGGAAAGAGAGGGAGAAAGAAAGGGGAAGAAGGGAAGAAATGAGGGAAGAGAAGAAAAAAAAGAAAATAGAAGAAAAGAAGAAAGGAAAAAAATGAAAGGAAAAGAAAAAAAAAAGGGAATTTGAAACTGCATCGTCAAAAATAAAAAAAAAGCAAAAAAATTTTCTTTGAATTGAATGAATTACAAAAAGCAAGAGAGATGGTCTTCTCTCTCCTCTTGCCAGAAGGACATCATAGAAATGAGTGCACAAACAACCATAGCCTAGAGCATAGAGTAAATAGAGTACCTAAAAATTAACATGAGCTTGTGAATACGACTCCCCTCCTTATATACATGAGAGTAGCCCACCATAGCCCACATTTTCCCTAAGTTAATTGAAGCATGCAGCCTACAATTACTCCACATTAACTCAACTTCTCTCAACCGAAAAAAAGGCGTGGGTTTTTTCTCCATGTATTTTCCCCAAATAATACACACAATCTCTACTCAAATTAAATATTCACTTGACTTTAGACTTTATCATCCATTTAGATTTAAATAAATGCAACCCTTCAATTCTTTTAAATTATTTATTCACTTTAGAATTAATTAAATTAAACCTATCAATTATTAAATTTAAATATATTTCCATAACCTTAGTGTTATTTAAATAATATCAATTACTAATTAACATATTTAATTAATCATTTATATTTAAAATATTTTGCTAAGGTTTCATTTAATACATTTACCCTATTTATTAACTCATTTAGAGACTAAACCTACTTAATTAACCTCTTAACCATATGTTTACCCTTAAAATAACCTTAAACCATGTTTTTAACCCTCAACTAACACAAAAACTAAGCTTCTACCCTTCCAAAACCCTCTACATTTATTAATTTAACCCTTAATTATCCTTGAAATCAAGCTTTTACCCTATAAAACATGTTCAAAACCTACATTTGACCCTTGGATACCCTTGAATTTACTTTCAAACCTTAGATAAACCCTTAACTAACCCTTAGTTTTTAATCTATACCCACAATTACATTTGAAAACACCTTTTTAAATACTTCACATCTTTGTACTGATTATCAAACTTCTTGTCGTGCAAAAATTAAAATCAAACATAAGTCAAAATTTTCATAAATTATTCCAACTTAATTTTATCAATTAATCTTTTAATTTTTAATAACGTTTTAAGAGAAATAAATTCTTTCCGACAACATGCACCTGGACGTGCACGTGTATGTGCACTTGGATGTGCACATGTACGTGCACGTGTACGTGTACCTGTATGTGTACATGTATGTGTACATGTATGTGTACGTGTATGTGTACATGTATGTGTATGTATATCTGTACGTGTATGTGTATGTGTATGTGTATGTGTATGTGTATATGTATGTGTATGCGTATGCGTATATGTATGTGTATGTGTATGTGTATGTGTATGTGTATGTGTATGTGTATGTGTATGCGGATGTTGTTGACACTCAAGGTCGAGCACAAGCATGGAAGCACATCAAGGAAGTGGACACACAAGAAGGAGCATGTAGGGAGCTCCATGAAGCACATGTTAAATTTTAAAAAGAAATCCCTATAAAAATAGTGATTTTTATCACTAAAAACCATTGTAAATACTATTTTCCAATTTTTCAACTCCTTGTTCAAGTCGAGGAGTCCTCAAGCTTGAGGAGCATTGGAAGTATCATCCTACAAATTTTCATAACTTTTAGATTCCGTTTGAGCCCCAAATAAGCCCTGGAACGTAATTTTTAACTAGGCTGGACACTAGGTATGGACAGGGGCAAAACCACTCAAAAAACTATAAAGAGGGCTGGAGAGCTCATTTTTGGGGTTAGCTTGTTAGAGATTTGAGCTCTTGTAATAGATTTCTTTTGTAATCAAAGTCCTTCCATTGTTCCACTCTTTGCTCTTACCTTGTGTGCATGTGTGTGCATGCTTGTGTGCTTTCACTCACACACTTGTGGCTTCACTTGCTCACGGTCTTCATACTGGTCCTCACGTCTCCACGGATTGACAATTATGAGGTGAATCTCCTTACATTGGTACTTGCCATTGTGCTAGAGTGACACCGAAATTTGGCACCGTTGCCGGGGAGAGAGCTTGGAGGACGAGTGTGTGATGGTAAGATGTAGAGTAGCGACATTGGAAGGTAAAAAAATCATCAATTTCTGTTTACTTTCTGATTTTTTTTCTCCATCTTCATCTTCATCACCATCTCCACCAACCTTCATCTTCTCAGATTTTCTCATCTTTTTACTATACATTCACCTCGTTTTTCATTTGTGGCTACGAGCAAGAAGCCTAGAGGGAATACAGAGTTGAAACGCTAAAGAAAGACACTTGAAACACTCTCAAAACACCCAGAAATCTGAGCAAACAGTTTTCGGCATGACACGACCTGCACCAAGTATCATGAATGTGGTGTCATGGGTTTGGAGATTGATTTTGCATCTACAGGCATATAGGAGTGACAAGGAGAACCTAAGGTACACATATTTGCAAAAGTTTTTGAATTTGGACTTTGAAAACTCTAAGTATCGGATCTGGTGGAGTTTAATCACGAAACCAAAACTCCCGTGTATCGTGATACGTGTCAAGTATCGTGTATCGTCTCCTCATGTATCAGGATACATCAAGTGTATCATGTATCGTGTATCGTCGGGTCGAGTATCGCGTATCGTGTATCACCTGAGTGTGTATCGCGATACTTCCCAAGTATCGTGTATTGCGAAGGTCGGTATTGTGTATTGCGGTAGCTCAAGTATCATGTATCGTGAAGTCCAAGTATCACCAACCTCAAGTATCATGTATCGTGTATCGTTGTCCATTAAGTATCGTGTATCATCGATCACCGGATCGTGTATCACAATACTCACTGAGTATCATGTATCACCAGAAAGGTCAGTATCGTGTATCACGGGAGCACAAGTATCGTGTATCGCCTACCCCTGGTATCATGTATTGCTCCGATACTCATCAAGTATCGTGTATCGTCTGAAACCAAGTATCATATTGCATCTCCTATGTATCATGTATCGTTTAGTTCAGATATCGTGTATCGTGGCAAGGCAAGTATCATGTATCATCTGCTTCCAAGTATCACCAATACTTCCTAAGTATCATGTATCACCTGTTCTAAAGCAATACCAGAGAGGTCCTGTTTCCCTGTTTTAACCCCCAGAACCCTAAACTAGCATAACTTTCTCATACGAAATCCCTTCGTTGTGATTTTGGGTTCGTTGGATTATTAGATATAGTATTTTGAAGTTGACCCTTAGGTGGGCGTAGGAAACCAAGGAGTCCCAAAGGATTTTGAGCAATACAAGAGAACCTTGGGACTAGAAGACAAGGCTTATGAACCTCAGATCTGGCAGACACTTAGGCGAGGATAGACAAAGCATTAGATCATCTGAGGGTAGTGTCAACTACACAACTAAGTCTTGGGCACAACAACTAAGTGGTTATCCCTACGTGCTAAGTTCCACCACAAGTGATTTAGAAATGTCTTTTAGCATGGAGAGACCCACACGTAGCTCAAGTACTGCTTATTTATAGAGACCCAATTGGAGTATATTAGGACCAACCAATTAGGTGTAGGCATCTATGAGGATGGCCTGAGGCGATCAATGGTCCAACTCAAAAGTCCAGATCAACCTTTTGGACTTGAACACCTAGTGGTCAAGTTCGAAGAGGGGTCATACATTGATAAGGAAGGAACCATGTATGTAGTGACCAACATACCAGATAGGACAGATGAATTTGGAAATATCATTCCTGAGAACGACATAGGAGACCTAGAGCAAGGAGACCTAGGACGAGAACCCAAAACTCCCAGAGGTAAGTCAGTCTTGACTAGAGTAGTCACTCCAGATTGGATCCCTCAAGACAACAAAAGCATAGAACTATTCGTGAACAGAGAAACAGAGGAAGCGTTTTGGAGATTAAAGCCAAGTCAACCTAGCCCAATAGTCACCATCTATGAGTTCAAGGATCCGGAGACACCAGGCAAAGTTGTCTATCTAGATAACACATCCGAGAAAAATGTTCTTGGTATCAGAACATGATAGGCACGCCAACACCTGGAAGGGCGAATTGATTTTCCCTCCACCAAGATCTAATGTCCCCCATGGCCTCCAAGGAGTAGGATCATTCCAGGATCATGAAACCTAGAGGGAAAGGACTATAGAGAGACCTAAGGTAAGCTTTGCACATACGGCGGGTATAGACCGATCAGGATTTGAAAATGAAAGGCATTGAAAGGGAGAGACATAGAGTACATAGGCATCAAAGAGATGAACATGATTTTCCATTGCCTAGACCCCGAGAGCACCCAAGAACCCTTAGACCCTCTCAAGTGGTTAAGGCAATGAAGAACTACTTTGATGGGTCTGGAGATCCTTATGATCATGTGGCTGAGTTCAAACAAGTGTTAAGCGCTGAACAAGTGGAGGACTTGTTCACTCAGTTCGAGGCATTTGGTTTGACTCTCAAGGGCACTGTCTTAGCTTGTCTCTAACCCCTGAGCTGTCGCAATTATCGGAACATAGTTCAGCTGCTAGAGGAATTCATTGTAGAATTTTCCAAGAGTGGCATCAGGCATAATACATCATCTTTGATCCATAGCTTCAAGCAGACACCTCAAGCAATAGTGCAACTTGCAGGAAGATGGTTCAGACAATACATAGAAAGATGCCCTATTCTCGAGTTACCCACACCAACCAAGCAAGTGGATTTTCTTTTAGATGGCTTGTTAAGCACCAAGTTGAGATCATATGTGTACTTGAAAGAGCCTAGATCCATAGAAGAGTGTGTGTGGATATATATTGACATAGAAGACAATTTGGATGAGGAGTTAGGACTGTCAAAACTCTATAAGGATTCAGACAGTTCTACTTGTCACACTTCCAGAACCTCCATGGAGATCGATGAGATAGCTGAGGAAGTTGCCAAGAAGCTAGGAGTTCAAAATAGATAAGCACCAAGGGTCACCTCATTGAAGCGATGCTACAATTGTGGAGGAGACCACATGGCTAATGTTTGTTTGATGATGGCTCAAACTCAAGGAAACTCTAATGCTCTGTATTGCACTATTGAGAGTAAATACACAAACCACATGGCTCAAGATTGTCCATACAAGAGGCATGCTATTAGATATAATTATCAGCAACCTTATCCACAGGGTAGGTATCAGAATCAATACCAACATCTATATTATAGGCCACAATAGCAATATCAGGCACTATATAGGCCATAGCCAGTCCTAGGAAACCAACCACTAGCTCCTGCCAATGTGATTCCAGTTAAGTATGTAGTGGCAGAGGAGAACCTCAATAGAGCATTGGTGCTAGTGACCCCTTTGATCTCAAAAAATGACTCTCATGCTCATAGTTTAGACTACTCCCATGAAGATAGTCCACATGGTTATTACACAGAGTCACCTAAGCCTAGTGAGGATTATCCGTATCAATATGAGACCACCTATGGAAAAAAATTAGGAGCCAGAATACTCGAGGGGGGGTATATGTCTTCTGATTTTAATGCATTTCTAGCTGAATGTGGGATAAAACACTAGTGTACAGTGCTGTATACACCTCAACAGAATGGAGTTGCTGAACAGAAGAACAGGTCACCCATGGAGATGGCGAGATGTATAGTCAAGAGTTAGGCTTTACCACATAGTTTCTAGCTTGAGGTTGTTATGTGTGCATCATATGTACTTAACAGGTGTCCCACTAAAGCGCTGCAGTCTATCACTCCATATGAGGCTTGGAATGATTGCAAGCCATCTGTTGCTCATCTGCTTGTTTTTGGTTGTTTGGCATATGCATTAGTGCCTAAACAACATTGTAGAAAATTGGATGATAAAGTAGTAAAATGTAGATTGTAAAGGCTATCGTCTATATCGTCCATAGACTAAACGCATTCTGGTTAGCCATGATGTTGTTTTTCTGAAAGATGCTATTGAGCCATTGCTTTCATGTACGAAGGAGACATCTATTGGCTCCAAAGACATTTATGATAATTTCCTACCTCTTTTTACAAGTGGACACTCTAGTGCTGGTCCTAATGAGGCAACTTTACAACCTTTGCAGGTTTCATGTGATGATGCAGATCATCCCATTATTGATGTAGATTTACATGATGCACTTGTTGATGAGAGAGCTGATATTGAGGAGGCAAAAAATATGCCAAACTTGTTGGTGTAGACTTTGTGTGAAAACAAATTAGATGCACCTCTGTCATATCGTACTCGTTCAGGCTCTCATAGTGCCTCTTTTGCATCAGATTGCTATGCTATGGCTGCATCTAGTCTCTGTGATGAGAATGAGCTTGTTTCATTTGATTAAGCACAAAATTCAAAAAATTGGATGGTTGCTATGCAATCTGAATATGATGCTATAATGAAGAATGGTACTTGGTCTTTATGTGACTTGCCTCCTGGCAAGAAGGCCATTGGAACTAAGTGGGTTTACAAGCTGAAGCATAAGCCTGATGAAACAGTTGACACGTATAAGGCTAGGCTTGTTGCAAAGGGTTATGCATAGGAAAGAGGCATTCATTTTGATGAAACCTTTGCACCTACATGTAGAATGACTACTGTTCGTAGCATCTATGCACTTGCAGCTCATCATGGTTGGAATGTACATCAATTGGACATTAAAACAACATTTTTGAATGGTGACTTGCATGAAGAAGTGTATGTTTTTCAGCCCCATGGCTTTGTCAAAAAGGCCATGAAAACCAGGTGTGCAGGTTAAGAAAGGATTTATATGGTTTGAAACAAGCACCACCTGCTTGGTATGAACAGATACATGCCTATTTGATTGCACATGGTTTTGAGAATAGTCCAATTGAAAGCACCTTATATGTTAAGCATGCTAATGATGTACTTCTGATCATTGTGGTGTATGTTGATGACATGCTGCTCACTGGTTCTCATGAGAAGCATATTGCTATTTTCAAGGCTGATTTACATGCCTCATTTGAGATGTCTGATTTGGGGCATTTGCATCATTATTTGGGCATTGAGTTTATGCACGTTGATGGTGGAATGGCTTTGTGTCGAACGAAATATATTGACACATTATTGCAGTTTTTGGCCTTGAAGACTGTAAACCTATTGCCACTCCTATGGAGATAGGTTTACGATTGAGTCTTCATGATGTTGGAGATGCATTTGATGTTGTTCTCTATCAGCAGGCTGTTGGATGCTTGATTTAATTATGCATTACTTGGCTAGATATTCAGTTTGTTGTCTCGTAGATGAGCAAGTTTATGCATTGCCTGGAGTCAAGCATTGGCAGCGGTTAAGTGCATCTTTTGCTACTTGAGTGGTACTCCACTACTTGGGTTGTTTTATCCCAAGGGGGGATCACTACCACCAGATTTGCATTCTTTTTCTAACTCTGATTGGGTTGGTTGCTATGACACTCGTGTGTCCACTAGTGGTTTTTGCTTCATGCTTGGTAGCTCATGTATCTTGGTTAAGCAAGAAGCAGCCTATTGTGGCCACTTAAGTTGTGAGGCTGAGTATAGGACAACTTTCACAGCGACTGTTGAGTGTGTGTGGCTTAGACACCTTATGGCTGATTTGGGTGTTGGTCAGTCTTCTGCCACCACCATCTTCACTGATAGTCAGAGCGCATTGGCAGTTGCGAGGAACCCTGTGTTCCATGCTCGCACTAAGCACATTGAGGTGCATTGTCATTATGTTAGGGAGAGGTTCTTTGCTAGGAGCTTGGCATATGTGACCATGCAGGAGAACATTGCAGACCTTTTCACGAAGGCTCTGCCTAGGGAGAAGTTTGAAGCTTTCCGCAAAGCTTTGGGCTTACTTCCTTTTATGGAGTGATTTCCACATAGCTTGGCACTTCCTTATACATGAGTGCCAAATCCTTGTTCACCGCATCACTCCCAAGGGGGATTTGTTGATATATTTAGGTAGTGATGTGTGTGAACACACTAGGATCACTAGGGCACTTTTTTCCCTCTTTAGGAGGATTTTTTCCCCTGGCTTGTATATACGCATACATCCCTAATGGGCTACTCATCTTCGTACATTCTCTAGTAATACATTGATTATTGTGTGTTGTGCTCCAAGCTTCTTCTTCTTCCTTGTGTTGTTCGCGTGCTCCATAGACGTCTAACTCCAACAGTCCTCAAATGTGAAATTAGTCATTGAAGTATTATATCTTAGAGTACTATTTATTGAGCCTGCTACATTTCCATGCATGTAAGGTCTTCAATCAATATATAATCTTTCATTTTTTGCATGTGTAATACCTCTACTAGCAAGAGAAGCTGCATTCAGGCATAATCCATAAGTACTTGTGCTTTGAACATAATGTGTAAGTCGATGCCAATCTCCCCATCTCTATAGGACCACAAAATGACATAAGAGTGACTTCAGAGTTTGGAGCCACATACAAATCCTCTACAATAAAGAGACCACGACCAACACAAGTGATAGTGGAGGGAGAAATCATATAGCGGTTACCCCAAAAGTTAAAAAACCTCTCCATCTAAAGGAAGTGGTCCTCTATGCCATCTTCCATATCTTCTTCTATCATATGTTTGTACTAGAGGATGATCACGAGTTGGCAATGGAGAATCTCCAACCGTTTTAGTATGTAAACCAGGAGCTAGAGGATTTCAAGAAACCTCGGTTTGTAGTTGTTAAATGACATGTCCATGATATGTACAAGGTATATTAGCATTATTATTAGGAGAACCATCATCATCATCGAGGAAATATTCATGTATATTAAGTATAATTTTATTTTGTGTATGATTTTCAAATAAAACAATGTTATTAATTTATGGAATCAATACATACTCAAGCATTATCATGTTGAAGTGGTGATGCATGCTAAAGAATACCATAATCTTCCTCATGTTTAATACATTCCAATTGTGGTCTTCGATACGTACCATGGCAAAAATTACACCAACATATAGTATGCTCTTGATAGTAAAAATCATCATAATTCCTATTGTACGACACATGTGAAGTCATTACATGGGTAGGAGGTGGTGGACTACCCTCTGATTGATCAGAATCTGATTATAGTATAACAATAAAAAAACATATATCAGTCATGTATGTATCTATCAAATATTAGAATTAAAACTTTGATATACTTATACTAAGTAGTCCTTGCATGATTAGGAGATGGTGGACTTTCCTCTGATTGATCAAAATGTGATTGTGTAGCAAAAAAAGGTACTAGATATTAATAATCTAATTATTTACATACATACACATTCACATGTGCTCATTTACACATACACACATATTCACAGATACATTGAATGACATATAAATACACATACAAAATCATAAATGTATGATATGTGTATGCGTATGGATCTGTGTCTATGTGTGTGTGTATGTTTATGTGTTGTGTATGTATGTGTGTGCATGTGTATCTATGTATGCTAATTTTGTGTATGTGTGTGTATGTGTATGTATTTATGTATGTTCATTATAAATTATTATTTTTAATAATAATATATGTATGTGTGTTTATGTATATGTGTGTGTATGTGTATGTATGTATGTGTGTGTATGTATATGTGTGTATGTGTATGTGTGTCTATGTGTATGTGTGTGTATGTGTATGTGTATGTGTATGTATGTATGTATGTGTAAGTGTATGTATATATGTGTAAGTATATGTATATATGTCTATATTTGTATGTGTGTGTATGTGTGTATGCATGTTTATAAATGTGCATGTATTTATTATGTATGTGTATGTATGTATATGTGTGTATGTGTATGTGTGTGTGTGTGTTGTTGATATATTTAGGTAGTGATGTGTGTGAACACACTAGGACCGTCGGGGCACTTTTTTCCCTCTTTAGGAGGTTTTTTTCCCCCGGCTTGTATATATGCCTATAGGCCTAAATGGGCTACTTATCTTTGTACATTCTCTAATAATAGATTCAGTATTGTGTGTTGTGCTCCAAGCTTCTTCTTCTTCCTTGTGCTATTCACGTGCTTCCGCAGACGTCTAACTCCAACAATTGGTATCAGAGCAGGTGGTCGCTTCATCTAGGGCGCCGTCGACACTCCTCCGGTTGCAGTCTCAGAATTGCATGAATTTTGGTGAGCATACTTAGCGTCTTTTCGAGATTAAAACAGCTTCGTATGTGGTGCCGAAATCGCGATTTGAGCTCGTTTCGGCCTCTGAATGCATTATCATAGCGCTTGTGCAGGCTATTTCATCTTTTTGTGCCAAAGGTATATACCAGTTTCTGCTCGCCAGTATAAGTGTCTCGAAGTCTGTTACAGGTCTAGCAGAATTCATCTGGGCAGTTCTGTTCAACTTTATATATATATATATATATATATATATATATACACACATTCCATACATGATTTTAATTGTTTATATGGTATTAATTAATGATAAAAATGTACTAATGATTTTTATTAGAGGTGATATTTAACATGTGATTTATTCTTTAATTGTACAATTTATTCATATTATATGTGTGTTTGTGTGTATATGTGTATGTATGTGCATGTAGTTGTGTGTGTAATGTACGTATGCACATGGAGGTATATATCTTTATTTATGTAAGTGTGTGTATGTGCATGTATGTGTGTGTATGTGTATGTATACATATGTATATATATGTGTGTATGTGTGTGTATATGTGTGTATGTTTATGTTTATGTGTATGTTTATGTGTATGTGTATATATGCATGTGTATGTGTATGTGTGTATATGTATGAGCATGCATGTGCATGTGCAAGTGGATGCATGTGCATGCATCTACACTTGCATGCATGTGCATGCATCGGCATTTGCATGCATGTGTATGCATCGGCATTTGCATGCATGTGCATGCATCGGCATTTGCATGCATGTGCATGCATCGGCATTTGCATGCATGTGCATGCATCTACATTTGCATGCATGTGCATGCATCTACATTTGCATGCATGTGTATGTGCATGCATGTACATAACTATGTGTTTATGTGTGTATGTGTATGTGCATGCATGCATGTCCATGCATGTGCATGTATATATGTTTGTTCATATGCATGCATGTGTAGGTGCGTGCATGCATGCATGTCCATGCATGTACATGTAGATAAGTTTGTGCATATGCATGTGTGTATGTGTATATGTATGTGTAAGTGTATGTGTGTATGTGTGTGTATGTGCATTCCCAGTAAGGAGTCAGTATATGTGTGTATCTACATGTGTATGTGTATGTGTATGTGTATAAGTATGTGTATGTGTGTGTATGTGCATGTGTGTGCATGTATGAGCATGCATATGCATGTACATGTGTATATGTGCATGTGAATGTGTAATTGTGATTATGTTAATTAATGAAAACAAAACAATTTAAATGATATACAAACAATGAAATTTGTACTTATAATAATTAGCCATATATTATGCTCGGTGAACTTCTTGAATAACTTGCAATAAAGAGAAATAGAGAGAGAGATTGAAATTGAAAGAAAAAGAGGAAGAAAGAAGGGGAGAGAGAGAGAGAGAGAGAGAGAGAGAGAGAGACAGAGAGAGAGAGAGAGAGAGATTGAGAAAAAGAGAGCTCGAGCTCATATGCGTAGTGTAGTAGATATGAACGTTGGATCACTCTTGGATGATATGCATGCAAAATGACGATCAAAGAGAGATCCAATATTTCTTTTTATTTTGGTCAAAAGCAACTATCGCATAAGTGATGTGCAGACATCGTATATGCGATCCTCTAAACATCGCATATGCAATGTTTTCATACATCGCATATGCAATTTTTTCAAACATCGCATATGCAATGTTTTTAAAGTCACATATGCAACGCTTTTTATCGTTGCATATGTGATGCTCTTAATGTGTCACATACACAACTCTCACATTAGAGACACTTCAATTAACATTGCTAACAACCTTGGAACTAGCACTGATCAGAGCATTGTTTAAACAATAGAGCGTGCTCAATGCTCGCTGTGATAAAATGCACAATCCTATAGCGAAGAAAGTGTGTCATGTCAATCATCTGTATGCCCCCATATTCCTTGTAGTGATACTTTATTTTATGAAATTTAAAGATGAACTAACTATTTACATGTTTCAAGAAGTACCTATCACTAGTAGAAAATCAAATAGGTAAAACCATAAAGAGACCAATGTTTGATGGAGGGGGAGAATACTTCTCCCACAAGTTTGATTCTTACTTGCAAGAAAGAGGAAATTAAAAGTCAGATCACAACCATACATACACCTTGCGTAGAATGGGGTAGAAGAAAAGAGGAATAGGACCATTGTGGAAGCTGCTAGGTCAATACTAAATGAAAAGAAGCTTCCAAATTACCTATGGATAGAGGCACTATCTATTATCACCTATCTTATAAACACATTTTGAAGCCTGGAATGGAAGAAGGCCAAGCTTGGATCAGTACAGGATATTTGGGTGATTGCATATATACATATACCATCACAATTACTATATGACCAATGTCTATCCCTCATGATTGTATGTACTAATGCATTTTTTGTTAGGTCCCCATTATGAAGAGAATCCAATCATGCATTACAAAATTGATGGGCACTCTAGAATATATGCACCTCATGAAAAATATACCATAACTTTATATACAACTTTGAAAGGATAGCAATGCTATGCTTGGGTGTGATAGGACTGGGAATAAATTTTCTTGGTACTTTAGAATGCTTTTTGTGGAGTGGAGAATTAAAAACTCCCCCTCCCTAGAGGCGGTCTACTCCTTTTAAAGTCTTTGTTGTTCTAGTCTAGATAAGTTCAAGTGTTTCCTAAGGACCCTTTTTTTCCCCCATTTACTAGTAAAGATTTCTCTAGAAGCTTTCTTGAATTTCCCTCTCTCTTGAAGGTCAACTTCAAAACATCATCTTAAAATCAACATATGTAGCCCAAAAAATGGATTTTTGACTAAAAAGTTATGGTAGTTTAGGTCTATTGCGAACTCTCTCGATTTCAGCTTTAAAATTTTAACCCCTTATAGTTTGAGGAAAAATGACAAAAATAGAAGATACACTTGGGTTTCATGGCACTAGGGAAAAACAATACCACTTAGGTATCAGAGACACCAACCAAGTATTGGAATACCACCTAGCTATGGATGACACCAACCAAGTATCATGATACCACTTAGATATTGGTGTTTACAGAAGCTTGCGCTTCTGCAATAGAGAAGAATGGTTGCGAGTGATTTCCTACAACAGGGGAGAGAGAGAGAGAGAGAGAGAGAGAGAGAGAGAGAGAGAGAGAGAGAGAGAGAGAGAGAGAGAGAGAGAGAGAGAGAGAGAGCCTATGTCACCATAGCCTACAACAGAACAAGAAAGTGGCTCAGCACGAATCCCAAGAACAGCAAGAACTATAAAAAAACTAACTAACAAGAAAATGAACGTCAAATGCCATGAGTGGCGACGCAAATGAAGAGAGATCTTTCATTAGACAAATGCCATATTTATACAAAAAGGTGGCCTTAAAGGCTCTTCCCACTCAATCTCTATCTCACCCTCCAAATGAACCTTAATCAATTACATAAATGAAGATGTGCCCTTGATACTGGCACGCATGGTGGACTTGAACTACCACATCCCTTGAAAAGTGATACCGCCCTCAACAAGATGAAAACTACATGGAAACCATTTATAGGCTGGGAACCTTTATACAACATGTCATTCAACCAAAGGGATACACCTAATCTTGAAGAGTGTTTCAATCCGCGAGCCTCCACATCACTCATGCCCGAGGACACCGGTTCCATCACACTCACCAAGATCAAATACATCAAGTCAAGCCCTCATATCAAGGCTAACACATATCCAAACAAAGTCTAAAAACAAGAACCCAACCCATAGATAATCTCCATGTACATCTTCATAATGCTAAAGTGATAACACCATTCTTGGAATAGAATAGTCCAACTCCATGATATATGTTCTCACAGAATTATGCACTACCCTTATGAACAATACTTGCAAACCAAAGTGCATGGTTAGACCATGGTATGGAAGGCAAGTAAGGCTCATAACATATCTAGAACTAAGTAATATGTAATGCAAAGCATAGTGCCTGGAATTGAATCCAAGGTATGCAAATACATTACACACAACTTATAGACTGCCCTCCTATATGCATACAAGTCAAATACAAGGGCCTCAATGTCTCCAAGCTTCGTCTTTTTTTTTTTTGTCATTTGGTTCCAATGCTCCAAGTAGCTTTAAGCTTGTCCGAGTAATACCACATTGCCGAAAAGGATCTAGACACATCAAACATACTTCCAAATGAGCTTTAAACACCCGTACACTCCCCACATAAAAGGATTGGCTCAGAAAGATACATGCTTAGTGATCATCAGAAAAGGTAAACATGCGTGCCATGGAATCATAAAATATTGAGGTCAAGACAAAACAATGAACGCATTTTCCCAAAATATAAAGCAAGGCACAAATGCTCATATTAACAATAGCAATTATCACTAAAACATCACGCTAAAAACAATAAGTGATGAAATATTTGAAATAAAAACGTTGAGAAACATCATCATATATGCACTCTCAGTAATAAGGATAAAAATAGAAGGTGAAACCCATATAATCATCAAGCAATCAACAAAGAAGCATGCACTAGGAATGGCTGTGAACACCAAAACATGTCAGATGCACAATAGACAACACATGAGCATATGCTGCAGTAATAGTAAAAGTGAATAGAGATGTCACGAGATGAGAGCATGACTGAAGATGTATCTTCCATTCGTCAGAGAAGCCAGAGCAGCTCTTGCAATATAATTCAAGTGGGCCCAACAAGACCAGCCACTATAGCACAAAATTTAACAATGTGAGCACCTTCCATCGTCAGAGTGCACAAGCACAGTGTGTGCAACACAAAATTATATACCGTGGCAAAAGAAAGCATGTGGAATTTCATGCAGCGAGGCATCATACTGAGTTTCTACAAACTGATTCGATGAGGTAGCATGAAGAACAGCCCTTGAAATGACCGTACGCAAACCGCAATCAAGTGAGGATTACACACTATAGCAACATAGGAATTCATCCATGTCCATAGATACAGAGACGAATATTTGCGAGACAACGCGATTAAGCAACAACAAACATCAAGTTGATATGCATCGTATGTAACCGTAGATTCAAAAAATGCAAGATACTAGCAAAACTGACATATGAGAGCATCACTTCATCACTTATGCTTATACTACATCACGTGCCAAACAACAGTCGGTAGAGCCAAGGGAGGGTCGACTGAGGTCGGCGCCAGTGTTTACAGAAGCTTGCACTTCTGCAACAGAGAAGAATGGCTGCGAATGATTTCCTGCAACAGGAGAGAGAGAGAGAGAGAGAGAGAGAGAGAGAGAGAGAGAGAGAGAGAGAGAGAGAGAGAGAGAGAGAGAGAGAGAGAGAGAGAGAGAGAGAGAGAGAGCCTACGTCGCCATAGCCTACAACAGAACAAGAAAGTGGCTCAGCACGAATCCCAAGAACAGCAAGAACTATAAAAAAAACTAACTAACAAGAAAATGAACGTCAAATGCCATGAGTGGCGATGCAAATGAAGAGAGTTCTTTCATTAGACAAAGGCCATATTTATACAAAAAGGTGGCCTTAAAGGCTCTTCCCACTCAATCTCTATCTCACCCTCCAAATGAACTTTAATCAATTACATAAATGAAGATGTGCCCTTGACACTGGGTGCCAGTGTTAGGCCGCCAGAATGGATTGCATTTTTCATATATTGCACGCACCGAAAGGACATAGCGAATAGTTGTAACTTTTTATCCATTAATGAAAGGGTATTACGGTGTTCTTCGGCGAGAGAAGGGTTTGCCAGACTGTCTGTCTAGGTGATCGTGTGGAGACGCTGTGTTGCAGACTTGCGGATATCTTGAGTACTGTTACTCTGTTCTTGTTGAATTGCAGTAACTCATTATTAACACAGTAACGTTGTCTTATCATTAATAAGTTTGTACGACGTTGTGCTTGATAATTTGTGCGCTAATATACCGTGTAATGATAAGTTGTTGCCCTCGAAGTATAAGTTGTTGTCTAGTTGAATAGTTAATTTGGGAAAATTACATAAAGGGCCTCTGCACTGTCACACCCCTAACCATCCCCAAGAACCCAAAACGAGATTAAAAGCGACTTGACAGAAGTGCTTTTAACACTGGCGCCGTCTGTGGGAAGATGGAAAATTGGGAATAATCAGTAAGTGGAGAATAGTAACCGCTAATTGAAGAAGTGATATATGCCGGTTACTCGATCCTATCCAAAGTATAGGAGAGATCAACATCCTGGGCAGTTCCAAATTTATTAGGGACACCCTCGGGTGGTAGAAGTGCAGGCCAGTTAAGTCTAGTTGCAGAAGGATCGGAGCCAGTCCGTAGCGATTCCAGTGCTAGTTCGGTGACACATGATGAGATTCCGGTGAATTCCGATGTGAATCCGGTGCCTTTTGGAGAAGGTACAGTGACTTCTGGGTGTATAGAGACGTAGTGCGGAGTTAGTCCGACACTATCTGGTCAGAATTCGACCATTTTTGGTGATAAAGTTGTGTTACCAAGTGAGACCATTTCCGGTGAAAGGGTAACCTGGTTCATTGAAGGTTCGACAAGTTCCGGTGGAAGTTCGGTACCATTTGGTGGGAATTTGAAATTTTTCAGTGATAGTGTGGTGCTGCCTGGTGGACCCTTACTACATTCACCACTTTTAGGGGCAAGCTTACCTAATTTCAATACCAAAGCCGAGGACAAGCTATCTGATTTGGAGATAAGTAAGAGATTCAACGACCTTTTTGAACCGGCAGGAGAGGAGGCTATTAATACAGATTTTGAAGGACAAGAGACACCCCCTCAACATACAGATAACAACAATACTACCCACAATAGCACCATGAGTGGTTCACAGTCACAGCAGCAAACACCCCCACAGCCGCAACCGCAGTTTCAGCAGCAGCAACAGCAGCAGCCACATCCAATCATTCCACCTCAACCGATTCCAACCGGAGTGATATATACAAAATTTGGTGGATTTCTTGGAGATGGCCCCGACACACATGTCCGCACATTCGAGAAGAGTTATGCAATGTTGAATCATCCACTGGATCCGGTGTACAAGGCCATTGTATTTCAGGCCACATTGGTTAATGAAGCAGCAAGGTGGTTGACTGAATATGATATCAACCATTTCGGTAACTATGATGATGCGAGAAACGCGTTCTTATAGAGGTTTCGTTTGAAGAAGAACCTTGCAGAAATCTTTGACTATTTGCAGAACAATCGACAGAAACCACACCAGCGTGTTCATGCGACATTGTTCAGAACGCATTTGCGACAGCTGCCTTCGGCACATGCCAATCTGCCCGATGATGTCATAACACAATGGTTCATTAACGGACTGAATCCACAGTTACGACAAATCATGATCATTCGCTGTGTGGACGGAATGACATTGGACGCAGTAATTGCGATGGCCTTACAGTTGGAGGACAAAGTTGGAGGTTTTATGGAGGACCTGGAATGGTTGAAAGCAAGTAAGAACGTAGCTGATGATTCGTCCAAACAGGTGTATTGTACTAAGTGCAAGAATCCAGGTCACACCAGTTCTACATGTGCCCTCAACTAGATGTATTGTGCCATCTGTAACACAACAGGACACTCAACAGAAACATGTCCATATAATGCAAAGGTGTAGGGTGGAGCGACCGTAAATGCTATCATATAGGAAACAAGGCAGCCAGCCACCCATTACGTGCCATCATAGTTGCGACCTAACTATTGAGGACCACGAAGTAACAAATTTAATCAAAATCGATGGCAGGTAGGTACATCGGCGGAAGGCACCTCTCTCCCACCCCTCGATGTCATTTTTGTGGTGAGGTTGGCCATATCCGTAGATTTTGCAAGGAAGCAGCAGAGTACGACAAAAGGAAGAAGGAACGATAAAATCCGATGACTAACATGGTTTATATTTCCCCAATTGAGTCACAAGCAGCCGTAGTTCAGACAAGATCAGGTAAACAGTTGCAACCAGCAGCTGAAGTGTTCGAGCCTGGAATTTGTGAGCAGCAGTGGATGTTTGCACAGGCTAGTCAATGGACAGTTAAGGAGCCGACTGTGTTTCCTGATCCCATTTCGGTAACAGAGGCCCCTCTCCCACAAGCAAGATTGAATGAACATAATTCTTCCCCAACAACATTAGAATCACCACCAGAATCGGTGATAACCACAGCCCAAATAGATCAGGTATGGGACGTCCTATCTAAGGCTTCAATCACACTCCCTTTGGGACAGTTGCTCGCCTTAGTTCCAGGAGTAAGACAACAATTCCAATAGCAGGTTAGTCCCGGATCTTCATGTACTCCGACGACCGCGACCATACAACCGGAGTGGGATTCTACGGTGGATCATTCAGTCCCATTGATCACCGTCTGGTATAAAAACCAGAAGATTACCCAAGTTTTAATTGATGGCGGGTTTGGTGTGAATATTGCAACAGCCGCACTCTACAAGAAATTGGGTTGGACCCAAATTGAACCCATACAATTTTTTGTGCGAATGGAAGACCAATCTCGAGTCCATCCGGTGGGACTAGTACGTAATATTCCTATCACCTTGCAAGGAACCACATTTAAAATGACTTTTGTAGTCATAGACTTACCAGAATCTAGCCTCGACTACAACTTACTCTTCGGTCGACCATGGTTAAAGCAAGCCAAATTTGTACAGGATTGGTCCGCTCAAGAGTTAATTTTCAAAGACAATCACTGGAAATACGTAGTTACACTGGACGCTATGCAACCCTATGATTTACACGCACGGCCATCTGTAGCAGAGCCAGTCCATATGTTTGATGGGCTATCCGATGATGAGGAAGAGGCTTTCCTTAAGACCAATAAGGACCTTATCCCATTAGGTACTATAGATTTACAGGCGGTAGCAGATCATTGGAGTCCGACAGCTTGTACGGTCGTACCAATGATCGGAGAAGCAGAAGTAGATGATGATATAACTATGGAAGAAGCGACTTTACAACAATTGTTGCAGCCAGCTGATGATTTGTTAAAGCCTCGGCAGTTCTACGTACCGGAAGATCAGTTGGTAACATACAATTTGGGAGACACGGTCAACCCAAGACCAGTCAAAATTAGGGCCGGATTAGTAGAGAAATTTCAAGATGATTTGGTACAACTTCTTCGTGAATTCTTAGATGTTTTTGCTTGGGACTACAGAGACATGAAGGGCCTTGACCCAACAATTTATCAACATAGAGTGGTACTCAAACCGGATGTGAAACCCATTAAACAACCTAGTTATAGGATGAATCCTCATTATGCGGCACAAGTGAAGGCTGAACTTGATCGTTTATTGAAGGTGGGATTTATTGTGCCAATTGAGCATGCTAAGTGGATATCTCCAATGGTGATCGTCCCGAAGAAAAATAAACAGTTGTGTATTTGTGTCGACTACCGGAAACTCAATGCTGCCACTGTACCGGATCCGTTCCCTCTCCCCTTTCTAGATACAATGCTCGACAGGGTAGCAGGTCAAAATGTATTCTTTTTTGGATGGTTACAGTGGATACAATCAAGTGAGGATGGCAGAACAGGACATACCGAAGACAGCTTTTATCACGAACTGGGGTGTCTATGCTTGTACCGTAATGTGGTTCGGTTTACGGAATGCCCCAAGTACATTCCAAAGATGTATGCAGGAAGTCTTTTCACCCTACTTGACCACGTTTATGCAAGTATATTTGGATGATTTTTCCTTATTTGGAACCACTTCTGCGCACCTGTATCATTTATGGTGCTGCTTTGAAAAATGCCGAGAGTATCAATTATGTTTGAATCCTACCAAATCAGTTTCTACGGTCTCCTGTGGTAAACTGCTTGGTCATATCATTTCTAAACACGGAATACAGGTCAATCCGGATAAAGTAGCCGCCGTGTTGGAGGCACCTGTCCCAAAAACACCAAAAGAAGTTATGCACTTTCTTGGTCAAATCCGATGGCATGGCAGACATTTACAGTGGTTAGCTCATTTAGCGACACCACTTAATCGGCTTATGACCAGCACTCCACGGAAGTACGAATGGACTCAGGAGTGCCAAAGTGCATTTGATCGGTTGAAGGTTTTATTAACGTAGGCACCAATCCTGCAACCACCTGATTGGGATCAACCGTTCCATGTCTTCGTGGATGCGTCAGATATTACGATTGGTAGTGTCCTCATGCAACAAATTGACAAATGGTTTCAGCTTGTGTACTATGTGAGCCGCCAATTAGCTCCTGCAGAGAAAAATTACTCTGTGATAGAACGAGAATGTCTTGGATTGGTATACTCTGTTAAGAAATTTCGGCATTACTTGTTGGGCCGTAAATTTACCTTCCATGTGGATCATGCCACACTGGTGTATTTGGTTCGACAGCAACATTTAGGTGGTAGATTGGGCAGATGGGTTTTACTATTACAGGAGTACGATTATGAAGTTATTCATCAACCCGACACAACACATGCCTTGGCAGATTTTCTATCTCGATTGGATTCCGATGAGTCTTCGGTAGGGGTTGATGACACTACACCGGCAATTTATGTTACCAAGACAACTTCTGAAGACTCTGCAAAACCTCCTGTTGCTCCTACATACTATGATACGTTAATGAATTTCCTTAATGAAGGATGTCTTCCTCCTAATACTTCCCCTGCTTTGCACCGAAAAATTGCAGTCTATAGTCGACGCTTCCGGTTGATTGTGGGTCAACTGTATTACATAGATCATACTCGTGTTTTACTTAGATGCATTCTTCCACATGAAGCGGAATCAGTTATTGCCATGGCTCATTCATTACCCTCTGGAGGACACTTCGCAGCTGATCTTACTCACCGTAAAATTCTTCAAAGTGGGCTATGGTGGCCTACAATGTATAGAGAGGTGGTTCAGTTTGTGTAGCAGTGTGATGCCTATGAACGGTCTGGTTGCAGCGACACTTCTTTCCTCTTCAACCTGTCTTACCTTTGGAACCCTTCCAGAAGTGGGATCTAGATTTTATTGGCCAAATAACACCACCAACGACCCTCACCAACACTTGATATATATTGACTTGTACAGATTATGCCACTAGGTGGGCAAAAGATTGGCCTTTACATTCTGCCACAGCTGTTTCGGTGGCCAAATGTTTGATGAAAGATGTCTTCCCACGATATGGGTTACCTCTCAAGCTAGTGACGGACCAAGGAACACATTTTGCCAACAACTTAATGCAAGTGCTTACTCAAACTTTTCAGATTATGCTTCGCAAATTGATCTTGGAATGTCCGAAACGTTGGGACCAACTCTTACCTACAGTTTTGTGGGCTTACCGGACCACATACAAAGTGGCTACCGGAATGACTCCGTTTAAACTCGCTTATGGCCTTGAAGCTATTGCGCCAATGGAAGTAGTGGTACCAAGTCTGCGCGTTGCATTATCTCAGAAATTGCTGCCAAAAGAATCTTTTCCATTTCGGTCGGATACGCTTTGCTCATTGGATGAACAACGCTGGGAAAGTTTCCTGATTCTTCAAGAAGTTCAACTTCGTCAAGCCCGTACTCATGACCGTTTTCTCAAGACCCCTGTTTTTATGGTTGGCCAACTTGTTTTATTCTATAATGCTAAAGCAAACAGATCTGCTGGAAAATTTAAGTTACGGTGGTTCCGTCCATACTGGATTGCTGAACAAGTGGGACCAGTAACTTTTTCGATTGGAGACCTTAACAGGTGTTCTCTTGCCAAAAGTGATTAATGGTTCTAAGCTTCATCCATATCAGTGGTCATCTGATAACCGCTGACGTGTACGTACTCTTTTTCGAGTGTCACTTGTTTTTCTTTTTCTCCCCGTATTTCGGTTGACCACTGACCATAATCTCCTCGTTTTGGTATCTAACTATGATTAAACGCTGCCCTGTGTTACTATTTCTGATCATGCATGCATGCCGTAGTCATGAAGGATATCTCGCCAATACTGCGCGATGATTAGGGTTTTTGCCGCTTAATGTTGTCCGTGTTCTTACTTAATCTTGTTCTTTCCACTAATAATCGCTATTGTGTTTGTGTGATTGTGCGTTCTTTGTATTCTGTGTTCTCGTGTTTACTTGTGCACCATGGAAGCAGTCGCAAATGTCGCAATCTTCCGTGTAGGCCTCAATCGAGAAGTGAGTGAGTATTTGCGCACCCGTGGTCTGTTGGCCTTCGCTGAATTGCCTTGGCATTTAGTGGAGTGTCATCCATTCCATGCGCAGATCATTTCTGCCATCGCCGCCACACCTGCTACAGAGGAGTGTGAGGCCATTGCTTGTTTACCATCCCGTGTAGTCATTACTTTAGCCACATTTACTGAAGCTTTTCGACTCCCTCGGGAAAGATTTGAGAATGGTCCACTTCTTTTCGTGGCAACCATGAAAGAATTGTTCCCCCGGCACTCATCTAATGAGTATGCTATTTTGTGTAGACCTGAACCAGAGCATACAACTCTGCAGTTTTTGGTAGCCACCCTGAATTTACAGAAACGCACATATGGTATTTCTCGACCATTCTATTCGATGATAGATACTACGTCCCCTGAGCCTGTAAATTTCACGTCTTTCTTTTTCCGGCGTATTCACCGTAACTGCGTGAAGATTATCAAACAAGTCACTAAGGGTGACCTTCCTCGTTCCCGTCTACCCCATATCCTCACCTTCCTCTTTCTGCCAATTCATGCCGCGCAACCTCCTCCAACCGCTCCCTTCTTGTTACATGAAGAATCTACTCAAATGCTTGACGACGAGGATGATGACAATGAAGATCTTCTTCAACTTTTTCATCGAAAATGCAGATGCGTTAGCCCCTCTGAAAGTCAAGTGCACGGATCCACTGTCGTTCATGAAACTGACGTCTTCCACGACACTGCCACTTCCCTCCATGTCGAATCATCAATTCCCTCTTCTCCAGTCAAGCAGCAGGAACAAGACGCGCGCATGGAAGAATCCGAAGAAGTATCTTCTCGGGAGGATTCTCATCAGCAGGATGAGGAAACTCTGAAGGAAATGGTAGCCGAAATCATCACAGAAGTGATTTCCAATGCTGAGGTCGTGATCGAACAAGCTGAGGTGACAAATCAAAATACAATCGGACTAATCCTGATGCTGAATACCCTTATTCCCCTTCCTCCACCAACTAACCCTGTTGAGTCCGTTGCAGTGCGTACTAGTGCAATCGCCAATATAATTCCTGAAGCACCCACTCCTCCATCCTCTTCTCCCGATTACTCTCCACCACCCTCCTCTCATCTGTTTTCCACCTCTTCATCCCAACCACTTCCTGCTATTCCTCCTCCGCCCGTTATGTTCAGCGAATTAGAAGCTATGGATCACCTCGTGATCCAGTTTTCCCAGCAATTACCTCTTCAATTGAAACTGGCAACTGAGAATATCCGGCAAGAATTGCAAGGCAAAGTCGATTTGCTAGAAGCAGATATTGCCCCGTTACAGGAAGAAGCAAATGCGGTCAATGCAAAAAACCATGCCCTATAGGTTCAGCTTCAACAACTTCATGCCCGGATCGCAGAGCAGGACAACCTTATTGCCCAACGCGATGTAGCACTTGCTGAGTTAAATCAATCAGTACATGATAAGGAAGATGCTCGGGTTTCTCTCGGCAATCTCTTAGAAGAAACCTATGCGGATCTTGAGCTGGTGACCCAAAAAGGACAAGAAATGGCTGATCTAGCCATGCAGAACACTGAAGAATTAAAGATGGTGTCCGCCGAACTTCACGAGAAGTGTCGTGACTTGGATGCATAGACCCTCTAGACGATTCAACTCAAGAAGGAGATGGAAGGAATCATGAAAGAAAGGGATGCGTATTACAAAACCATCCAATATTAAGCTCAGGAGCTCGAACGCAGAGAAAAGCAGTTGGGATTTCAAGGAGAAAGATTGTCCAGAGTTGATGGTCAAATTGCTGATATGAAGGTCATATGAGATGCGGCCATAGCCAACGGATTCTATTTACAAGAAGCATTTTTGCATACGTAGACCAATGCACTGATGAGTCAAGTTATTGCGACAAGTTGAGTTAGAACCGACGCACAACTGGTAGAGCCAGACACATTGAAGGTTATGCTCGATTCCCTGAAACAAAAGATCACCCGAACATTTAAATTAGCCATAACTATGTACATACAAGGCATAGTTGATGAGCCTTAGTTTTATTTTTCTTTGCGGGTTCGAGTCCACCGTGCGTGCCTGTGCTAGGCCACCAGAATGGATTGTATTTTTCATATACCGCACGCACCGAAAGGGCGTAGCAAATAGTTGTAACTTTTTATCCATTAATGAAAGGGCATTACGGTGTTCTTCGGCGAGAGACGGGTTCGCCAGACTATTTGTCTGGGCGACCGTGCAGAGACGCTGTGTTGCAGACTTACGGATATCTTGAGTACTGTTACTCTGTTCTTGTTGAATTGCAGTAACTCATTATTAACACAGTAACATTGTCTTATCATTAATAAGTTTGTGCAACGTTGTGCTTGATAATTTGTGCACTAATATACCGTGTAATGATAAATTGTTGCCTTGGAAGTATAAGTTGCAGTCTAGTTGAATAGTTAATTTGGGAAAATTACATAAAGGGCCTCTGCACTGTCAGACCCCTAACCATCCCCAAGAACCCGAAACGAGATTAAAAGCGACTTGACAAAAGTTCTTTTAGGCCGTCGGAATGGATTGTATTTTTCATATATCGCATGCACCGAAAGGGCGTAGCAAATAGTTGTAACTTTTTATCCATTAATGAAAGGGCATTACGGTGTTCTTTCACGAGAGACGGGTTCGCCAGACTGTCTATCTGGGCGACCGTGCGAAGACGCTGTGTTGCAGACTTGCGGATATCTTGAGTACTGTTACTCTGTTCTTCTTGAATTGCAGTAACTCATTATTAACACAGTAACGTTGTCTTATCATTAATAAGTTTGTGCGACGTTGTGCATGATAATTTGTGCGCTAATATCGTGTAATGATAAGTTGTTGCCCTGGAAGTATAAGTTGCTGTCTAGTTGAATAGTTAATTTGGGAAAATTACATAAAGGGCCTCTGCACTGTCAGACCCCTAACCATCCGCAAGAACTCGAAACGAGATTAAAAGCAACTTGACAGAAGTGCTTTTAACACTGGTGCCGTCTGTGGGAAGATGGAAAATTGGGAATAATGAGTAAGTGGAGAATAGTAATCGCGAATTGAAGAAGTGATATATGCCAGTTACTCGTTCTGGCGAGTCCTATCCAAAGTATAGGAGAGATCAACATCCCCGGGAAGTTCCAAATTTATTAGGGACACCCTCTGGTGGTAGAAGTGCAGGCCAGTTAAGTCCAATTGCAGAAGGATCGGAGCCAGTCTGTAGCGTTTCAGGTGCTAGTTCGATGACACATGATGAGATTTTGGTGAATTCAGTGCCTTTTGGAGAAGGTACAATGACTTCTGGGTGTACAGAGATGCAGTGCGGAGTTAGTCCGACACTATCTGGTCAGAATTCAACCATTTTCAGTGATAAATTTGTGTTACCAAGTGAGACCATTTCTGGTGAAAGGGTAACATGGTTCGGTGAAGGTTCGACAAGTTCCGGTGGAAGTTCGGTACCATTTGGTGGGAATTTGAAATTTTTCGGTGATAGTGTGGTGCTGCCTGGTGGACCCCTACTCTGTTCACCACTTTTTGGGGAAAGCTTACCTAATTTTGATACCAAAGCCAAGGACAGGCTATTTGATTTGGAGATAAGTAAGAGATTCAACGACCTTTTTGAACCGACAGGAGAGCAGGCTGTTAATACAGATTCTGAAGGACAAGAGACACCCCCTCAACATACAGATAACAACAATACTACCCACAATAGCACCATGAGTGGTTCACAGTCACAACAGCAAACACCCCCACAACCGCAACCGCAGTTTCAGCAGCATCAACAATAGCAGCCACAGCCAATCATTTCCCCTCGACCGATTCCAACCGGAGTGACATATACAAAATTCGGTGGATTTCCGGGAGATTACCCCGATGCACATGTCCGCACATTCGAGATCAGTTATGCAGTGTTGAATCATCCACCAGATCCGACGTACAAGGCCATTGTATTTCAGGCCACATTGGTTAATGAAGTAGCAAGGCGGTTGACTGAATATGATATCAATCATTTCGGTAACTATGATGATGTGAGAAACGCTTTCTTACAGAGGTTTCGTTTGAAGAAGAACCCTGCAGAAATCTTTGACTATTTGCAGAACAATCGCGAGTATGCGACATTGTTCAGAACGCATTTGCGGCAGCTGCCTCTGGCACATGCCAATCTACCCGATGATGTCATAACACAATGGTTCATTAATGGACTGAATCCACAGTTACGAAAAATTATGATCATTCGCTGTGTGGGCGGAATGATATTGGATGCAATAATTGCGATGGCCTTACAATTGGAGCACAAAGTTGGAGGTTTTACGGAGGACCTGGAATGGTTGAAAGCAAGTAAGAACGTAGCTGATGATTCATTCAAACAGGTGTATTATGCTAAGCGCAAGAATCCAGGTCATACTAGTTCTACATGTGCCCTCAACCAGATGTATTGTGCTATCTGTAACACAACAGGACACTCAACAGAAACATGTGCATATAATGCAAAGGTGCAGGGTAGGGCGGTCGTAAATGCTATCATACAGGAACCAGGGAAGCCAGCCACCCATTACATGCCACCACACTTGCGACCTAACCAACAACAGGGATACCGGAACTATCGAGGACCGCAAAGTAACAACTTTAATCAAAATCGATGGCATGTAGGTACATCGGCGGAAGGCACCTCTCTCCCACCCCCTCGATGTCATTTTTGTGGCGAGGTTGGCCATATCTGTAGATTTTGCAAGGAAGCAGCAGAGTACGACAAAAGGAAGAAGGAACGAAAAAATCCGATGACTAACATGGTTTATATTTCCCCAATTGAGTCACAAGCAGCCGTAGTTCAGACAAGATCAGGTAAACAGTTGCAACCAGCAGCTGAAGTGTTCGAGCCTGGAATTCGTGAGCAACAACGGATGTTTGCACAGTTTAGTCAATGGACAGCTAAGGAGCCGACTGTGTTTCTTAATCCCATTCCGGTAACACAGGCCCCTCTGCCACAAGCAAGATTGAATGAACAAAATTCTTCCCCAACAACATTAGAATCACCACCAGAATAGGTGATAACCACAACCCAAACAGATCAGGTATGGGACGTCCTATCTAAGGCTTTAATCACACTCCCTCTGGGACAGTTGCTCGCCTTAGTTCCAGGAGTAAGACAACAATTCCAATAGCAGGTTAGTCCCGGATCTTCATGTACTCCGGCGACCGCGACCATACAACTGGAGATGGATTCTACGGTGGATCATTCAGTCCCATTGATCACCGTCTGGTATAAAAACCAGAAGATTACCCAAGTTTTAATTGATGGTAGGTTTGGTGTGAATATTGCAACAGCCGCACTCTACAAGACATTGGGTTGGACCCAAATTGAACCCGTAAAATTTTTTGTGCGAATGGCAGACCAATCTCGAGTCCATCCGATGGGACTAGTACGTAATATTCCTATCACCTTGCAGGGAACCACATTTAAAATGACTTTTGTAGTCCTAGACTTACCAGGATCCAGCCTTGACTACAACTTACTCTTCGGTCAACCATGGTTAAAGCAAGCCAAAGTTGTACAGGATTGGTCCGCTCAAGAGTTAATTTTCAAAGACAAGCACCGGAAATACGTAGTTACACTCGACGCTATGCAACCCTGTGATTTACACGCATGGCCATATGTAGCAGAGCCAATCCATATGTTGGATGGGCTATCGGATGATGAGGAAGAGGCTTTCCTTAAGACCAATAAGGACCTTATCCCATTAGGTACTGTAGATTTACAGGTAGTAGCAGATCACTGGAGTCCGGCATCTTGTACGGTCGTACCAATGACCGGAGAAGCAGAAGCAGATGATGATATAACTATGGAAGAAGCGACTTTACAACAATTGTTGCATCCAGCTGATGATTTGGTAAAGCCTCGGCAGTTCTACATACCGGAAGATGAGTTGGTAACATACAATGTGGGAGACACGGTCAACTCGAGACCAGTCAAAATTAGGGCCAGATTAGAAGAGAAATTTTAAGATGATTTGGTACAACTTCTTCGTGAATTCTTAGATGTTTTCGCTTGGGACTACAAAGACATGAAGGGCCTTAACCCAAGGATTTATCAACATAGAGTGGTACTCAAACCGAATGCAAAACCCATTAAACAACCTAGTTATAGGATGAATCCTAATTATGCGGCACAGGTGAAGGCTGAACTTGATCATTTATTGAAGGTGGGATTTATTGTGCCAATTGAGCATAAGGATGTCTTCCTCCTAATACTCCCCCTGCTCTGCACCGAAAAATTGTAGTTTATAGTCGACGCTTCCGGTTGATTGTGGGTCAACTGTATTACATAGATCATACTAGTGTTTTACTTAGATGCATTCTTCCACATGAAGCGGAATCAGTTATTGACATGGCTCATTCATTACCCTCTGGAGGACACTTCGCAGTTGATCTTAATCACCCTAAAATTCTTCAAAGTGGGCTATGGTGGCCTACAATGTACAGAGAGGTGGTTCAGTTTGTGCAGCAGTGTGATGCCTATCAACGGTATGGACAACCCTTGCAGCGACACTTCTTTCCTCTTCAACTTGTCTTACCTTTGGAACCCTTCCAGAAGTGGGCTCTAGATTTTATTGTCCCAATAACACCACCAGCAATCCTCACCAACACTCGATATATATTGACTTGTACAGATTATGCCACTAGGTGGGCAGAAGTTTGGCCTTTACGTTTTGCCACAGCTGTTTCGGTGGCCAAATGTTTGATGAAAGATGTCTTCCCGCGATATGGGTTACCTCTGGAGCTAGTGATGGACCAAGGAACACATTTTGCAAACAACTTAATGCAAGTGCTGACTCAAACTTTTCAGATTATGCATAAATTCAGCTCACCGTACTGTCCACGTGCTAATGGTCTGGCTGAAAGTACTAATAAGACTCTGTTGAATATGCTTCGCAAATTGATCTTGGAATGTCTGGAACATTGGGACCAGCTCTTACCTGCAATTTTGTGGGCTTACCGTACCACGTACAAAGTGGCTACCGAAATGACTCCGTTTAAACTCGCTTATGGCCTTGAAGCTATTGCACCAATGGAAGTAGTGGTACCAAGTCTGCACGTTGCATTATCTCACAAATTGTTGCCCAAAGAATCTTTTCCATTTCGTTTGGATACGCTTCACTCATTGGATGAACAACGCTGGGAAAGTTTCCTGATTCTTCAAGAAGTTCAGCTTCGACAAGCCCGCACTCATGATCGTTTTCTCAAGACCCCTATTTTTACAGTTGGCCAACTTATTTTATTCTATAATGCTAAATCAAACAGATCTGCTGGAAAATTTAAGTTACGGTGATTCGGTCCATACCGGATTGCTGAACAAGTGGGACCAGCAACTTTTCGATTGGCGACCTTAACAGGTGTTCTCCTTCCAAAAGTAATTAATGGTTCTAAGCTTCATCCATATCACCAGTCGTTTGATAACCATTGACATGTACTTACTCTTTTTCGAGTGTCACTTGTTTTTCTTTTTCTCCCCATATTTTGGTTGATCACTGATCGTAATCTCCTCGTTTTGGTATCTAACTATGATTGAATGCCGCTTTGTGTTACTGTTTCTGATCATGCATGCATGCCGTAGTCATGAAGGATATCTCGCCAATACTGTGTGATGATTAGGATTTTTGCCGCCTAATGTTGTCCGTGTTCTTACTTAATCTTGTTCTTTCCACTGATAATCGCTATTGTGTTTGTGTGATTGTGCATTCTTTGTATTCTGTGTTCTCGTGTTTACTTGTGCGCCATGGAAGCACTCACGAATGTCGCAATCTTCCGTGTAGGCCTCACTCTAGAAGTGAGTTAGTATTTGCGCACCCGTGGTCTATTGGCCTTCGCTAAATTGCCTTGGCATTCAGTGGAGTGTCATCCATTCCATGCGCAGATCATTTCTGCATTCGCTGCCACACCTGCTACAGAGCAGTGTTGGCCCATTGCTTGTTTACCATCTCGTGTAGTCATTACTTTAGCTACGTTTGCTGAAGCTTTTCGACTCCCTCGGGAAGGATTGGAGAATGGTCCACTTCTTTTCGTGGCAACTATGAAAGAATTGTTCCCCCGGCACTCATCTAATGAGTATGCTATTTTGTGTAGACCTGAACCAGAGCGTACAGCTCTGCAGTTTTTGGTTGCCACCCTGAATTTACAGAAACGCACATATGGTATTTCTCAACCATTCTATTCGATGATAGATACTGCATCCCGTGAGCCTGTAAATTTCACGTCTTTCTTTTTCCGGTGTATTCACCGTGACTACGTGACGGTTATCAAACAAGTCACTAAGGGTGACCTTCCTCGTTCCCGTCTACCCCATATCCTCACCTTCCTCTTTCCGGCGATTCAAGCCACGCAACCTCCTCCAACCGCTCCCTTCTTGTTACATGAAGAATCTACTCAAATGCTTGAGGACGAGGATGACGACGATGAAGATCGTCTTCAACTTTTTCGACGAAAATGCAGATGTGTTAGCCCCTCTGAAAGTCAGGTGCAGGGACCACTGCCGGTCATGAAATTGACGTCTTCCACGACACTGCCACTTCCCTCCATGTCGAATCATCAGTTCCCTCTTCTCCACTTAAGCAGCATGAACAAGACGCGCGCATGGAAGAATCCGAAGAAGTATCTTCTCGGAAGGATTCTCATCAGCAGGATGAGGAAACTGTGAAGGAAATGGTAGTCAAAATCATCACAGAAGTGATTTCCAATGCTGAGGTCATGATCAAACAAGCTGAGGTGACAAATCAAAATACAACCGGACTAATCCTGATGCCGAATACCCTTATTCCCCTTCCTCCACCAACTAACCCTGTTGAGTCCGTTGCAGTGTGTACTAGTGCAATCGCCAATATAATTCCTGAAGCACCCACTCCTCCATCCTCTTCTCCCGATTACTCTCCACCACCCTCTCTTCATCTGTTTTCCGCCTCTTCATCCCAACCACTTCCTGCTATTCCTCCTCCGGCCGTTATGTTCAGCGAATTAGAAGCTATGGGTCGCCTCCTGATCCAGTTTTCCCAGTAATTACCTCTTCAATTGAAACTGGCAACTGAGAATATCCGGCAAGAATTGCAAGGCAAAGTCGATTTGCTAGAAGCGGATATTGCCCCATTACAGGAAGAAGCAAATGCGATCAAGGCAGAAAACCATGCCCTGCACGTTCAGCTTCAACAACTTCACGCCCGGATCGTAGAGCAGGACAACCTGATTGCCCAACGCGATGCAGCACTTGGTGAGTTAAATGAGTTAGTACAGGATAAGGAAGATGCTCGGGTTGCTCTCGACAATCTCTTAGAAGAAACCCGTGCGGATCTTGAGCTGGTGACCCAAAAAGGATAGGAAATGGCTGATCTAGCCATGCAGAACACTGAAGAATTAAAGACAGTGTCCGTCGAACTTCACCAGAAGTGTCGTGACTTGGATGCACAGACCCTCCGGATGATTCAACTCAAGAAGGAGATGGAAAGAATCATGAAAGAAAGGGATGGGTATTACAAAACTATCCAATATCAAGCTCAGGAGCTGGAACACAGAGAAAAGCAGTTTGGATTTCAAGCAAAAAGATTGTCCAGAGTTGATGGTCAAATTGCTAATATGAAGGTCAGACGAGATGCGGCCATAGCCAACGAATTCTATTTACAAGAAGCATTTTTGCAGACGCAGACCGATGCACTGATGAGTCAAGTTATTATGGCAAGTTCAGTTAGAACCGACGCACAACTGGTAGAGCCAGACACATTGAAGGTTATGCTGGATTCCCTGAAACAAAAGATCACGCGAACATTTAAATTAGCCAGAACTATGTACATACAAGGCATAGTTGATGAGCCTTAGTTTTATTTTTCTTTGCGGGTTTGAGTCCACCGTGCGTGCCAGTGTTAGGCCGCCGGAATGGATTGTATTCTTCATATATCACACGCACCGAAAGGGCATGGCGAATAGTTGTAAATTTTTATCCATTAATGAAAGGGCATTACGGTGTTCTTAGACAAGAGACGGGTTCGACAGACTGTCTGTCTGGGCGACCGTGCGGAGACGCTGTGTTGCAGACTTGCAGATATCTTGAGTACTGTTACTTTGTTCTTGTTGAATTGCGGTAACTCATTATTAACACAGTAACGTTGTCTTATCATTAATAAGTTTGTGCGACGTTGTGCTTGATAATTTGTGCGCTAATATACCGTGTAATGATAAGTTGTTGCCTTGGAAGTATAAGTTGTTGTCTAGTTGAATAGTTAATTTGGGAAAATTACATAAAGGGCCTCTACACTGTCAAACCCCTAACCATCCCCAAGAACCCGAAACGAGATTAAAAGCAACTTGACAGAAGTGCTTTTAACATTGGTGACACCAACTAAGTATCGTGATACCACTTAGGTATCGATGACACCAGCTAGGTATCATGATACCAGTGAGGCATCAATGACACCAACCAAGTATCATGATAGCACCTAGGTATTGCTGGCACCAACTAAGTACCACGATACCACTTAGGTATCGGTGACACCAACAAAGTATTGTGATACAACTTAGGAATTAGCGATATGAGCTAAGTATCGTGATACCACTAAGGTAATTGTGACACCAACCAAGTATTGCGATATCACTTAGGTATCGACGACATCAACCAAGTATCATGATATCACCTAGGTATCATCAACAACAACTAAGTATTGCAATACCACCTAGGTAATAAGGACAGTAGCCAAGTATCACGATACCATCTATGTATCAAGGACACTAGCTAAGTATCACAATACCACTTAGGTATGGGTGACACCTAACTGAATCCAAATGTCATGATATGTGGACTTGGGAGAGTTAAATTTTAATTTTGATGATATTTATTGTTCCCCTCTTTCTCTTCTATCTTGATATTGCTTGGATATTCAAAATGATCGCCTTATAATGCAAAAATGACACCATGGGATTGAGGATTTACTCATATCTCGACACTAAGCGGCATTTTGTGAAAACTAGGTTTATCGCTATGTAGAGCTCGCCTCCAAGGTCCTATCTCTCCATTTTTAGATGCTAATATGCTCTGTAAACTTTGCACCAAACACAAGAAGTTTTGATGAAGAAAAAGGTGAAGATGAAGAAAAAGAAGTGCATGCTTAATGGAAACCTTGGAGAAGATCCAAAAAAACTAACCCAAACAACTCATTTTCCTCTATTTCTAGCTACCTCTCTACCTAAACACCTACCTAATGATGATGAATGAAAGGTATGGACTCAAACCTCATGCAAAAACTTACGATCTGGCATGCATCTGACAAGAACATCCCTAACAAGCGTGCCAAAAGTGTGATCCCACATCATTACAGCCTACATGCAATTACAATAAAGAAATTCCAAATCCACAGAGCAACAAATCACTGCTATGAAGATTGTACATGGCAAGATGGAAGTACACACACTTACAACAAGATGGAGGCAAGCACACACATAGGTGTATACATGCATGCATGCACACACACTCACAAGTAGGCAAGAGGCAATGTGCTCCAAGAAGCTCTTTTATTGCTCAAGATAAGAGTACAAAGCTCATATGAGTTCTAGACTCAAACAAGTCAACCTTTACAAACAACAGCTCTTTCACTTATATAGACTTTTAAGAGCTTTGTTTACACTGTGGTGTCTGATCTGACTTTAAAAATAGTGTCCATAAGCTATTTGAAGGCTGAAACAATGTTAAGAAATCATGCAATTCGGTGTGGTTATTCTACTTATGTCCATGAAGCTTAACACTAGTGTTGTACTTGGACACTTTAGTGTCGTGAAGAAGAGACAATATTTGATGAATTTTCCAGATTACTAGAAGGAACTATTTATAAATGTAATTATGGAAGATGTTAGCATAATGGTTGAATATTTCTAGAAAAATATAGTTTTCATTAAAGGATAGAAACACTAAGATATATTCACTAATTTTATGATGCTAATCTTATTATTGATGCAAAAATTATAATGATGTCGATTATTGTTGAATTTTTATTAAAATCATGATCCCACAATTTTCATTATTGCAAATGCCATAAAATCTCTTATTTTATATATGTAAACAATTTTCTATCCATAATCAAAGATTTATAATTATTTTAACTAGGTTTATGGCATAAAATTAATTGCATATGTGTCCTGATAGTGTTATCATCTATGAATTATTTTGCAAAGTGAAGGTATGGGTATGACCTATTTTTTATTATCAATATACTATTTGATTTTTTTTTTTTGACAACCTTAGGAGTCAAATTTCTATGTTTTCAAGTTAAACAATAGTATTATTTTTCTATGCTAAGAAAAGGTCATTTGATGAGAAAATATTGCACATGCTACATGATTAAAGTTAATATCTAGTGTTTTCTATATAAAGTATTTTATAATCTTTGTAGAATTATTTTGATTGATATTATATTACTTATATCATTGAGTAAAGCTACTTTCTTAGGATGAAATTTTATTCTCGACAGAGTGGAATATGGTTAATCAATGAAATATTGAGATTGTTAGTGGTATGTGAGATAGGTACAAAAATTATTGGTTCAAATACATGTAGCAAATTTTTATGATACTACATGATGATTTTTGAAATAAAAAACCAACCTTTTTAGTGTTCTTATGCATTAATATAAAAGGCTTCTACAATGTACAACTATATAATGAGCACCCTATATTGTAGTAAATTTCTTATTATAATTTTTTTTTCTAATTCACAATACTTGTCTTAGATGATTATATAAATTTAAATTAACATTAGAAAAATTAATCCAACATGAGAATGATTTTCTCTATGTAAATATTTCGTTCTTCTCATATGTAAGTCTATAGAAAAACAATTTTTTTTAAACCATATTCAATCATTTCTATATTTTGAGTTATCAAAAAACTTCTAGGATAAGTCTTTATGGGGCTTGAAGGTCTTTTCAAATTTTTATTTGATTATTACGTGTGAATTTTTTTATTTTCTAGAAAAAAGGACATTGTTGTGTCCTATTTTAGTATAACACTACTATTAAGTTCTACTCATCTATTACAATCTACCTCTGGTTATTACCAAAAATAGAATTTCTTACATGTATTCTAGGTAAAAAGTGGGAACTAACCTATTCTAAAGGGGATTTGGGATGGGAAAAATTGGTAGTCCCTTTACTCCTTTGCCTCCATTCTGTACTCCCCTTTTATCGCACTCTTTTTCCTTTGTTTAAGCTTTGAGCACTTTGAATTTAGGATTTTTGGAGACTTTATGAGATTCATCCAACATGGGCAAAAGGTATTCAAGGTAAAAAGTGTTATAATGATCATAGGAGCGTGGGTAGCTTTGGGTCTTGGTAGATATCTTGACCTAGCATTAGTAAGAACTCATCGATACAGGTGTGTAAATGTTATTAGGAACAAAAAATGCAAAACTTACAAAGAGAGGAAATGTAATTTCCTAGAATGGAAAAGGATAAATGGCAAAGAATTTCAAAAGGTTTAAATAGAAGAAATCTATAGAGCTTGAAATGCTATATCAAGTCCCAATAGCAACAAATTAGAGTAAGGCCATTGTAGATTGCATGCAATATGGGATTTATCTAGTTCACATTCTGATTATTAGAAAAAGAGAACTCATGAAAGAGGGTAAAGATTATAAAACCATAGGTGTTTAGTTGTATAAAAGATGAAATGATGATTTCCTACATTTGCGCATTCATGATTCTAAATATTGGAAGGCACTCATTCAGAAGTAGTAACAAGACACTTTGCTTCTTGCACGGACAAAAAAACATGTCAAGAGATGTGAAACTTGTCAAAGAGCCAAGTACCCATTTTGGTGCAACTCCATGCCTTAAGGCAAGTTATAGGAGGTAACGCGTTTAAAATTGGTTCATATACTTTATTAGACCAATAAAAGACCCTCCAAAAGGCTTCCTCATATCCATTAGTGGAGCTACTAGTTTATCAAAACTAGATGGTGATGTATTTCTAGACTACATTATTGGATGTCCTTTTAAACTCTATCAAGGACCTCTCATAAAAGAGATTTTAGGGCCCTTACAAAATTCAAACAGTTAAAACGGAAAAAACTCAATGACTCAAATAAGAGGTATAACAACAAATCTTAGAGTAGACTAGACAAAAGAAGCCATAGCAAAAATTAGCAGATGAATAGTCAAGACCAAAACTTTATAAAGATTTTATTTCAATGGACACCTATGCAATGAAAAAACTGGGCATACTCGATAAAAGACCTTACCTTAACATTGTCTTTGTTTGGAAATATCTCAAACTATTCTTTGTTCTCATAGATATAGGGATTTTTGTTGACATCATTAAGTGTTCCCTAGCTAAATAGTTCTAAGGACAGATAGAGTCAATGTATGCCTATATTATCGGCATAGGTGCATCATAGATCATGTGCACATGCAAAATAGAACTACTAGCACACATATGGAATACTTCAATGCATGTTAGATTCCTTGTTTGCAAATATCATGGTCTCAAAAACAAAATCATCCTAGATTAGGACTTGTTATATCAACATTCAGTCACATTAATCTATGGTAGGGAGGTATTTTGTTCCTCGAAAGAGAAAGAAGCAGGGTATGAATCCCTATATGCACTAGCATTGGACCCTCTTTTGTCCATCAAAGATGATCTTAGCAAGATGATCTTAGCAATGAAAAAGCTTCTTCTCATCAAATTTATTCTCAATTAGTCTCAACTCCTTCCCACCCTTCAAGTGTCCATCCATAGAGTGACAATAAGGACTTCAATCTTCAAGGAGACGCGAGTCTTTTTGGAACTCCAAAAGTTCAGCAAGCCATCAACTACACAACCATACTACCCTTATCAAGGAAAGATGCTCATTATATAGCAATGAAAAAAACACGTAAATAAAATCTAGGTTGTAGGGACCTATTCCATCACTTCTTCAGATAAATAAAATGTAAAGAAGTAGGCAACTACGTGCTTAAGAATAAATGGAAAACATGATAAAAATGAAAAAGGAAAGAGCACACTAAAAATGTGACGCAGAATCAATAAAAAATATGACAACTTTGATTTTCTAAGTCATTTATTGATATGGTGGAAAGATGAATTCCATCAACGTATGTCACAATCACAAGAAGCGAATGTGACACGTACAAGAAGGTAAAGATGCCACCAAGAAGTTCCATCACTGTCAATCAATATGGAGGCCTAAAACTTACATCACTCAGCTGGAAATGATCACATCGCATTATTCGCATAGTCGAGCAAGAAGTTCTTCTAACATTCACTCCAAAAAGTAAAGTAATAACTAATGACTCATCATCACCACTACATAAATACATTCCTTTTTTTGTTGGAAGCCCTAAAATTAAGCAATCCTCGACATCAAAAGCCACTTGACAACTTTTCAAGTACAATTCTAACGTGCACCATGTCAGAAATACGCACCTAAAAGTATGCATCCATAAATCATATTACAATCCCATCCGTAAGGCACACATGATTTTCATCCCATGCACACATAAAGAACCCTCTATAAGATGTGAAATTATCAAAGAAAAAGAGAAATATAGAGAATTAGAAAAATTCAAAAAAGTCATCAAAAAAATGTATGTTCATTTCATTTCAATACTTACAAGAGTTGTATATATGTAACAATAAGAGTCTTCTTCATGTAAGTAGCTTTGTGTGAAACTATTATTATACCATATTTCTTTTTTATCTTTGCTTTAAAAAATGCATCATGAGTATAACAAACCGCATGTTCGTATTAGGTACCACACACTCCCATACTATATGAATCCATGACATCATTTTTATTCTTTTGATTGTGCATAATTGATGAAGATCTTTCTAATCTTCAATGTCAAATCTATCTTGATTAGAGAACACCTCTATATCAAGTATGAACTAGACTTTACACAAATACTTCAAGAAATTTCTAGCTTTGAGATTTAGATCTATCTCCTTCTTCAATTAAAAACTTATGTTTCCTTCAAGAAGTTTGCTTCAAATTTTTCCTTCATTAGTTGCAAATGTCACAAGTTTCAATGCTCAAAATTATTTAAGAACCTTTGTATGATCCTTGCATAGCATTAAGGTTCAATAGACTTTCAATTAAACTTGACAAAATTCTATGTGATTACTAAGATCAAAAGTATGTCTAAAATTGATGTTGAGATATGGAGACTGACATAGGTGACTTCTAACATAGATTTCTCTTAGAATAGAACCCTTTTGACAAAATGATTTTATCCATAGCTTCCTTATCTCTCAACTTACATTTCTAATGAAGCACAAAAAAATTTACATGCGTCACTGAGATCTAAACAAACCTTTAATCGATGAGATGCATCATTTCTGCATAGTAAATCAACAATGGATGTTGATGGTATGCTGGTAGAATCTCCGCTAGATAATCACCAAGATGTAGACCACAACTCCTCCAAGAGTTTGAGAACTCCTCCAAGATAACCTCATAGTTGATCACCTCCTCAAGAGTGTGTGAACACTCTTTCTTCAAGAAGATCTCCTCCTTGCATTGAGCTATTGAGCTTGCTCCTTGAGATGATCCTTGAGTGATGTCTCAACAATGAGACTATGCTTCTTTATATCGTAGCTTAGAAGCCTTGAAAAGTAATACTAAAAGCTACAATCATCCACAAAAAACGTTAATAGAAGAACACCTCCGCAATCCATTCGCGAAAATATGGCATTGAATTCATGATTGATTTTTGTAAAAAGCTTTGCCAAATCTAGAATCTTTTTCCACCGTTGTAGCGCGTGGAATTGAACCCATGTCGCCGTCTTTCAAGCGAAAGCTCTATCCAACACGCCATTCTCTTTTGCTTAAGATATAATAATTCCTCTCCTTGATTCTTTTGTGAGAATACGATAAAGAAAACAATATATGTTTGTTGGTTCAAAGTGTTGGACAATCTAGACATTGTTGGATAATTTTGGCATTGCTTCCAACAATACATCTGTATGTATTAATTCAAGCATGTTTGTATGCATGAACCCTTCCTTATTGTATGATTGTTTGTGAGCTTTACCTAATTGATAAGCCTCACACTTGTATGTCATGTGTTGACCTTGAATATTGGATAAGCCTACCACTAATCCATTCTTTGCCATATTTTTTATACCTCTTTCATTATACCTCTTTCCATAAGTAAAAAGCGCATGTTTGCTATAAACCATACATACACTATGAAAGGAATTAAGACACCAAACTTCAACTGAAACATGGTTTTCTATTGAATTTGTTAAATGTAAAAAGTGTTTAACCGTTAAATGTGTTACGGGTGTTAAATGAATCGCTTAGATTGTAACGTTCGGACTAATCGAAGTCGTTACCAGACCAACGTGGGTTCTTGGGAGTGGTAGGGGTCTGTTAGACAGAGGCCCTGTACTTATTTCCCAAATCTTCGTTACAACAACAAAAGCACTAATACGCGTCTTAGCTCAGTTATTGGACAATACTCGATTTCTGTGTCCTGGGTGCCGAACTTCTTCAGACTGACCTGCTATTGGAACAGAGCAGTAGTCCGATCTACAGACTCAACAGTATGTGGTAAATCAACCAGTGATAACACTATAGCCGACAAATTCATTCGTCACACACTTATAGTGATCTTCAAAATAAGGGTTCACGCTACCCGAAGGTACTAGTTCTTCCTTGTATTCGGAGTTTAACGGATAATAACACCGAATGCAATGAATCAGGTAGAACAAATAGGATATACTACAATAACGCTTCAAGTCGCCTATTCAAACTCACACCGTAATATCACTACTGAGACTGACTCAGGGTACTTAAACAACTGAAGAACACATAGAAACGCAACACGACGATAATAATCAGACACACAATCCGTTACTCAAACTCTCATTACGGTGAACTACAGTATGAGCACACGATGCATAACGTACTCAACACCTACAGTACTCAAGACTTCACAACAGTGTTAAACAACGCTCTCATATATATTCAAACGACCAGTCTGGCAATTCCAGAAAAAGCGTCTCTCTTGACTATTCTCTTTACATTGCTTTATATAGATTTTACAAGATGCGCGTACCAACTTTTCACACGTATTTCAAAAAAACTCCGTTACATCTGGCATCCGTTACATGTGTCCCACTCCGGCGGCCACTAACAAATTATATCGGTGTATAAGTATTTTTTATCCACGTGATCATCTTATGAGAAATGAAAATTAGACTATGGTCTAAATCTGTTGATTTCCCTTGACACGTATATTTTCTATGACAATGAATTCTCTGAACTTCTAATGACTTGATTGACTTATATAGCCAAAAATCTGTGATTGGATAATGACCAATACATTGTTATTTACTTGTATTATTGATTGGCTAACTTGTTTCTAACTAGGGTACACTAATTAGGATCCTCTAAAGTGAATATATGCACAATCATATCTCAAGATCTTTATTAATGACCATTTTCATTCTTCTTGACATTTTTCAACAACAAAAATTCTCTATGGTTGTATCCAAATAGTTTCCGTCTTCTATAATCTTCATAAGCATCAATTTGTGAGTGTTCTACACCAACAATAATGTCAGGGGATCTTGGATCACTAAATTTTGCCACCTGACTAGACTGGAGAAGATTTCAACAATATACTTTTGATTGTAAAACTACCTACACAAAGGACACAATACAAGAATATAAAACTAATAAAAGAAGTTCCACAAACAAAAAATAATGGATAAAGGTAACTGTTGGGAATTGAACTCACAAACTCCGGGTTAGGAGTGCGATGGGCTAACCACTTGCCCCAAAAGCCATGTTGAGGATTACTTCCTAATCCTCTCTCTTAAGGCATGGTTCAACCATCTCCTACTAGGATTATGTGACATTCCTTCCCCTCTAGAGTGAGTATTGTCCTCAATGCTCACTTGTGGACCCTTCTAACTCTTGGACCCACTTTCCATGCACAAGTGCTTGCACCAACCTCCAACTCAAGCACATGGACCAAATTTGGACCTATCCCACCCTCCGTGGGTGCCCAAATGCCCATGCACCTTCATCCAAGGCCAGTTTCACACTCACCACGAATAAGCATTTTTTCCAAGTGCCCACGAATGAGGCATGAACCTCCATCTTGCCCAATTTCTCAACTAGGATCTAATACCACTGTTGGGAATTGAACTCACAACCTCCTGATTAGGAGTGCAATGGGCTAACCACCTGCCCCAAAAGCCATGGTTGATGATTACTTCCTAATCCTCTCTCTTAAGGTGTGGTTCAATCGTCTCCTACTAGGATTATGTGACAGTAACTAAAGTAGAGAAGATACAAGAGATCCTAGAATCCACGACTACAGATATGGAACATGACATCAGAACTACAACAACTTCCTTCATGGAGATGAACTAGATACAAGATATAACTCAACAAGATTGCATACTACGAGATTACAAGATAAAAAGACTAGGCATCTAGGGACTAGACTAGACAAGCCTAGAACAAGGAGCTAGACAAGAACATGAACTATAAATTCAAAAGTAGTTACTTGGTGAATAGGATTCCTTGAGGTCCAAAGATTGGGCATTGGCAAGACTAAGATATATGGGGCCAACCCCTCCTTATATGGTCTTTTAAGGGAGTTTTTTGAAGGGTGGTTATGAATTGATGATGCCATCAAACCAAAACAAAATCTCTAAATGTTGAAACAAGGGAAGTAAACAGTCAATCTTAGGGTTTTGGCATGCTTCAAATGTGACAAGGATGTTAGATCTCCCAAATTCTTCACCAATCATGAGATATGCAAAGTCACATGAAATTTTGTATGCAAGATGGTTCCCTTTGTTTCCATAAAATTAACTCCCCCTCAAGTGAGGAGTGACCATGTTCTCTAGGTTGGGCCTTATTGGATTCTGCTTATGGAATTCACGAACCCTGATTGGTGTTCATTCAATTTTTTGCATGTTCCCTAGGAAGATCATTGATTTGACATGATTTCCAACAAAAAAATGTATTTAATCTTCGTCAAGAGATCCTTGAATCTAGAACATGCTCGACTTCAAATTCTTCATGATCGTCAATCTTGATAGGTGGTGAAGGATTGGATCTCTACCCCCTCAATGGTGAAATGTCAGTTGGTTCCAACATGGATACATGGAAAACTGGATGCATTTGCATGGTCCTTGGTAACTAGAGCTTGAGGGTGACTTTGGTTAATCTTGGCTATGATGGTAATGTTAAAATAGCTGATGGTCTAACTTTTCACAAGATCTTGAAGTATGTCATTATTTTTTGCGTAACCACACTTTATCCCCAACATCGCACAATGCATTTTGAATGCAATGATTACCTTCATAATACTTGTGTTGTTCTTGAGCTTTATGGATCTCTTGCTTGAGTTCTTGGTGAATATCAATAAGGTTCTAAGATATATCTTTTCCAGCTAGGTTTTTCACATGATTTGAGAGTTGTACATTCATCCTTGGGTGTATCCATACTTTGCGAAAAAGGGGTACTACTTGGTAGATGTATAAATATTGTTGTTATAGAAAGGCTCTACAAAATGTAAAAGCTTAAAATCATAATTTTGGTGATACTTGATGGTGCGAAAAAGATACTATTTTAAAAATTGATTCACTCATTTTGTTTCGCCATCACTTTGTCTTTGTGGATAATTGGTTGCAGACATTATTTGACCACCAAGGATTTTTTGCAAAGACTATTCCAAAAGTTGGATATGAATTGTGGACCTTGCTAATCACCAATATCGTTAGATAATCCATGAATCTAAAGATGTGTATGAGAAAAATTCTAGCAGTGGATGCACCTGTGATTGACTTGGTGGTTTGAATAAGAGATCTGAGTATATACATTTATTTTTTATGTGGATACAATTGTTGCATGTTTATGATGAGATTTTCCTAGCTAGGATAAACCTTCATCTTGGGGTCTATGTTGATGATTTAGGTGGAACATATACTTGGCGTCGGTATAAGAGATCTATGCTAGTTCTATTCTTTATAGCCTAAGGTATGTACTTATCCAATTACTTGGAAATTATATAGAAATTAATCATACAGATATTGGTTCATTTTGATATATGCTCTAGTTATAAGGTAAAATAAAAATTTCCTAATATTTATGCTTGAACGTACAAAGGATAGTTTTTGGCTTTGTATTTGATAACTCAAATTATTTTATTAGTTGTAATTTCTTATCTTAGTCATCTATTCATGAATGTTTTTTAATGATTTGATTGTTGCTCTAGGGAGCCTCTACGTTGGAGGTGGAAACTCATCGATGAGTTTTTAAGGAGAGAGAGAGAGAGAGAGAGAGAGAGAGAGAGAGAGAGAGAGAGAAAGAAAGAAGATGGTCAAGATTTTGACGAATGGAAGCAGTAGAACATGGTGGACGAGTGAAGGATAAACAAAAGCTTGGTGCATCAAAAAATTTCCAAATTCTATCATTGAAATGGTGCATCAAAAAATTTCCAAATTCTATCATTGAAATGATCTCTTATACATGTGAATCCACCCTTAGAAATTTGCCTATAAACCAATTTAATGTATTGTTTATAGCACTTTTATGCAAGAAAAAAATTCTTTGAGCTTATGGATTGTTTCCGTAACCCTCTTGGTCTTCATAGGATATTTCGACATTGCTTTTGGACACCATATGAGGGTCTAGAACTTATCTTTAATTAGGGCAGACATAAGAGTGTGAAGAGGGTGACTTTTAAAAGAGCCTATATAAGTGAAGTCACACTCACTTTCGAAGTTCTTCCTTCTCTTCTCAATCAAGCCTGTGAGTTTTCTCTCACCTCCTTGCTCTAGGTGAAGCTTGCTTGTATGCTTGTTTGTGTGCATGCAGGTGCATGTATGCATGATTCCTCTTGTCTGTGCATGTCTTTGTGTATGTTAAAGGTCTCCATACCGATGATGTCGCCTCGCGGTTTTACAATTTGTGAGTGAAGATCCATCACTTGATGTTGGCATTGTACATGTGCTCTGCATAGGGATCTACATCAAACACTTTGGTGCCACTATCAAGGAGTGTGTGTGAAGAAGTATGTTATAGCTCATGTTTTCATCCTTCATTTGCCATTTTCGCATGGTAAATAGTTAAGAGTGATACAAATAGATTTGCGTTGACAGGAGGACTAATTATTTAATCATTGCAATTTTTTTATCCTCAAGTCCATCATGGAGCTCACTGTTTTATCATTCCCCCATCGCTTTTCCTTTGCCATTAGAAGCTTACAATAGTTAAGGCTTTTCTTTGTGTTTTGATGGTTGCATTTCATCGGCACAGTTGGTTCGTGTTCAGAATAAAAGTGTCTATGCATTCTCAGGAGCCGTGAAGGCTACGGAGGCAAGGGGGCTAATTATCCCAAGCATGCAGAGTTTGATAATGGTGAACTCACACCGGGCAAAAATGAATGCCCACTTTTCTTTTTTTTTTTGAGCAGAAAACAGAATTTATAAAATTGATGCAGGAAATAAAAGATACAATTGACCTCCCAGAAAAAGGGAGAGCAGACCGGGCAATAAGTACTTAGGGGGCCATTACAACATTACATCAAATAACCCTCAAGATAGATGTTAATAAAACTGATCATGCTAGGTTTTTGGATTGTATCTGAAGCAGTTTCTTCCTCCACGTATTACAAGGATAGTTTTTTAATACAGTACAAGGATCTGATTCCAGCAATTGCCCACTTTGGGTAGACCTAATGTAGAGATTCAATAATCTTCTTATGCCCACAAGATAGAAGTGAAGGAAATCTTTATAGCTTCTTTCAAAAAGTTTACTGTTCCTGTTCTTCCATATAGCCCAGAGAATGTGAGCTCTTAGCATCTGCCACAAGGGTATGTCCATCTTATTAGATTCACCTATAAGCAAAGCTCTATAGCCAGGGGTGCTCCGTCCAGCAAATTTGCAGTAGAGAAAAATGACATTCCAGTATCTTGTGGTTCCCTTGCACTTGAAGAAAAGATGTTCCAAATCTTCTTCCTTGCCACAGTATTTGCAAAGTCCTGCATCAATTTTATACATTCTAGCTTTACTATTTGTCCAGATTCCCTTGTGAAGAATAAGCCGCAACAGACAAGATTGCTTAATAGCAATAAGGAAGGCCCAAGTGCTTTGAAACCTGTATCTCCATTGCTGGGCAGACCAGGAAAGGTTCCACTTTTTGTTCAATCTCCCACAGATGTCCCTGATGTTGTTGTAGGAACTTTTGTAGTTAGCATAAATGTCCTGGGCCACAACTGAAAGATTGATATCCTTCTCCCACAGATTGTCTTCTAGCATACTCAATAGCTACTACTTCCTGTCTTTAATTATTTTGTTTTAATATAAAGGAAGTTCGGCATTAGCGTACTCTCCCGGACTTGAATTAAATAAAGAAAAGTACAAGAGAAGGGGACTAGTGCCCACGGGACCCCCAAAATCCCACAAAGCAGGGGAAGCTTTTACAGAGCCTAGATGGCATTACAAAGAAGGTTAATCACCCTCATGTGGGGCCCACTTGGGTTTAAGCTTGTTATTGATCAAAAGGAGAACTTGATGATGCGTGAAGGGGGGTTTTTCTTACAATTAACAATCCTTTTGCCAAGGAGGAACAACGATTTCTCAATTGACCACTCTTTGGGGGAGTCACCAAAGTTGAAAGCACATCTTTCCTGCCAGATTTTCCATAGGATCTCCCCTCTGATGGCGTTCCAGAGAGTCGCGGAGCAGCCGATCGCTTCTCCCAGTAGGGCTTGCTACCAACTGAGATGTTGTTGAAGTCCAATTTTCTTTCCAACCGTCTGCCAGAGTCTGTTGGAGTTGGGGCAGGTAAAGAAGATGTGTGAAACATCTTCGATAGCCCGGTAGCAGCGTTTGCACCAGGGAGGAATCCCAGAAAATTTGCTAGCCTTAAGGTTGGTCCAGATTCCATGATGAAGAATTTGCCATAAGAGGATAGACTTTCTATGAGGGGGTGCCAGATAGCCATGAACTTCATGTCCCACTGAAGCCGCGTCCATGACAGGCACTTCTTGTTGAGGTTAACCTGATAGTCAATCATTTCTTTGATGTTCGGGACTTTTGATAGGCTATTCCATGTGCCATTTGAGACCAAGCGAGCTCGACGTGTCGTGTCCCATGAGAAGGTGAACTTTGTGTCGGTCCCAGGCGAGACATCTGCTTTGCAAAGTGTTCCATTCTTCATACGAAATGTTGACGCAAGGGTCAATATCCTCGAAGTTGATCCAGTGGTTGGTGTTTTGTTTCCAGAGATGTTTCCATTTTTTGAAGCCTTTGTTCCATAACTTCTTGGCATTTTGAATGTTCCAAGATTCCACACTCCGGATGCCGTGGATTGGAAACCAGATAGAGTCGTTTTGTCTGACACCGGCTGCCCACTTCCAGTCTTCACTTATTCTTGTGTAGCTTTTGACTTTATTCCAACTCTTCCATAGGGAGCTCATGAGATTAGAGCCTTTCGGGAAGACGGGGATCGAGGAAAACAGCAAGGTCAAGATGTCAAGATTCTTCCAATTTGGGAAACCCATGAGAGCCAACTCATTCTTGTTTCTGAAGATCAACTTGGCCCACGAGGCCTCCCCATTGCACCAAGCCTTAATCATCCATTTGGCTGCCAGTTTGTTAGCCATGCACCCAATGTCCAGGATACCAAGTCCCCCACTATCTCTATGGCTGGTGCACATGGACCATTTGATTTTAGGCACCCCCCTCCTATTGTGGTCGCCCGTCCAAAGGAAGTTTCTACAAATACTCTCCAATTTGGATAGATCTTGATCTTTCGATCTCCAACAAGAAAGGAAATAAATGGTAGATGATAAGAGGAACATGTTGATAACCATAGCACGACCAGCAAGATTGATTTGCATACCTCTCCAATAGTTAAACTTGTTTTCGAGTTTGGCCAGCACCCAGTTCCACTGCTGTTCCATAGAGACGCCAAACCCCAAGGGAATCCCAAGAAGCTGAAAAATTTGGCCCTATGGAATGATTTGCCAACCATGATCAATGAGAAGGTCGGGCTGTGACCCAACAATAGCTCTAAAGGCGGTCTTAGAGTGGTTGATTGTGGATCCAGAGGCTTCACAAAAAGTAGCCAGACACCTCCAAAACGTCTCCAGGCTGGTACTATCATTGTGAACAAACGTGTTCATATCATCGGCAAAAAGTCTCATGGTGATCTGACTGTGGTCATGAGGCAAACAGAGGCCTTTGATATTACCAACTTCCACCTGATGCTCCATCAGCCTGCTAAGCCCTTCCGTGGCAATGGCAAAGAGAAGGGGAGCCAATGGGCACCCTTGTCTAATAGATCTTCTAAGTTTGATCACCTTCGAAAGTTTGCCATTAATGTTAAGTTGGGTCGATGCTTTTTCGAGAAGGGTCACGATCATCTTGGTGAATTTTCGACTACATCCAAGATCTTGGAGCGACTACAGAATATAGTCCCATTCCAGCCTGTCGTAGGCTTTATCAAAGTCGATCTTGAGGAAGACCACGTCTTGTTTAGACTCATTTGCAAATTCAAGACCTTCCAAGATATCTATAATGGTTTCCAAAATTGACCTGCCTTTAATGAAACCTTTTTGGTCCTCGCTTAACGATGCTCTCAAGTGGCAAGAGATTCTATTGGCAATGACTTTCGCAATGATCTTGTATCCTGTTTGGAGCATCGTAATAGGACGCCAGTTATCTATTCTATTCTTTTCCCCTTTTTTGTGTATTAACTTGATAATGCCATTGTTGAGACAAGAAGGAAGCGCGTCAAACTTGAGTGCCTCTTCCCAAACCAGATGAAGAGGGGTGGCAACCACCAACTTGAAGGATTTAAAGAACTCATTAGTGAGCCCATCAGGTCCCGGGCTTTTACCAGAAGGGAGGGCATCAATGACCTCAATGATTTCTGCTTCAGAGATAGGGGCATGTAGCAGGGAGCGAAGGTTGAGTGGAATCATGTGGGGGGAAACCCTAGATATGGCTGCCATACAGTCCCTTCTATGGTGGGAGAGGCGGTTCGAGGACCCCAGGAGTCTCGTGAAGTGCCCTTCAATGATCCCAAAATTATCTTCTTCCGTATTCCATACATTGCCATTTAAGTCTAGCAATAAGGGGATCGATTCTCTGTTGCCTTTTAAGGATACGGCACATCTCTTTGGTGGGTTTGTCGGCTTTGCCAACCCGCCACTCCTTGAAGAAAATTTGCAAATTTTTCCTTCGTATTTCTTCCTCGTATCTCGGCAGCGCTCTGATTTTTCGAAGACCTTTCTGGGCTTGAGATTTTCCTTTGTTCACTTCCTCCTCGAGCCTCCAGAGTCTATGATATAGAGCTTCTCTACAAGCCCGCCGCACAGTCTCGAGCATCTTCCTGGATCTAATCATGATCTGTCGTGACTTATCAACCGCACTTCTCCAGCACTTGGCTGGGGACAAGCCGGAGGTGAACGCCTCCTTCCACACATCAACAATTTCTTGATGGACGGAGGGGAGAGAGAAGGAGGACGCACTGGGGTGGAACCAAGGAGCCTTACGGATCTTCATGGGAGGTTGGAAAGTGATAACGATCGGGTAGTGATCAGAGATGGTGAGGTCGCTGCGTTGCGAGAGGGAAGGGTGGCCCCACTAATGAGTAAAACTCTGAGAAATGTAGCATCTATCAAGTCTAGCTTTCCTTAGGTCCTTGCCCGCTTGGAGATTTGACCAAGAAAAGCCATTCAAATATTTGAATTCGACCAAATCCAAGTGTAGTTTGGTTTTTTCCCACATTTCTTTCTCCCAACTATCGATGACCCTGCCCTTGCCCATCCATCTGTCCATAGGGTCCTCCACCATGTTGAAGTCACCACAAATAAGCACGTTGTGGGGGAGCGAGTCCAAGGAGGCCCAAGTGTTCAGTCTCTCTAACTCCCCATTAGGGGCATACAAAGAAAATAAAGTAAAATAGAAAGGAGCACCAAAAGAAACAGCAATCCATCGATGGCATTCATCTTCAATGGAGTTCTCAAGCTTTTCAAACCAGAATTGATTAATACCGATTACCGTTCCACCGGACCCTCATTGGTGCGCCGTTGAAATCCAAACATGGGTCGAGGAGACATGTCTAAGCCGTTTCTGGAGGTCTTATCCGTCAATTTTAATCTCTTGAATACATATAGATTCTGGGTTTAGGCTAATGTTGCGAAGCCATTGACCAATGATGGTCGCTCTTTAGGGGTCGGTTAGCCCTCTAGCGTTTAACGAGATGATGATCATTGTCGTAGTGAACCCTCTTTGCGGGAGGGAGCTTTGTCCTTTCTTTTCTTGGATTCATCTTTCTTTTTCGCTGGGATCGGATCCCGAATTAGAAATAGGTTCTTGTGGGGGCTTTTCCAGGGTAACTCCATAGGTTGTTTTCCTTTGTGGGATGCCTCATGCTGGAAAGAATTGGGCACCGTTTTCGACACCGTTTCCGAAATAGTCAATCCGATGATGGAACTTTCACTATCCACGTTATCTTCGTTACTAGTAGTAAAGCCGTCTTCTTTGCTTGTAGTATAACCCTCCTGGGAGGTTTCTTTATTGTCAGGGATCTCTAGGGCTTTGTCGTTGGTGTCCACCTCAAGTTGGTTCCCTCCTGGGTAGTCAAAGTCATTGATCTCCTTTTCCAGATTGCAATACAAGTTGCTGGAGGGGGTAACTGATATGTTGTTTCGCTCAGAAGTCGCCCTAGGGCTTCTTTTTGTTCTTCTTCTGACTTTGATGAACCCGTCTGCATCAGCTTCAGGATTAAGGGGGCCCTTGACCTCCTCTTCCTTCGTCGAGTGAGTCAATGCCCCTTTGCTGTCTTGAGCGTTTCTGGGGGCTTCTTGATTTTGCTTGCTTTTTTGTCTCAAAGGGCAATATTTAATCTTGTGACCTTGTTGGCCACAACGAAAGCACGCGTTGGGAAGGTTTTTGTAATTGATGTCTTGCTCCCATACATCCCCTTCGCCCAAGTCCACTTTGATCTTCGATGGAAGCGGCATGCTTAGGTCAACCTCGACACAGATTTGAGGGTGCCACCGAGCGTTGAACGAGTGTTTTGCACCTTCATAAATGAGACCACCAATGTCCTTGCGTGAGGCCAACGGCTTGCCGATAGGAGAAACAATGTCCCACATGAAGTTGTACAAGAAGTATGGCAGGTTAGGGAGCTCAACCCAGAGAGGGCACCGAAGAGATTTCAATTTGTCGAGAGTAAAATCAGGGGACCATCTGAATAGGCACAAGGTCGCCCGGTCGAGTTGCCAGGTTCCGACACTTAGGGCTCGAAACGCCATATCTTCATTTTCAAAGACTAGCAACATGTGGCTTGCCGGTAAGAACTGACACTTAGAAACAATTAGTACTCTTTGATCTTCATCCAAACTCTCCAAAAGTTACAAACAAGAGAGCTACCTTTGGGGACAAACATGGCAAGAGAAATCACAACATCCCAAAGATTAAAGGAAGACCAGCTCTTATTATTTTTCAAGCGATTTTTATTGACATTTCTTTTAATCAGACAGGCCCAAAAATCATCAGATAAGAAAGATCTAAGGATCCATTTGGCAGCCATCTGAGTAGCCATTCTTGTGGGGAAAATCAATCCAAGTCCTCCCTCAGATTTCTTCATGCAATAGATCTTCCAGGCAACTTTTGGAATTTTGGAACAACCCCACAAAAATCTTCTGGCCAGAGAAATCCCTTGAGACAACTGCTTTTTGGTAGGCATCCAACAAGCCAGAAAATAGGTCAGGTAAGGAAGGATGTAATGCTTCAAAACAAATAATCTTTGAGACAAGTTAGAGTGCATATCCATCCATTTGAAAACCTTAAGTCTAAATTTATCTAAAACCCAACACCATCTTTGATCATTGGAGATTTCAAAACCCATAGGAATACCCAAAAGTCTGAAAACTTTACCTTTTTGAATGATATCACATCCTGCATTCTTGACACAATATGGAACAACACCATTAGTAGAAAAAAAGCTAGTTTTATTATGATTAACAACAGAAGCACTAGTAATGCAAAAAGTATCTAGACACTTTAAAAAGTTAAAAGTAGAATCAGTATCAGCTCTCATAACTAGGTTAATATCATCTGCAAACATTTGAAGACAGAGGTGAGAATGGGCTTGGGGTATCTCAATGCCTTTAATGGTACCTTGATTGATGCAATCCCTCACTACCCAGCCAAGAGCATCACTAGTGATAGCAATCAGGAGAGGAGCCAAAGGACAGCCTTGTCTAATAGATCTACAAAGTTTGAAGGGGGAGGAAAGATGAGCTTTCATAGCAACTTTGGAGTGAGCATTACCAAAAAGGGTACTAGTGAATCTTATAAAATTCTTACCAACTTCAATATCTTGAAGGGATTGAAGAATAAAGTCCCATTCAATTCTATCATAAGCTTTATCAAAATCAATCTTAAAAAAGAAAGCATCAATGTTCATCTCTTTGGTAAAGTCTAATCCTTTCCAAAAGGATATAATAGCGTCAAGAATAAATCTACCTTTAATAAAGCCTTTTTGCTCAGGGAGGATGATACTATCCATCAGGGGGCTCAACCTTCTAGCAAGGGAGGAGGCATAAAATTTGTACAAAGAATTCAGACAAGAGATAGGTCTTCAATTGTTAAGATCATCCTTAGATCCTCTTTTATGAATCAGCTTAATAACCCCATTATTGATGAAAGTAGAAAGATAACCTCCTCCTATGGCTTCTTGCTAGATCCAGAGAATTATGGGCATAAGCAACTCTTTAAATTCTTGAAAAAATTCATTAGGAATACCATCATGACCAAGAGACTTACAGGGTTTCAATTTACTAATAGTTTCTCTAACCTCACCAGCAGAGAGGGGGAGATCAAGGAGGGAGACCAAGCCAGGTGGAATCATTTTCTTCCTTTTCTGGGCAATGGTAGCTCTTGCACTCCATATGTGCTCCCCTCTCTTGGGAGGCATAGAGAAAACATTGGTAAAGAAGCTAACAACCTCCTGTAAGTTCTCCTTCATACAAGAAGCATAAACCCCATCACTTTTCTTCAGCAAAGGAATAAAATCTCTAGCTTTTTTTTTCTCATAATCTCATACATATGCTTATTAGGTTTGTCAACTTTTCCAGCCCAGAACTCTCTAGGCGTGGCAAGGAACCACAAGCAAGAAGATAATCTTCATACCTCACTTTTTCTTGAAGTTCGAGGATCTTCTGCCTCTTAGCATTGGTACATAAATTAGAGTTATCAACATTACCTATCTCTTTGGTAAGCATCATTCTTCTATTGTATCTAAAAACCTTGGCTTTTCTCTTAAAGGAGGTAAGAACACCTTGGACATCTCTAATAGACTCCTCCCAAGCCTTGAAGGGGGAACACCCCATGAAAAAGTGAGTTTCAAAGATATTAATGATCTTCTCTTTAACAATGGGCACCCTAAGCAGGGACATGTCAAGATGAGGCCAGCCAGCTCTATAGGTAGGGTTATTACCATATAGCCTGACAATGAGGGGAGCATGGTCAGAAACTTAGAGGGAAGTGTCAATATCACAACTCCAGTTCCAGAGGTCTTGATATCTACAAGAATTCATATAAAACCTGTCTAGTCTCACATATAACAAATTGTTAATACTTTTGTTATTCTAGGTATGACCTGTACTAGGAGAGAGGTCACAGAGATTATGATTATTGACAAGATTAAACTAGCTATTTTTTTTCAAACCAGCAACTACATTGTTGCTATTACCCGTTCTATCTACAGAGTTCGTGACCATATTAAATCACCAGTTAAAATGATGTCCCCATTAATCTTACCAATTTCTTCCCAGCATTTAGTCCTATCCAAAAGATTGTTAGCAACATAAACACACACAATAGTAAAATTAAGAGGCTCTCTGCACTTCAAAGCAACCCATTGGTTGGCATCAATTATCATAGCCTTTTCAACAATATGAATAAGACTAGAGTTGATACCAATAGCAGCACCACCTTTGCCATTGTGATTCGTGTGATACCAAGTGGTCTGGTTAGAAATAATCTTAAGGTTGGCCATGAGCTGATATCCACCAACTTTAATCTCCTGCAGGCAGATAAAGTCAGGCACTAAAGAAGTATCTTTTAGCCAATTGTTAATATTTTTACCTCTAACAGGGTTCGACAGGCCTTTCGTATTGAGAGATAATATTTTAATGTTATCCATAATAGAAAAAGGAGAAGGCAAATAACAAACCACACAATTACATTTTATGATTCTTGAGAGGCTTGACAACCAAGTTAGAGGATCTAATCATATCTTTCCTTTTTGTTTTGACCTTCTCCTTAGAGGTAGGACTTGCAGTCTTGATTACAGACATACAAACATTTGTCCCCCCTACAAATCCCGTTTTAGCCTGTAACATGCCTTCCTCATCACTTTTATTCAATTGATCTATAAATACTTCTTCAGCAGACTGCATGATATTCACATCATCATCCTTTGAAAAATGAGAGTCGGAGGAGTTACCAGAATTGGAGGAAGGTTTAAGACTGCCTTTCTTACCAACAGTGGTCCAGCCTTCCTCAGCCCCTTGTTTTTCCTTTTCTCTGTTTTTTGAACCAGTACCATTGTTTACCTGCTGTATTCTTGCATATCTTGAAAAATCTGATACTTCATTATTAGCATCATCTAGTACCTGAAAAGGATTACTTATCTCTTTTACCAAAATTTTGGGTTTCAGACCCTGATGGTATGGACTCCTTCTATTTTTGTTAGGAACCTTTTTATTCCATTGCTCTTCCCTAGGCTGTGCTTCTTTAAGAGAGTCTGGTGCCTGTTTCTGCAAGTTGTCACCTTTATATTCCTTAGTTTGATTGCTCATCAGAACCGGGCAGTCTTTAATCAAATAACCCTGCCTATAGCAATGAAAACAAGCATTAAGGAGATTTTTATAAAAAACTTTCTGTTCATGCAATTTATACCCTTTAGAGTTTTTAAGCACTAGTACATGTTTAATGTTTTTAGAAATATCAACTTCAATTAGCAATTGAGGGTCCCATTTAGGATTAACCCCATTTCTAGGTCTCTGTCCAAGAACTTTACCAATTAGACTGCCCAATTGTTCTATCCATGGATAGAACTCAACAGGAAAATCTGGAAATTCTATCCAGACAAGCACCTTAGTAGGTTTAGCACCTCTAGGGTTGAACCCTAGAAACCATTTAAAAAATGAAATAGGCGTGTTCCTGATAATCCAATGGCCTTCAGCTATCACTTGCATGGCATTATAATAGGAAATAATTATTAGGAAGATATTGAATATGTCTAGCAAGCAGCCCTCTGCTCTCCCAGTTGACCTTCATCCAATTTTTTAAGGTTTCTTGAGCAGGATGAGGATCATGACATAGTCCTATCACAACTTTTTCAGAAAAATGATTATTCCAGTTCTCTAATGATGTACTCTAAATGACCAACATACAATCATCACTATCTTCAGCGTCAAGATCCAGGTTAATAGAGTGAACATGTCCATGATTAGGGCTATCCCTGTCAACTTCACCCCCCATCTCTACCTTCTCCTTGCCTTTGAAATCACTAGACTCAGATTGAGGGAAGGGCATACCTGGCAATCCTTGAACATTGAATATAGAAAATGGCACTTGTTGAGGAGCTTGAACAACATTCGCATACGTAAGCCAACCTTGTCTCTGATAAGAATCCTTAGGGTAAGGTACTGCCTGGTATTCCAAGTGGTTTCGAGTACTCGTGCTATTCCTCACACCTCCCAGATTAGTTCCAAAGGCGTCGAAGACGGGGTTGACCAATGAGTTAAGCATACCTAACATCCCATCCTGTAGTACAGAGGGGCCAGCTAGCCCATCCCTGAGGGCGTCTTGTAGCACCATGCCTTCACACAACAGAAGGCGCAGCACAGAACAGATGGAACCCCCCTCACGGGGGCGTGGAGACAAACCCCTGTGCGGCTCACGAACCTCAAACCCTAACAGAGGTTGAGAGAGCGATGATTTTTCATGTGTTTTCTCTGAATGCCCACTTTTCATTGGATTTTTAAATAATTCAAGTTAATCGAAAGAGTAGATCCCAACGATCGACTTTCAATTACTTCAAGCTAATCCGAAAAAGTAGATCTCAGCGATCTGACTTCCTTTATTAAAAAAAAAAGGACAAAACAGAGTAGAGTTGTGATGTCATGAAGAGGCAAACGCAACGCTCCCTTTCATGTGATCAAGAATTAAAAGAATCATCCCATGAGCTTCTTCTGTCGTGATGCGCCACAATTCATCCCCCATCTACTTGCTCTAGGATAGCTGACGATTCGTGTGAGGCCCCGCCATGCTCATCTGCCAATTTGGAAGATGGCGATTTACGATGGCTGATTGGTAGGCCACATAGAGCCGCTCCTCCATGATAGTTGTGGGCCATGATTTATTGTATGAAAAGATTTCTACCTCCTCCATGATAGCACGTGTTGTGGGCGATTTTTTTTTCTGAGCAAAACAGAAAAGATTAATATTAATATTGATACAGTGTTGCTTATGTACAGAGTCAAGCCCCCAATGTTACAAAGGTAATCCAAAAGACATAACAGATTTAACATGGACTTGGAATACATGGAAAGCATTTTGTCTCTCCATCTAGAGGGCTTAAATTTACAAATTATCTCATGGGAGTAATTGGGATGACTAGGGTCTCAACCATGGCTTCATTACAAATCTTAATGATCTTCTTAGTCTCAAGAGTACATGAGAAAAGGCAATCAGAGGGGTCACTGTGGAAAATCTTGTTGTTCCTATTCTTCCAAATGGACCACAGGATTTGGGTCCTCAATAATTGCCAATTGACAATGTCCATCTTGTTACTGACACCAATACGAATTTCCATATTCCCCAACTTAGGAAGACCATCAGTGGTACGATAAGTGTTGATGCTTTTCCAAAATCTTTGAGCTTGTCAACAGGTGATAAACATATGGGAACTATCTTCCTCTCTATCACATAAGCAACAACTACCTATACCAATATTAAACTTCCTAGCCTTGCTATTGGTCGAGATGCCCTTACGAAGAATCATCCACAGAAGAACAGAATGTTTTTGGGAATAAGGAAAGGCTCAAATACATTTGAATCTGTATTTCTATTGGTGAGAGCTCCAATGAAGGTTCCATTGCATGTTCAGCTTTTTGGTTATGGATTGAACGGAAATGGGAGACTTCTTTAAATTGTGGTACATATCGTAGGCAAGGTCATGAATATGCACGTTCCTTTGAAGATTACAGTTCTCACACAGCAAGATAAGGCTTTTTCTTTGTCAATCAGCATGGATCTGCAACTGTTTCCTGCCCTTATTCATCCTGATATTAAGATTCGAACGATTCGATTTATGATCTCCCACTTTGGGAAGATGCTTTGTGATGCCCACTTCGGCCCACTCCTTTCGATCACTTTGGCCCGGGCATGTGTTGGAACATGGAAGTCCACGATCCTCTATTTTTTTGAGGCCCTTGAAGTGCGGGGTCTTTTAGCCTCATCGTGTTCACATCTATTTGTGAAGGTAATTTTCGACGGCATTGTCACTTGTTTGAGATCGCCGCAAATAGTTTTTTTTTCTTTTTTATAAATGTGTATTAAATAAAAAATGAGAAGTACAAAAAGAAAAATTAGAGAAAGATACACAACAAGTTGATGATCCTTTTCTCCCCTTCATGCAGGACCCATTTATCCTTCAACTTCGTGTTATCTAAGGAAAACACTTTGTGGTGTTTGAAAAGGGGAAAACTCTTACAACTTCGAATTGTTTTAAGTTTGAAGCTTAACATGTAAAACCTTTTATCAATTGGTGACTTGGTGGTGTTGCCAATTTATCTAAGGATTGTGCCTTAGAGCTGCTTCAGATTCCCCTCTTGTGATTCCTATAAAGCTTGGGATTCGCTTGATTTGGTGCCTTTAGAAGGATGTTTTATTTTCTTTCAAAAGGTTATGTCCGACCAAAACTAGGACTCTTCATATCTTGATAGAGAGGCATATGAATATGTTTTAACATAATCTTTCCATCTCCAAATACCCTTATTGATGAATCCACTCCCTAATAAGAGGCATGTCAAATTTTTCCCAAAAAGAGGGATATCGAAAATTGGTGAATGGGGTTATGAGCAAGCTTCAATTTTTGTATAGCCATAAATTTGCCTAAAATTTAAAATCCCATGGTAGTGCATATAGTATACTTCATGTGCATGCAGTTTCCCTCTACTTCTCCTTCAAGGGTCCCTCAATTTATCTTCTCAAAAAGTACTACTTGAGTTTGATCAAGAGATTTAAAAGCTTGCAAGAAATGATGGAAAGGGATTTTGGGGAATCCATACTACTCTTATCCTCTGCATTTTCATGTGGATTTTGATAATACAAGGAATTATATATCCCACACCTCATCCATTCATGAACTTTCCTCAACAATACTTATATAGAACTCTTCTTCTCCCTCTTCGAAAATGGGCATTTGCAAGTATTTTCATTATATTATGTTAAAAATATGGAAGTGGGGTCCTTGAAGAACTAATATTTTTTCTTTGCATTATGATTCCTTAAGGATTTTGATTCCTCTTAGTAGATCTACTCCACTCTTGGTCGCAAATTTTCACTCATAAATTCCTACTTATAACATCTAAATTAGCTATCCAAAATAAGGATTTCAAACAATTCTGAAAATGTTTGAATACCTGGAATTTTATGTGTGTGTCCTTATTGATATGCCAGAAATCATGCAGATTGCATGCACACGTTGCTAATAATCCCACATGTTACAGTAGTGTTTTAGATCGATATACTTGCCTATATAAGTAGTCGTGAAGAGTCATGTCCCACAACTTGAGGAGGAGAAGGGAGTCAAGAGCTCTCTCTCTCTCTCTCTCTCACACACACACACACAAACACCCTCTTGCTCAGACATGCACATGGGCATATGTGGGGGAGGAGACAGAATGATTTGGGCATCTTCTCTCTCTACATAAACCTCGATAGCCATGTGGATTGGGATGTGGGTGATTCTACAAACATGGGAATCGAGTGACGTGTTGTTCGAGTCGTGAAGAGTCATATCCCACAACTTGAGGAGGAGAAGGGAGCCAAGAGCGTTCTCTCTCTCTCTCTCTCTCTCTCTCTCTCTCACACACACACACACACACACACGCACACACCCTCTTGCTCAGGCATGCACATGGGCATGTGGGAGAGGAGAGAGAATGATTTGGGCATCTTCTCTCTCTACATAAACCTCCATAGCCATGTGGATTGGGCTGTGGGTGATTCTACAAACATGGGAATCGAGTGACGTGTTGTTCTAGTCGTGAAGAGTCATACGCCACAACTTGAGGAGGAGAAGGGAGTCAAGAGCGTTCTCTCTCTCTCTCTCTCTCTCTCACACACACACACACACACACACATACACACACACACACCCTCTTGCTCAGGCATGCACATGGGCATATGTGGGGGAGGAGAGAGAATGATTTGGGCATCTTCTCTCTACATAAACCTCCATAGCCATATGGATTGGGATATGGGTGATTCTACAAACATGGGAATCGAGTGACATGTTGTTCCTGATCGTACATGAAGGTCTTGTATCAGTTATATGTAACAAAACAGTTCTTTTCCCATTGCTTCTCATGAATTTGTCAACGAGCTGGATACATAGAGGTTAACCTAAATGGAACCACTCGAGCGCGTTTGAGCTACTCTCTTTCATGAGTAATCCACACATTTACTCTCTCTATCCATAGATATTGCAAGTGCTTAAATATGATGCCATGTAGAAAACTCCTCGCAAGAAGTGTTCCCACCATGAAGTAATATGAAATACTTTCAGTCAAACTCAATGAGTAGTGGGAACCGTTTGACCAATCTTCTAGTGGTACATGGTTTGTTCACTAGTATAGGAGTGTCTAGTAATCTACAAAATATTAAACTTGTTGGCCAATAGATATTGTGTGAACTCTTTATAGAATAAACCATTCCCTAGAGTTCACGTTCAATTTTTGTTTAGTTCCACATTGAGTTGTTGGGGAATATAAGCAATAGGAAAATCCATATCTCTATTTGTCACTAATTTGTGAGTATGCATCCTATAGCATAATTTGATGCATTCAAATGAACATGGAATGGCCGATCCAAGTATGGAACTTTCAAAATGGAAGCCATGCTCAAGCTTCTCTTGAGTTGTAGGTTATCACATGCCTTCTAATTTTCCAAAGGATATCACATGCCTTCTAAATCTAATGAGGATTCTTCTCCATACACCCCAAGGTGGCACTTAGAGAAGCTTCTCCCAAGAGTAGGGTTCCCACAACCTAGGATAAATCACGATTAAGGGTCACAACCATTCAATAGGGAGCTCATATGAATAAATACACCAAGGGTTAAAACCAAGGGTTCAACCCAAAGGTTCAAGCATGTGCCAAGGTTAAATCAAGGGTTATACCAAGGTTAAAGTGCAAATATTCTAGCCCTTAGAATCCATATATTTAGCCTTCCAAACCCATGATCTATACAACATTATTCCCTCTTTAAAAACATTTTCCTCCTCAAAAATATATAGAAGTATAATATGTAGTGTATTCCCCCATGCACCTCTGAGCATGTTCATCTCAATCTTTAGACTCATCTCCCATAATTAGATAAGGGTTACTAAATTCCTTGATTTGGAAGGAGGGGAATTATAATCTTTTCATCTAATTGTCAAGAAAGAGTAGCTACAAAAAGCACTCTTCCTTGTAGTATTCACACCAGTAATGCACCTCAGTAGATTGATCCCTGCCCATCCATTTGTAAGGCCTCCACTTGGTGGTGATTGGGTCCTCTAGAGGGGTGTTCCCACTCTCTCTCTTTAGGGGGGGGGTAATAAAGCTATGAGGCTAATACACACACCAGTATTTTACATCTCTAATAGAATCATAAGGACATTCATGGACCAACACAAGCTCTCATCCTTGAAGAATGATATTCCCCCTAGCTCAAACTTCAAGAATGGAGATGAAGATATACTTGTGGATACCAATGTGATAAAACTAAATCATATCAACTAATCTAACTAGAAAAAGAACTAAATCATCTAGCAAGATCAACATAGGTAAGAGAAGGCATATATCCCTCCAACCATATGTATACTTATAGGCCAAGGGGTGCATTTCATTGGGCTTGTCCAAGTGTCCATCCAAGTTTCCCTTAGGTGGAGACTTTCCCAAGGTTCATCACATGCCTTTAATTTCCTAGGGACTACACATGCCTTCTAAATCAAGGAGGATTCTTTTCTCACATACACCCCAAGGTGGCATTTAGAGAAGCTTATCCCAAGAACACAAGCTCTCATCCTCGAAGAATGATATTCCCCCTAGCTCAAACTTCAAGAATGGAGATGAAGATATACTTGTGGATACCAATGTGATGAAAGTAAATCATATCAACTAATCTAACTAGAAAAAGAGCTAAGTCATCTAGCAAGATCAACATAGGTAAGAGAAGGCATATATCCCTCCAACGATATGTATACCTCTAGGCCAAGGGGTGCATTTCCTTGGGCTTGTCCAGGTGTCCATCCAAGTTTCCCTTAGGTGGAGACTTTCCCAAGGTTCATCACATGCCTCTAATTTCCCAGGGACTACACATGCCTTCTAAATCGAGGAGGATTCTTTTCTCACATACACCCCAAGGTGGCATTTAGAGAAGCTTATCCCAAGACTAAGGTTCCCACACTTTAGGATAAATCAATTCTAAGGGTCATAACCAAGAGCGCATATGAATAAATACCCCATAGGTTAAAACCAAGGTTTCAACCCAAAGTTTCAAGTATGTGCCAAGGATAAAGCAAGGGCTAAAGCAAGGCTAATATGCATCATATTTTAACTCTTAAAATTCATATATTTAGCCTTTGAAACCCATGATTTATACAAAAATATACCTCCTTGGCATTATTTGGCTAAGAAAAATTAAGAATGACCTTAAATTTATCCTCGTCTATAGATATTTAATTTTTGGATACAATGTGATGAATGATTTCCTTGTTGTACCATGAACATGCATTTTTGGGCTTAAGCACACTATATATGGTTTGCATTGATCAAAATCTTTTTGTAGACTATACATGTGTTAGAGTCACTACTCTAAGTGAGAGCATATATCATCCACATAGAATTTCATGCTCATGCATAAAAACTCCTTGAAAACAAGATAAAATAATTTTGGATCATGATAGAAGCATTGGTTAACCCAAAAATAATCCTGTTAAATTCATATATCCACCAAATATTTTTTCTTTTAGCTCTTTAAATTGATAAAAGGAAAGAGGTAGAAGAGCATTAGAGAGATGTAAAAAGATATATAATGATATTTTCATCCCCTTCGTGGGGGATCCACTTGCTCTTTATCTTATTCTTTTCTACAACGAATATCTTGCACTATTTGAAAAGCGGAGAGCTTTTACAATTCCAAATTCTTCCACCTAGATTTTCTAGGGTCTTTTCTATAGAAACTTTTCTAGGGGCTTTTCAAAGTTGTTTGCACATATTTCTTTCCAAATTTTCAAGGATTTTTTCTTCTAATGGCATTCTTTACAATTAATTTAATGATCCAACAATAAGGATTTTCTGATACTTTGCGAGATCATGACACTGTTAGAGAATGAAAGGAAAAGGATACCTATGTCTTCCCTCCCACTAAAACATATTTTTCACAGTAGAGGGCCACCCTGGGTTTTACTTGCTTTTACATTGGTCCGGATCCCTTTGTGAAAGTTTTTTTGCATGACAATCACTTTTTTGTTTTCTGTAAGCAGGTGACATAGGTCCTTGAACTTGAATTCCCATCTAATCCAAGTCCAATATGTGTACCTCTTCTTTTTAGAGATTGATAAAAATAAAGATTTCTTTTGATTCTAATAATGTTTGCCAAATTGTTACCGTTGCTCCACTTCAAAGCCTTGTAATAAAGGGGATCCTAGCCAATCAAGAGGTGAATCCTTGGAGCATATCAAGCATTGATTTTGTGCCTTAAGTGTTCATAGTCCACTCTATGACTAAGATCAATGTCCTTGAATCTGCTCCAATGTCTTATGTCTTAGTTCCAAAGGTCTTCCACTCATGAGGACCTTTTGCCAAAAACTTGTTGGCTCTATGTATATTCTCTTTCTCTATACCCCTTGATACCAGCAATAGGGAACCGTATCGATTCATGTTATATTAGAGAGTTCATGTAACCTATGATAGTCTCTATCCTATGGGTTTGTTCCTTGAGCTCGTCAAATTGTTTCTGTGTAACAAACTCATTGTAGAGCTATGTATTGGTCATCCTCTTGTTAGGAATCTCCCATCTTTTGATCTTGTCTCTCCAGGGTTTGGTCTTTAGGTTTGCAAGATGCTAATTTACTATGATCCTTATTTTCCATGTTTATTTTCCCCCAAATGTAAAAACTTGAGGACTAAATGAAGATGGAAGTAATTTTTATATAAGAAAAGAGAGAGAAATATCACAAGAGCACTTCCTTGGTGATCCCCAAGCTATCCAAAGAAATTTTGAAGTGATATTTGAAGTATTAAGGCTTTGATTTGAGGTTCTCATGAGGCATCGGACACAAAATGCTCCAGAACGAGGGTTGAAAGTGGTAGATTAGTTCCTATTGAAGTGCTATAGAGCTATTATGACATGTCAAATCTTGTCCAAATGTTAGCCATTTGTTGCACAATAAATTTGGAAGATAAACTTTGAATCAAGACCAAGATCTCTCCAATTTGATCTTTGAGCGTGAAGCTATGGCTCCTAGAAAATGTAGATGCAGGTGTAGGTAAGTGAAGCAAGAGAAAATGAAGGAATGATGTTTTTACAAGCTCATAAATGCATCCCTACAAGTTTTCCATTCATTTCTGATCCACCTATATTTCCACAACCTGGATTACATAGTTGGAAGTTCATGACTTCAATATTCCTCCAAAGAACCTTTATTTGCCTCCCTAATTAAGCTTGAGGAGAAAAAAACTCGAATGGAAGCTTGCTTTACGTCATGGCTTCAACTTGGATTGATAGTTCTCCAAACTCAATTCTCATGGAACTCTTTCGATGGCGTGCTTTATAATCGACATATGAGCTTGCGGCAAGTTTTTCACATGTATATATGAAGCGCGTGAACGAGAGCTTGATCGCTCTCGGAGTGAGGGAGAAGAGTGAGGGAGAAGAGAGCTTGGATCTCCTTGCATGCACCTTCAGGCAGGCTATCCTGTTGGTCTCTTCGTGGTCGTGTGGTTTATCTACCACCCAGCCACGTTCTACTGTTAGATGTATCTCTCTCTCCATGTGATGGAGCCTCCACATGAACTCTTCACATGGGTGCCACATGGCATTTGTAAGATACCACATTGATTTTTCAAAAAAAAAAGAGATGCATAGGTAATAATGAAATTTTATGTTTAGATATTCTGATCATTTTGTAAAATTTTATAGCAATAAGTTTTTACATTCTCTCCCTAGAAAGTTATCGCATGCAATTTGTATGTTAAAATAATAAGAAAAAGTGTTGTATGAGAGAAAGGTAGAGTACTCTTAGTAGAGAAACTTTACCTTTTTGTAGTTTTCGTATTTTACGCCTCATTTGGTTGCATAAAGATAGGTTAATGAAGAGATTTCTCATGTTTTTTCATCTCTCTCTAGAATTTTTGATTTTACAGGGCTCAAAAGTGATATTTGGAAGCAGATTTGGACCTAAGGCATCTCTAATGCTATTGTACAAATCAAGGAACTAAATATTTTTGTGTCTCACAAGCTTAAGCTAATTCTTCAGTGTTTTTGAGTTACAGGGCTTGGAAAAGCACCATTTTTAGATACTTAACAAAAAAAAGAGAAGCCTTGATTCATCTTATTCATGTTCACGAATTTAGAAAATGCACATTCGTATGTGGGTTATTTCGGTTGATTGACGTGTGTGTGTGAGTGTGTTGCAAGGATTGCCTCTATTTTTGCAAGTACAATTCTTGCGGTGGACATGAAAAGTAGATGCATGGGTGGTCTGGAAGTCTGGCATGAGACATGCAAAAAAATACCATATTGGAGTATGTAGATTCTAGGAGCGCATGTCTAGGAAGGCATGATTGGTCGTGCACTAGCGGAAAGGTGGAGATCCAAAAGATGAAGATTGAGAGCTAGGGAGAGATGATGGTCGTGCATTGATCACGATCGTTTTCTTCTTCTATGATTGAGATTGTGATTGGGATTGGGATTGAGATCGCGATTGTGATTGGGGTTAGGATTGAGATTGCGATTATGATTGGGATTGGGATTGAGATGAGCTCGGGGATGGTTGGGTGGATGAGGCTTCACATTGAAGCTATTTGATAGATTTTGTAATGCAGATAAGAACTGCTTGTAAATCTGCAAAGATAATAAAGTTCTCTCTCTCTCTCTCTCTTTCTCTCTCTCTCTCTCTCCTTGTTCTGTGCATACTCTATTTTTCTTCCTTATATCTTGTTGTGCCGAATTCTATTATTGTGTGGGGGATTGTGATTGAAGATTAAGAGACTTGTTACAACACTCATTTAGAATCCATGTGTTCATAGCTCTAAGTGAGGGTTTTCACCTTCCTTTCCTCTTATTCCATATAACATTAAACTTCCCCAGTAGCCCTCTCCACATAAGTATGTGGTATTCATGCTCCAAGGGCAAGATAAAAAAGTATGTGACACAATGGTTTTTTGTTTGGAGATAGAAATACACGGTTACAAGGACAATCTTGATTTCCAAATCATGAATAATCTTGATTTGCAAATCATGAATAATCTTGGTTATTTTGTTATGAGGTCACTTCCTCCCTCTTATTTCTAGAACTACCTTGTCCAAACACGAGACAAACTTACAATATACCCCAATTGTCTTTTGCTATCTTGGATCTATGCAATCTTCAAAGAAAGCTTGGTATTACTATTGGATCTTGAAAAAAGTGTTCTTCAACATTAGCACTAATAGCATGCACAAGAAAAAGCTCCACTACCACTTACGGGATATGAATCATAGTAGAGACATAATCACTACCAAAGGAGTTGCTTGCAACTCTAGCAGCAATCTAGAAAATGTGTAGTAAGCCAAGTAATAGGAACACTAGGAAGAAACTATCATGAATACAAACCAATCTACCAATATGACAAGAAGGGGGAATGGATGAGCAATTGACTTAAAGACCAAAATACTTTTTGGTCAATCCAAAGAATAGATACTCACAATACCTTCTCATATAACTACTCTCTTGAATCAATTGTGCTAACCTTTCCCATTGATTCATGAATGAATGGACACAATAAATGTATGTTGTACATGGGGAATGGATCATAGAATGCAATTTTCCATAGCTAACATATATGCCTTTACCATCAACAAAAATCATAGTGAAATCAATGTGCAACCACCATTAGAGTTGTCTAAATATATATGGGCTATCGTGTGCGACACATTTATGCATAACCAGAGTAATATCCAGCAATATTGAGTGGGGATGTCCATCATATACTAATTTGGTTCCAAAGGATTAAAAGACTCCAAAAGAAACTATCAATTAATGAGACTGACACATTAGAAGTAGCTACACTAGGCAAGACAAACATAACTTTTAGTAGTAGCCCAAACCTTAGATTGGAAGGAAGGTCTTTTGACCAACCATTCCCACACCATGAAGGGTCTTAAGCTCACCCAATCACATCAAATTGTACGGGGTCCTCAAAGGGGATGCCAATTCAAAGATGCTCAAGGTCTTCAAAGAGCCTCCAACCCCTTAGCTCTCCATAGTTCCTCTTTTGATCCCTTCTAAGGATGCCTCCTAATTTTCATCCGACATAACCTTTTGAAAGAAACTAAAACATCCTTCTTAAAACACCAACTCAAGAGAATCCCAAGCTTTAGAGGAATAAGAAAAGGGGAATTTCAAGTACCTCCAAGGCACAAAAAAGCTTTTACGTCTAACTTCAAACTTGAATCAATTCAAAGTTGTAAGAGATTTTCCCTTTTCAAACACCACAAGGTGTTCTCCGTAGCCAAAATGTTTAAGGATAAATGGATCTAGCATGAAAGAGACGAAAGGATCGTCATCTTATTTTGTACCTCTCTCTTATTTTCTTAACGCATTTATAGAAAAAAAAACTATTTGCGAGTCGCGACCATCTCAAACGAGTGAGAAGTAAATCCAGAATGCCGTCGAAACTGCCTTCACACATTCATGTGAACTCGAGGAGACTCAAAGATACGCGGCATCCGCCAAGACAGAGGAGGATCGTGGACTTCCAACACATGCCCGAAAGTGATCGCAAGTACAGTGGGTGTATGCGCCTAACTAATCCCGCATCTCTCTCTTTTTGTGTGTTAGCTTAATTACCCCTTCGTTGAGAGAGTTAGGAAAAGTTCTATAACGGATGAAGTAAGCGCTATCTAGCTGCTGGAGCGGTCGGAGCTGTAGCTGCTGGAGCGTCTTGAGGCTGGAGCGGTCGGAGCTGTAGCTGCTGGAGCGGTCGGAGCTGCTGGAGCGGTCGGAGCTGTAGCTGCTGGAGCGGTCGAAGGAATTGGAGCTGTTGGGAGCTGCAGGCGCAGCCGACGGAGACGCCATCATCTCCACCTGCTATCAATGTCGCTGATCTCACTGATGCGTTTTCAAGAAAAGGTGATGCAGAGAAATGGTATCCATCGCGACTGATGCAGAAATGACATCCATCGCGATTGACTGGCTTCTTCTGTCCATCGCATCTTCTGTCCATCGCGACCGCGTCAGTCGTGGTTTCTATCAATCGTGCGCGTGTCCGTCGCGGTCCCCGTCAATCGTGCGCGTGCGTGTGCTGACCTGGCAGTCCGTCGCGAGCTCTAGAGAGTTGTGTCCATCGCGGACTCTATCAGTCGTGCGCGTGTCCATCGCGTGCGTGTGCTGACCTGGCAGTCCGTCGCGAGCTGTCGTGGTCCATCGTGCTGACCTGGCGGTCCGTCGTGAGTAGTGTCCATCGGGCACAGTGGGTTCTTCGGGGACGCGGGCGGCTTCGCGGAGGTGCAAAAAGAAAAAACTCAAAAAGAAAAAAAAAAGAAGATGCACGTGCCAATGGGCAGCTCGTAAGAAGTGTGAAGCCGATTGAATTACTAAAAGAAGTCTCTTAAAAAAAAAAGAGGTAGCCCTACGAAAAAGAAAAAAGAGAGAGAAAAAAAAAAAAAAGAAAAAAAAAAAAGAAAGAAAGAAAAAAGAGAAAAAAGAGAAAAAAAAAAAAGAGAAAAAGAAAAAGAAGAAAAAAGAGAAAAAAAAAGAGAAAAGACAAAAAAAAAAAAAAAAAAAACGAGAGAAGAGGGTTATTTTATTGCGGAATTTTCGAGCTTTCTTGGCCAAGAAGAATTCGAGTGCTTCGGGAGTTTTTAATTCTTCGTGTTCAGTGAAAGGGTTTTCGGATTGTTTGTGTGACTCGAGAGCTTCTCGATTTTTCCGCTCATCTTTAGCTTTCGAAGATGTTTTGAAGAGGTAAGAGGCGTGTGTCTACTCTTTTTAGTCTCAGCTAGCAATTGGAAATCAAGTAACCGTGGGGGGGACCATGGATGTGGCTTCATCCTCTCTCGTGAAAAGTAACCGGGCCCCTCCCCCCGGGGAGACCGATTTCCTGGCCGCTCTGCTAGAGGGGGGGTCGTGTGCCGCCCCTGGGGCATCCGAAAGTGCTGAATCCCCCATTGTTTCCCTCAGTAGACCCGCAGTTCTGTCTGCTCAGGAGGAGCTCAAGAAAGTTTGCCTCGTCGGCCAAGTATTTGGCCCTAGGCCCCCGCTCGAAATTGTGCGACAATGGCTTCGAAAAGAGTGGTTCCCTCGAGGACTAATTGTTAGCAAATGTCAGTTCCTCCCAGCGAGCCACTTGCTGCTTGTCTTCGAAAATGAAGAGATGGCGTTCCAAGCCCTAAGCGTTGGCACCTGGCAGCTCGGTCGGTCGACCCTGTGCCTATTCAGATGGTCCCCGGACTTTACTCCCGACAAATCGAAATCGCTTCGGTACCCTCTTTGGGTTGAGCTCCCTAACCTTCCTTACTTCTTGTACAACTTCGTGTGGGACATTGTCTCTCCTATCGGCAAGCCGCTGGCTTCTCGTGAAGACATTGGTAGTCTCATCTATGAAGGTGCAAGACACTCGTTCAATGCTAGGTGGCACCCCCAAATCTGTGTCGAGGCCGACCTCAGTTCGCCGCTCCCATCAATGATCAAAGTGGACATGGGCGAAGGAGATGTATGGGAGCAGGACATCAGCTACAAAAGCCTTCCCAACGCGTGCTTTCGCTGTGGCCAGCAAGGCCACAGGATTAAAGATTGCCCTCTCAGGCAAAAAAACAAGCGCTTTCAAGAAGCCTCCAAAACTGCTCAAGACAACAATGGCGATCTGACTCACTTGACCAAGGAAGGGGAAGGCAAGGGCCTCCTGAAGCCACAAGCTGATGCTGATGGCTTTACTGAAGTTAGAAGAAGAAGGAAAAGAAGCCCTAAGGCCAACGGTGAGAGAAACAACCTGCCACATACCCCCTATAGCAACTTGTATTGCAATCTAGAAAAGGAGATCAATGAGTTTGACTACCCAGGTGGGAAGCTACCTGAGGCAGACATCTACGACAAAGCCCTAGAGATCCCCGACAATAAAGAAACCCCCCAGGAGGGCTACACTACAAGCAAAGAAGATGGTTTCACCACTAGTAACGAAGACAACATGGATAGTGAAAGTTCCATCATTGGATCGACGATCCCGGAAACGGTGCCGAGCACGGGGCCCAAGTCTCCCCAGCAAGGGGCGTCCCGCAAAGGAAAACAGCACATGGAGTTACCCTGGAAAAGCCCCCATAAGAACAGACTTCTAAGTAGGGAACAGATCCCAGCGAAAAAGAAAGATGAAGCCAAGAGAAGAAAGGACAAAGCTCCCTCCCGCAAAGAGGGATCAATACAAAAATGATTGTCATCTCGCTAAATGCTAGAGGGCTAACCGACCCCTCAAGAGCGACCATCATTGGTCAATGGCTTCGCGACATTAGCTTAAACCCAGACTTTATATGCATCCAAGAGATTAAAATTGACGGAGAAGACCTCCAGAAACGGCTCAGGCAGGTCTCCTCGGCCCATGTGTGGATCTCAACGAAACACCCGCGGGGGTCTGGAGGAACGGCTATCGGTGTTAAACAACTCTGGTTTGAAAAGCTTGAGAACTTCATTGAAGATGTAAGTCACCGTTGGATCGCTGTTTCTTTTGGAGCTCCTCTTTGTGCTACTATGGTTTCTTTGTACGCCCCTAACGGGGATTTGGAGAGACGGAACACTTGGGCCTCCTTAGACTCGCTTCCCCACAACGCGCTCATATGTGGTGATTTCAACATGGTGGAGGACCCTATGGACAGATGGATGGGCAAAGGCCGGGTCATCGACAGTCGGGAGAAAGAAACGTGGGACATGACCAAACTCCACTTGGATTTGGTTGAATTCAAAGACTCGAATGGCTTTTCGTGGTCGAATCTCCAAGCGGGCGAGGACCTGAGGAAAGCTAGACTCGACAGATGCTATATTTCTCAGAGTTTTACCCATCAGTGGGGCCATCCTACCATCACGCAACGCACTGACCTCACTATCTCTGATCACTACCCGATCGTTATCACTTTTCAACCTTCCAACAAGATCCGCAAGGCTCCGTGGTTCCATGCCAACACATCCACCTTCTCTCTCCCCTCCGTCCATCAAGAAATTGCCGATGTGTGGAAGGTGGCGTTCGCCTCTGGCCTGGCCCCAGCCAAGTGCTGGAGAAATGCGGTCGACAAGTCTCGTAAGATCATGATCAGAACTAAGAAGATGCTCGAGACTGTGCGGCGGGCTCGCAGGGTTGCTCTCTACCACAGACTCTGGCGGCTCGAGGAGGAAGTGAACAAAGGAAAACACCAAGCACAGAAAGGTCTCCGAAAAATCAGAGCAGTGTTGAGATACGAGGAAGAAATACAAAGGAAAAACTTGCAAATCTTCTTCAAGGAGTGGTGGGCTGGCAAAGCCGACAAACCCACCAAAGAGATGTGCCGTATCCTTAAAAGGAAACACAACAGAGATTCGATCCCCCTACTGCTAGATCCTCTTGGCAATGTATGCAATTCGGAAGAAGATAATTTTGGCATCATCGAAGGGCACTTCATGAGACTCCTGGGAACCTCGAACCCCCTCTCCCACCATAGAAGGGACTGTATGGCTGCCATTTCTAGGGTTTCCCCCCGGAGGATTCCACCCAACCTCCACTCCCTACTCCATGCTCCTATCTCTGAATCAGAAATCATTGAGGTCATTGATGCCCTCCCTCTCGGTAAAAGCCCGGGACCTGACGGACTCACTAACGAGTTCTTTAAATCCTTCAAGCTGGTGGTTGCCACCCCTCTTCGGATGGTTTGGCAAGAAGCGCTAAAGTTTGGTGCCCTTCCTTCTTGTCTAAATAATGGAATTATCAAGTTGATACACAAGAAAGGGGAAAAGAACAGAATCGAGAACTGGCGGCCTATTACGATGCTCCAAACAGGATACAAGATTATCGCCAAAGTCATCGCCAACAGACTCTCGTGCCACCTGAGATCTTGGCTTAGTGAGGACCAAAAAGGTTTCATCAAAGGCAGGTCTATCCTGGAAACCATTATGGATATCTGGGAAGGTATTCAATTTGGAAATGAGTCTAATCAAGATGTGGTCTTCCTCAAGATCGATTTTGACAAAGCCTACGACAGGCTAGAATGGGACTATATTCTACAGTCGCTCCAAGATCTCGGATGTAGTCAGAAATTCACCAAGATGATCGCGACCCTTCTCGGAAACGCAACGACCCAAATTAACGTTAACGGCAAACTTTCGAAGGCGATCCATCTTAAAAGGTCTATTAGACAAGGGTGCCCTCTGGCCCCCCTTCTTTTTGCCGTCGCCACTGAGGGGCTAAGCAGACTTGTGGCACATCATGTTGAGGCTGGCAATATCAAAGGCCTCCGGCTGCCTCAAGACCACGGTCAAATCATCATGAGACTGTTTGCTGATGATATGAACGCGTTCGTTCACAATGATAATACTAGCCTGGAGACTTTCTGGAGCTGTCTTGCTACCTTCTGTGATGCCTCTGGATCCAAAATCAACCACTCTAAGACCGCCTTCAGGGCTATTGTGGGACATCATCCTGACCTTCTCAGTGATCATGGCTGTCAAATCATTCCGCAGGGCCAAATCTTTCGACTCCTTGGAATCCCCTTGGGGTTTGGCGTCTCTATGGAGCAACGATGGAACTGGGTGCTTGCCAAACTTGAAAACAAGCTTAACTATTGGAGAGGTATGCAAATCAATCTCGCTGGACGAGCGATGGTTATCAACACGTTCCTCCTCTCTTCTACCATCTATTTCCTTTCTTGTTGGAGACCGAACGAGCAAGGCCTGTCCAAGCTGAATAGTGTTTGTAGAAACTTTCTCTGGACGGCCGATCATAACAGAAGGGGGGTGCCTAAAATCAAATGGGCCATCTGCACTAGCCCTAGAGATAGCGGGGGGCTGGGTATCCTGGACATTGGGTGTATGGCCAACAAACTGGCAGCCAAATGGATGATTAAGGCTTGGTGCAATAGGGAGGCCTCGTGGGCCAAGCTGATCTTCAGAAACAAGCATGAGTTGGCCCTCATGGGGTGCCCGAACTGGAAGAATCTTGACATCATGACCCTGCTATTCTCCCCGATCCCCGTCTTCCCGAAAGGCTCCAATCTCGTGTGCTCCCTCTGGAAGGGCTGGAATAAAGTCAAAAGCTTCACAAGAGTTAGTGAAGACTGGAAATGGGCGGCCGGAATCAGACAAAACGACTCTATCTGGTTTCCGATACATGGCATCCGGAGGGTGGAGTCGTGGAACATTCAAAATGCCAAGAAGTTATGGAACAAAGGATTCAAAAAATGGAAACACCTCTGGAAACATGACACCAACAGCTGGATCAACTTCGAGGATATTGATCCTCGCATAAACATCTCCTACGAAGAATGGAACACTTTGCAAAACAGATGCCTCGCTTGGGATCGTCACAAGACTCGCCTTCTCATGGGACACGACACACCGAACGCGCGTGGTCTCAAATGGCACAATGGAAATAGCCTTCTCAAAATCCCGAACATCAAAGAAACAACTGACCTCCAGATCAGCCTCAACAAGAAGTGGTGCCTGTCTTGGACGCGGCTTCGGTGGGACATGAAATTCATGGGTATCTGGCACCCACTTATAGAGATTAAGAAGTCTGTCCTCTTATGGCAAATTCTTCATCGAGGAATTTGGACCAACCATAAGGCGAGCAAACTTTGTGGGTTCCCTCCTTGGTGCAAACGCTGCCACCGTGCTATCGAAGATGTCCCACACATCTTCCTTTCTTGCCCCAACTCCTACAAAATCTGGCAGATGGTTGGAATGAAAATCAGACTTCAGAAACAGCTAAGTTGGAAACAAGTCCTTTTGGGAGAAGCGATTGGCTGCTCTGCGGCACTCTGGAACGCAATCAGAGGGGAAGTCCTGTGGAAAATTTGGCGGGAGCGGTGTGCTCTCAACTTCGGCGATCCCCCCAGGGAGTGGTCGATTGAGAAATCACTATTCCTCCTTGGCAAAAGGATTGTCAACAGTAAGAAATCCCCCCCCTTCAGGCATCATCAAGTCCTCCTGTTGATCAACAACAAGCTCAAACCCAAGTGGGCCCCGCATGAGGGCGACGAGAGGGTGATCAACCTTCTTTGTAACGCTACCTAGGATTCAATCAAGCTTCCCCTGCTTTGTGGGATTTGGGGGGTCCCGTGGGCACTAGTCCCCTTCTCTTGTACCTTTGTTTCTTAATTTAATTCAAGTCCGGGAGAGTAGGCTATTGCCGAACTTCCTTTATAAAAAAAAAAAAAAACTAATCCCGCATCGTATATCGCGATGTCCCAAATTGGCAGATCAGCATGGCGGGGTCTCACACCAATCCATAGAGGAAGTAGATGGATCATGGGGGATGAATCTTGAATTGGCCCATCACGACAGAAGAAGCTCCTGCGGATGATTCTTTTAATTCTTCATCGCACGAAAGGGAGCGCCACCTTTGCCTCTTCATGACACCACAACTCTTACTCTGTTTCTTCTTATAAAGGAAATCCGATCATTGAGATCTCTTTTGGATAACTTGAATCACTTAAAAGTACAAGTGATCATAGCACTCCTCAAACCGCCGAATGTCACAAAATAGGGGATAGACACGTACCAACTACTAAGATATAGAGCCCAAAGGTCCACTAAGGTATGCACTGAAAAAGAACAACTTTAAGAACCAAAAAATGGATTAGTTTGAAAGAGGGTAGTCTGAAGACCTAGTGATCCCCCGAAAGAAGTGGTTTTAATAGCTGACCACTCAAGTAGAGGTTGAATCCCGACCCCTCAACCTTGATAGGCAAAGGGCCAATCAACTAGACATCACCAATTCTTCATCATGACTTATGGACTTCATCATGACTTATGGAAAAGTGAGAGCCTTATGACACGGCGAAACCCTTAGAGACCTTGAGCTTCTCATTATTCTCACAACCTGACCTGCCTAAGATTATCGTGATGAAATATAGAACCTACTTGATCTCACACACACACATATATATGATCAAGAACATTACGTATAATAATCTTCTCTATGTCGAGGTGAACAAATTTGTGAGCTCTCTTTGAGTTACTCTAGAGGGACAGAATTGTTGAAATCATGAGAGGTTTGCTCACCCACATTATTTCGGTGAAAAAAAATTGAGTTCAGCTATTTTCTCAATTTTTACTAAAAACACATTTTCTGAAGAAAACCTTATCCATTGGCTTTATAAGATACGTAAAGACTTTCCAAACAACGTTACCTATGAGAATAAAACGTCAAAGCGCAACACCTCATAGGAAGCTCATGTGCATATATCCACTCATATTAGTATAAAATAGATATAATGGCTTAGCGAAAGACTCAATATTTATGTTATGCACCTTTTTGGTTTGTTCTTCACAATTTGAAGTATAAAAAAAACGACGAACAAAAAAGTGCCCTTCTGATAGAGGATTTCATAGTCTAATAGTTGACCTCCATCACAATAGGTGCAAGTCTCTACTTCTTCCCCTCTATTCTAGGAAGAGATTTTTAATGTTTTCCTCTCTGAGAGAGATGTCTGATGAGATGGGCTCTTGCACCCTACATGGCATTGTATGTACTATTTATCATTAATTTAATCATTTTGTTGTTGTTCAAAAAAAAAATTAAAAATAATGATACTTCTAAATAATCAAAACGAGAAGTTAACAAGCATTCAATTTTTGCGCATCAATCAATAAACAAGAAGATGTATGCAATTGATCAATCTTCCTGTCGGTTTGGCCTTTCCTTCTATGTGCACAAATATTCTTTTCATCGTAATGGTTTACTTGAAATCAATGAAAAGAGTAATAGTTTACTTGAAATCAAGTTTTTTCCAATCATCATCATCTATGTTAGTAGTTTCTTATTTGGACCAGCTAGAAAAGAAAAATGTCTCTTATTTCCTGTAAAGAAAAAAGCTCTACATAAGGACTAGACACCCCCATCACAAATTGAAAATCATCCAAATAATATAGATAAAAAATGGATAAAATGATTGCAAAACACTCAAGAGGTCGGAAACCCACTAAAAGAAAAGGAACTACCTTTGAAGGATGCAGTTTTGAAATTGATCTCCAAAATTCTCAAAACGAGGATATTCCAAGCTCTCAAGAGAAATTGGATGCAATGAAAGTTTCAAACTAAAGAATATCCCCAAATATGAAAAAAATAGTTATAATGAGAGTTTAAAGACCAAAAAGCATGTACAATCGCATATTATTCTTTTTCTCTTGATTTGTTGAGCTTAAGCTTCAAGTGGTTGAATAGACAAATACTGATTTCTCAATTTCAATAGACGGTCTCGGGCATAGAGACAAAATGAAGAACTAGAGAGATTCTAAAAGAGAAAAGTGAAAAATCATGAAACTTGATGGCTACATGTTTCTGATAGGCAGGCAATTGCTCTCAAATTGTGAGAGAAACCCGTCTTATTGCACATCACATCCGGCTCGAAGAAAGCTACACATTCCCGAGTAGAATCATTGCAATACAATGGTCTTGTGTAGTTAAAATCGTGACTGCAAGCAATTTACATACCTCATTATGGAGCTCCTTGTGCATTTATGATGCCTCCGATGGCTTAGGAAGAGCCCTTCATCCATGCTTGGAGACACTTAGTTCTTACTTTAGATGACACATTGGAAGCAGAAAACACGAGTTCGTGATTGATTTGTATATAAATTGGGGTGGGCTATAGTAGAATCGTTCGCACTTGTTTATTTCAGATTAATCACCTATAGAAAATGATGTATATATGTTTGGAGGTTCCCCAAATCTCGAGGATTACAAAAAGAAATTGCCATTTCAAAATAGTACAAATCTTACTCTAGGAAAAAATGCGATATATTACAAAAGTACTCTCAAAATAGTTTTCTTTTTTTCCATCACTTTGACACTCTCAAACGCTTTAGGAATTCCATGGATGACTTTGAATGTAGCTCTTCTATCATTCTCTCATGCATTTGTCTTTCATTTTTCTTCGACTTCACTATGATCTTTTTTTAATATAAAGGAAGTTCGGCAATAGCCTACTCTCCCGGACTTGAATTAAATTAAGAAACAAAGGTACAATAGAAGGGGACTAGTGCCCACGGGACCCCCCAAATCCCACAGAGCAGGGGAAGCTTGATTGAATCCTAGGTTGCATTACATAGAAGGTTAATCACCCTCTCATCGCCCTCATGCGGGGCCCACTTGGGTTTGAGCTTGTTGTTGATCAAAAGGAGGACTTGATGGTGCCTGAAGGGGGGGGATTTCTTACTGTTAACAATCCTTTTGCCAAGGAGGAATAGTGATTTCTCAATCGACCACTCCCTGGGGGGATCGCCGAAGTTGAGAGCACACCTCTCCCGCCAAATTTTCCACAGGACTTCCCCTCTGATGGCGTTCCAGAGTGTCGCAGAGCAGCCGATCGCTTCTCCCAAAAGGACTTGTTTCCAACTAAGCTGTTTTTGAAGTCTGATTTTCATTCCAACCGTCTGCCAGATTCTGTAGGAGTTGGGGCAAGTAAGGAAGATGTGTGGGACATCTTCGATAGCACGGTGGCAGCGTTTGCACCAAGGAGGGATCCCACAAAGTTTGCTAGCCTTATGGTTGGTCCAAATTCCTCGATGAAGAATTTGCCATAAGAGGACAGACTTCTTAATCTCTATAAGGGGGTGCCAGATACCCATGAATTTCATGTCCCACCGAAGCCGCGTCCAAGACAGGCACCACTTCTTGTTAAGGCTGATCTGGAGGTCAGCCGTTTCTTTGATGTTCGGGATTTTGAGTAGGCTATTTCCATTGTGCCATTTGAGACCAAGCGAGTTCGGTGTGTCGTGTCCCATGAGAAGGCGAGTCTTGTGACGATCCCAAGCGAGGCATCTGCTTTGCAAAGTGTTCCATTCTTCGTAGGAGATGTTTATGTGAGGGTCAATATCCTCGAAGTTGATCCAGCTGTTGGTGTCATGTTTCCAGAGGTGTTTCCATTTTTTGAATCCTTTGTTCCATAACTTCTTGGCATTTTGAATGTTCCACGACTCCACACTCCGGATGCCATGTATCGGAAACCAGATAGAGTCGTTTTGTCTGATTCCGGCCGCCCACTTCCAGTCCTCACTAATTCTTGTGAAGCTTTTGACTTTATTCCAGCCCTTCCAAAGGGAGCACACGAGATTGGAGCCTTTCGGGAAGACGGGGATCGGGGAGAATAGCAGGGTCATGATGTTAAGATTCTTCCAGTTCGGGAACCCCATGAGGGCCAACTCATTCTTGTTTCTGAAGATCAGCTTGGACCACGAGGCCTCCCTATTGCACCAAGCCTTAATGATCCATTTGGCTCCCAGTTTGCTAGCCATACACCCAATGTCCAGGATACCAAGCCCCCCGCTATCTCTAGGGCTAGTGCAGATGGCCCATTTGATTTTAGGCACCCCCCTTCTGTTATGATCGCCCGTCCAAAGAAAGTTTCTACAAATACTATTCAGTTTGGACAGGCCTTGCTCATTCGGTCTCCAACAAGAAAGGAAATAGATGGTAGACGAGAGGAGGAACGTGTTGATAACCATCGCACGTCCAGCGAGATTGATTTGCATACCTCTCCAATAGTTAAGCTTGTTTTCGAGTTTGGCCAGCACCCAGTTCCATCGCTGCTCCATAGAGACGCCAAACCCCAAGGGGATTCCAAGAAGTCGAAAGATTTGGCCCTTCGGAATGATTTGACAGCCATGATCAATGAGAAGGCCAGGATGATGTACCATAATAGCCCTCAAGGCGGTCTTAGAGTGGTTGATTTTGGATCCAGAGGCCTCACAAAAAGTAGCAAGACACCTCCAGAAAGTCTCCAGGCTGGTATTATCATTGTGAACGAACGCGTTCATATCATCGGCAAAAAGTCTCATGATGATTTGACTGTGGTCGTGAGGCAGCCGGAGGCCTTTGATATTGCCAGCCTCCACATGATGTGCCACAAGTCTGCTCAGCCCCTCAGTGGCGATGGCAAAAAGAAGGGGGGCCAGAGGGCACCCTTGTCTAATAGATCTTTTAAGATGGATCGCCTTCGAAAGTTTGCCGTTAACGTTAATTTGGGTCATTGCATTTCCAAGAAGGGTCGCGATCATCTTGGTGAATTTCTGACTACATCCGAGATCTTGGAGCGACTGCAGAATATAGTCCCATTCTAGCCTGTCGTAGGCTTTGTCAAAGTCGATCTTGAGGAAAACCACATCTTGATTAGACTCATTTGCAAATTGAATACCTTCCCAAATATCCATAATGGTTTCCAGGATAGACCTGCCTTTGATGAAACCTTTTTGGTCCTCACTAAGCCAAGATCTCAGGTGGCACGAGAGTCTGTTGGCGATGACTTTGGCGATGATCTTGTATCCTGTTTGGAGCATCGTAATAGGCCGCCAGTTCTCGATTCTGTTCTTTTCCCCCTTCTTGTGTATCAACTTGATAATTCCATTATTTAGACAAGAAGGAAGAGCACCAAACTTTAGCGCTTCTTGCCAAACCATCCGAATAGGGGTGGCAACCACCAGCTTGAAGGATTTAAAGAACTCGTTAGTGAGTCCGTCGGGTCCCGGGCTTTTACCGAGGGGGAGGGCATCAATGACCTCAATGATTTCTGATTCAGAGATAGGGGCATGAAGCAGGGAGTGGAGGTTGGGTGGTATTCTCCGGGGGGAAACCCTAGAAATGGCAGCCATACAGTCCCTTCTATGGTGGGAGAGGGGGTTCGAGGTTCCCAGGAGTCTCGTGAAGTGCCCTTCGATGATGCCAAAATTATCTTCTTCCGAATTGCATACATTGCCATGTGGATCTAGCAGTAGGGGGATCGATTCTCTGTTGTGTTTCCTTTTGAGGATACGGCACATCTCTTTGGTGGGTTTGTCGGCTTTGCCGGCCCACCACTCCTTGAAGAAGATTTGCAAGTTTTTCCTTTGTATTTCTTCCTCGTATCTCAACACTGCTTTGATTTTTCGGAGACCTTTCTGGGCTTGGTGTTTTCCTTTGTTCACTTCCTCCTCGAGCCGCCAGAGTCTGTGGTAAAGAGCTTCCCTACGAGCCCGCCGCACAGTCTCGAGCGTCTTCTTAGTTCTGATCATGATCTTACAAGACTTGTCGACCGCACTTCTCCAGCACTTGGCTGGGGCCAAGCCAGAGGCGAACGCCACCTTCCACACATCGGCAATCTCAAGATGGACGGAGGTCTTCACTATGATCTTGTTGATTCCAATTATAGCATATTTATGATGGTGATTCTGATGTGGCTATAGCTCTAGCTATTTTTCGCATGATTTTAGTGGCTGGAAGCCATGCTAGATGCATTGAATTTATCTTGCATAATATTTCGTCTTGTTCAAAGAATACTCTTCAAAATGCTTCTTTGAATGTCTACATGTAGTGGCTTGATAAGTGCTTGGGATGCTTAAAATATGCCATCAATGTATGTAGGTCAAGTGACTCTCTCAGATCAAATACCATTACTCTTATGCCATATTGGAATCCTTGTTAGTTTATGAATGGGGGTATGTGTGTCTTTGAAAGGAGTGAATCATGTCTCCATCATTATAAAGATATTCTTGAGCTTCATACACATGGTTTTGGTACGTTTCTCAAGAAAGATATCCAATATCTGAAAGTCTCTACCATGTAGTTAGGACTTGGCTCATATCCCTCTAGTGGATGATTGTAAATGGGTAGTTCAACCATTGAGACCATCCCTTGTTGCTTGCCCTTATAAGATCATATATAGTCCACGTCTGTCTTCATCCCAATGGGCAATATATAGGGTTATATTGCACATGTAATGGTGCACAACTAAATATTTATGTAATGTAGGGATCCCTTTTAAATTTCATATTCTAGAGAGCATGCATGTTTGGTGTTTACTTCCCATCTCTATTTACATAATTTTATGGTATCTCCAAGCACTCATTCGTCCATGTATATCATGTGTGTTCTTGGCATTCTCCTTGATTGCAATCGTAGGAGGTGAATACGGATGGTATATTTTGGAGCAAAGGTTTGCATGGGAGGTGAGAACGGGATTGTAACTCCATGCAAACCAATCGGTGCGAGTGATGGTGGTCTTGATATATCCATTACACTTGCTATTTCTCATAGACGAGTGGGAAGGGTAACTCGTATTTCATGGAAAAATTCTTCTTTGGAGGTAGCTCTTGTAGCTTCAAGCTAAGAAATAATATCATGGCTAGGTGCGTTTTTATTCTCTCTCTAGTGTTGTTATCTTTGTGGGCACCCTTTGAGGGGTTCCATCATCACTCACTTTTGAGATAGGACTAAATTGCTCAAAGTTCAAATGGAAACTTGCACTACTTTTTGGTAGATCTCTTCATGCTTCATGTTCCTATGTCAATTGGACTTGTTCCATATATTCTTCCATGGCTACCTCATGTCATGATTCTTGTTGCTTCACCCATTCTTGATGCTCTACATATCAGAGTTGTTTATTGCGGCTTGCATGTCTTCTTGCTAGACTCTTATCACTTCTTCTCTTACATAGGCTCAGCAAGTTCTTCGCGTGTCAAAGAGGGTTTCCATTGCAGCTTTTCCAATGAAGACGATAGAGAGAGAGAGTGGATAGCGATTGTTTACTTTGTGTCATTTTCTCTAATCATCTATCCTTATCATATCTTCCTCCTTTAAAGGTACGTTCACTTCTTGTCTTTTTCATTTCCCAAAAAAAAAAAACATCTTATAGAAACATCCAATTGAATCTTCTTACATCATTCCTCTAAAGTGATTGAAGAAAATATATCGTGCTTACATCCTTAGGTGAACCTTAACATTTAGTAGAGTGGGTTGAAATGTGCAATCTTCTTGAAGAACTACATGTATAATCCTTATTTACCACGTGTAGACCATGTAAAATACTCGTCTTAGGGCATGTCTATTTGTTCCATTATCCATGTTGTGACATCAACTAATTGTTGCCTTTGAGCCACATGTATCATTGCATGCAATATCCTTTTGTGAGCTCAATTTTGAAGTGACTAGACAAGCTTGCAAAAACCATTGAAGAAAAGGGGAGCTTTTATCCACAAGGAAGAAAAAAAACTAGGATGCTAGATTTGCATCCATTAAATGCATTGTTGAGGTCAAGACATGTTTTTATCCATGGACCTTTGATAGTGGAGCTACCTCCCACATGAGCAAGGATTGAGAATCATTTCAAGAGCTCAAAGAACACTCAAGAGAAGGTTACTTAGGAAAAAACAAGAGTCTACCCATAAAAGAAAAAGGAAAGGTTAGCATTAACAATCACAAGGGAGAAAGAAAAGCATTGAAAAATGTACTTTTCGTACCCAAGATTTGCATGAATTTACTATCTACAAGGGATGTAACACATCGTCATAAACAAGTGCTATTTGACAACAATTCAGCTAACTTGTGATTGATCATGACATCATAGCGCAAGGAGTTGAAGACAAAATGAATTTACAAATTTCTTTGCTTGCTCACCAAAGAATCACTCTTCAAGCTATGGAATGAAAGATATGGGCACACCATATCTCATGAAGATTTCCTTATCTCAATTGGTCAAAGGATTTCCCAAGATCACTCAAGTTAAAGATGTTTGGCAAACATGTATCCAAGGCAAACAACACAGTCCCGTATTCCAAAAGAGGCATCCACTTGAGCTAGACGCCTCTAGCCCTTGTTCATGTGGACCTTAGTGGTCCCCTGAATACCCCACATTTAAGTGGCTCACTCTACTTCTATCTTCTTGTAGATGACCACACCATATTCTTTTGGGTATTGTTCCTTGAACAAAAGTCAGAAGCTTTATCCAAATTCAAAGATTGGATAGCTCAAGCCGAGAATGAATCATCTACATATTTGAAGACCATTCGATGTGATAGTGGTGGAGATTTTCTCAACTATGATTTTTAAAACTCCCCCAAAAAAAGAGGGATCAAACAAAAGGTCACTCAACCTCGCCCCCCATCTCAAAATGGGGTTCTAGAATGCAAAATTTGAAGCATCATGGAAATGGATCAAACAATCCTGCACAACAAAAATCTTCCTTTGAAATTTTGGACTAAAGCCATTTGCATTGCCACGGACATCCTTAGTCAATCTTTTACTAGTGCACTTTCCAACATGACACCATTTGAGGTTTACCATGGAATAAAACCTAATTTCAAGTATTTTCATGTCTTTGCAAGTGACACCTATGTCCACCTACCCAATTTAAAAAACATATATTTATTGGCTATACTAAACATTCTAAATCTTATTGCCTATAAGATTTCAAGCATCACATAGTAACCATTTCCAAGGATGTTATCTTTGATGAAAATTCCAATTATTCCAATGATCCAACATCCAAATCTTGTCCTACCATCTACACTTCAGAGGGGGATATATTTCTCTCCAAACCAATTCTAGAGGCATTCATCACAACAACTAAGCAGGTCTCAAAAAAAATCTAGAGAAACAACACAATGAGCAAAGTCACTTGGTCAACTATGCCCTCATGCATAGGATACAAGAGATACCTAAACCTTCAAGTTATCAAGAAGCTAAGGGTCATACAAATTGGAAAGAAAAATTGGAAATTCAAGCCATCCACAAGAACAAAACTTGGACATTTTTACCTACACCAACCAATCATCAAGTAATTGGAGTCAAATGGATTTACAAGGTTAAGTATAAGTCAGATGGAACCCTAGAACTTGCACACTACTTGCTCTAAGTGCTCATTAGAGATGAACCATCTACCTAGTAGATGTCGAGAGTGTCTTTCTTCATGGATAGCTTCAAGACAATGTATATGTGGAACAACCTAAAGGTTCCCTGTATATGTGGAACAATCCAAAGGTTTCCAAATCAAAGAAAAATGAGATCAAGTATACAAACTTCACAAAGCACTCTATGGTATAAAGGAAGCACCTCGCTCATGGTACGAAAAAATCCATTCCTTCTTTGAGGCTAGTAGGCTTCAAAGAAGTTCAACAGATGCCAACCTCTACATCTACAAACAAGATTCCTTGCTTAACGCCTTTGACATAACTTATATCAATGATTTGATCTTGATTCGCTTTGCTAATGATTGCATCCAATTTATCATGGCCCAACTTCAGTAGGAGTACTTGATTATAAATATAGGACTCCTTCACTATTTTTTTTTATGGAATTTTGTCAATTAAATGAGGGCATCTTTCTATCACAAACAAAATATTGTTTTGATCTCCTTTCTAGGTATAACATGGTCCAATTCCACACTATTTCCACATCTCTAGATCCTACCATCAAGGTTACCTTGAAGGAAACTTCACCACCTGTGGATGTGCATGCCTATTGCTAGCTTTTTGCCTCTTCAGTCTACTTAACCAATAGTCCACCCGACATTGCATATGTAGTTGGTGTACTTATACGATTCTCCCATCATCCTCATCAAACACATTGGAAAGCTACTCAGAGATTACTTTGCTACCTTGCCCTCACTGAATCATGGTCTTTGGTACAGAGGGGGCATTGATCTCATCGAATATTTTGATTCACATTGGGCTAGTGATCCTAATTCTCGATGTTCCACCTCTAGTTACATGCTCTTGCTTGGCTTAGGATCCATCTCTTGGGCAAGTAAGAAGCAGCCTATTCTCACTCTTTCATCCATAGAGGCCAAGTAATGAGCATTCTATTTTGCAACATGTGAGTTCATATGGCTTTGATATTCATTATTTGACATTGGTACTTTGCAAGAAATTCATACATGCATTTGCATTGATAGTTAATCATCCTTGGCCATCCCCAAGAATCTAGCCTTCCACACTTGGACAAAGCACATGGAGATCCAGTACCATTTCATCTAAGAAGAAGATCCTATCTAGGAGATTACTTTGGAGAAGTGTACCTCATAGGAGAACTTAGTGGACATGTTCACGAAGGTTCTACCTCTAGGATCACTCTAATGTATGGTGGAGCTCTACAACATTCAACCACTCCAAAATGGACCTACAGAGGGGATGTAGGATGATTCTATTGCAATCTTTACTTCTATTTCTAGTTTTAGGCCTATTTCATTTCTATGAGTGCATCTCCATTTTGTAAATAGGAATCACTCCATTTTGTATTTCTCTAGTTGTATTTGGGATCCCTTTCCATTGTATTCAGTCCTATATTTTGAGAGCTTCATGCAAATCCATATAAGAAGGGTTTCTCTCCACTTTGTACTTTGATTATATGCTTGAAAGCTCACTTCACACTCTTGGCAAGCTCACTCTAATCCACATGCTGTTTTTGACATTTCATGGTCTAGTCACTTTGAATATCACATTCATTCCCGTTTTGTGAGTACATTATTATTTCATTTAGCTTCCGCATGTGTACTCTCTACAAGACCATAAAATTTATGGGAAACAGCATGGAAAAATGAGTTCTATAGCCATTTTTCCTTTCATACGTACACTACTGGTGATAGAAAACGCTTGCTTGTACAGGAAAGTCGCATGTTCATCAAAGAACATACCTTACGGACTTGTTTTAGACATCATTTGTGGATAATATTATACCAATCACGTTCTACTGATATTCCGATAGCAATATGTAGAGAAGGTACTGGGGTATCTATTTTTAACAGGAGCATGCAGCAAGCACTCCAGTACTTCACCTACTCAAGGCAGGTTCTCCTTAGGGAAATATACCCTTTAACACTTCTGTGAGCAGGCAGATATCAATGATTGCACAGAGTTTTGAATACTTAAGGATAATATTAATGACAAAATGACAATAATGGCAGACCATCCACTCCTTAGTTTGAATCAGGTGATTACAACATAGGCCAAAGAGATGCTCAAGAGTTCATGCTCTGGGCTAACATGCCACTCCAGAACTAAACAACATCAATACAAGGGATTCATCCAATCCGTACAATGGACACAACTAGATGCAGATTAGCACTGATCAATACAAGTCTGAAGAATTGCTCTAAGGAAAGAGCATAAACATACCACTGACTCACGCTGAAAGACAAAGCCAGGTCACTCTCTTCACACTATAGTGCTATTAGCCCTCCACTAGGAAGCCCACGCTCTGTATCCGCACCACAGAGTGACTTCCTACAGTAGGCTTGTAACCGCAGAGTGCAAAGAGAGGACCCCTCTACGCATATAAGTATATGTATATCTCAATGTATCCCAAATGAACACAAGTCCATTGCTTTTATAGGCTCCAATAGGCCAAGAGGGCCTTGCCGATTCCTCACGTCCACTGATCATGCACCGATTGATTGCCCAAAATTGAAGGGTTAGGTCAATTATTCCACTTTGATTTGAATTGGATCCTCAAAAATAGGCAGTCGTCATGAAAGGTTGGTGGCAACAATCATTTCTGCACCTCCACTTTTACCAGTTACACTTTTACCCTTTTACTTGCAAGTTGAGATCCTCATTTTATGTCGCCCGTGATATTGAAATGACCTTAAGAAGCACATTCATTACATTTGATGGATGGTGATTCAAAGAATAATCCCAATTCTAAGATGCCTCTACCCCTCATATGATAGTTCCTTCACATAGTTAACTCCTCCTTTTGAAGTCTTCATGTGACATTAGAGCAATGAGTGAGATCACTAAAGGGAAATTTGAGGTGACCAAAAGAAACATGGAGAGAGGGGTAGGGTGGTGGGGTTGGAGGGAGGGTCATGATGAATTACTATGTCAGGGAACACATTATTGCATCCATTCTGGAATAATCCACATATAGTATAATCTCGAACTTCAACTACTCTTCTCACTCTAAGTAGTGGCTAAAGCAGCCTGTCCATGCAATCTGCCTCTTCTCCATGTAGGATGTTCTCAGATAATGAATGGCAACAACGAGTACTGATCATAATGCACTGAATCCCAAAAAAGAACAAACCCAACTTGATCCATGTTGACCGAGGTCAATAGGCCCCCAGAGTTGAAACGGTTGGGACCTCTACATCCACCTCTGCCAAATCCACCTCCAAATCCTCCAGGTCGAAATGTGTCATCCACAATTCTTGGGAGCTTATCCAGAGCTTCAATCACTTCACTCGTAGATATCTTCATTGAGAGCAACTGTTTGGCCATTTCCTCTGGCAAGTCACAAGGGAGGTCGTGGGGCAGGGGGCGGGGGTGTGGGGATGGAGAGGCGGGGGTTGCAAGATGGAGGGGCCGGGTGGGATGCGGGGAGCGGAGGGGGAAGAGGGAGAGAGGCTGAGGGGGCTGGCGGGGTGGGGAGAGGAGGGGGGTCGCGGGGTGGGAGGCACTGGGCAGGTGGGGGAAGAGAGAGAGGGAGGAGAGAGAGAGAGAGAGAGAGAGAGAGAGAGAGAGAGAGAGAGTGGGGGGGGTACGCGGGGGGGAGGCTGAGGGGTCATCGGTGTGAGTCAGCGGGGGGTGTGGGGCAGGGGAAGAGAGAGAGAGAGAGGGAGAGAGAGAGAGAGGGAGAGAGAGAGAGGGTTGAGGGGGAAGGCTGGGGCGGGGTCAGCCGGGTGAGGGGCGGGGTCAACGGGGGGAGGCGGGGGGGGGGGGGAGAGAGAGAGAGAGAGAGAGAGAGAGAGAGAGAGAGAGAGAGAGAGAGAGAGAGAGAGAGAGAGAGAGAGAGAGAGAGAGAGAGAGAGAGAGAGAGAGAGAGAGAGAGAGAGAGAGAGTGAGAGAGAGAGAGAGAGGAGAGAGAGAGAAGAGAGAGAGAGAGAGGGGGGGAGGGGGTTGCGGGGTATGGAGGGGCGGGGTGGGGGCTGGCGGGGTGGGGAGAGGAGGGGGTTTGCAAGGGGGCTGAGGGGTCAGCGGTGTGAGTCAGTGGGGGGTGTGGGGCGGGGGAAGAGAAAGAGAGAGGGCTGAGGGGGAAGGCAGGGGCGGGGTCAGCGGGGGTGAGGGGCAGGGTCAACGGGGGGAGGTAGGGGAAGAGAGAAAAGAGAGAGAGAGAGAGAGAGAGAGAGAGAGAGAGAGAGAGAGAGAGAGAGAGGGAGGGGGCGGGGCTCTCGCGGGCAGGGGCGGGGGTTGCGGTGATGGTGGGGCGGAGGGGGTTGTGGGGGTGGAGGGCGGGGTGGGGAGCTACGGGGTGGGGAGGAGAGGGGATGGCAGGGGCCGACAGGGGAAGAGAGAGAGGGAGAGAGAGAGGGAGAGAGAGAGAGAGAGAGAGAGAGAGGGAGGAGGGGCCGTGGGAGCTGCGAAGGGAGGAGGGGTGGTGAGGGGCGGGTGGTGTGGGCTGGCGGGTGCGGGGGGCGGAGGGGGAAGAGAGAGAGGGAGAGAGAGAGAGAGAGAGAGAGAGAGAGAGAGAGAGAGAGAGAGAGAGAGAGAGAGAGAGAGAGAGAGAGAGAGAGGGTTCGCGGGGTGAGGGGCAGGCGGTGAGGGGGAGTTCGCGGGGGGCTAAGGGGGAGGGTGGTGTGGTGAGGGGCAGGGGTGGTGGACTTAAGCGGGGGGTGGAGGGGGAAGAGAGAGAGAAGAGGGGCGCTACAGACCCCCACATCAAGCTTTTGCACCACCTCGGTGCAATTTCCTTTTATCTGCTTATTGAATGAACAAAATAACTGCAAATACTAAATGAAATGTGGTATGTACAGTGATCAAAATTCTTCCAATTTGACTTAGTTTAGGTAATTTTTCACTGGGGGAAGGCGGGGGCGGGGTCAGCGGGGTGAGGGGCGGGGTCAATGGGGGGAGGCGAGGGAAGAGAGAGAGAGAGAGAGAGAGAGAGAGAGAGAGAGAGAGAGAGAGAGAGAGGGGAGAGAGAGAGAGAGGGAGGGGGCTGCGGGGTATGGAGGGGCGGGGTGGGGAGAGGAGGGGGTTCACGGGGGGGCTGAGGGCTCAGTGGTGTGAGTCAGCGGGGGGTGTGGGGCGGGGGAAGAGAGAGAGAGGGAGAGAGAGAGAGGGCTGAGGGGGAAGGCGGGGGCGGGGTCAACGGGGGTGAGGGGCGGGGTCAACGGGGGGAGGCGGGGGAAGAGAGAGAGAGAGAGAGAGAGAGAGAGAGAGAGAGAGAGAGAGAGAGAGAGAGAGAGAGAGAGAGAGAGAGAGAGAGAGAGAGAGAGAGAGAGAGAGAGAGAGAGAGGGAGAGATAGAGAGGGGGAGGGGGCTGCGGGGTATGGAGGGGCGGGGTGGGGGCTGGCGGGGTGGGGAGAGAAGGGGGGTCACGGGGTGGGAGGCAGTGGGCAGGCGAGGAAAGAGAAAGAGGGAGGAGAGCAAGAGAGAGAGAGGGAGAGAGAGAGAGAGAGAGAGGGCTGAGGGGGAAGGCGGGGGCGGGGTCAGCGGGGGTGAGGGGCGGGGTCAACGGGGGGAGGCAGGGGAAGAGAGAGAGAGAGAAAGAGAGAGAGAGAGAGAGAGAGAGAGAGAGAGAGAGAGAGAGAGAGAGGGAGAGAGAGAGAGAGAGAGTGGGGGGGGTTCGTGGGGGGCTGAGGGGTCAGCGGTGTGAGTCAGCGGGGGTGGTGGGGCGGGGGAAGAGAGAGAGAGGGAGAGAGAGAGAGAGAGAGAGAGAGAGAGAGAGAGAGAGAGAGAGAGAGAGAGAGAGAGAGAGAGAGAGAGAGAGAGAGAGAGGGCTGAGGGGGAAGGCGAGGGTGGGGTCAGTGGGGGTGAGGGGCAGGGTCAACGGGGGGAGGCAGGGGAAGAGAGAGAAGAGAGAGAGAGAGAGAGAGAGAGAGAGAGAGAGGGAGGGGGCGGCGCTCTGGCGGGCAGGGGCGGGGGGTGCGGTGATGGAGGGGCGAAGGGGGTTGTGGGGGTGGAGGGCGGGGTGGGGAGCTACTGGGTTGGGAGGAGAGGGGATGGCGGGGGCCGGTAGGGGGGGAGAGAGAGAGAGAGAGAGAGAGAGAGAGAGAGAGAGAGAGAGAGAGAGAGAGAGAGAGAGAGAGAGAGAGAGAGAGAGAGAGAGAGAGAAAGAAAGGGAGGAGGGGCCACGGGAGCTACGAAGGGAGGAGGGGTGGTGAGGGGCGGGTGGTGTGGGCTGGCGGGTGCGGGGGGTGGAGGGGGAAGAGAGAGAGGGAGAGAGAGCGAGAGAGAGAGAGAGGGGGGGGGTTCGCGGGGCTGAGGGGTAGACGGTGGGTGGGAGTTTGCGGGGGGCTGAGGGGGAGGGTGGTGTGGTGAGGGGCGGGGGTGGTGGAGTTAAGCGGGGGGTGGAGGGGAAAGAGAGAGAGAAGAGGGGCGCTACACAATATGTTTGAATAGACATCAGGTACATTAGGATATTCTTTTCCCCTCGCGTAGGAGGGTTCTTTCCTCTCAGATTTTATATACACGCAAAGTGTACACTACACGCTTCATAATATCACTATGATTTGTGCTCTTAAGATCTTTCTTTGTCATTTTCTCATGTGTGATAGTGCTTCTTGAACCATGTGTGCAATCCTTGCATCTTGAACTATATCAAATTATGTTGTTGCTTATTGAATTGTTTTATGAAACACTTACTCATTGACTAAGTTTTTATTGAGTTGCGTTATGAAACACTCACTCACTGACTAAGTTTTCTATGAGATTTGGTTAGAATTATTAGGTTCAAAAGTAATACACGTGATATAGAAAATATTAATGTCAATAGAAATCACACACAAACTTGTTGCTAATTTCGTTTTCATGATTGTAAGTACAACGTGGGGAGTTGTATCCTTTTGTCAAGATTATTTTTCTGGCTTTCACCCGTTAGTACCCAAAGTCTTCCACAAGTATAGCAAAATTCCATAAGGTTCCTTTCTTTTTACGGGGAAAAATCACAAGCAAAAGTAGGAGGTACGAAGGAGGTTTATTAACCTATTGTCCCTTTCATGGGGGACCCATTTCCTTACTTATCTCCTTGTATTACAAAGAGCATTGAATGTCGCAATGGGGGGTCACTCTTTTAGCTTTTGCTACTTTTATCTAGCAAAGTTAGGGCTCTCCCTATGGATCCGTCATTGTGGTGGTTCTTAAAATTGATCATTCATCTCACATTTCGAACTTTTCACAACATTTCTCTTTTAATAGCATTGTACAAGGCTTCCAAACATGGCAATGCGTTGCCGAACACAATACTACTGAGTGGCACAAGAAAATCTTCTTAATTCTATCAACTAGGTCCTTTTTTCTATGTTCATATCTTGGAATCTAGTAAAATTGAGGTTTATCTTCTTGTCTATAAAGCGTTGATTAATATTAATTACCCTATTCAGACTAAACAAGTTCTCAACAATGAACTTTACGAACTTTATGCTTTTCCTTTATGGATTGGTTATATTTCTTTGTGCTCTTCTCTTTCTTCTTCTACCCCATTCTTGCTTGTTTGTGTATACTTGATTTCATCAAGAGTTAGGATTTCTAGGTTGAGGTTGTGGGGAAATCCGGATTGACTTTACTTTTTCGTTTCCTTTGGCCTCTCTATTACCCATCCTCTTCCCGAAGGTATTTGGGATCATTGATCCAATACGAAGGTGAGGCCATGTTCCTAGTGCCACTTCCTAGATGAAATCTTAGATTGCTCATAATTGGTGATGGGGGCACCGTAGGTTCCCACATCAAGACTTCAAAGCACACCATGATCAAATAAATCAATCCTTCTTTACTCCCAAGCTAAATAAATTCAGAGAAGCAAGAGCCTTGCCTAATCAAATCATGAGAGGAAAAGGGAGCCATCTCGAGAATGATCCCTATAATTGATCCATGTATAGTTTTGTACATATCTAAGAGTATTTGTTGAGCCAATCAAAGTCAAATTGGTCAAAGTCAAGTTGGTCAAAGTTAAAGAGGTCAAAGTCAAGTTAGTCAAAGTCAAAGTGGTCAACTATGGAGCTCATCAAAGGTCAAAGTGAGGACTTTGCGAGTGATTCACAGGTGGTGCAAAAGTGCAAAGTGGTGCATGGGTGGCCACGAAGAAGGGTGCACAAACAGTTTGTGCACAATGGTTTTGAAGGAAATATTGAATTGAAGTTGCAGATTGTCTTTTTGTAAGGTTTTCAAGGTTTTGAAGTGTTCAAATGAATCCTCCCTTAGGCACATGTATGGAACTTGAGGACCCAGTGACACAGTTGAGAAAGGAACTTGAGAGTTTAAGGAGGAACAAGCCCCAGAAAGAAGAAGAAAATGCAATAACTCAATTGAGGATGTAAAATGAAGCTTTAAAGTTACAAAAAGAAGAAGAAGCCCAAGCAAAGGAAGTAGCACAAGTACGGCAAGAACTACAAGAACTTCATGGAGGGGGCATTAAAAATGGATTGTGATGCACCATGTGCAACAAACAAGGACATGTGGTAAGTGATTGCCCTCTTCTAAGCATTACTTGTCAGTAATGTAGGAAAGATGAACATGAGGCCCATGAATGTCAGTCAAGAGGGATGCCTGCATAGGCATATTGGGGACAAGGAGGAGTGTTGACAGTATACGGGAAGAAGCAAGTATGGACACACATGCAGATCTAGCACTAAGGCAGCCCTTCATTTTTTTCAAAACCCTGACATCATTTTAAAGTGATTCTCATCACTAAAAACCCCTGTAAATACCATTTTCACCTTTATGTAGCTCCATTTTGTACAAGCCGAGGAGTCCTCGAGCTTGAGGAGCCTTAGAAGTAGTTGCCTGCCAATTTTCATATTTTTTAGATCTCGTTTGAGCCCTCAGATAAGCCCTGGAACCTAATTTTTAACTAGGCCAGACACTAGGTCTGGACAGGGCTAAAGCTAGTCAAAAACTATAAATAGAGCTAGAGAGCTCATTTTTGGGCTAGCTTCTTGTAGTTTTGAGCTTGTATGAGAACTTTGTTGCAATAGAAGTGATTCCATTGTCTTACTCTCTTTGTTCTTGCCGTGTGTGCGCGTGTGTGTGTATGTGTGTGCATGTTAGTGTGCTTCTCACTCACACATTTGTGCCTTCACTTGCTCGAGGTCTTCATACCATCCTCATGTCTTCCCGGATTGACATTAAAGGAGGTGCTACTCATCACTGAGCTACACCAAATTTTGGCGCCGTTGCCGGGGATTCGAGCTTTGAGGACGAGCGTGTGATGGTAAGACGTAGAGAGGACGCGTTGGAATGGTAAGTAGTAGGTAAATTTCTGATTTTTCTCCATCTCCATCTCCATCTCCACCTCCATCTTCATCACCACCTCCACCTCCTTCTCCACTACATATTCCCTCTTCCTTGTCATTCCCCTCATTTGTTGTGTGCGAGTTTGGGAGAGAGCGAGCGTGTGTGTTCTTGTTTTGTGTGTTTTTGCATGTTTCTTGCAGGTTGCAGCTCCATCATCATCTCCAGCAAGCTCAGCAGGTACGGAATCTGTCTGCACAGTCCCCGAGGCGTCGAGCTCGAGCTATCGCGACACTCTGAAAACTTCACCCAATCACGATTCGGAGTGCACCACGACACTGCGCAGGCCTAGAGCTCCCAGGATCACTAGACAGAACAGAAAAATTCACCATATCCCGAGCTATCGCGACACTCACGACCTATCGCGACACCTCACGAGCTATCGCGACACTTGGGAGTATCGCGACACCTCACGACCTATCGCGACACCTCACGACCTATTGCGACACCTCACGACCTATCGTGACACCTCACGAGCTATCGCGACACTTGGGAGTATCGCGACACCTCACGAGCTATCGCGACACCTCACGACCTATCGCGACACCTCACGACCTATCGCGACACCTCATGAGCTATTGCGACACTTGGGAGTATCGCGACACCTCACGACCTATCGCGACACTTGGGAGTATCGCGACACCTCACGAGCTATCGTGACACCTCACAATCAACCAAGTGTATGAAGCAGGCAAGCGGGGTGTGAGGAAGCCTACTTTACACGGCTGCTGTGCACTTACAAGGATTATCTATCGATGTCTTGCATATGATGTTCCGGTTGCCAGAGCCCTAAAATATTCACAGCTGGAGTTTTTCAAAGGGCGGAAGTCAGGGAGCCAACCTGCGAAACGGATGCGTGGATCCCTCTCCCAGGTAATGATCCCTCACGAGGCCACGACCGAAGCTTCCCCCAGAGAAGAAGCCCAGGTCGCACCGGTCACGATCCATCTTCAAGGAGTTCAAGCAGGGGATGTGATACAACCCACTCCATCCGCCCCTCCACTACCTACCGATGTAGAGTTTGCATCTATGGCCAACTTCACAGAAGATCCAAACTTTGATTTTGAAAGATTCCTGCAGACGGCCCACTTGTCAGACAGTGAAGGTTTCCCTGACAATGACGATCCAGGAGCATCATTCCAACGAGAACTGCCACAGGGCGAAACAAGCAGAGTACATGGGGAAGAGGTGGCACAACATCCTCATGACCCAAACACACAAGTTCAGGAAGGTGCACAAAGAAATGAACCAGAAGACAGTGAAGAGGAAGCCCCTGCCTATACCGCACAACTCAAAAGACTATACCGGACAATCAAGCAGGTGCAGAGGAGACACAAGATGTCAGAAGAAGCGAATCGAGCCCTAGTAAACCACATGTTGCAATCGGAGAACATCGACCCACATTTTGTAGAATCGTTGAACCTTTTGGCGGACACATGTGGCATCGGGGAAGCCATGAGAACATTGGTCTATCAGGCGAACCCTACTTATGATCAAAGAAGGATAGATACAAGGCCACGGCGGGGAAAGATGATTCAAATGGAGGTATCTACCGTATTGCCTACTTCAATGACAGAAGATGTTCAGATGGTTAGCCCTAGTCCCAGTGACGAACCAGATGTAAATACACATTCACCACCTCCGCCATCACCTCCCAGCCAGCCTTCAAAACCCTTTTCCACGAGTCTTTCTGAACAACCGATATCCACCCATGATGAAACCAATGTACACACCTCCTTTTCTACAGCCTTCCCTTTACCCACAGCCATCACTTCTGCCCAAATTTTTGAACCCCACACAGGTCATCCTGCCACCGATCAAACCATAATAGGTCACCCCTCTTATCTCCCCACCCTGGGACAACCACTCGCCACTAGCCAAACCTTATCCCAACCTTTTCCATTCACCCACACAGTTCCTTCCTCCCAACCCCTACCCACTGTACCCCTGTTAACCCCCTCAGGCTCAACCCAAGTCACACAACCGTCATTCTGGACAAACCTTGTAAATATACTCCAACAGGTGGAGAATTATAATAAAAAGTCCCTTCCCCAACCCCACTCCCCCACATTCACTGCCACCACTAACACACCACCTACCGTTCCCATATTCACAATTCACTCTTCACACACTATCACATCCGATCCCATGGATATTTCACCATCCATAGGAGCACCCACCGCCACGTCTGTTCCACCATCATCACATCTCACTTCACTGATAGGCACATCATCCACTTTTCCCTTCCCCATTTCCCGACCCTTTGCATGTTCCACCTCTACCCATGCATCCACATCATTTAGTAGTGCACTAGACACCATGGTTGAAGCGGCCACTCAGCTTAAGCAAGAGTATAAGCTATTAGAAGAAAATAACACAGAGTTGTGCAATCTCTCGGCTCAACTCCAGGCACGAGTCGATGCCTTGGAACTAGGTAATACAACACTACAACACCAGGTGGCTGACCTCCAACAATCGAAGACAGAACTCGAAGCTAAGTATGAAGAGACGGGCAAAGCTATGGAGGAACAACTCAGAGAACAAATGGGCCGCAATGCGAGACTTCAACGCAACATGGCTCTACTACGTCGCCATCTAGCAGCGGCTCAAGAAGAGAACAGAAGGCTACAACAACAAAACCAGGAGAACCTAGAAGCGGCCATGGAAAACACCCCGGGAGCACCTATAGACCCTGCAAAATTCCAGGCTGTCCCCTCAGAGCATATTCAACAGGTTTTAGAAGGTTATGCGACCCTCCTGGAGGCCCATGATCAGTTGGCAGACCAGATAAAGGAACTACAAGGATCCAAAGTACCGACAACACACCCACCCACACCTAAAGAGACGGTCGAGGCCGCTACTTCGCCAGAACCTGAACCTTCAACCAACAGTGAGGTACTTGAGCTACGACAACAGGTTGCAGAACTAAAAATCAAGTTGTTACAGTATGAACGACCTCCCTCTCCACCTGATCAAACCATAGAAGAAGAAACAGTAGTCATTCCAGTGGAGGAGACATTTGAAGACAATTATGAGCCTCAACCCCTTCCAGGAGGCAGAATTACGGAGGAAGCCCAAGACACATATGAGGAGCCCCCATCGGCATGGATGAAGCAGGTAGAGGAGATGGGCCACACTCACGAAGAGCGCGTAGCAACTCAGATGCTGGCCATGAAAACCATTGAGGAGTCTATACTCAAGTCTGAATATTTCTCGCACTTGGCTCCTAGGCGGTTGATCACCAGTTCAGAGTTACAATATAAGCCCTATTTTGTACTGCTGGCTGACTATAATGCTGAGATCAAACGCATAACCAACCAGTACCCTAAGTTCGCAACACAGGTCGAACCCGAGGACATTCCAGAGGCAGCCAGAAAGGGGGCCATATTCCAACCCATATGGAGGCAAAAGTTACTAGAGACCTATCCGGAGATGTTACGAACATGGGATCACGCTCCCATGCATTTGAAGTATAACCCTTGCTTTGGTCCAGTACAAAGAAGAAGATCATGGAAAGCATTCGCCATCAAGGTTCAGAACAACGCAAATTGTAAAGAATGGCTCAATTACCCCGCAATCGCACCCCCAACCGGCACACCTACAGTATCATACATGATAGCCACCATCAGACATTGGATGCCACGCCTCCACCCCATGCCGGATGTCGCCGCTCAAATGATGCTCAAAATTTTGGACATGATGAAAGTGGTCCTAAAGACCTTTCGAAATGTACGTAACATCCAGCCTTCAATTCCGGGCTTCATCAATGGTAATTATGATTTGCTGTATGACATGAGCACGACCCCGAGAATTCGAGTAGCTTACGCATGGCATGCACGAATAAGATATCTCCCTGCCTGCTACAAGCAAACCTTTGATGATATGTTCACCATGGGGTTTTGGGAGTCACACTCAGAAGTGTTCGCACCACGCCCAACCCACCTGCTACATCTATTCGCGTGTGAACAAACCATGCACTCAGAGCTCTACACCACACCACACCCTGATATGCCGGGAGCAGTCAATTGGGATGCCCTCCAGAGAGACTTGGTCCGGGGACTACGCATCAAGGAACAAGAAGTGGCAACCGACCTCCTGCAGAAGTACATTGATCAAACAGTGGAGCAGAGGTCTGTCAGAGGCGACAGACCCTAGGGGGGGGAGAGTGTTGACAGTATACGGGAAGAAGCAAGTACGGACACACATGCAGATCTAGCACTAAGGCAACCCTTCATTTTTTTCAAAACCCTGACATCATTTTAAAGTGATTCTCATCACTAAAAACCCCTGTAAATACCATTTTCACCTTTTTGTAGCTCCATTTTGTACAAGCCGAGGAGTCCTCGAGCTTGAGGAGCCTTAGAAGTAGTTGCCTGCCAATTTTCATATTTTTTAGATCTCGTTTGAGCCCTCAAATAAGCCCTGGAACCTAATTTTTAACTAGGCCGGACACTAGGTCTGGACAGGGCCAAAGCTAGTCAAAAACTATAAATAGATATTTTTGGGCTAGCTTCTTGTAGTTTTGAGCTTGTATGAGAACTTTGTTGCAATAGAAGTGATTCCATTGTCTTACTCTCTTTGTTCTTGCCGTGTGTGCGCGTGTGTGTGTATGTGTGTGCATGTTAGTGTGCTTCTCACTCACACATTTGTGCCTTCACTTGCTCGAGGTCTTCATACCATCCTCATGTCTTCCCGGATTGACATTAAAGGAGGTGCTACTCATCACTGAGCTACAAGGAGCCCAACCACCAACTAATGTGATGGTAGCTGCACTCAGCCAAGGTAACACTTATAACCCTCGACTTATGGATAACTTTGGAAATGGGCCTAGGAGGCCAATCATTTGTTTTAGATGTGGGGAATGTGGGCATTACCAAAGCAGGTGCCCTCTACTAGAAAATGCACCTCCTTGTAGAAATTGTCTAGAGGCTATGGATCATTATACCAATTATGGTCCAAAGAACAAGGCATCTACATGTGGGCCTCACATACAAATTATCTGTGTGAACAAAAAAAAAGTTGCAAAAGAAGGCACTGTGCCATCAACATCTACTAGAGTAGTGCAGTTAGAAGAAATTGACTCTTTTGTAATGTAGATAAGAAGCAAGATGAAATCTCAAATAGACATAGGCCAAGAGTCAAGTACCATTGGATTGAACAACGACAAAGGGACACACGACAGAGCCACTACATGTGAAGATACAAGACAAGAAAAAGAACTCACATGTATTAGTGATGTCGTTGGGCATGCATTCAACAGGTCTCATGAGGAGTTTGAACAGTCAAATAGCGCCCGTACACTTAAGGAATCTAAGGCTTCAAGACTTTTCAAATCAATGAAAAAGGAGGTTAATATTTTTGATTTAATAAATATGGATGCAAAATCCAAATCAGAGGTTGTATAGATGTGAAGATACAAGACCAAAAAAAAGATCTCACATGTATTAGTGATGTCATTGGGCATGCATTCAACAGGGCTCATGAGGAGTTTGAACAGTCAAATAGATCCCATACTCTTAAGGAATCTAAGGCTTCAAAACTTCTCAAATCAATTAAAAAGGAGGTCAATATTTTTTATTTAACAAATATGGATGCAAAATTCAAATTAGAGGTTGTGTAGATCATTGATGAGGCCTCCACAACCACTTTAGTGGCAAAGACTGGTACTATGAGTAAGGATAAAATCTTAGGGGAATCCCCCTCAAAAATTATAAGAGCCCACATCCAACAGTCACTATGAAAGGGCATGAGTTACAAGGAGTTATTGTGGATGGTAGTTATGGCATTAACTTGATGCCTGAACATACCATGAAAAAGATTGACCCCAACCTTCAAGACCTATCCTTTATGTTCCATGAATTTTAAGTAATTATTTTAATACAAAGCTTTTGGAGCTTCTATCTTTGGATTTTCCTTCAAATTTTGAGAAATTGATCCTCTCTTTATTTCCAATTCTTTATGAAATTTATTAAGGGATAGAATTTTTAGTATCTTGCTGGAAGAGTTCTTCTTCCCTTTGAGAGAATAATTGAAGAACATGCCTATTCAAAGACATCATCTTCTTGAAATACTCCATTGGATCACGAGTCCCTATTTCTTCCTACTATCAAGAAAAAGTACTCAATGGGATTTACTTCCCATTGTCCCATACCAATGAGTTCTTCATCCTCCACAGGGATACATCTTAAACTTTTGCATCTCCCCTTCTCTTTCCTCTTTAATACTCTTTAAATCATGTGCTATATTCTATGGTACTAGAATCTGAGGGCAAGGACTAATGTGCTTGGATACACCACAACTAATCTTACTTAATTTTTGCAAATATTTGGTTGACCCTTTTAAGTGGGGTAATTGAACTCATCAAACTTCAAGTTTGACTTGATCTTTCCCTACTTGGGCCATTTGGATTTTCTTCTCTTCTTTAGCCAATTAAGAGATAAGACTAGGTCTTTCTCGATTAGATCCCTTTTCTAGATGTCATGTTCAAAGTTTTACCCAGGGGTTTTATTGATGGATCCAACTATTATGCTTCATACATGAAAACATTTTCCTTAGGTTTTTACTATTGGAATCCACAACTTACCCCATGAGGAATCAAGATACCTTTAGGGTATGTTTTAAACCTCTTCCAAATTCTTTTTAAACCACAAAGGCTTTCTAGAATAACTATGGTTTATGAAAGTCTTCTCTTTCATCAGGGCTCCTTCAGAACTCCAAATCCTTGAGAACTTCATCTAGGTTGGCAGATGCAATGGAATAAGTGTGAAGCATTTGAATACAGCAAAGTAATTCAACTTTATTTATTACTTATATATCCTTTACCTTGTAATACCTTATTTGGCCTTTTTTGAGCATAAGGTATAGGTTCTCAGGGATTTCCCCCCATCTTAAAGTGTTTTTTTCCTCGAAAATTGCCTGAGGGTTTATTGGAAATTTTTCTCTTTCTATTGCCCTTTATTAGAGTTTGAAACAGAATATTTTCAATATTTTATTTTTCCCTTGGTAAAAAGACTATTCACAGCTTTCCTCTTAATTTCCTCCAAGCTTACTAGACAAACATTAATAAATTCAAGCTTTGATTACCCATAAATGGAGTGCCCCATACCACCCACCTACTTCAATGTTAATGTAAGCCTACCATCTGGCTTACATGTTCACTTCAATAAAGGTAACATTAACTTTAATGAGATCAGTGCTATTACTTCTCAAAATTGTAATTGTTACTTCCATTGCAAAGCATTTATGGTGCTCATGCCATGCCTGTATTTTAACTTACTGAGTCTCAATTGTAATCGCAACTTGAGAAGACAATCTTTAAAGATTGACTTTTCAATGATTCTTTTGTTCACATGTTTCTTGAACAATTTTCTTTTAATGTCAATTGATAATAGAGTAGTTTTGTCTTTGAGATAGATATTATCTCTTGACATAATCATTATTAGGAAAAAGAATAACTGACATGTCAATCATTCATTTAATATGAAGTAGATGGTAACACCTTTTACCATTTTCACAATCCTTTACCTCTAGGAGAATAGGAACTTGAGTTTCACCTTTTCTTCAGGCCTTCCTTTCTCTTGAAAGAATAGTGTAAAGCTCAGAATAGTTCTTTAGTTATCTAAAACAAAGAACTTTCTTGAACATGAGAATCGGTACTTCCATCTTCCAACACTACATAGATTGTTGTATGCCATATCTTTTCTTCCTTAGATCTTGAGATTAGCCCCTCTAAGTTGCCACCATTGTCTTGTGGCTAAAGAAGAGAAAATTTTGACATCTCATTTAAGTCCTTGGCCTTGTTGATGAGGCATGCCATGGGTTGTATGGAACAATTCCATAAAAGGGACTTTAGGCTTAATGTATCTTACTGATGTATTATTACTTGGTTTATACAAGAAAAACATATAGGAAGTGATTGGTAGTTTTAATATGGCCAATTGGCTCTACCACCATTATTCCTATAGTGAAAGTTGTAACCAAACTTAAGCTTGAATAAACAGAATCTCCCTCTAATCCCAAAAACCCATGTATGACATATGCATAATTAGTATATGCTAAGACTTTACACCTTATTGGAGGAGGTGTAACATGCATAGGGCTCAGAAATTGAAGCCCTCCTTAAAGCATGCAAAAGCTCAAGTTTCAAACTTTGGCTTGTACTAAAGATGGTGCAAACTTCCCATTAAACTTTCTTTTTGTGCATGCAAACTCTCATAATGCATTGGGTGCATACTTCTTAAACCATGGCCATGATCATGCACAACCAATCTTTCTTTTCCCAAAAAATATGATTTGATGCATAATGCAAATCATTTATATGATTAACTATACAAGCGATTAAGCAAACTAGGCCATCTGAGTCTATGCATCCACTTCTGAGTTCATGTCTGATGACATGCATTGCATGTTCTATGGTTTGTAAGGAGAAGAAAAGGGTGAAAATACTTATCGCAAAATTAAGCTTCTTTGTTAGGCCGTCAATGGGATCAATTATAATTAACCATAATTTTGGTGAAGTGCCATATTGGCTACCATTATACTCTTTTATCTATGAATTATTACAAGAAGAGTCGCATTTGTGTGAGCCCAGCACGACGAGTCGGCAAGGACCCGTTCGTGGAAGGAGGATCACGATGTTGATGAGTTTCACTTAATTACTCTATTCGGTATCGCTATGTTAATTCTCTATTAGTTGATTACCAGTATTAAGAGGGATTATTAAAGTTAAGTTATTGTAAAGATTAAGTACAAAAGATAGTTTGGTGAAGTATTGTGGTTATCTATGAAAGTTAAATTGATTGCTCAGTTATTTGTGCTATTGTCTATAATTGAAGATGATAGGGAAGTGATAACATTTAAGTGCTGAAGTGAAGTAGTGAGAAGGTTAGGTTATAATCTATAAGGATTGGGAAGCATCGGCATATTGTGAAGTGTAGAAGTTAAGGTTGAACATAATATTGTGAGTTACCATAGAAGATTATACTAGGAGTAGTATTGTAGTTTGGTGTATTGGCTTAACACATTACCTTAGAAGGAGCAGTGGGAAAAAAACCAAGAATCTTAGGATTCTGCCACCCCAAGAACCCTGACAACCTATCCTGTCTACCCTAGTCTTATTGGACAAGGTCAAATTAGGAGCAGAGGTTAACACTAGTGATTCCACCAAGGAGTGGATTTTAGTTGCTACGAGAAGCCTATAGTACATTTTTTGAGTGGAGTTCATTTTCTACATGCCAGTAACACGTTCCGGTAAGACTTACCCAAAGTACCAAAGTGATAAACAGCTTGTGTGAGTGAACAGTGCACTAGGGACACCACCATGGAGCACTACTGATGGTGTTACATCTGAAGGAAGGAGTGTAGCAAGTAGTAGTGAATCAACACCGCAACATTTTCTTATTTCCGGTCTACATAACATACCAAAATCCAATCTGATACCCTCTAATACTGGTTCGGTGTCTAGTGTGAACACCAAACTCGGTGGTAGTCTGATAATCACATGGTTTTCAAGCTTAGAAAATCACATGGCTTCTAAAAGAAGACCCTCCAAGATCTTAGGTACAAATCAAGTGGCTAAGAGAAGCTTCCAAACAAGCCTAAACTACTCAACCTTAGATAATTAACCATAGGTTCAAGAACCTTCAAATAGTGGTAAATAAATAATAAATCCCAAGGGTTTCATTCCTAGAAACCCAAGGGTTCAACCCCTTAGACCCATGTTTATACAACACCACCCTCTAGGGGATCTTGTAGCTCCTTCTTTTGTAGTAATGGACAAAATCATTGTGTGTTGCTATAGATTCCAGAGATGAGTTGGTGTTGCACAAAATCTTCTCTACACCTACCAAGTTAACTCCAGGTATGCTTAACATAATCCATTAGCTTCAATTAATGCATTTAGAGCCACCAAGTGCTTTGGAACATCATTCCCAAAAGTTTGCACCAAAGCAAATAACTTACATATGCAAGGAATGTGAAGAAACCTTCTATTTTGGGAATAGAAGTGCTCAATAATTAGTTTAGAGCTCACAACCTGGTATGAAGTGACCAAAGATATTTTGCACACATCTAGCTCGAGAGTATAGCTAACTAAAGAAAGTCATTTCATGAATTTAGAGGCACCATACACTCAGAAATGAATCTAGCAAGTCAGGGGGGTCATCATGACATTTCAGGAGCTAGAAGCTGTGCAGACACAATCACCTTCCTCACTTCATATCTCGAGATTGGCTTAAACAAAGTTAATGAAACTTGATAACTAGATAGTAGAAACTTCAATCTAGCTATATTAAGTTAATATATAGAAAATTATTGAGTACACACAGAGAAATCATTTTTTCAAAGGCACCAAAATGATGAAGATGCAACAGAGAACTGCAGACAAAGATGTACTTGAAGAAATGTATCAAAATGTATATGATAATGAACATATGATACAAAGTAAGTGTATTGGACTACTCAGACATGAGTGAGCACAATGTGTGTTCACTGATGTAGCTCAATATCTCTCATAATGGCTTACTCTACCCCACGACTAAAAGCATATCTATTTGTGTTCATCACCTAAAAGTGATCCTAAACTTTACGGATGATAGAATTTATTCTTTCGAACACTTGAGTCATGGTTTTAGCTCCTTAACTTCACAAGATTCTTTAATCTCTTGGCTTTTATTCCTTTTTACCTTGTAAATCCATCTTGAACCAATGACCTTCATAGGTGGTTTCTTGGGAACCAATTCCCAAGTGTGATTGTCTTGTAGAGCTTCTATCTCTTCTTCCATGGCATCTCTCCATTCTGGCTTCTTTTTGGCCTCTTCATATGTAGATGGTTCTTCTAAGTTTGTATCGTGAGCGATGTAGATAGAATGCTTAGTGACCAAAGAAGTGTCATAACCATACCTTTCTGGCTTCCTTTTCTCTTTGCTAGACCTCCTTATAGTGTATTGAGATGATTCTACCACATCTCTCAGCTCCTGCACTTTGGATTTGCCTTTGGAGTTCCAAGAGTTGATTTCCCTTCTTGGACTCTTCTGGTCTTCTTCAAAATCACTTGAGTCTTCATGTGTATGCTCACTCCTCTTGACAATGTTGGAAAGTCTTCCTCTAGGTCATCAGGAGGTTTGACTTTCGTGTAATCATCTTCAAACCAAGATTTTTTTTCATCAAAGACAACATCTCTATTTACAATAAAACCTTTATTGCTTGGATTACATATTCTATAACCTTTTTGATTAAGGTCATAGCCAATGAATATACCTTTCTCTACCTTTGGATCCAATTTGCCTCTGATTTGTGAAGGTATGTGTGCATATGCTATGCACCCAAAGATCTTGCAATGATGAAGGCTAGGCCTTCTTCCATTCCATGCTTCATATGGTGTCATCCCATCCAATTCTTTTAATGGGATTCTATTGATCAGATAGGTGGGATATAGCCTCTAGCCATAGGTAATTGGACAACTTCTTCTCATTTAGCATTGATCTTGTAGCCTCCACTATGGTTCTATTTCTTCTCTCTACCACTCCATTTTGCTCGAGAGTATACTTGCTCCACAGCCTCCATTTCTTCTCTCTTGAGCCTCTACCTCTATCTGCAAGGTTTGCTTGAGAGGTACTACCTTCATCATATGACTTTTTACCTTTTCCTTTACCATCTTTGTTCTTTTTCTTATATGTATATAGGGCAGAAGATTGATTACCTTTTGAGTTCTCTCTATCCTTCATAAGCTTTTCCTCATGTGTGAACAATTGTCCCATGAGGGTATTGAAATCAGGAACCTGCATGTCCATGTAGAGGTCCATGACTGTGGTGAAGGCTTCCCATTTGTCATTTGCCTGTATTCCATTGATTTCGTGTCTTACTACCCGTTCTTCATCAATGATCTCTCCTATGCTTCCAAGCTGATTTGATAGATCCTTTATTTTGGTGAAAAAAATCAGTCACACTTTGCTTGGGCATCTTCTTGAGTGTGGTGAACTCCATCCATAGTTGATTCTTCCTTGCCTTGGTACTTGATGAACTGAATCCTTCAAGAGCATTCCAAGTCTCTTGTGAAGTCTTGCAACTCATGATGTGTGGGAGTAAAAAAAATCAGAGATTGAGTTAAGAATGTATGACCTAGCTAGAGCATCCTTTGAGCACCATGTGGTTAACCTCTCTTGTTCTTCTTGAGTTGCTTGTCCTTTGCTTATGAGGATTGGCACCATCTCATCTTGAGATATGTAACCATAGAGGTTTCTCGCTTGAATATAAGCTTCCATTTTAAGTGACCAAGCCGAGTAGTTTCCCATTTGTCTATGCAGTAAGGAAATCCATCTCCCATGTTGATTTGTTGTTGCTCTGATACCACTATGAGAGGATGGATGTATGGATTCTAGAGATGAGTTGGTGTTGCACAAAACCTGCTCTACACCTGCCAAGTTAACTCTAGGGATGCTTAATAGACTCCTTTAGCTTCACATTAATGCATTTAGAACCACCAAGTGCTCTAGAACATCATTCCCAAAAGTTTGCACCAAAACAGATAACTTACGTGTTCAAGGAATGTGAATAAACCTTCTATTTTAGGAATAGAAGTGCTCAATAATTAGCTTAGAGCTCACAATCTGGTTATTGACTAGAGAGCTTTTTCACACATCTAATTCATGAGTATAGCTAACTAATGAAATTTATTTCATGAATTTAGTATAGCTAACTAATGCAAGTTATTTCATGAATTTAGAGGCACCATACACTGAGAAATGAATTTAACAAGTCAGGGGGTCATCCGACATTTTAGGAGCTAGAAGGTGTTCAGATATAGTCACATTCCTCACTTCATATCTCAAGATTGGCCAAGCCAAAGTTAATGAAACTTGATAACTAGATAGTATACACTTCATTCTAACTATAAGAAGTTAACGTGTAGCAAACAATTAAGCACACATAGAGAAATCATTTCTGCAAAATCATTGAAATGATGAAGATGCAAGAGAGAATTGTAGACAGAGATGTACTTGAAGAAATGTATCAAAATGTATATGATAATGAAAATGTGATACAAGATAAGTGTAGTGGACTACTCATACATGTGTTGATCTCAATGTGTGCTCACTGATGTAGCTCAATATATCTCAGAATGGCTCACTCTACCCCACAACTAAAAGCATATCTATTTGTATTCATCATTTGAGTTTGAATTTGAACTTTCCCTCACCTAAAAATGATCCTAGACTTTAGGGATGATTTGAATTTATTCTTACTACCACTCGAGTTGTGGGTTGAGCTCCCTAACTTCATGAGATTCTTTACTCTCTTGGTTTTTACATTTATCCAAGGTCAATAAACTCAAAATTGATAAACAGATGTTCATATGTAATCCTCCATGTGAGCTACATAGACCAATGTCTAGTCCTTAATAATTAGCAAAGCACTTAGGCTTGCCAATTGCATCAACAACATGAACCACTTCAGTTACCCTATATGTATCTAGGAACATAGCATCTATCTAAAAAATTCTAAGACCAACAAACTCAACTCTAACTCACTCACAGAGTCACCACTGAGGGTGAGCAAAGAGAGAGAAACAATTGGGTTTATGAGCCTATCCTAGTTTGGAAGTCTAACTTAAATTTGATTCTAGGTTCTATGCTCTTACTAGCCCACCTCGGATCCTCACACACTCAACTGTGGGTGATCGTCACAAGGAAACCATGTGCTAGCAAGGCCTATGGATGGGTAACAATCATTCTCCATGAATTTTGAGGGGGGGCTTTATAATTTTTTGAATGAATTTGGGCCCGTGCATCTTGAAAAATCAATTCTCAACCCTAGGTTCAACTACTTTTGATTACAATCATTGGATTCATCAAATGGATGGCTAGGATTGATTCTTCTTATCAAATCTAGGGAGAAAGAGGGAAAAATAGGCACCTTCAATCCTTACCCTTACATATGGTAAGATCTGGACCATCGAATCAATGATGACTTGGATTTGGATAAGATAAGCTAATATTTTTGGAAGAACTTTGCATTATTGATCTTTGTTCATCAAATTAATCTTATTGGATGAAAAAAACTCATGGATCCTCCTTCCTTTAAGCTTTGGTGCATCTCCACCCTTGAATGTGAGCTCATTCTGACCATAAAACATGGTTCAATCATCTTTGCCATGTGGAAGCCCTTCAAGCCTTAAATTTGCTTAATCTAGAAAACTGTGGTGACCCTAAAAACTTGCTTTTGTGCTCCTTGACCCTTCCAAAATGCTGTGATGAATATGAAAAGTTGTAGGGCTATGTTTTCAAATCTCCCCTTTAGGAATATGTGGAACAAACTCTCATTTGAATCTCCCTTATACAAGTTGGATTACATTTGGAAGTTTGCAAGGTGGCATTAAGGTGTGTAGGAAGCTTTGTTAGACTTGAAAATTTGTACAAATGTGTAGCCTCATATGATCTTTATACACACCATACCATATGGCTAGCATAAATTCCTATACAAGATTTTGTAGGGTCTAAGTGCAAAAATTACATTTTTATAAAATGCACATGGCATATCAATGTGCCAGAAAATCCATTTATAGGTGAATTCTAGCTATAGACTACTTTGATAGTCTTTAAATTATATGAATTTTCATGTGATTTGGTGACAGTGAAATTTTTGCCCTAATTTCCAAGATTTGACTATCTTTGACCGCTACCCTAGATTTGCTTGATTTCTTCCAAAATTTGCATGTAAACTCCCTTTGACATCCTTGATGGGTATTGGACTTCTCACAGAATTCTTGCTACCTTCATTGAATGTGTTTCCTGTAGGCCTTCAGAAGTGAGAGAGGAGAGAAAATCTCGATGACAATAGGTTAGCACTCTTCAGAAACAGTTTCCCACCTTTATTTTCTTTTCAAGTTTCTTTTTAAGGTTAAGGGTACGGGGAAACACCTCAAAAATATGACCATGTATATCGGATATATGGGGTTTAGTGGGAGTACTTATTCTAGTATGAAAGTCTTTGCTTCATTAGGACCTTCCAACACCACTTTTGAGGACAAAAATGGACTTAAGAGGAAGGAAATGCTACATGGTTGGATTTTGAAATGACAAAGGGGAGTTTGAGTAACATGTGAACCCATTCTTTGGTAGAGCACAAAGTGGACTCTCATATGTATGCCATGTTGCAACCATGTGAGAGGCCACATGGTGAACTCCCATACTAGAGAGAGACAGAGAGAGAGAGATTATATTGGAATATGTACGTATCTGGCGGATGGCATTTTTCAAGTTTCTCCTTGGATCAAATCCAAGGTTTTTAGCCGGGTATTTTCTTCTTCCTCCTCGTTCTCTATGCCTCCGACTAACAAAATGGAGGAGATCCTTGGGAGTTAGCACAACAATCTTGAAGGGCTTGGTGGTTTTTCCTCCAAAAATAGCAACAAGTGGAAGCTTGGACATCTTTTGGATCCTGGTCATGGAGGGATCTTTGTTTAGAGAAGCTAAGATGGTTTTCAAGCTTCTAGGTTCATTTTTCTTGCTTGACGTCATGGCCTTTGGAGGTTTTGTCTTTTTGATGGGAGGGTTTTGAAGATTTCCCTCATGGAACATTAAAATTTGAAGACATGTTACACCCGAATCCCAAGGGAAAAGATACTCGTACGCTCTATTACTTTACATAAGTCGCTAGAGCTTTGTCCTATTGGCATTCCCCTTAGCCCACAATCGTACTCAAATATAGTGGTATAGGAGAAAGGAACGGGATCCAGATATCTATGCACACCTATACTTGCTCCTAGGCTTGACTCTAGCCCTTCTCTCTTGTATGTTCATACACGTACTCCTTCAATCACATGCACACTCTTGCTCATCCACTTTCTCTCTTCTTCTCACTCCTTGCACTCCCCCTTTTTATCACTTATTCCCAAGCCTCTTTCTCTCCTCTTGAGTTCCTTTTCACTCACTCTCGCATTCACACTTGCACCGACATGTACTTCAACTCACCTATCAACCCTCATGCATCCACATGCCCACTCTCTTGTTCTCACTCTCCTTCTCTATCTCTCTCTATTGCCCAATCTTGTATACTCCCTCATACGCCTACACCAGCTCCTAACTCACACATATACCAACACACCCGCTTCCTTTTGTCCCCTTAACACTACACGCTTCATCGTATGCACTTGTGTACATGCTCACTCGGGCACTCACACATGCATACCTAGCTTAAAATGCTCATGCGCATTTACTCCCTTACCTGTAGAGATTCCCCACCTACACACATGTGCACTCATACGAACTTTCACTCGAAGGAGCACTCCCCCTCCACTCTTCTACACGCTTTAGCTATGCGAACTCCTGCCCACTTCTTCATACATATTCTCTCTTTCTCTCACACACTCTTGGTTGTATGTGGACATACCTTTAGTGCATAGGGTAACCGTATAAACCACATCTCTCTCATGCTACTTGTTCAAACCCAGCAACTCGTAAATGTTGTCGTGTTACAGTTTAACGTTCTTACGATGCCACTCGACCACTTCCTTATGCCTACAAAATTACCAAAAAGAACACCCAAAGGCTGGTGCATGCCTTACTCCATAGTATTCCGTACTCTTACCAGGTAAAATTGATGTGTAGCTAACTTATACGTGCAACCAAACATGCATTAAAACAGCCAAGTCTCTACTAGCCCACTCAATGCACTCATACCCACATATTCACACCCACATGTGTATGACCAGCGATCGGCTGCTACAAATCTCTTCGGAGACCACACTTCCGTGGAGATATGGGAACATGAAGAGCATCATATGATAGACTCCAGAAGGAGGAGCCGGCAATTGGTTTCCTTAATAGGTTCAACCTTCGTAATCCCACCTCTCCAAGGATAGAACACAGAACAAGAGCAGCATTATCGAAACATTTGCATTACCAGGGCAGTATGAACGGTATCATCGGTATAGGTGTGTGCAAAATAAGTGAGTTCCATTCTAATTAACCAACTAAACTTATGCAGCAATAACAAATTAAAAGACAACATCAGCTCAATTGACTAACAAATTAAAAGACAACATCAGCTCAATTGACTTGGCTGCCACATCTAAGCCTTAACTCTTCAATCCCATATCCACATCAACAAAAAGGGTTGTTCTTTTTTGCCAGAGTCTGATGTTGTTAAAATATCAAGTTCCATAATCCTCAAGTATGCCGTACATAAAACAGGTTACCATCGTTCATGGCGCAGACCTCATCTCACTCAATATGGTAGTGTAGGAGAGTGGAGCATCCTTTGCATACTACTGCTTGCACCTAGCAAGTAATGTGGATGTGCTCTACATAGGTCAGACCCATACAGAATGTATAGTAGCAGTACAACGATCCAGTTTATTGTGCGTAGCTAACAAAATCATCCAATGTGCTTAGCCAATCTAGATATGTACTACAGAGGCGATTACTAGCCATATGCTGCTCACGGAACGCTAATGCTTGAATGGTTGCAGAAGTACGTGTGAGAGATAAGGGCAATCGTGTTGATGGACCAGTGTTTTTTATTGTTGCAGAGCTTACCTTCTTCTTTTTGCCAAAAGAGCATCGTGAATAGCTTTCCCCTTCCCCAGGCAAAGCAGACGAATCGACCTCCTTCCTTCTGCTGTGCGCATGCGCTCACATCTTTTTTTCCCAAAACTTCCCAAAGAGCTCTTCTCCTTGCTCTCTATTCCTCATGCCCCGAGCTGCTCCATCTCCCCGATTCCGTGGACTGTTGAGGCTCTTCCTCTGCAAAGGAGCTCTGCAATCTAGCACACACCCCCCCCTCTTCGGACTGTACCTGAAACTTTGGCTACCACGAACCTCCCTTCCTTCCTCCTTCCACCCCAAGATCAATGGAAAACCTCGGCACTCTTTGCTTGCTTCCTTCCCAGGACAACCATGATCCCCACAGATCTGTACGCCCCGCAGCTCCCAAAAGCAAGAACAACAACCCTCCCCCTTGATCTTCTCAGCGCGAACAACAATCGAGTGTCGAGCAGACTTCTCCCCCAATAAACCTCTCTGCTCCCCAATAAATCACGACAGCCTACTGCCAAAAATTGAAAGGCACCCCGATTTCCTACAGATTTTCTGCCCCCAAATGTGCGTGCCATTAGGACCATGCCCCCCCCCTCTTCTGATCCTTTCAAAACGGCTGACCACCGCCTTCCCCTCAAGATTCTCACGCTTCAGCCATAACTCCTCTGTCGACATTGATGTTGCCGTGCAAGAGGACAAGAAAAGGAAAGAAAAACGAACATTTTTCATATTGTTTTTTAATAAAGACCATGGAAAAGATCGAGTTATAACAAAGGAACACTAGTCAAGTGGAAGAATGGGTCGTGGGATAACCGGGTCGGCATCTTGAGGTCAACTAAAAACAAAATAGACCCATCCAGCATGAGACATGTGTTGTATAAGCAAGAGGATGAAAAACATCTTGTCGGCAAGGGAATCAAAACTAGTGAATCATCCATTTCATCTGGGAAACAATTTCATCTTGTCGGCAAGGGAATCAAAACTAGTGAATCATCCATTTCAAAACAATTACCAAGGCCAAGCTAGATGGGTAAGCAGGAGCTGCCCTCTCTCGAGGGTGTGCACAAAGAGCATTAACAAGGGGGATTGCAAAGAACCTATGGAATGCGAGTGGTAAGCGCATAAGCAAAACACATCTCAGACTCGGTGACTCCACTACACTCATTCCCTAACAATTTTTTTTAGCAAAGTAATATATCCATTGTCAGCCAAAATCCAAGTCAACATACTCCCCCCTTCTGTCTGCGAAGTCGTCCCCGACAAGCCAATGTGTGCCTGCGCTCAAGACGAGGATTAGTTCTCTTCAAAAACATTTAACTGGATTATCATCTATGACACACTTCCACGTTTATATGCAGCACATTTCCATTCTCCTATTCACTCACTCACCTCTTCTACGCTCCCCCGCGTCCACGCACATACCATTATGCACACACATATCCACATCATGAATGCACATTTTCACACACTCTTACTCATGCTCACTCGTCTCTTCGTGCATTCCGAGAAAGCCACCTGCCAACCACATTCGTTTCCATGTACTCATGCAATTTCCTCTTCTTCTCTGCCTCATGTCTCCTCTTCATCATGTCACATGCAAGTTTATGCAACCACACATATGCACCATGCCGCATACCATGTCCTCAACCATATCCATATACTTACATTCCCTTCACCAACCTATTTTCAAACACAGAATCACAAAAACCCTGCTTACATCCTTGCTACCACTTCCTTGACTTGATCACTTCATACCTTACTTACCATCCATGCACTCTTTCCTTTGGCCCTTCTCCTGTGTTCCTGCATCATCCATCAAACCCAAATCCAACCATCACAAAAAAACTTACCATATATAGACGTACCAGACGGGATCCTTCTTTTCCATTGCACCTGTAACCTCACACAACTCAACAAAAAGGTAAGTACCAAAAAGATGTATCAAAACCAGAATCATCATGTATAATCCGCATGCATATAGGCATCTTCCATAACTACTCATACACAAATGAGACGAAGTCCGACACAAACCCGAATTCATGCAATCAAAAAGAGACCAACTCCAAAAATCGAACATGGCCAAAGTAAAAGAATCAGAGTGGTATACCTCATTGCCATCTTCAGAAAGGACCTGTTGACAAGAATAGAAAAGCCAAATACAGTTAGCAGGTAGCAAGCAAGTCAAATACACATGTGAATACCGGTCCTCGTTGGCGTCGACGTTAGGCAGATCGATCTATCAGCAATCACAAAAAGATCACAAAAACATATACATGCATGGCACACCCATCCGGACGATCATCGTCCTCCTCCTTTCTGTCTCTCCCCCTCAAGGACGGGAACACAAAGTCTTTTCTTTTCTTTTCCTTATTGATATTTATTTACACACGAGTTGGCCTATGCGGCAACCGGATGCGACTCGTGGCCCTAACTGCCCGGCTAGGTTCGTTCCACCCATCTACCGGCACAGCATAGCGCGCAACAACATAGATACACGATGTATAAACACACACGGAAGGGCTTGCCCATAGCGAAGCCGAGTACGGCTTGTGGTCTCGTCCACCCGGTCGAGATGGATCCACGCACCTGTCAACCCACTATGGCGCGAAGCACCAAAACCCACACACATACTCAAGCACCTATGGGGAAACTAGCGTCGGTTCGTAGTCCTGACGGCCCGGCCAGGTGGACTCTGCTCGCCTACTAGCCCGGCATAGCGTGCTGGCACACGTATAGACACGATGTTTTTGCTTTTTCTTTTTGTTTTGTATTTTTCTCATCATTTTTTTCCTTCTTTTCTTTTCTTTTCCCTTTTTTGTTCCCCTCCCACCTATCCCACATGGCAAGCATACAAAAAACACAAACAAAACAGACTCCTGATAGATCGATCCTCCTGTTGTCTTCGCTTCCTCAGACGCGACACTCAAATGGTATATCTGACTGCCTACGACTTAACTAACTGACACTTGGCTGTTCATTCCCTCGCGAGGCCTCTCCTCCAACGACTATGCTGTAAAACCGACTCGAGACTCTCTTACCTAGCCACGTCCACCTCCCGAAAATTAGCACTCTCTAAGAAGGTGAATCCGGCTCCGCCTCAGGAGCCTCGTCATCGCTGCCTATGACTAGGTGATCTGCCCATGCCCAATAGATATTGTTTACCTCATTAGGCAATTCCCTCGTGCTGTCGTAATAGAAGTACCGGTCCTCGGCATATCCAGCCCACCCAAGTAAATACGCTTCGAATTGAGGAAACGAGAAGTCAATGTCCAAACCTTGATTCCAAAACCGTACAAGCCAATGTGCCTCCTCCACATCGTAGTCTGTCCGCAAGGTCTCGACCGATATCTCCATGCTTTCTAACGCTTGATCTGAAAAATATACTACAAGGTCGAACAGAGCACTCTGGTATACCTGGTCAGCCATGGGTTGCCTAGTCTTCAGCAATCCCGCGTAGCAACACACTCGGTCAAAAAAGTTATGTGATCCCTAAAAACAAAAGGTGAGTTTTTTGCTAAAATAGAGGAAGCCTCTCTCTTTTTGTTCCCGTATCCACTCGCACATTCCTCGTAAGAAGACCCATATCATGCAAAAAATTGTCATCACCCAATGGCTCACTCGAAGCCCTCTCCGTACGTAGTCACATGTCGGCCCTTGTAGTTTATGCTCGCTATCTAGACATCTGTCCTCATCAACCCTCGATTGAATAACTATGGCATGTTCAACACGCGTTGATCCTGACTCCTTCAGGTCATCGCCATTCTTGCTCGTATTCCGTGTATGGAGCACTTTCTTCACTGTGTACTTTTCTGGCTCTTTGCCCGATGCATGACCTTTCTCAAGTCCCCCATGTCTAGAATTCTTCTTTTTACAACCACCCTGGTTCTCCTCATCCTTGCATTTCCCGAGGTTTTCTCTTTGATCAACTGCTCTCTTACTAGGACTATCGTGATCTCTACACCGCTTTTCTTTCTCGGATTTACTTCCGCCCTCGTCGATGTGCATGGTATAGCACTCAACCTCGCCTGTACTTGCCAACCATCCTAGCAGTTCTTGGTCCGAGTCGTCCTTGTAGTCTATTGGGTCCTTATACTCGCCCATCTTCGGTTGGCCTCGCCTAGTTGTTTGTAAGTTAAATCCGTCTTGCAACAGGCTTTTGTAATTTTCTACTTTCAGGGAAAACTTTTCACGCACTTTTTCACGCACCTCATTTTCAGCCACCTTCTTTTCCAGCTCTTTGATCGGAGCCGTTTTCTTAGCATCTTCCATAGGGGTCACTTGCATTTGTATTCGATCGGTTTTGGGCCCAATAGTGATAAACCCCCTCCTCCAGTCATGTACACAATCAGCCTGCATCAGCCATGGTCGCCCCAATAGTATAGAAAATGTAGTTTCGATGGATCTCGGTCTCACAACCAAGTAGTCAACGGAGAATTCAATCCCACCAACAATGGTTTGCACATTTCGTATTAGTCTTGCAGGCTTTACCTGCGTCTGGTCAGCCATTCGGAGAGACATTGGGGTATGTTCCAGTTGTGTCAATCCCAACGCTTTCATCATGTATTCTGTCATTAGGTTCACTGCGGCTCCGCTATCCAATTGCACGCCTGGGACCGCATATCCATTGATCTCCACTGTGACCGCAGGGGCATTCGAGTCCACTTGAGTCGTAATGCTTTGGATCGTCCCTAAGACCACCTCGACCACTTTTTCCTTTCTTCTTGCTTTCCTTGGTTTCTTGATAAACTCATTGTAGAACTGCTTTCTGCAGGTTGGCGAACACCTTAGTAATGTGGCCAAATCCAAAGTGACTTCGGTCTCGACAAGTCTTTGCACAATGTCCGTTCCTTCTTCTGCTTGCTTCTTTTTTGGCAACTTCTCCTGGACTTTTAGCCTTTCTGGAAATGGTGGGATACCCGGTACAAATTTTCGTGTGATTGGTGGAAGGACCTCCACCTCGTCCTCCATCTAAATCCCTTTGCCTATGGGTCTCGTCCTCGTCATTCACTTGAACTACGTTCCCTCGAGTGTACTCTTGTGCGCGAGTGACCACAGCCACCATCGGTTCTTTACCTTTCTCTTTTCCTTGATTTGCCTCTACATGGTGGGTGGAGGTGCTATCTCCCGGATCCAATTCCCTAATTACTACTCCCGTGTTGGGCACTCTTCCTTGAGGTTGCATTATCGGTTGTGGTTGCGGCTATGCGTAGGTGGACGTATCAACCCCTCTTTGTCCTTCGCCATAATCGTTCCTTCGTTGCGGGCAATCAACGTCATAATGGCCCTCCCTACTACAATATTGGCACATAGGTGAAAAGTCTTCTTGCTTCCTCGCATTCGGGCAATGTGCTTGTATATGCCCAAGGCACCCACATCGCCAACACTCTGGCGGTCCCGTTCTCCTTTGAGTTTGTGGTTCATGCCTTTGATATCTGCCTACTTGGCCTTGGCCTCCATAAGCATATGTGGGTCTAGGCCCCCATCTAGGCATGGGAGGTTCACTTTGGCCCGGTAATCCTTGATAAACATAGTTCCTATTGTTTCACCACCTTCCCTTATCACGGCACTCATCTTCAGTGTGATTGTTCCTCTTGCAAAAGTTGCAAAAGATTCTTGTTTCTACATATAATCTTGAGACCGTAGGACATTCCGTGGCCATGTGCCCATATCCTTGACATTTTGCACAAAAGATGTTCGACCTAAACACTCCTTGATTTGGCTCGGGTGCCACTTCTTGCCTTACCCCATATGCTTCATGAGTTAGAGTGGCAGCTTTTACCGCCTGAGCCACAATTTTGATAATCTGTTCTTCGGTCAATACCGGCTTTACCTCTTGGGGCGTGTTTGTAGCGGCCATAAATGTCGGTGGCGTTGCAGCAGGGTTTGCTTGAGTAGTGCCATTTGTAGGCCCAACGCTTGTACCTATCATCGGTTCAAACAAAAGTTCTTGCCTTTGTTGTTGGCCAAGTTGAACCTCTTCCCACACGCGAGCAACATCTTTGGAAGCCACCAACGTCGCCGGTCGGCTCAAACTGATATGTTGCTGAGCACTTGGGTCTCTAAGTCCCGCAATAAATCTTCGTTTCAAGGTATCTTCATTTGGGGCATTCGCACCCATCTTCCTTACCAAGGTTTCCATCCTCTCGATATAGTTGTCGATGCTCTCGTTTACCCCCTGCCGGAGATAATCCATCCTTCAGCATTTGATAAGTTCGCCTTCGCGGCTTTTCCAGGTTCTCATACCAATTGGCGGCCTCATCTCTAAATATGGCTGGCAAGATTCAAAGTCTTTGCACTTGGTCAACCACTTCATTTGCTTCACACGTGACCTCAAACAATTGGATAAAGCTATCCGGATCCTCATCCCACAATCTCGAGAATTTAGGAAAGTCTCCTAAATGCACTTGGACTCGGTGAGCCATTTCAAACAGCGGTGTAATGTCAATATCCTCACGGTCCCAGAAATTGAGTGCACGCGGCCTTAGGATCCCTCCTTCAAACTTTTGCACTTGATTCGCGACTCTCCTACGGGAGTACACTTTTTTGACGGGTTTCTTCCTGCTAGTCGAGGTCGACTCACCTTGCGACTCCCACCTTTGCCTTTCTCTTTCAAGGGCTCGTCTCTGAGCGCGCTCTTCTCTTTCCGTTCGTGTCCCTCTTGAAGATGAGCTCCCCTCGCTCATATACTAGATCCGGGGTCCACAAGCTCGGCCAACATGCGGCGCTAGGCGAACCTATGGCACTCTCTTATAGAGAAATACCAAGCTTTTCCCGGCAAACGCACCAAAATGTTACACCCGAATCACAAGGGAAAAGATACTCATACGCTCTATTACTTTACATAAGTCGCTAGAGCTTTGTCCTATTGGCATTCCCCTTAGCCCACAATCATACTCAAATATACTGGTATAGGAGAAAGGAACGGGGATCCAGATACCTATGCACACCTATACCTGCTCCTAGGCTTGACTCTAGCCCTTCTCTCTTGTATGTTCATACACGTACTCCTTCAATCACATGCACACTCTTGCTCATACACTTTCTCTCTTCTTCTCACTCCTTGCACTCCCCCTTTTATCACTTATTCCCAAGCCTCTTTCTCTCCTCTTGAGTTCCTTTTCACTCACTCTCGCATTCACACTTGCACCGACATGTACTTCAACTCACCTATCGACCCTCATGCATCCACATGCCCACTCTCTTGTTCTCACTCTCGTTCTCTTTCTCTCTCTACTGCCCAATCTTGTATACTCCCTCATACGCCTACACCAGCTCCTAACTCACACATATACCAACGCACCTGCTTCCTTTTGTCCCCTTAACACTACACGCTTCATCGTATGCACTTGTGTACATGCTCACTCGGGCACTCACACATGCATACCTAGCTTAAAATGCTCATGCGCATTTACTCCCTTACCTCTAGAGATTCCCCACCTACACACATGTGCACTCATACGAACTTTCACTCAAAGGAGCACTCCCCCTCCACTCTCCTACACGCTTTAGCTATGCGAACTCCTGCCCACTTCCTCATACATATTCTCTCTTTCTCTCACACACTCTTGGCTGTATGTGGACATACCTTTAGTGCATAGGGTAACTGTATAAACCACATCCCTTTCATGCTACTTGTTCAAACCTAGCAACTCGTAAATGTTGTCTTGTTACAGTTTAACGTTCTTACGACGCCACTCGGCCACTTCCTTATGCCTACAAAATTACCAAAAAGAACACCCAAAGGCTGGTGCACGCCTTACTCCACAGTATTCCGTACTCTTAACAGGTAAAATTGATGTGTAGCTAACTTATACGTGCAAGCAAACATGCATTAAAACAGCCCACTCAATGCACTCATACCCACATATTCACACCCACATGTGTACGACCAGCGATTGGCTGCTACAAATCTCTTCGGAGACCACACTTCCGTGGAGATATGGGAAAATGAAGAGCATCATATGATAGACTCCAGAAGGAGGAGCCGGCAGTTGGTTTCCTTAATAGGTTCAACCTTTGTAATCCCTCCTCTCCAAGGATAGAACACGGAACAAGAGCAGCATTATCGAAACATTTGCATTACCAGGGCAGTATGAACGGTGTCATCGGTATAGGTGTGCGCAAAATAAATGATTTCCATTCTAATTAACCAACTGAACTTATGCAGCAATAACAAATTAAAAGACAACAGCAGCTCGATTGACTTGGCTTCCACATCTAAGCCTTAACTCTTCAATCCCATATCCACGTCAATGAAAAGGGTTGTTCTTTTTTGCTAGAGTCTGATGTTGTTAAAATATCAAGTTCCATAATCCTCAAGTATGCCGTACATAAAACAGGTTACCATCGTTCATGGTGCGGACCTCATCTCACTCAATATGGTAGCGTAGGAGAGTGGAGCATCCTTTGCATACTACTGCTTGCACCTAGCAAGTAATGTGGATGTGCTCTACATAGGTCAGACCCATACAGAATGTATAGCAGCAGTACAACGATCCAGTTTATTGTGTGTAGCTAACAAAATCATCCAATGTGCTTAGCCAATCTAGATATGTACTATAGAGGCGATTACTAGCCATATGCTGCTCACAGAACGCTAACGCTTGAATGGTTGCAGAAGTACCTGTGAGAGATAAGGGCAACCATGTTGATGGACCAGTGTTTTTGATTGTTGCATAGCTTACCTTCTTCTTTTTGCCAAAAGAGCATCGTGAATAGCTTTCCCCTTCCCCAGGCAGAGCAGACGAATCGACCTCCTTCCTTCTGCTGTGCGCATGCACTCACATATTTTTTTCCCAAAACTTCCCAAAGAGCTCCTCTCCTTGCTCTCTATTCCTCATGCAAAGGAAAATTCCCCGAGCTGCTCCATCTCCCTGATTCGGTGGACTGTTGAGGCTCTTCCTCTGCAAAGGAGCTCTGCAATATAGCACACCCCCCCCCCTATTCGGACTGTACCTGAAACTTTGGCTACCACGAACCTCCCTTCCTTCCTCCTTCCACCCCAAGATCAATGGACAACCTCGGCACTCTTTGCTTGCTTCCTTTCCAAGACAGCCATGATCCCCACAGATCTGTACGCCCCGCAGCTCCCAAAAGCAAGAACAACAACCCTCCCCCTTGATCTTCTCAGCCCGAACAGCAATTGAGTGTCGAGCAGACTTCCCCCCCTACAGTTGGCTGCTACAAACGCGAGACCCCCTTCCTTTCCGCAGTCGAGATGATAAAACCTCCCCAAAAAAAACTTTCGCCGCCAGCTCTCCCCCAATAAACCTCTCTGCTCCCCAATAAATCATGACAGCCTGCTGTCAAAAATTGAAAGGCACCCCGATGTCCTACAGATTTTCTGCCCCCAAATGTGCGTGCCATTAGGACCATGCCCCCCCCCCTCTTCTGATCCTTTCAGAACGGCTGACCACCGCCTTCCCCTCAAGATTCTCACGCTTCAGCCATAACTCCTCTGTCGACATTGATGTTGTCGTGCAAGAGGACAAGAAAAGGAAAGAAAAACGAACATTTTTCATATTGTTTTTTAATAAAGACCATGGAAAAGATCGAGTTATAACAAAGGAACACTAGTCAAGTGGAACAATGGGTCGTGGGATAACCGGGTCAGCATCTTGAGGTCAACTAAAAACAAAATAGACCCATCCAGCATGAGACATGTGTTGTATAAGCAAGAGGATGAAAAACATCTTGTTGGCAAGGGAATCAAAACTAGTGAATCATCCATTTCATCTGGGAAAGACAATTACCAAGGCCAAGCTAGATGGGTAAGCAAGAGCCGCCCTCTCTCGAGGGTGTGCACAAAGAGCATTAACAAGGGGGATTGCAAAGAACCTATGGAATGCGAGTGGTAAGCGCATAAGCAAAACACATCTTAGACTCGGTGACTCCACTACACTCATTCCCTAACAATTTTTTTTAGCAAAGTAATATATCCATTGTCAGCCAAAATCCAAGTCAACAAGACAATTATTGACTTTGTTTTGTGGGTACCCCTCATAGGCATTGTGTCCAAAACCATCTCACAATGTATGAGGAGCTTTAATGGTTTGAAGATTTTGAGCTTCTTCAACATGTGCAGTTCCATCCCAAGCCTTGGGATGTCAAAATTCCGCCCATAGTGCTATAAGGATATGGGACAAAGGTATGTTCTAGATGGTGATGTAAGGCCATTCACTACAACAGATCGATGGTATACCGAGGTTTTTACCGAGGGAAATGAACGCGGCTTTATTTGCCGCGACACCGGTGTAAAGGTCGGTATGTCCGTCGGTATAAGCGTCGGTATAAGCATCGGTATATGCTGGGAGTACCGTCGCATATACCATCGCCTACTAGGTGTACCGATGCTTATTCCGATGACATTACTGGGAGTACCGTCGCATATACCGACGACCATACCTGCAAAAATTTTTTTGGGTAAAGTGTGTTGTCTTTTGCTACAGCAATATTACCATGATGTTGCTTAACAAAAGACAATACACTCTGCCCAAAAAAAACCGAGTACATGTGATGTGTACTCTAATGTCAACCAAAATATGATTTCATGAAACAGAGATTGGACACAAAAGAGATAATCAGAATGAACCATGAACCATGTACAAAAGAAGTTATATATTTCAATAATGAAGCATGTACAAGAATGTGGCAAACCACTGTCATATATGACGTTTTTACAAAATGTGGCAAAGCAATGCATTGCCATATGAAAATCAAATACAAATTTTGGTGTTCCAATGCCATACACATGCAAAGAACGTTCCATATCAACAGTCCTGCAACAAAGAAGATTAATGGAATGAGATAAATTCACATGAAAACTACAAACAACAAGTAAAAACCAAGTTTATAAATTAATTACCTCATCGCAAATGATCCCATGAAACGACCGCACCACGTCCCTCCAAGTCCACCAATAGTGCAATCAACCCATGACGATATCCGTAAGACTCCTCCATTCGTGTTGGAGGACGACCCATTGCCAGCTCCTGAAACAAATATACAAAAGATTAGAGGAACATACATGAGAAATTTAACACAAATAAATTCAATAAATGAAATGGTACTTACAAACTCATGACGCATCGTGTCATATCCGCCGCTGCCCAAATGTGACGGTCCAACCGTATCTAAACGTGTGACTGCGGCATCTCGCTGCTGGCGATATCGATCGGGAGTCTTCTACTGCTCGTCACGAATCACATCCCACTCCTCAGCATCTAACCATGCAGGCTTTGGTAAGCGTGCTCTGAAAGCATCACGAGCCTCGGATCCTTGATGGGACATAACCTCACGTGCAGTGTGCAGAATCCACTCTGAACTGACAAGAGACTGTCCATCGGCTAGTCGAAACTCCTGATAAATCATCTATGTGATATAATTCTTCCCATCTTTATCCTGCTCACTCCATTTCAGCATGATAGATTGTCCAAACTGGATGGAGCAAAGCTATCGTATGCGTGCACACATTGCTTTGCCAGCCGCACCCATCACCAAAGCTCCATCTCGAATACTATACACCTTGGAGTCATCATGGTCATGAGCACCCCAAGGTGTACGTGGTGTTCCACGTGGTGTACTGTGTGGCGTACCTGCATCTAAGGTACTCGTCCTAGGAGTAGAAGCGAGCGACACAACGTCCGTCGCACTGCCTCCACAACAGCCGCCTCCTCCGCCTTCAGACCTACCTATAGATCCACTCCTAGAACCTCCTGCTTCAGAGCGTGACCTCGATCTACGAGACGGGCCAGAACCTGTATTGCGCTGAGATGTCGAACGCACATGTCTACTAGTAGACCCAGTAGGAGATGGCTGAAAAGATGGTCGTGGTGGAGTCACAAAGCTAGGAGACATACCTCCTATGGGAGTAGCACCACCCATAGGAGTGACACAGGCAGGAGTGACACCGGTGGGAGTGACACCGGCGGGAGTGAGGCCAGTGGGAGTGAGGCTGGCAGGAGTAAGGCCGCCAGGAGTGAGGCCGGGAGGAGTGCTACCACAAGCGATCCAATACTGTGATTCAGCAGCCATATACGCGAGAGGAACCTGAGAGATGAACTCCAAAAGCTGCTCCTCTATCATGGAATGTGGAGTGACTAGAGGATTGTCTCCCATCGTGCTCTGTAATAAAAGAACTCAAATAATTAGCATGCGATAATAAAAGTAATATAGAGAATAAACAAAAAAAAAACAAAAATTAGTACGTACAAGTGTTTCATTCAAAATTCCTCTAGTCTAGCATCCTCTTGAAGATCTGATGCACCGAGAATATCTATCTCTATATTGATGGCTTCTAAATCGCTTGCTATGCTGGTTTCTTCCCGATCATCATCTATTGCTTTGTCTTCTCGAACAATGACCTCTTCTTCTCGAACAATGATCTCTTCCTCCTCGACTATCGAATGAATCTCTGAGTCCACTAGAGATGGACTTTCTTCTACATCTATGTTCTCAAAATTTTGTCTACTACGTGGAGCGACTTGTAAAACAAATAGCCACTCTTGTTCTTTTGAATCTGGTATAAAAACAACTTGCTCACAGTGTTCGGGAAGTACAAACGTATCCCTTTCATCTGTCCATAATCTTGTGGAGTCGACTTGAAGCAAACCGCTTTTATCCTGTCTCACTGTTGCGTTTCTTCCAGAGGTGACTACTTTAAACCATTTCACATCAAAAACAAAGTAATCAAACTTTCTAAAAGATAGTTTCAAGATGTCTTGAATCACACCACAATAATCTAGCTCGCCTTCTAGAGCATTATCATCTCTTGCATGCAGTAGGTGTTCGAAACTCTGAAATTGTTTTCTTCACTTGTTGCTCTTCCATCCTGTGAAGCACCCAAGGAGCTCTTGGTAACGATATTGTTCGGTTGGGCTAAGTAATTGCCCACAACTCTCGCATACGACCTCACTCTTCTAAGTCCTCCCTTTGTGCTTTGCTTTCTTTCTTTCCGATCAAAGTTTTCCAAAGAATCTCCCACATTCTTAAAAATATGCATCGGATCTACCAAATGATTGATCAACAATTCACTCCAATAAGGAAGTTCATGAAAAATGGACAACTGTTTCATGCCAGCAACTAGATTTTCTAAATCCCACAGTTGTTTCCAATCACTAGCTTTCATTTGATGTTGTGCTTGTCGACCAATTTGTCCTTCACGTAAAACATGTCCATCAGGCAAATATCTATGATGTCCTTCATAGATAGTTTTACGTAATGCTTTGGAATAGCGTGCTTCGAGTCGTGGTCCGCATAAAGGACAAGCATGGTAAGCCGAAATCGATAAACATGAACATTCACCATAACCAAGCCAATCATGCATTGTCCACATAAGTATGCCTTGCACTCACACGTCTCGTCTTCTTATAGGTTGAGACATGTCACGCACAGTAATCCCATCCCATAAAATGTGCAGTTCTTCCACAAGTGGTGCAAGATATACATCCATGTTTTTTACCTTATACTTACCTGGTACAATAAGAGCTAATAATAAATGACTTTTCTTTGTGGCCAACCATGGTGGGATATTATAATTGACCAAACATACAGGCCATGTGCTCCATGAAGAACTGTGTAATCCAAATGGATTCACTCCATCCATAGCTAGGCCTAGACGTATGGATCGAGGCTCACTAGCAAACTCTGGCCACTTACTATCTATGTGCTTCCAAGCATCAGAGTCAGGAGGCACTCGCATTACATTATCTGTAGACCTGGTCTTTGTATGCCACGACATTAACTCAGCTATAGATTTGCATCTAAACATGTTCTTAATTCGTGGAATGATAGGAAAGTGGCGAAGCCCCTTTGCGGGGATTGCTTCACCTACAACGTCTTCTCTAAATCTATTTGCTCCACACTTTGGACATACGTGGAGATGCTCATACTCATTCCGAAAGAGAATGCAATCATTCGGACAAGCATGAATTTTAGTATAATCCATTCCAATGGATTGTAAAAGTTTTTTCGCATCTCCACGTGTTGGAGGCATGTCATTGCCCTCTGTTAAAAATTGATCTTTAAGAAGCCTGCAATAAGCAATTAAAACGATATTAGTAAATAAAGTTATTGTGATACAACAATGAAAGCCAATTTATTCTCCACTTACCTGAACAATTCAGTGACACTAGTATCAGACCATCCATAAATGGATTGCAGATTGAGCATCGCGAGTGACGCACGTAGTACAGATATCTTTGCTCCATTGTAAAGTGGTAAACGAGCTAGTCTTCGAATGTTTTCATATTCTTCATCGACTTTTGATCGTGGAATTTTTGTTGTGTCCATGAAACTCTCGACACCTTCTCCACCATCATGATCTTCATCCATGTCATAAAATGCTTCAAGCATCTCTTCCATATGTTCATTCTATGTAATATTATTAGTACTTGCTTGCACGTCTAAGTCCCTTTTTGCTCTCTCTTGTCCACGAGAGGCTACCGGTGCAATGTCGTTTGGGTCCATCTGCTCACCTGGGGGACCATGCGAATGATAGCGTAGGTTTTCTAGTCGAATCCTATCAAAGGATCCGTACTCTCTAACATGTGCAGTACAAATCCGTTGTTTTCGATAAATTTGATACTTGCACTGTGTGCAAGGACATGCCATTCTCTCTTCAAGATCTAAAGAAGCCATCTGCTATAATATGGACATTTTAGAACATTTGTTTTTTTATTAAACCTAAAAATCATACTCTTAAAGACTTAAACTGAAATACTAAACCTAAATACTTAAATACCTAAATAAACTTAAAACCCTAATCTATATAACTATCCTATTTTATCTATATATTCGGATTTTTTCTTAATTGATCCTATATATATATATATATATATATATATATATATATATATATATATATATATATATATATATATATATATATATATATATATATATATATTCAGATTTTTTTTCTCTTAATTGAGTTATATGTATGCCTAAACCCTAAAACCCTACTTTTAAAGATCTAGGCCTAAATTATGTATATTTCTATACACATGTGTATATACATGTATATATGTATTATATGTGTATGTGTATGTGTGTATATATGTTATGTAGGTGTTAAAACCCTAAAACCCTAATCAAAATGACCTAGACTTAAAACATGTATATATATGTATGCATGTGTATATATATGTGTATATGTATATATATGTGAATATAGACATGTTTATAAGTATGTGTGTTTGTGTATGTGTATATATATTCACTCTATTTAAAATGATTAAAATTATGCCTATTTTTATATATTTAATCATATATATTTCATTTATTTATTTAAAACACTAGTTCTTATCATATTTTATTATCTATATAATTATCCTACTTTATATATATATATATATATATTATTTATATATTCAGATTTTTTTCTTAATAAATCCTATTTTTATATATTTTATTATATATATTTAATTAAATTATTTAAAACACTACTTCTTTTTATATTTATTTATGTATATAATTATCTTATTTTATATGTATATTTATTTATATATTCAGATTTTTTCTTTACTTAATCCTATTTTTATATATTTAATTATAAATATTTAATTATAAATATTTAATTATAAATATTTAATTATATATATTTAATTAAAATTTTTAAAACACTAGTTCTTTTTATATTTATTTATCTATGTAATTATCCTATTATATATATATATATATATATATATTTATATATTCAGATTTTTTCCTTACTTAATCCTATTTTTATATATTTAATTTTATATATTTAATTTTATATATTTAATTATATATATTTAATTAAATTATTCAAAACACTAGTTCTTTTTATATTTATTTATGTATATAATTGTCTTATTTTATATATATATTTATTTATATATTCAGATTTTTTCCTTACGTAATCCTATTTTTATATATTTAATTTTATATATTTAATTTTATATATTTAATTAAAACCCTAAACTAAAAATATAGACCTAAAATATATATATTTTTGTATGCATGTGTATCTACATGTATATATGTATTATATGTGTATGTGTATGTGTATGTGTGTATATATGTTATGTAGGTGTTAAGACCCTAAAACCCTAATCTTAAAGATTTAGACCTAAAATATGTATATTTCTGTATGCATGTGTATCTACATGTATGTATGTATTATATGTATATGTGCGTTTGTGTATATATGTTATGTAGGTATTAAAACCCTAAAACCCTAATAAAAAAGACTTAGACTTAAATCTAAAATACTAAAACCTAAATACTTAAACACCTATAAAAATCTAAACCCCTAATCCTAAACCCTAATCACATTTTATATATATATATTTATTTATATATTCAAATTTTTTTTCTTATTTTTTTCTATATTTTTTCTTAATATGAATATAATTGAGTTATATGTATGCCTAAACCCTAAAACCCTAATCTTAAAGATCTAGACCTAAAATATGTATATTTTTGTACGCATGTGTATCTACATGTATATATGTATTATATGTGTATGTGTATTTGTGTATATATGTTATGTAGGTGTTAAAACCCTAAAACCCTAATCTTAAATATTTAAACCTAAAATATGTACTTTTGTATGCATGTGTATCTACATGTATGTATGTATTATATGTATATGTGTGTTTGTGTATATATGTTATGTAGGTATTAAAACCCTAAAACCCTAATCAGAAAGACTTAGACTTAAATCTGAAATACTAAAACCTAAATACTTAAACACCTATAAAAATCTAAACCCCTGATCCTAAAACCCTAATCATATTATATATATATATTTATTTATATATTCAGATTTTTTTTCTTATTTCTCTCTATATTTTTTCTTAATATAAATATAATTGAGTTATATGTATGCCTAAACCCTAAAACCCTAATCTTAAATATCTAGACCTAAAATATGTATATTTCTGTATACATGTGTATATATATTATATGTGTATGTGTATGTATGTGTAAATAGCCTAAAAACCCTAATCCTATTTTTATATATTTGATGTAAAAAAAACTTCAAAATAAAAAATTTATATATTTAATTATATATATTTAATTAAAACACTAGCATGTGTGTATATGTGTGTATATGTGTGTATGTGTGTGTATATGTGTGTATGTATGCATGTGTGTATATATGTGTGTGTATGTATGGATGTGTACATGTGTGTGTGTGTGTATGTATGCTATTGGTGTAAATTACAAGCCTACACATTTGGCTCATTGGATGCATTGAAGTTCATACATACTTGAAGAAGCATAGGAACATATGCTAGTGGTTAATTACCACTTTACCTCATGTAAAAGTCAAATTGACTTGGAATCTCTTGTAATCACCTACCAAAAGGATTCGTGGAAAATTAGTTGCTTGATTGAAAGAATATCTCCAAACATTTAGGAGCTTGATCATAGGGAGACAAAAGTTTGAATTTGAATTCAAATTTTTAGTCATCTCTTATAAAAATGGATATGAAAAGTCGTCGGCAAGAGAGAGCACTCCCGAGCCTAGCATTACTGATTTTTGAGTGTGTGTGAGGTCTACACTCAAGCCCACACCTCTCTATACCATTTGGCAATGAGATTCATGCCAATGGAGTTGTATACCAATGTTCATTAATACATACATTCATATTGTCCATCTCTGTATTCTCTGTTAGTCTACTCAAAAGTCTGTCAACTTGTCAAGGGCATATCTCAGTCAATACTTCACCAAATTCAATGATTCAAAAGTTGTTGGATTCAGCTTGAAGTAATCTACATGCTGTCAAAGTTTGAAGACATTCTATTTAGTCATTTTGGAGAAATCTGCATCCAGGTGAACTTTGGTCAATTTCTGCTACAGTCCTAAAAAGTCGAGGGTATAGCTTAACTTGCTAAATTGATTTCTCTTAGCATAGTTTATCATTTTACATTATTCTACTTGGAATAGGTAGCTTACTAAGCTAATTAGATACCCCTAAAAGGAATTTTTCCAATTCCTACTGTGCTGGTTATACTGAGCAAAATACTCAGCAGGTGTCAAGACAAAAATAGAAGGTTTTCTTGAGTTTGTGACTTCCAAAGTTATCTGTTTTGATTCAATCATTGCACACATCATTTCCAAAGGACATAGGACATTTTATGGTGTCATTGGAAAGCTAAGGAGGTCTACTTATCAACTCTGAAGCAAAAGAGGGCCGGTACAAAGCAGGTTTAGCAGTACCTACTCAGTCTCTTGGTGCATCCATCCATCTTTCCCAACAGCGGTATCAGAGCAAACTAAGGTAAAATGGGAGATGGTTTTCCTTCATTTATTGACAAATTGGACAGGAACAACTATCAAGCATGGTCTCTAAGGATGAAGACCTACTTACAAGGAAGGAGTCTCTATGGGTACATCTCAGGAGATGAGGAATTGCCCTCATTCAAAGCAAGAGGATTACCAACCAAGGAAGAACATGAAAAGCTCAACACATGGTGTGCTAAGGATGCATTGGCAAGGTCTTATTTACTCAACTCTATATCTGATTTTCTTTTGCCACATATTAAAAATTGTAAGACATCCCAAGAGACTTGGGAAACCTTGTCATCATATTTTTCCTTCAACACAAGGGCTAGGAAAAATCAGTTGTGGATTGAATTCACAACACTAAGGAAGCAACCTAAGCAAGCTATTTCAGAATTTGTGACCAAGATTAAAGATGGAGCAGATCAGTTAGCAAGCATAGGAGAAGAGATTGAAGAAGAACAGATTGTAAGGGAAGTGATCAATGGGATCAAGGCTGATGACAAATGGGAAAGCTTCACCACAGCTATGGATCTTTACATGGACATGCACACTCCAGATCTTACAACCCTCATGGGACAATTGTTTACTCATGAAGCAAAGCTCAACAAAAATGGAGACACATCCAAAGGTAATAACTCTTCTGCCCTATACACTGATAAGACGTCTAAAGATAAAGGTAAGAGCAAGAAGGTGGAAGATGAAGGATCAACCTCTCAAGCCAACTATGTTGGGAGAGGTAGATCTTCAAGAGGAAGGGGCAAAGGAGGTAAGCCAGGTAGGGGGAGATCCTATAACTCCTTACCATGCAACATTTGTGGTTTATCAAATCATACTACAGATGAGTGTTTCAGGAATTACAAAAATCAGAGAGGAAGAGGATACCAAAGAGGTGGCTACTCACAATCAAGAGGTAGATTTAACCATCACCAAGGCTACAACAATAACTACAACAACAACTACAACAATAATTACAATGGCAACTACCAAGGAGGATTCAAATCCAGGAAGGATTACAACAACTATACAGAGGAGCAAGATGACTCTCTTCTAATCATGAACATGACTTCAAAATCAGGTACAAATGATTGCCACCTATTCTACATTGACTCAGGATGTTCAAATCATGTGGCTGGCAATGTAGCATTACTCTCTGATCTTGAGGAACCAAAAGGTAAGCATCAAGTCCAAACAAGTGATGACACAAAGCATTCTGTAGTTAAAGTTGGAAATGTTAAAACTTGTGATGGAAATCAGAATTTGTTGAGCAGGGTACTCTATGTACCAACCATTACCAAAAATTTGATGAGTGTTGGTCAGATTGTGGAGAAAGGTTTGCAGGTCAGATTCAACCAATATGGAGCATATGTGGAGGATCCAAGACATGGGTTCAAGAGATTGCTAAAGGAGAAAAATCAGGTAGACTTTTCACTTTTGAGTTGGAAGATACAAAGAATATTGCACTATACAGTTATAAAGATCAAACACTTTCAGAGCTTGAGATTTGGCACAAAAGGTTAGGGCACATAGGAGAAAGAACCTTGAAAAAAATATGCAGGGATCAATGTGTGCTTGGGATACCTAATGTATCCAAGCAACATATGATTTATAAGTGTGGTGCTTGTCAATTTGGGAAGTCTCACAGGTTACCCTTCTCAAAGAAAGGATACATGCATGAAGACTACCTAGAACTTGTACACACAGATGTATGGGGACCAAGCAAAGACCCCTCAGTCTCAGGATCAAGGTACTATGTATCTTTCATTGATGATTATAGCAGATGGACTATATTATACTTCATGAACCACAAGGATGAGGTATTTAATTGCTTTAAAAAATATCTTGCATTAGTTGAAAATCAGACAGGAAGAAATTTGAAGAGGCTAAGGTCAGATGGAGGAGGTGAGTACTTCTCCAATGAATTTGAAGACTTCTTGCAGGACAGAGGCATCAAAAGAGAGATAACCACAAGGTATTCTCTTGAACAAAATGGGGTAGCTGAGAGAAAAAATAGATTAATTGTTGAGACAGCTAGATCTATGCTTAATGAGAAAAAGTTACCTAACTATCTATGGGCAGAAAGTGTTTCTACTGCCACTTACCTCATAAACAGGTTACCATCTAAGTCTCTTGATGGCATGACACCCTATGAAGCATGGCATGGTAAGAGACCTTCACTTGACAATTGCAAAATATTTGGATGTGTAGCATATGTACACATTCCTTCTCAGATAAGAGGTAAGCTAGACCCAAAGGCTGAAAAATGCATCTTTATTGGGTATGATTTAAATAAAAAAGGTTACAGGTTTTATAATCCCATCAATAAGGGGTTTATGGTAAGCAGAGATGTTGTCTTTGATGAAAATGATTCTTGGTATGAGAATGAATGCAGGAAGGTCAAATTACCCTATGATTTGGAAGAGGAATTTCCAAGTCTTACTGTTGGCATACAGGTCATATGAAGAGCATACAGGTACAATAGAGCAGTCATGCACAATACGGCAACAAGGCCTAATCATCTTTTCCATGGACCATTCACAACTCAAGTGATTTTAATCACTACACAAACATTGTAAATTCTGTTTTTGGTAGAATAGACTCCATTTTGTTCAAGACGAGGAGTCCTCGAGCTTGAGGAGTATTAGAATTAGCTACATACCAATTTTCATAATTTTTAGACTTCGTTTGAGCCCTCAAATAGGCTCTAGAACCTAATTTTTAACTAGGCCGGACATTAGGTCTGGACAAGGCCAAAGCTAGTGAGAAAACTATAAAAAGAGCTAGAGAGCTCATTTTTGGGGGGTAGATTGTTTGTGAATTGAGCTTATGTAAGAGACTTTTTGACTAATGCAAAGAACTCCATTGTTCCTCTCCTTGTTCTTGCCTTGTGTGCGCGTGTGTGTGTATGTGTGTGTATGTGTGTGCATGCTTGTGTGCTTCTCCCTCACACACTTGTGCCTTCACTTGCTCATAGTCTTCATACTAGTCCTCAAGTCTCCACGGATTGACAATTATGAGGTGAATCTTCTCACGTTGGTACTCACCATTGTGCTAGAGTGACACCAAATTTGGCGCCGTTGCCGGGGAGAGAGCTTCGAGGACGAGCGTGTGATGGTAAGACGTCGAGTTGAGACATTGGAGTTATAGGTAATATCCTTTCTTTTCTTTATTTTTCTTCATTTTTTCTTACTTTTGCATCACCATCATCACCATCATCATCCCCACCATCTCTCACCTCCATCTCCATCTCCACAAAAGTTTCAGTTTTTTGATCATATTCCACTCCCCACCTCATTTCCCTCATTTCATTGTGAGAGAGAGCAAGAGAGAGCTTGCATGCGATCTGTTTTTGTGTGTTTTTTGAGCTTTTGTTGCAGGAACTAGTTGTACCACCATCTCCAGCAGCTTGCGCAGGTACGACAGACTCTGCACAGGTCCCGGGACGACGACCTCTGTCTGTCGCGACAGACAGAAAAACTTGATATTTTTTGAATGCATGTTTGGCATGGTAACCTACATCATTAGAGCACTCCAAATCACTAGAAGTTTCTAAAAAATTTACGTTTTTTCAGTCTATCGCGACAGACACAGTCTATCGCAACAGACACGGTCTATCGCGACAGACACAGTCTATAGCGACAGACACGGTCTATCGCGACAGACCAAACCACGATAGACGATAGACCCCGTCTATCGCGACAGACAAAGACCCACGATAGACCCCGTCTATCGTGACAGACACCTGTCTATCGCGACAGACCAAATTCCACGACAGACTCAGTCTATAGCGACAAACACCTATCTATCGCGACATACCAAATTCCACGACAGACTCAGTCTATCGCGACAGACCAAAACCACGACAGACGATAGACACCATCTATCGCGACAGACCACTCTATCGCGACAGACACCGTCTATCGCGACAGACCACTCTATCGCGATAGACACCGTCTATCGCGACAGACCACTCTATCGCGACAGACACCGTCTATCGCGACAGACCACTCTATCGCGACAGACACCGTCTATCGCGACAGACCACTCTATCGCGACAGACACCGTCTATCGTGACAGACACCATCTATCACGACAGACCACTCTATCGTGACAGACCACTCTATCGCGACAGACCCATCTATCGCGACAGACACCGTCTATCGCGACAGACAGCCCCTCACGACAGCTTGTGTCTATCGCGATAGACAGACATTTTCGGCAAAAAATTAAGGGGTAATTTTTGTGGAAATTTAGGCTAAATTTTGGGCATATTTGCATACTCAAATACTCATACACTTACAAAGGCCTTAGAAAAATGCATTAAAACTCCTGAAAGGTTCTGTTTGTGTGTTTAACCCCCTAAACCCTGAACGGTCATAAATTTTTCATACGAAATCCATTTTTTGAGCTCTAGGGCTTGTCGGAAAGCTCGTGGCATATACTACACGCCCTCAACTGTTTTTTATAAGAATAATGCGTTGATTTTCAGATATGATATTTTGAAGTTGACACACTGAGGAGTAGGTACACCAAGGGAGCTCTAGAGGAAATTTCTTTTAGCAATACAAAAGGGGGACCAAGGGTCATTAAAAAGTGTCTGAAGTAAATTGTCTGTCAATTGAAGGATCAAATTGAAGCTAAACTTGGGGTTCTTACAGGATCTTCGAGAGCTTTTGGAGAAAGCAAAGTAAGTGCCAGGGCGAACAAGCTTGGGAACATGCTTCCTGGGTAGACAAGCATCGCCAGGAGGAGCAACTTGAGGTTGGAACATCTCTTAACCCCCTCAGTCCATTCTTAGCATAGGCTAAGTGCGAGTAGTTATCCTGATTGACTAGGGGTACGATAGGAACACTCAAGTTTGAAGAGCCTTTAATTTCTCAAGTGCAAGGATAGGCTAAATTGCAGTCTAGGGACAACTTAAAGGAAAAGAAATTAAACTAAGTGGGCGAGGAACATCAAATACGACACACTTAAGTGCTCCTGACGACGCTTAATTAAAAACAAGGAAACACATACAAAGGAACTCAAAAGGAACAAGTGATTGGTACCAAAGAATTAGCAACGTACAAAGGGCATATGAACCTGAGATCGGGAAGACACCTAGGGAGAGACCGTCAAAGCGTTAGATCATCCGAGGCTAGCGTCAACCATACAGCCAGATCTTGGGCCCAACAATTGAGTGATTACCCCTATTCTCTAGACTCAGAAACTAGTGACTCTGACATGTCGTATAGCATGGAAAGACCTGTAGGTAGCTCAGGAATGGCATACCTAGAAAGACTTGAAGGTCCCTACAAGACTCAATTGGAATACATCCAGACCAACCGCCTAGGTGCACGCATCTATGAGGATGGTCTGCGAAGATCTGTTGTCCTAATTAAAAATCCGAATCAGCCCATTGGACTAGAACACCCTGTAGTCAAGTTTGAAAATGGTTCATACATAGATAAAGAAGGAACAATGTATGTGGTCACTAGCCAACCTGAAAGGACAGATGAGTTTGGCAACATAATCTCTGAACCTAAATTAGGTGACATAGAGCAAGGGAACTTAGGAAAGGAGCCGAAAACCCCTCGAGGCAAATCGGTCCTAACAAGAATAATCACTCCAGAGTTAGTTCCCCAGGATAATAAGAGCATAGAGTTGCTCGTGAATCGAGAGACAGATGAGGCTTTTTGGAGGTACAAGCCTGAGAAGCCTTATGAAGTGGGAGCCCTTACCATCTATGAATTCAAAGATCCGGATAGCCCAGGAAAAGTGACCTACTTAGATGATGCTTCGGAGAGGATCTTTGTGGTCTCTGAGCATGGAAGACACGCATACACTTGGAAGGGAGAATTTGTTTTTCCCCAAACTCGATCCAATGTGTCTTATGGTCACCAAGGAGCTGGAACATCTCAAGCTCATGGGACTCAAAGAGAAAGGAGTAGAGAGAGACCTGAGGTAAGCTTTGCCAACTCTTGGGGAAGAGAAAGAACGAGAACGGAAACAAATAGAGTGGAACCTGAGGGACATAGAGCCCTAGGGAACTGAAGAAATGCTGATGATTTCCCTTTGCCAAGACCGAGAGAGCACACGAGGACCTTGAGACCGACCCATCTAGTTAAATCCATGAAAAACTACTTCGATGGCACTGGAGACCCCTACGATCATGTAGCTGAGTTTAGGCAAGTCTTGAGAGCTGAACAAGTTGAAGATCTGTTCACGCAGTACAATGCCTTTGGTCTAACCCTTAGGAACACCGCCCTGACATGGTTTCAACCACTAAACGAGAGGCAGTTTAGGAGCATAGATCAACTTCTAGAGGCATTCATTATCGAATTCTCTAAAAGTGGCATAAGACATAACACATCCTCCCTGATATACAGCTTCAAACAAACATCTCAAGAGACAGTGAGGCTCGCAGGCAGAAGATTTAGGCAATATCTAGAGAGATGCCCGGCCCCAGAGTTACCCACTCCAACCAAGAAAGTGGCCTTATTTTTAGATGGATTGTTAAGCACCAAACTGAGATCATATGTGTACTTGAAGGACCCTAGATCCATAGAAGAATGTGTACGCATGTGCATAGACATTGAGGATAATCTAGGGGAGGAATTAGAGCTCTCAAAACTCTATAAAGACTCAGATAGTTCTAGTAGCCTCATTTCCTCACAATCCACATCAATTGAGGATCTAGCAGAAAAGGTAGCTCTGAAATTAGGTGTCTCTAGCAAGCAAATTCCTAGATTTGCCCCAGGAAAACGATGCTATACCTGTGGAGGAGACCATATGGCTAATGTGTGCCCCATCATGGCTCAACCCCAAGTGAACCCTAACAACCAGTACTGCACCATAGAAAGGAGGTGCACCAATCACACAACACAAGACTACCTATATAACAAACAAGTTGTTAGACAAAATTATTCTCAGCCATAAAGTACCCTAATCAGTACCCACAACAACAGTATGCTAGGCCCCAACAAATCTATCAACCACCCTATCAAGGGCAACAAAGACCGCAACCAGTCCTAGCGCAGCAACCTCCTGCCCCCACCAATGTGATTCCAGTAAAGTATGCAGCGGCAGAAGAAAATCTAAATAGAGCTTTAGTGCCAGTAACATCCTCGCTTTCAGAAAGTGATCCAAGTGATCATAGTTTTGACTCCACCCATGTTGAGAGCCCCCAGGCCTACTACATGCAATCACTGGAGCATAGTGAGTCATATTATTATGAAGAACCGAATGAATCTAGTGGGGAGCCAGAATACGCAAACGTCATGTACGCAAACCCCAACGCGAGATCCCAACCTAGGCCGATGAGACCTCCATTTCCTAGAGGGCCATGCTATCGCTGTCAAGGAGATCACCTCATTCGTGATTGCCCTCTACCTGCACCTACACAAACCCAATCCGTGACAATTCAAGGCTTTTGTCCGGATTGTGGAAAGGAGCATTTGTTACGAGAGTGTCCCAAGAATCCTGCCAATATGCCAAAAATTGCTCCTATCAATGTCATCGGGCTAGTGGTGGACTCCACGGGAAGTGTGACTTCCAGGCTCCAGTACAAGTCATCACGAGAGCTCAGGCACTTAAGCAAAACCAAGACTTAGGCCAGGAGAAGAATGCGGAGGCTAGCGAGACTGAGAGCCAGAATAAGAAGAGAACAAGAGCTTGGAGAGATAGTCGTGAACGCATGAAGAGGAAATGGGCAAGAAAGATGAGCGAACTAGAGGAAAGTCTGCGAGAGACCAAAGCCAAGATCATAGAAATCACCTCTCAAACGCACTCTCACACATCACTCCCAGTACCATCCCCACCACCTTCCATCCCTTAACCTTCTAATTCACCAAATGTAACCCACCCACCACCCCGGGTAGGATCAGTCTTAGTAGATCCCACTCCCGAAGATATAGACATGATGCTTAAAGCATATCAGGCTAGGATCCACGAAGGGCCAAATGTAACGGATCATGAAAAATGTTACCCTAGAGCTGACCTAGAGCTTGAACGAACTAAGTTATGTGCCAAGATGGTGGAATTGGCTCAAGCCATGTTTGAGACCAGTCGCCTTTTCACTTGCTCTAGCCCCACTAGAACACCATTGCATTTTGATGGTCTGTTAGACAGATTGGAGATGTTAATTGCAAAGTCTGGAAAAGGAGCCAACTCCCATGCTAAGGAGAAGGCAAGTGATAGAATAAGCATTCCTCCCAAGGAAGCTTATGTGCCTAACTCCACTGAACCAGACACCTCTTCTTCTATGAATCGATACACACCCGAATTCTTGCAAGAGATTCAAGAAGAGAAATGGGCTAAAGAGAGTGAAGTTCCTCCTCCCATTGAACTTGTGGATGACACACATCGATCAATTCCCACAAGACCTTCCGTCCATTTATGGAGAGAAGGAGAGAGTCCAATCTCAAGAGAGATTGGACTTCGAGACTAATTCTTTACAGGAGTTGCCCCATTTCACAGGCCCATGGGAAGCTAAGTCTACTTGTATGAGAGCACCGACCGTCATGGTAAGAAACGAAGATTCAGTCATACCTAGGAACACGGAGGTAGTGAAGAACACCAAAGTGCAGTGCAATCTCACTTTGGAAGAGTTGCTTAAGGTTAGACCAGAAGTGTGGAAACATGTAGCCAATCAAGTTCCGAAGTAGCAAAACCACGTTCCCAGGTAGGATCCCATAGAACAGTGCCAGAGATACCTTTGGACAAGATAGGAGATATGAGCGAGGGAGAAGAAGGAAACACCTATCTCCCCATCACTCATCAGGGCTACACAATCAAGGCCATTTTGGACTCAGGTGCAGGAGTCACAATTGCTACCACTTCCTTATGGAAACGTTGGGGCAAGCTAGCACTCAGGCCAACAAGAATGAAATTGCAGATGGCCGATGGTCATATTGAGAGGCCCTTAGGATTGCTAGAAGGAATAACTCTCACTACATGTGGTGTTGAGTTTGAGCATACTTTTGCTATATGTGACTTTTAATAGCAAAAACCAAGCCAATGAGATGATTTTGGGGAGACCATTTATGCGGCAGTTGCAAGTGGTACAGGATTGGGGAACCAATTCCTTGTATTTGCAACACTTAGGTGTTACAACCAAAGTCAATCTCAAGGATTACTCTCATAGAGATGTCCCTCCTATCCAATGGAACCCCATCCATAGAGCCAAAGATGATACGGAATCGGTGCATTCCATAGGATCAGGATCCTCATGGATGCATGAAGACACCCACTTATGGATGTGCAAAGTAGCAGTAGAAGAAGAGAAGAGAGAAAAAGCCAGAGAGATAGGTGCAAAAGAAACACATAGATCAATTCAAGACCCAGCCTATGCACCTATAGTCTTTCCTGACGAAGAATTTGAACCCCACGGCTGGGCAGAAATCCTAGCAACAATGGATGTAGCCATCAATGAAGAACAATGGGCACCTCACTGTGATGAAGATGGCCATGACATTTCAGTCTTCTCCATAGAGCCAATCATGGGAGAGGCAGTTTTAGAAGAATGCGAACCTAGCCCTGATGCATTTGAAGATGCAAGTGACTCCGATCTCGAGCCAATCATCATGGACCCACCCTTTGCATCAAACGAAGAATATTTCTATGAAGTAGAAGTTTACCCTCAGAGACATGAAGGGCTCACTAATGATGTGGGATTAACCACACAAGTGACCACTAAGAGTGGAGGAAAGAAAAGGAAGAAGAGAGAAGCCGCACCAGAGGAGGAAGAATCCCTGTTTGAGGTCCCTGAAAATTTTAAGAAGTATGAGATAGATGACAGGAGAGTCATGATCAGAATGCCTAAACGAGAGGCACAATCAGGGGAGGCCTATGATAACAAAGAAACCACCAAGAAAATAGTGGTAGCCCTAGAAGAGGGAGAGGAGAGATGCACTTACATAGGACATGACCTAACAGAGGAAGAAGAGCATGCATTAATAGCCTTGCTAAGAGAATACAGAGATGTATTTGCTTGGAGTTACAAGGATTTGAAGGGTGTTGATCCAGACATATGCTCACACACTATCCCCATGACCTCAGATGCCAAACCCTCCAAGCAAAAGCCATACACATACAATGATAATTATGCTGCTAAGATCAAAGAAGAGATAGATCGTCTGGTAGAAGCTGGATTCATCTATGAAATTGAGCACACTGAGTGGGTATCCCCCATTGTAGTGGTGCCCAAGAAGAATGGAAAGCTACAGGTGTGCATTAACTTGAAAAAGGTCAATGCAGCCACAATTCGAGACAACTATCCGCTTCCTATCACAGAACATCTCTTAGAAAGAGTAGCAGGCAAGGAAGTGTACAACTTCCTTGATGGATTTTCGGGCTACAATCAAGTAGCCATAGCTCCAGAAGATCAGCATAAGACAGCTTTTGCCAGAGAGTGGGGCATATTCGCTTTTAGGGTAATGCCATTCGGGCTGACCAATGCCCCTGCAACCTTCCAAAGATTGATGTGTCACGTGTTTAAAGAATTCCTGAGGAAGAATTTAGAGGTCTATGTTGATGATCTTTGTGCTCATTCCAACATTAGGCAGACACATATACCAGAACTCAGGCAAATCTTTGACAAACGTAGAGAGTATCAAGTCTGCTTGAACCCAGAAAAGTGTGTTTCATGGTCAGGCAAGGCAAGATTCTAGGACATATAGTGTCGAAGAATGGCATATCCACTAATGAAGAGAAAGTAAGAGCCATAGCAGAGTTACCTAGGCCAAAGAATGTCAAGGAAGTACAAGCTTTCATGGGGCATTGTGGTTATTACAGGCGTTTCATACACATGTATGCCATCATTGCAAAGCCTCTGTATGGACTTTTTACTAACTTTGAGTGGACCGATGAATGTGAGGACTCCTTCAATGAACTCAAAAGAAGATTGTGTTCAGCACCAATCTTGACCACTCCAGATTGGAATAAGCCGTTTCATGTTCACGTGGATGCATCCAATTATGCTATTGGATGTGTACTCGCACAACCTACGGGCGAAGGTAATATGGAACTTCCAATTGCCTATGCTAGTAGACAGTTGAATGCAGCTGAACGGAACTATACCACCACCGAACGAGAGGGATTAGGCATGGTATATGCAGTTAAAAAGTTTAGACACTATTTGCTTGCAAATAAGTTTAAATTTTTTACTGACCATCAAGCACTGTTGTACTTGGTAAACAAGCCATGCAATACAGGTAGATTAGTAAGATGGTTTCTCTTACTAATGGAATACGACTTTGAAGTTGTGGTAAGGAAAGGGAAGACTCACTTGAGAGCAGACCATCTCTCTAGGCTCACATCTGGAGAAGCACCACAATGAGTATCAGATGACCTTCCTGATGCTTACTTGTTTAATCTGGAAGTTGTACTCAGTGGGCTAAGCCATTAGTGCCCCTACTGACATATGGGCCTAACCACCGAGTCATAAACACTCAAGATAGGGAGGTAGTAAGAGCCCAGAACTACCATATCATGGCAGGAAGCATGTACAAACAGACAGATCAAGGGGTCTTGGCTTGTTGTGTGGAAGAGGATGAATACGCAAAATGGTTGCAATTAGCACATGTAGGTGCATTAGAGCAACACTACTCAAAGCAAAGAACTTTACAGACACTTAGGAGATTTGGAGTCCATTGGCCTACTATGGAAGCTGATGTCCAAAAGTTGTGCAAGGAATGCCCAATCTGTTGCACGAAACCACCCGTGGAACATGCCACTCTTTATCAAGTGTCCATTGTGCCAGATTGGAGTGATTTCCTGAGGACGGGAACATTCCCTCAAGATATGACACTAGCCAGACAAAGAAGTCTAGAACAAGAAGCCCTAGATTACTCACTCATTGGTGATAATCTATACAAGCGTGGTAAAGATGGTTACCTGAGACTCTGTGTCCATGAGAGCGAATATATCAAGATCTTGGAAGCAGCTCACCAAGGTGTAGCAGGAGGACACTTCGGACCGGATAGAGTAATCAAGGCAGTGCTTTTTGCAGGTCTTTGGTGGCCAACCCTTCACATGGATGCACATGCCTACGTGAAGAGGTGTGATGTTTGTCAGCGAACTCAATATCCTATACGAAAAGATGAGATGCCATTGAAACCTATGATGGGTGGACGTGCATTCTCTAAGTGGGGAATAGACTTTGTTGGTCCTATTAATCCCCCAGCTAAGGGTTCACATGCTGAGTATATCATTGTGGCCACGGATTATCTAACCAAGTGGGTAGAAGTGAAAGGCACATCGAAGAATGATGCCCAAACGACCGCTAAATTCTTATTTGAGAATGTGATCACTCGATACGGGCTACCCATAGAGCTAGTAAGTGATAGAGGGACTCACTTCTTGAATGAAGTCATTGAAAATCTTCTTCAAGAGTTCTTGGTGATACACAAGAAGTCTGCCCCCTATCACCCACAAGCTAATGGACAAGCCGAAAGCACAAATAAGATTCTATGCAATGTGCTAACCAAATTAGTGAATAACAAACGCTCTGACTGGGACAAACAGCTACACCATGATGTTTGGGCATACAGAGTTGCCTATAAAACAATACTCCAAGCCATGCCCTTTCAGATGGTTTTCGGCCAAAATGCAGTGCTACCATTGGATTTTTTGATACCAACCTTGAAAGTAGCACAAGAGCATGATTGGACAGGCCATGAGTTGTCCTCGAGAATCTTCGATCTTGAACGATTAGGTGAAACATGATTGAGGGCTGCAGCAGGAATTTATGCAGCCAAGAAGAGGCAAAAGGCATATTTCGATGCACACGTGAAGGATAAGGGCTTGAAAGCAGGAGACCTAGTCCTAGTCTACACCTTGAAGCAACATGCACGGAAGTTAGAAAAGAGAGGTTATGGGCCAATGATTATCAATAGGATCTCCACAAGTGGAGCAGTTCAACTAGCCACTCTAGAGGGTGATATCATACCAAGTTACATAAGTGGATGCAGAGTCAAGTTATATCAAGAACCCCTGACTAAAGAGATGCTAAATCGACTCAACACTGCCAAGAAACGTAAAGAAGAAGAGAAACGAATTCGAGAAGAAGCACAGGCAGAAGCTTTAGAACGCATTCGACGAATGAAATTGAGGAGACAAGGCAGAGACCAACCTATGCCTGACACTCAAGAATCTCTAGGCTATCCCATGGCCATGTGCGAGGCTTCAGGTGGACATTCCCATAGAATAATCGACCGACGGCCTTTTGTAACCTTAGAAGTAGGACAAGGAGAAAGTGTAAGAACAGTGAGAGCTTTGATTGACTCAGGGGTAGCCACTAGTGCAGTTCGACTTTCTTACTGCCAAGAGCTGTAATTACAAATCAATCCTATAGAGGCATATCTCATAGGATTGGGAGGTGTGGAAACCCCTTGCATTGGTGAGGTGGAACTTCCCCTCTACATTCAAGAGGTGCTAATGGCAGGCAAAGTGCTAGTGTGTGAAGACGAGGATCTTACCGAACCTCTTGTCCTGGGCCAAGACTGGATCTATGATCATGCAGTCAGCCTCAACCTAAGAAGTGGACTTCTTCAGGCATGGGTAGGCCAAAACCACATAACGATCGAATTAGAAAATCAAGCACATAGGCCGCTAGAAGAGGCACCGAATCCCTTCTTTTCCAAAAAGAATTTGAGAAAAGCAAGCTGGAAAATACACGATACAGAGGAGCCCGAGGACCAAGAAGAATGAACACCAACCAGTACAATACAGAATACCCCATGGCATGAAGTAGATCTGGGTATGCAAAGGTGAACAACCCTCGGCTTTGGAGATAGGATTCCAAAGAAGCACCAAGCAAGCTACAGTGTCGAGGACTACAGCGAAGGAGTACCCTAGGCATCAATCTAGACAAACTATTTCTATTTGGGTTCCAAAGCAGTCAATGAAGGCTATCCCAAAGGCTAGACAAATATGGGTGCCCAAGACCTGCTTACTAGCTCAAATAACTTTACCTCCAATCACTAGATCAAACCAACACTCACGAGTCTTATTGGCTCCCATCCAAAGGCAAACATCTACACTCCACACCACCACATTCTCGGTCACACCTCGGAATGTTTGGAAATGGGTACCCAAAAGGTCCCAAACCCAACACACTCCAGTACGCAAACCTTCACACATCATCGCCAATAAAAGCATCGATTCTAGCATCAAAGTTTGGAGACCTAAACCCCATGTCAAACCCCCTGACCCACCTCTGTAAATCCTTCCCCTCTGATGTAGGTGCATTCTAAGAACATTGCACAACCAAAGTATGCATCTAGAGTGAACCCTAACCTACTAACCCACATGTACACACATCACGAACACTTCACCCACTAACCTCTAACCACTCGGAATGTCATGTTGGTATTGTGGAGGGAACACCATAACATCCTGTTTCCAATGCAATGCTAATGTGCCTCTCTCTTCTTCTAGCAGATAAGCATAAGCAACTACAAGCACTCTCATGGCAGAAGCAACAGGTCCGAGCTCACAGGCAGGAATAAGTACTGCAGGAATTGATGTGGATAGTCTACCTGTTGATGTGCCACCAACTGAACGACCTGTGGAGCTGCAACACCTTCAGCAGATCCCGGTACCGGATTCACCCACAGGGATCACAGAGAGAGTCCATGCCAATTCTCATTGGTTCAATGGCATGCCAGGCCCATTAGGAGAGGCCAAGTATATATGGGAGTCTAAGTGCGAGTATGACAGATCATGGGTCAGATTCCAATTCTTCTCCAAGGAGTTTGAGACTCTACAGAACACACAGGATCTTCAGACCATATGGTCTTGCTGGGCAACAACGAGTTAAAGAGGTTTGAACTTACCTTGGAGTTGGTGAGCTCTGCTTTGAATATGCACGGCACACATGTACCTTCTGAGAAGGATGCTCTCATTCCCACTAACATGAAGGATCGAAAACTACTGAAGCTGAAAGATATGGCAGCACTCACACCGAATGTGTCCATTCCCCTCCGTATGTGCATGCAACATTTTGCTTTCCCTGGTCAAGACCGCTTCACAAAACCGCACAAAAGAATTTGGTTCGCTCTTTACTTAGCGGAGACAGGTGCGTTACCAATTAAGCTTCATGTATGGATTATAGAGCAGTTGTATGAAGCAAATAAAAGAGCACATAGGAAGCTAGTGGTGAATGGGTGTTGTGCAATCATGCGCATCATCTACAAGTGCTTAGCATATGATGTACCTGTTGAACGTGCTTTAACGTGGGCAGAACTACAAATGTTCAAGAGACTCAAGGCCACCACACATCAATCCAAGGGTTCGATCCCTTGTGTCCAGACACGTGAAGTTCTGACTACTCCAGAAGTCTCGCCACGAGGGGAGGCCACTGTACCTCCCTTTACCATTAGAATACCCAGGTCTGGATCTGAAACTACAACACAAGCTGTCCCTTCGGCTCCTCCTGCTCCATCTGAATTTGAATTTGCTACAACTGGAGATGCTGAAGGGATGGGTCCCCTTGACTTCGAAGCATTCTTACAAAGTACACAACTCTCTGATGTAGAGTTTTATTCAGATACAGAAGAACAGGGCACATCTTCACAAAGAAGGAGAAAATCCACAGAAGATCGCCATGTACATTGGGGTGACGATCAGCAAGGTCAACAACAAGGACATCTAGAAGAAGAAGGAGCAGACGAAGAGGAGACCACTGAAGCCCCCGTGTATACAACAAAGCTCCGAAGGCTGTATCAAATCATGGAACGAGTGCGATCGCAACAACTGCTCACCGAACAGAGCAGTAGGGTACTCATGACTCAGCTTTTGGAAGAAGCAGGAGTTGACTCAGAATATAGTGAAGGTCTCTTATTAATGGCAGAAACATATGGGGTAGTAGAAGCAGTTCGGACCGCCATTAGGAGGTCTCCAGTTCAATATGATCCACGAAGATTCCAAACACGACCACGGTCAAGTAAAAACATCCAGATCTCCATTACAACGGCAGAAGGGCCGATTATTACATCCGAACCCATTGAGACAACCTCCCAAGCAGCAGTAACCGCTAGCCAAGAGCATACAATCATCCATGAAGAATCAACTGAACCACTACCACCCACACCCCCACCATCGCCTCCTAGAACAGAAGCCGTGGAGATCACCTCAACCACCCAACCCACCGAGCAAACCTTCATCTTCCGCACTCCCACCTTGAGTTCAACCCTGTTCTCCACCGGTGACAACCCAATCTATGAAGCCACCACCATCACAACCCAATCCACCAAACCGCTCATAGAGCCTGCCCTAGGACAACCATCCCCCATACCCTCAGCCATAGGTCATCTTGACTCTAGATCCATATTCCTTGGATTCCCTACCACCACACCACCCTTCATGACCTCCCCACCTCTACGACCTCAACCCCCAACCCCCATCCCCCCACTTCTCCAATCCCTCCATGCCTTTCTTGCTAGAACTTTTCAACCCAGGTCTCAACCATTCCCTTTATTTTCAGCTCCCAACCCCACTTCTCATCTATTCACCACTTTCACACACACCACCTACCATTCCAATGTATATGGTAGACACCACACTTGCTTCCACTCCTGAAAGCATGGACATTTCACCACCCATGACACCTCCCCCTCCCCCCACACTTCCACCTTCTCCCATTCCCCCTCCACCAATTTCACCCACACACACATCTCCATTAGACACATCATTCACGCTTCCCATTCCCCAATCCCCTCCCCATGCATCCTCCATTGTACAAACAACACCATCATCCATAGGCAATGCATTGGACACCATGCTAGCATGTATTTCACAGTTAAGGACAGAGTACAATCAGCTCCAGCAACATAACGCACGACTGCAAGAGCACTCGGAGGTGCTACAAAATCGTCTTGCTGCAGTAGAAGAGGAGAATGCTCGCCTCCATACACAATTCCAAACTTTACAAGAGGCTCATAGTGTATTGGAAGTACAATTACAGAATACAGAGCAAGAAGCAGTACAAGTGGTAGAAGGCCATCTAAAAACACAACTAGAACGCAATTCAAGACTTCAACTAAATATGGCACTTCTTAGAAGACACCTTGTAGCTGCTCACGAGGAGAATCGACTCCTACAACAACAGAACCAAGAGAACTTAGAAGCAGCCATCGAAAGCACACCAGGGGCACTCATCAGCCCATCAAAGTTTCAAGCAGTGACCCCCGACAATATCAAGATCATATTGGAAGACTATGCCATGCTGCTTGAAGCACATGACCAACTATCAGAGGAACTGAGTCAACTGAAGCAGAAACAACAAAAAGACACAACGACTGCCCCTCAAACCACCTCATCAGCGGCTTCACTTCTCACAGACTCAGAGGCCCTACAAGATCTCCAGACACAGGTCACAGAGTTGCAAGCACGCCTACTACAGTATGAAAGACCACCTTCCCCTCTAGAGGCTCCCACCGATGAAGAAATAGTACAAATTCCTGTGGAACAAACATTTGAAGAAGAATACGACCCACAACCCTTTCCAGGAGGTCAACAAACAGAAGAAGATCAGGACACATTTGAAGCACCACGACCCCCATGGCTACGACAAGTGGAGGAAATCGGGAGTTCACGTGAACAGCGAACCGTCGTGCAAAATCAGGCTATGAGAGTCATAGAAGAGACTGTATTACAATCCAATTAATTCAAAAACCTGTCATCGAGACGTCTTATCCTCTCATCCGAACTACAATACAGGCCTTACTATATCATTTTGACAGATTATAACGGAGAAATACAGAGAGTCACAGGGAAGATACCTTCCTTCACAACCCAATTTCAACCCGAAGACCTTCCTCCAGAGGTGCCAAAAGGCAAGATCCGTCAACCAACATGGCGGCAGAAACTTCTTGAAACCTATCCTGAAATGCTCCGCACCTGGAATAATAAGCCATTACATCTCCTCTATAATCCATGCTATGGCCCTGTTCCACGACGCCACTCATGGAAAGCATTCAACATAAAGGTCCAGAATAACGCACAATGCAAGGAATGGCTCAATTATCCATACATTGCGCCACCACAGGGACCACCGTCAGTAGCGTACATGATGGGAACAATTCGACATTGGATGCCGCGATTGAAGCCCATGCCAGATGTGGCAGCTCAAATGATGCTTAAGATTTTAGATATGATGCAGGTAGTACTGAAAACCTTTAGAAATGCAGCAGCACCACAGGTACGTCTACCGGGGTTTACGAATGGAAATTACGATTTGGTGTATGATATGAGCACCACCCCCAGTATTCGTGTGGCTTACGCCTGGCATGCACGCATCAAATACCTCCCTGCATGTTACAAACAGACATTCAAAGAAATGTTCAGATCAGGTTTCTGGGAGTATCACTCGGAGGTCTTCGCACCGAAGCCAACACACCTGCTCCATCTCTTTGCTTGTGAACAAGCCATGTACTCCGAGTACTACACCACACCGCAACCAGAGGTCCCCGGTGCAATAAACTAGGATGCATTGGAAGCAGACCTAGCAAGAGGCTTAAGGATAGGAGAACATGAATTAGCCACCAATGTCATCCAATACTATATCGACCACCCGATGGAGCAGAGGTCTATCAAGGGCGACAGACGCTAGGAAGGGGGGAGTGTTGGCATATAGGTCATATGAAGAGCATATAGGTACAATAGAGCAGTCATGCACAATACGCCAACAAGGCCTAATCATTTTTTCCATGGACCATTCACAACTCAAGTGATTTTAATCACTACACAAACATTGTAAATTCTATTTTTGGTAGAATAGACTCCATTTTGTTCAAGCCGAGGAGTCCTCGAGCTTGAGGAGTATTAGAATTAGCTACATACCAATTTTCATAATTTTTAGACTTCGTTTGAGCCCTCAAATAGGCTCTAGAACCTAATTTTTAACTAGGCCGGACATTAGGTCTGGACAAGGCCAAAGCTAGTGAGAAAACTATAAAAAGAGCTAGAGAGCTCATTTTTGGGGGGTAGATTGTTTGTGAATTGAGCTTATGTAAGAGACTTTTTGACTAATGCAAAGAACTCCGTTGTTCCTCTCCTTGTTCTTGCCTTGTGTGCGCGTGTGTGTGTATGTGTGTGCATGCTTGTGTGCTTCTCCCTCACACATTTGTGCCTTCACTTGCTCATAGTCTTCATACTAGTCCTCACGTCTCCACGGATTGACAATTATGAGGTGAATCTTCTCACGTTGGTACTCACCATTGTGCTAGACATTAGTGCATTGCACACATCATTTCCAAAGGACATAGGACATTTTATGGTGTCATTGGAAAGCTAAGGAGGTCTAGTTATCAACTCTGAAGCAAAAGAGGGCTGGTACAAAGCAGGTTTAGCAGTACCTACTCAGTCTCTTGGTGCATCCATCCATCTTTCCCAACATATGCATGTGTGTACATGTGTGTGTGTATGTATACATGCATTTGTGTATATGTGTGTATATATGTGTGTGTATGTATGCATGTGTACATGTGTGTGTGTATGTATGCATGTGTGTACATGTGTGTGTATGTGTATGTGTGTGTATGTATGCATGCATTTGTGTGTATGTATGTGTGTATGTATGTGTGTATGCATGTGTGTGTATGTATGTGTGTATGTATGTGTGTATGCATGTGTGTATATGTGTATATGTGTGTATGCATGCATGTGTGTATATATGTGTGTATGTATGCATGCATGTGTGTATATGTGTGTATATATGTGTGTGTGTGTGTATGTATGTGTGTATATGTGTGTGTGTATGTGTATGTATGCATATGTGTATATATGTGTGTGTATGTATGTGTCTATGCATGTGTGTGTATGTATGCATGTGTGTAAATTTGTATGTATGTGTATGCATGCATGTGTGTATATGTGTGTGTATGTAAGCATGCATGTGTGTATAGGTGTGTGTATGTAAGCATGCATGTGTGTACATGTATGTGTGTATGTATGCATGTGTAAATGTGTAAATGTGTGTGTATGTGTGTGTGTATGTATGCTCTAATTTCCAATCTCTATCTTCCTTTCTTTCATTATTCTCTCTCTCTCTCTCTCCCTCCTCTCTCTCTCCTCTCTCTCTCCTCTCTCTCCTCTCTCTCTCTCTCCCTCTCTCCTCTCTCTCTCCTCTCTCTCTCTCTCCCTCTCTCTCTCTCTCTCCTTCTCTCTCTATCAATAGAGAATAAAACAATCACTTACAAGTGTGTCCCTCTTTTGGATCGTTGTCATCAAAGCGTAATGTATGTCGCCTATTGTCCAATTCCAAACAATCGACACCAAAGAACTTCTGCAAAATCAAAGAAAAGAGAAATTATAAAACCTAAAGCATACAAAAACACAAATGCTAACAGTACGCGCAACACTTACCAAGATGTGAGATCTAAGCCAAGAGAGAGTGTGTGTGTGTAGAGAGAGAGATCTGTGTGTGTGTGCACAATACAATGCAGGTTGCAATTCGATTCGCGCGTGCAAGTTCGACAGAAGACCAACAGTACTCAAACACGCGCAAAAATGTGAAGTTTTGCTCTTGGGTTCACGGTATGTTTAAAACTCACCCTTGGTATATGCGTTGGTATGGGCATCGATAACTTCCAGTAAATTACCGACGCTTATACCGACGCATATACCAATGGCTGCGGGCCACACCGACGATCCATTTAAAACCGTCATACCGACGCATATACCAATGGCTGCGGGCCACACCGACGATCCATTTAAAACCGTCATACCGACGGTCACTTGACCGTCGGTATCTATAAGTGACATTTTCCAACGCCCATACCGACGCCGAGTGTGACCGTCGGTATATGCAGCATCGGTATGCCCCTCATATGTTGTAGTGATTGTTGACACACATGGGGGGTTTGAAGATTCAGTTCTCTTCAACCTATCTCCTTTTTTCATCTCATGCATCTTGTTTTGGATCTCCATTATTAGTATTCAAACTCTTCAAGTATGTTCTTAATACTCTTCCCTATGTTTCCATAATCAAGAGTTATATGCGGGGAGTGGAAGAGGTTCCAACCTCTTGAATTTTTCTCATGCAGTTGTGGTAGCTTCACAAGCAATTTGTGTTTAGTGAAAAAATCGGCTAGGACTGCTCATTTTTTTGTTTCTCACTCTCTCTTCCATTGTTTTCTCAAGCACTTGTGGTAGCTTCACAAGCAATTTATGTTTAGTGAAACAATCGGTTAGGAATGCTCATTTTTTGTTTCTCACTTTTAGGACTTATCATTGTTCTTGATTGAAGCTTATTAAGGTTATCCATGCACTTAATGTTTGAATCAAGCTACATATGCTTCTTGAACCTTCTACATGTTCCTACATGCCTCTCTTCCATGCTTGTTTTTTGACAAGTTTTTGGAAGACCTCTTCTATGGACCAAGCCTCAAGAATTTGCACTTGGGGGTGTGGTTTTGTGATTGTTCCTTGCTTGATTGTGTCCAACGCACCCCTTAAGATCTCAACTGCTATCGCCAAAAGCATAATTTTTGGGTTGTGATGGAGTATATTTCTTCATTTGAGTTGGGGGAATGTGTTTACATGGGCACACATTTGTTTTGAAACGCCTAGGAGGAGTCTTGTAAAACTTATGCATTTCGTTATTCGTTCTCTATTCTTGTGAGCTCCGTTCATTTCATGCTTGGCTTTATGTCATATCTAGATTTGCATGATGTGATTTCATGACATATGCATCGATTTGAGGATAAGGATAGGCTTAGTATTTGGGGGATTGGATTCATCTTTTGTGAGATTTAGGAAAGGATCACTCATGCATTTCATTGTCCTAAGGAAACATTATTTGCTCACGTTATTGACCCTCTAAGGGATTCATCATAAGACCTAAAGAAGAACTAAGTACTAATATTTTAGGACAGCATTGCGTTCCCATGCAGTAGGATGTCTTAGATGCACACGTTGTCATAAGATCTCTCTGCTTAGCACTCCTTTATGATTGAACTTGTTAAAGGCTTGCATGAGAGCTTCAATGAGGGCGTAAAACCACCCATTAGCCTAGTCAAATCATCCACTCATGGTGTGGAAGGCTAAGAGCTTCCAAAGCTCTTAAGAATTCATTCATAGTGAGCTCTTAGAATATTTAGAAACTTATTACCAAATGATTTACACTTTTTGAGCACTACATAACATATAAGTTGTTTTACATTTTGGAGCTTTTGACACTTCTCAATGTGATTCTACCTTTGCAGCTTTTTACTTTTCATGTGAAAAATTGTTGATGAGCTAGCACATGCTTCTTTGCACCTCATAATTAGGTTCTAGACCATTCATATTTACTTCATTTTTTCCCACCTATGCTTAGAAGAGACATTTTATACTCTATTTGGGATCATCTTTGGGGAATTTTGCACACATATTTCATTTGAGGGAGAATTTGGTATTTGTGTCTATGAGGGCACTTTAGGATCATCATTTGGGAGAGTTAAGTACAATGTTTCGCTTCATTAGGAGATAGATATTTTCATGTTCTTCAAGGATTTATTTGGTGATTAAAATTTTCTTTTCACACAAGGTGCATTCTCATTTGACACTCATGTTTCCTTTGTGTTTGCTTGTATTCTACACTTCGACATGTCACGCATTCATGTATATGCTACAAATCCTTGAATCCTTGCAGTATAAACAAGCGCTAAATGCTTATTTTCAGGTTATGAAGAGCTGTTTGAAGGGCAATTAATTTTCCTTACATTTCGAAAAGTTCATGGGCCACTTTCTTCTTTGTTTTTGCAGATTTTGGTATATATGTCACTCTTTTGTGGGTTCACTGACTTCCCACTTGTGGGATTGTGTTGCGACCCACGAAAGAGACATTCCAAAATAGTGAGGTGCTATTTTTCAGGGCTGAATTGATTATAAAAAGCAATTGCAGTGCCTAAGTTGCCATCAACTTCTTACTTGCAGATTTTTGGCACTCCAACGATGTTATTTCAACCTTCTTCCTTCTGCTTTTTCAAGGATGGCAAAGCCTAGGAAGGGGAGAGTTTTGTGAGGGCTACACAAAGCAAAAGCATGGATGGCTATGGTGGGAACGCTTGAAGATGTTGGGGCCTTGGTTGTGGCTTCAAAAGCCCCCCTATGTATGAATTTCCACATTGAAACTACCCCTTAGTCCTCTTTGTATATTTCTACGTAAAACCCTTCTTTTAGAATTTAGGTACTTCTTGTTTAGAAAAAACTTCCTCTTTTTTCCAAGATTTGAGCTTTCCCTTTGGATACATGCAAAGCACACTTTGCGTTTAGAAGATTCTCTATTGATATAGAGAACCTCCCACTACCTTATGTAACTTCCATCTTTTTTATTTTCCACATGTTAGTTAGAGGAGTATTTGACCTTTATCGCCTCACATGGAAGTGAGAGTTTCCTCTAAGTTAGGCAAACATGGATGCAAGAAATGACACACACACACACACATGCACAAACACACACACACACACACACTCATGTAACAATTGTCTTGAAGACACTTAGCTTTGAACAAGTGCCATCACTCCCACACCCATGCATGCCCAAGCTAAATCCACACACATCAAGAGTGCCACCAACCACACATGGACATAGGAGAATAGCAAATGTCACTTCATCTATTCCAGATAGAGGCCATGGGACCCCAAATACATGAAATAGCTCCCCTTATATAGAAGAGGAGAGTGGAACCGCTTCGGGCATGTGGTCAAAAGACCACGTGTAGAAAATAAAAAAGATGGAAGTTACGTAAGGTCGTGGATGGTTCTCTAAATCAAAAGAGAATCTTTCTAAAAGGAGAGTGGACTTTGCACGTATCCGAAAGGAAAGCCCAAATCTTGGAAAATCAAAAAAGGAATGTTTTCTAAAAAAGAAGTACCTAAATGCTAAGAGTTGGGTTTTATGTAGAAATATACAAAGAGGGACAAGGGGTAGTTTCAATGTGGAAACTCATACATAGAGGGGTTTTTGGACTCACCATCAAGGTCCCAACATCGTCAAGGGTTCTTCCACCATACGCATCCATTGCGTTATGCAGCCCTCACAAATCTCTTCTATTAGGGTCCCTATTGTCACCTCAAACTTGTGTAGCTCCTTATCTATGGGCGTCCAACAAGAAAGGAAGAAAAATGGTGGAGTGGATAAGGAAAGTGTTGACCACAATGGCCGTGTTTTCCACGTTGAGCTCCCACCACTATAATTTGATATCGAGCTTGTTGAACACCCAATCTTAACGTTGGAACATGGAGATATGGAATCCCATCTAGATACCAAGCAACCTGAATATTTACATTGATGCAACTTTTTTGAGCTTGCAATTGAGAGTAAATTAGGATTCTTGTGGACTAATGGTCTTCTCAGCAGTCACATTGATGCAACTTTTTTGAGCTTGCAATTGAGAGTAAATTAGGATTCTTGTGGACTAATGGTCTTCTCAGCAGTCTTCTTGTGGTTTTTCTTGGACCCTCGAGATGGTAAAAAAGTTTTTACGAACTCCCAAAAGGTCCTCACACTTTCTTGATCCCTATGAAGAGGATGTTGATGTCATATATGAAGAGTTTGGAAACCTATATATCACAACCATTGGGAAGGGTGATATCCCTTATAGATCCATTAAGGACGTGCTCTTCCACTTGATAGCTAAGCCCATTGTCAAGAATATCAAAGAGGAGAGGCACAAAGGGGCACCGTTATCTAATTGGTCACTTTTACGAAAAGGGGTATGGCAATTTGCCATTGATATTGATCGTTGAAGTAGAGTTGAACCGAAACGTGGAGATCATGATATGTACTCCAATCCGTGATATGCTTTATGTGAGTCAATCTTTAGAGAAAGGAAGGCTTGACCCAAATCTTTGCGAAACTCCATGCCTTCCCCAATATCAACAATAGCTTCTAGGATGTATCTTTCCCTGATAAAAGCTTTTTTCTTCATTGGATCTATTCTTTGAAAGATTTTGTGGTTTTGTTGGCCAAGGCTTCATTAATAATCCTGTATCCCATCTCGAGAATAATAATGGGTCTTAGCTCCCAATATTGTTCTTGTCATCTTTCTACAATTTAGCGTAATAGTCCCCCTCATTGAAGCACTTTGGTAGGGCATGAAATTCGAGCGATTCCTACCAAACCTTGGAAATGGATCCACCAATGCTTCATTGAAGGTGATGAAGAATCATTGTTGTGGCCATCTAACCTAGGGCTTTTCCCATTTGGCAAGGATCCAATTACTTCAAACAATTCAGATCTAATGATAGATTCACCGATCCGGCTAGCCAGATTTTCCAAAACCTTGGAGTGCCTAACCTTAAAAAATATGCATTTCCATCTAGGATCAGTCATTGAGGAGGCAAAGCCCATGATGGCTTTGAAATGATTCACAATGAAGTAGTGTTTCTTTCTCTTAGAGTTTTGTTCAATAAACATGATTTAAAATGTATTTAAAAAGATAAATATAGAATGAGTGAGATACAAGGGAGGATTATCAAGTACTATAATTCCTAATTGTTCTTCCAAAGAAGGAGAGGCACAACTCTATGGCCCACTCTTTGGAAGTTCCATCCAAGTTGGTGATACATCTCTCCTTCCAAATCTTCGAGAGGGCTTCGCTTCTTATCTATTCCATTCCATCTGATAGCCTCGTCGAGAAGCGCCCGCTTCCAATTTATAGATTCGTCCAACAAAAGGAGATCCTGGATTCTTTGGTGGGCATGTTCGCTTCCCCCATCTACCGCCTTAAAAACATAGTACAAGATGACAAAAATTCAGCTCCTCTTCATGTTTGTTCGCTTACGTGATAATGTTTCTCTACAAAAACACTAGGTTAATTAAGAAAATGTTAAATATAGGGATCGGTAACTTTTTAGAGTAACAATTAGTGGTTCTTTCTCTTAGAGTTACAACAAGGGGCATCCATCTTAATTAAGATGTGCTCTTTGATTTTTTTCCCTAAGACTTTACACATCTCTTTGGTGGCCCTCTTCCCTCCGCCCATCAAACAACAAAAGTTCAGCTCCTCTTTATGTTTTCCTTTTTTTTTGAAGCAGCAAAGAAGGATGAATATTAATACAAAAAGGTGCAAGAGTGCAAAGGACAGGCCCTTAGCAAAAAGACACATCTCTCAAAATAGGGAATGGAACATAAAAAACCTGAGATCACAATACATGGCTAGGAGTTTTTCTCTCCATTTATTGGGCTTATTGCTATTCACTATTCATGTGAATCATCAAGCTCAAGGGGAGCATCAGTAATAGAATGGATATAAAGAATTCTAGTTCTTCTCATCTCTGTCATACAACTAAACAAAAAAATATTTGGGAACAGAGTTGAAAATTTTGTGCTTTCTACTACATCATATGCTCGAGATTATCTAGGCTCTCCATAACTGCAACAAGATCAGATCCATCCTGTTGCATTCACCAAGAAGGATCCGCTTGTAGCCAAGCTTTGGAATCCCAACCAAAGAGCAATAATTATTGAGCAAATTCCAGAATCTTTGAGCATTCTTACACGTAAAGAAAATGTGAGTAAGATCCTCCTCTATGCCACAATGGTAACAAGGGCCTGTACCAATATTCATCCTTTTAGCTTTGTTGCATGTCCAGATGCCTTGATGAAGAATCATCCACAATAAAGTTGAGTGCTTGATGGATAAGGGAAGGGCCCAAATACATCTTAATATATTCTCCCCTCTTTATGTTTGTTAGCTTCTCTGATAATAAGGAAGTTTCTTAAGTCCCAAGCTGCTTGGTTGGGTGGTTGGGCCTTTCGCCTCTTGAGGCGGGGGCGAGGGTTCAACCCCCACTGACAACATGTAAGGGAGATGTTATCTTGGAAACCTTGTAATGTGGCTGATGTGTCACCGTTTGCTCTGCTACGCGGTAGTTGTGACCGCAGTCTAACCCAGTTATGTAAACCCCTGTTCTTGTGGGATAAGAGGGGTCCCATGGGTACTATGCCCTTCCTTGTACAGTTGCAATTTCAAAGTTAAAGCCTGGAGGAGTAGGCCTTGGCTGAACCTCTATTTTTGAAAAAAAAAAGGAAGTTTCTTAAGGAAGCTTCTCACAAGAAAATATCGATAACTTCTCAATGGCATCAGGTTCATGCCAGCTGGCAAATACGTCAAGTCGAGGTGATTGCTGAGCTGGTTAAGGCCACCATCCTGGTTGACTATAGAAAATCAATTCATGTAGAAGTCGTAAAGTCGTGATGACGTGTGGATCATAAAAATGAAACATCAACAACCACTCCCTGGACTCCAGTCTCCGCCCAAGCTCCAGCTACTCTCCCTGGGTCGTGGACTTGCAAGTGTCTTTCCACATCGAAACACGTCCTCTCATAACCTCGGCTTATTTTCTCCATTGACCACTTCTTGGAGCTCGGATAAATCCGATTTGCTTGCATCATACCGTAGGGTTTCATCTTCTTTATTTCTGAGCGTTTTTTGGTGCATTGACCTCGATTGCTTTAGGGCTTTAGCAGCAAGTGGATTTCGCACAACCTTGCAATCGAATGTTTCCCCTAGGAGTACGAAGACGCTGGTAGACCGTATATTGTACACAAAGGAATCCGCAGACAATGTATACAGGCTGAATTTCGTCCAGAATGCTCGGATCGTGATAGATCTGCCTCCACATTGATATTGTGCGGATAGTGGTTCATATAGGCGAAGGAAGCAATCGGCTGTCGAAAATACAGAGACATATAGGTCAATACAGAGTCTGCTGGGTTCTCGGGTCTGATATCAATGGCTCTCACATGCAAACAACTCAGAATGGTAGCAGAGCTACGACATGGCAAGTTGCCTGAGCCCGTCAAATCGAAAGCATCTGAGTTCTTCGAGTTCCTCGACGTCGACAAGGATGGGAAGGTAACACTACAGGAACTCCTCGCCTCCACTCTGACAGAGAAATTTTCGCAACATTTCTTGGAGAACTTGTTCTACAGCTTAGACGATGAAGAAAAAGGATACTTGAATTTCACTCAATGCCTCGCAGTGAATTATATGTGTATGTATAGTACGCGGGTCTGTGGAGGCTGTGATTATAATATACCGCACGGGCTGGGGTACACGTGCTTCAGATGCTTGAAAGATGGTGCTTCAGGAACCGATGCTAAGGCCTTCAGTGTCTGCTTGGATTGTTACTCCTCCCGCAATTACAGGCACGCGCATCATGCCATGCATCTGCTTCATGACTTTATGCTGCTCGAAACGTTGCTGAACAAGTGGCCATCTGCTTCGGCACAAGAGGAGACCGAACCAGCCCCAATCAAAGAGGTTCAGCAGGTATATTTCCATTAGAGCAGGATGCGGCAGCATGCACCTGTATCTCCGTTCTCTTGCATATGTCTTTTCATTGTACATCAAGAAACCTCTTTTCCAAGGTTCCTCTCTGCACCTGTATATGCATCAATCTTTCAGGTCTCTACATGCGTCGTTACTCACAGATGTGCATAGATCTTTTCATGCCAGGCGAATAGTACCTTTCTGAGTCTCAACGTGAAATCTGTAAATCTGAGGGATAGGTATGAAGGTGTCTCCTACGCGCTCTGAAAATAATTACATCTTAAGATACCTGGATTAGGAACATAGTTTAGTAGCCTGATCTACTAACTTAAAGAGTTTACGAGAGGTACCTGTATTGCTGTTCAGGAAACGGCATAAGCTCATCGTTTACACAATTGATGATTGGCCTGATTGACACGTGCAGACAATGAAGCAATGCATAATTTGCGGGGATCATCATGAATCAACAGTTCGCGGATTCACATGCGATGTGCACATGGCGCGCATGAGAAACTCTATTGAGTTCGTATGCGAGTGGTGCTTCTCTTATTTGTGCTACAGATGCGGTAATCTTTACCGTGATAGTACCACGCGGGCAGAGCCTGGGAAGTGGCTTCAAAGATTTGTTTGCCCTGCTTGCCACCAAAAGAACAGTACAACAGATCGTTATGAATCTAGTTTGCAGGTTTCTATCTCTTTCTCTCTCTCTCTCTGATGCATTGTGTGACCTATTTCTCACATTGAGCATAGCCAGCATATGAAATACATTTTGTATGATCAGTGTGCACTATACAACACGCATAGCGCATCCGAGGTAAAAGAAATACGAGAGAGAGAGAGAGAGAGAGAGAGAGAGAGAGAGAGAGAGAGAGAGAGAGAGAGAGAGAGAGAGAGAGAGAGAGAGAGAGATTTTTACGTCTATGACAGGCCTATGAGACAAAACATAAGATACATGATGCGGATGTCATCGGCTGTCACAAAAGTAAAACAAGATCATAAAAAAGCTAATACAATCTAGTCTCAAACATGTGTGGTAAAATACTAAGGCTGATGGAGCCCTATCTCTGAGGGTATATGCATGTCTATATGCTGAGGGCAATACAATCATGAAGATGCATCCATCTACTAGCTCCATCCAGCGGTAATGAAGGGGTGGAGGATGTGATACATAGGTGGAGCCTTTCCTTTACTCTCATCAATGTTCGTCCATACTCCCATGGTTATGGAGACTTGACTTCTTGTAGGGCATATTAGTTTTGGATTTTCAGTTTCATTTCTCAATTATGGGTTTGCGTTGTTCTGATTCGATGAGCCTCTTATATCAAGCGAGATTATCAACATGAGGGGTGTCTTTCCTAAGATTTTCTTGCATTTTTCACATTCGCTCTTCTTTTTTATTCTACTTGTATCATGAAAAATTTCCTTCTGAGGGGATCAAAGGACTTTCCTTCAATTTGTGTCAGATTGATGAGTTCAAGTTTTCTCTCCTGCGCTCATCCGAGGAAACTTGGGAGTCTACAGCATTTTCTCTCTTCCGTTTGGATCCCTTTGGAAGTACCTTGAGCTTCGCTTCAAAAATATCCTATTTGATCCATTTTTCACTGCCTTCAGCAGCCAAGTCATAGAGTCTTCACCTAAGAATTCTCACTGGAAACCTAGATTTCAAATCTTTTCTGAACTTTCTTCTTTTTGGGATTGAACTCTTTATTCTTTCCTTCACATTTCTCGCTGACGCGTGTTTTAATCTCAGCCTTCAGTGCACGATTTGCTTCAGCCTTCTTAGGTTCCGTATCTGTTGGTATTCCAGTATCTGTTTTAGTCTCCGAGGGTACTCAATCACCATGATTTAACCATCAAGCTTAATTTGCTCTTTTCCTTCTTTCTTTTCCTAATATTTGCAGAAACTTGTTTCTGAACCAAGTACAACGTCTCTTTCTTCCAATGTCTGTCTTTCTTTTCCGACAGCCTATCTTTCAGATACTTACTGTGCAATAATTTTCGTTGTACGTAAAGGAGATTCATAAAGCAAACAACAAATCCCACTCCCGTCTTCCCACCCTTAAAATGCACTACTTTGTTCTGAAATAACAGAGAGTTTCCAACTGTAAATGAAAGAGAGTTTCTGACATGGATGCCTAGTTGTGTGGCAAAGGATAGCAATGAAAACGCCATTCTTCATGCTACTGTTGAGCCCAAAAACACGAAGGAAGAAAGATATTGTGATGTAGATGATCAGTGTGTATGATTGTACACTTTGGGGATATCGATCAATTTGAGGCCCACCGACCTCTAGGTAGGAAGATAATGGTGCATGAGATTTATGAAAGAGATAGGAGTCAGGACTTGATTGGATGCAATGAGAATGAAGAAAATACCGAGACTGAGAGTCAAAGGAACTTGGTTTGTCGCTAAACGGGGATCACTTTTGTAAATAATTTGTAAAGCTGCTGAATGCCATGGGAATAAACGTTAACTTAGACATGTTGTATTAAAAGAATGAAGCATTGGTCCCCTTTTCGAGTTTCAATATATTACAGAAGTTTGTAATGTCCAAGTATTTGAAGCATCACAACTTCCAGTTGAAGATTAAGCCGGGATTGCTAGAGCTCAAGCTATCTGGCTACTCTTGCAACAGAGATCGTATTCCTGTTATCCCTCATAATCTTTTCTGCATAGACTCAGGTTGCCACTCTTGTGATGCCCTTGTAAATTCTTCCAAGCCCTGGCTGAGTCATACCTTACAACCCAAAATCCTTTAGTAAGATATATGTTCTTGTTCTTGAAGGAGCAGAGCATTAAATTAAGGGTGGCAAAGAGTGTTCAGCCTTTTGGGGTGGGAGAGGAACCCAATCAGGAGAAGAGCTAACGTGGAACATTAAACATCAGAGGGTTGATGAGGTAAACAGTAGCATAGACAGCCAGAACTTTAGAATCACGGTATGTCTATGTTCGGGATCATCTTTATTGCAATTAAAGAATGAGAAACCAACATTTCAAAGAGAGATGAGGCATTCGAAGTATATTTCCCAACAGATTGTAGACTGAAAGACATTCTTCGCATCTCTCACATAGGGGATGAAGAGACCATCCAAAGATTATATAATATCAGGAATTTTGTGCATCGAACTCAGGAGATCTACTCAGGATGTTCTGACTCTTTTCTATTTTAATTTGAATTGAAGTCTGATTTAAGGAAAAAAGGGGTTTCCACGAGAGTTCTTTTTTTATGAATGGCATTCAGAACATGAATCGAAAGACAGTCTTAAATAACAGTCTTTCTTGTAGCGTCTTCGCATCTCAACTACCTGAAGAAGATACGCTGAGTTTTTTTAGAAACTCGTTCTCTTGGTCGTATAAAAATGCTTGATTGCTGTTGACTCCCTTATGCCGTTTCTGCGTCTGTTCAGGAGCTAAATCTGGCAATAAAAAGGAACTAATAGTTATTCCCTCCCTTTTTCTGGTTTAGCATCTCGGATACAGAATGCCTGGATTTTTAGGAAATCCTTAGCCAGGATTCTGAAAAGAGAAGCAATAATTTGCAAATTGCAAAATATGAAAATATTCAAAGATTAAGCAGACTATTTACATTTAATTCTTAAATATAGATTCGCTTTGGATGATCATTTCCTAATTTCGTTGTGGTATACACATTGAACTTCTATTGTGGAGAGAGAGAGAGAGAGAGAGAGAGAGAGAGAGAGAGAGAGAGAGAGAGAGAGAGAGAGAGAGAGAGAGAGAGAGAGAGAGAGAGAGAGAGAGTGAGGTTAGCTGACAATGACAGAGGATCCAGAGCATACTGCCTGGAGTGGATCTGTTAAAACAATGCCGAACATGCCAAATCAAACAAAAGAACGGGACCCTATTTTGGATAGTAAACGGTACGAATACTGTAGGTTCCTTATCTCCTGCTGGTTCTTCAAGTGGTGGTGCCAGTGGAAGGTTCCAGATCCCGGCCTCTGAAGACCGAGCTTCCGCGAATCGCGGTCCGGCCATGTCCACTCGTGGGGGAAGTGTCAACCGATCAAATGATATGCAGCAAAGTGACGGTGTTCCTGCTGATGGTTCTGTTGATGGCCGTAGACGTATGGCTCGTGGTCAAGACAGAGGCAGTGGCCGTGCTGCAAGTCGCGGAGATGGCCGCGGTGCAGGTCGCGGAGATGGCCGTGCTGCAGGTCGCGGAGATGGCCGCGGTGCTGGCTTCAACCAGAGAAAAGACGGCGGGAGCAGCAGCAGTGATGAAAGTCGCAGCGGTGCTGGCTACAATCGTGGTCGAGGCCGCGGCACAACCCGCACAAGACTACCTAGCGGCGCTGCAGTGGCAGCACAGGTCATGAATCGCGTGCTTGAGGCTGGCGCGCTGTACTTCAAGAGTGATCAGGATGGTACGCAAAGCGAAGGTTATGCGCCAGATGATCAGGATGACTCTTATGGCCAACAAGTAGAGGCCGACGAGAACGAAGGTGGGTTTGGCGTTGGTGGTTACAATGGTGGTCGAGGCCGTGCCAGGGCCCGCCCAAGGGTACGTAGCACCGCTGCATCGGCAGCAAACGTCATAAATAGTGCGCTTAACTTGTACGGCGGAAGTGCGAGTGGCGATCTCGACTCACAGAATGCTATGCAAGGCGAGGATTATACGGCAGACGATCAGGATGTCGACGACAGCGAAGGTGGGTCTGGCGTTGGAGGTTTTTTTGAGGCGGTGGGCTCCGTCATGAGCAGCTTCACAACAGAGGAATGATTTTTCGTCTTTTTAGAATAATAAGAGTAACGTGGTCTTAAAATATGCTTGCAAGCGAAAGCCTGCATAGTATTTCAATGCTGATCAAATTTCAATACTCTCTCCTCAGTTTATCATCATCCGTGACTTTTTGATTTGGTCATTTCATGGCTTCGCTAAAGTTTCATACATGTACATGGGGGTGCTTTAGCAATGGGGGTGCTTTAGCAAATGCCAACCCTGTAATTCTACAATTTTGCCTCACTTCTCTTATCGTTGTTATAGCTTTTTTGAATTTACAAATGCTTTATGATTGTACAAATCTATTGATTACTTTAGCAAGTGCCGTTCCTTTTCTTTACTCTAGATTTTGGATCAGTCCATCTTATGCAATCTGAATTGTCATCCCGTAAATTTTGAGCAAATGCACACGTATGCACCAACTCTTCTTTTTTGGTTCCTTAGCAAGCGTCCACCATCCCACGCAAGTTTGGACCGATACCTTATCCAATCCAAAGTATAATGTACTAACTTGGTATCGCGCACACACACATACGCACACACACACACACACGCGCACACGTTCACACACAGAAACAAAATCTATCTCTCAAATACAGAAGTGTGCAAACGCACATGGTTATTGATTCCTTGAGCAAATGCCAATCTTTTATATGAGTATACTAGAAGAGGCTCTTGCAATATCTTCATCCATGGCGATGGAAAGGAACTAATAAAGCAAGACCTCGTGTACACGAACCTGTTAATTTCCAATGTGGGAAAAATAGCACTTTTAATTAGATATTATATTTCATTTTTCTTTTTGTCTAGAGAAGAATGTAGTCAAAACAATGGTAAATGGGGAAAAGAAAAACAAAGGAGAGAGGAACTCCTATGGATTTATAGCAACCAACAACTATATGAATACCATCATACACAAAGCCTTTACGGTATATTTGAAGACGAAATGCACTACCAAGCATAGATTTGAAAGCATTAAAGGAAGGAGGGTGACAAGATGGTGAGAAATTTTATAAGCCTTTAACGAAGGAGGTGGATAAGTTAGGGAAGATGAATTGGTGATTGTGAAGGAACTTAAAGAAAACAATAGAAAGAAGAGAGAAAGGATATAGAAGCATTCATTTGAATCAAAACAATCCTTGCCTGATGATTGGGAATGTAAGACAAAAAATAAAGGTATATGATTTTTTGGGAAGGAAT
>CM035430.1:22847029-23002029 GCA_020310875.1 Ceratopteris richardii
AAGATAAAGGCATGAGATCATGCAATGATCATGTAAAGGAATCAAAACCTAGAATATCAAGTTAGAGGTAATGCCGGAAACTTCAAAGAGTTGAAGTGAAAAGGTACTCTATCAAGATATGTTTAGACTTTAGGATAAATACCACGCACACATTAATGTGAATATAAAATAGGGTGGTATGGGACGCCAGATTTTATACTCAGATTGATGTAGGAAAGATGGTATGGGACATCGACCGTGCGATGATAGTTATCTTTTAGTCTGAGAATGGATTTTGAAGTTAGATTTGATCTTCAAGGAAACAAAAACTTCCAAGGATAAGTTTTAATTCAAGGAGGATAAAAGTACGATCTCAAGATACTTCAAGATCAAGTTTGTAAGAAGATATGAAGCAAGTAGCTTCCAAGTTCTTCTTGAAACACTTCAAGCTAAAGTGTTGATGATTCCGAAATATTTGATAAATTTCTGAAAGAGTAAGACTTTGAATTTGAACTGAACCTTTCAACTAAGGAATAAACTGACTAAGTCAAGCTATAAGTTCCTAGTGTAACTTGGCAAATTCAATTCTTTGACTCAAAGCAATGCACAAGAATTGCATTCCCAGTAAGGAGTCATAAAGAATGAATTAAGGCATGAACTTAGTCTCAAGTAAAGCATTGTTTAAGTAACAACTCATCAATAGAACCTCAGTGGGTCGACACACTGATGTTGGATATCGCACTAGTATCTTGTGGTTGGATGATGTTTAGATTTACTGTATGAATCTTTTTGAGAATCAAGTTTGTTTCTCTTAAAGATAGAGGAAAACATGCTTCATTACCTTGTTGAAACACATCATCAAGAAGTTAAAGTCCTGGGTCATCAAGTATTTGACTCATAGTAAGTTTATATCTTAGAAGTTTGAATTAGTTATACAGATTTTTAGTTATTTCCTTCGGCTTTCCAAATCTCTTGGAATTGACTCAGATATGGTATCAGATTCCTTTTGCAAAAGTCCAGAATAGTCGAGTGGAACTAGATAACTAAGTTAAATATCCTAGATAGATGTTCTGTATAAGAGTCTATTCAATATTCAAAAGATAACAAGTCCAAGATTGACTTATTCATTTGGGTTTGCTTCCAGTTACTAACATACCTCTTATGACTTTCTAGAGTTCAGTACACTCTAGAACAGGAAGTTAGGAATTGTGCATCAGCTTGACAATTCCCAAGAACTTAAAGGTAAAGACTTTGAGTAAAGTCCTCAATTGGATGATTTTTATTTTGAATTTGACTTGGTCAAGACATAGCTAGGTTGAACCAAAGTAAATGGAAAAATTTCTTCTACAGTTTACACAGGATTTTCAAGCCCTTAGGACAAAGTAGTCCTCAAGTCCGGTGAAAAGAAAATCAAGTAACTGCTAGTTGGACGTTAACCATTGAACAAACATCCAAGTCAGATGTTTGGGTCAATCAAATTTCAAGTTTTCCAAATTAAATTCAAGTGAACCAAGAGCTCTCAAAGTCTTTATTGGGATACAAATCCCATCCTAGTTACTAAAGTCCATGCACCAGTCATGCCTAGATATGGACTAGTAATTGGAATCCATCCATTTCATATGTTTGTGCCTAGATCGCATATCGAGAAATAGTGAAGTGGCTAGGGATGTTTTTAGATCCACCCTTATTATTCATTCACTACTTTGTACTTTGACTAGTTTATCAAAGTACAAAGCCGGATGGTGTTTTGAATCATTTGGGCAGGGATCCCACCATAGAGATGAGACATGTTTTTGTAGTTTTAGAACATGACCATGTTCTTCCAGTTCAAGTTCATGAGGCTCGAGGGTTGCCTATGGTTGTTATATATAGCTTTATTTTCGAGGAAGAAAATCTTTCCCAAGGGGGGAAGAATGTAACAAAGTAAGTTTATGATCTAAGGGTCCGACCGGTTCAGATAGATCTGAAATTGGACACCGTTTGATCACTCTTGTATGGCCAAAGATCTCGAGACTAGATTTAAGCATAAGTTCATGTGCTCTCTTAAACAAGTGATCCACTTAGCATAGTGGTTAAGTCTCATGGTTTTGAAGGAGGAGGTCTTGGGTTCAATCCCCATGAGGAGCATGGGGAGAGAGTTTTGCCCAAGGAGATGATCAAGGGCTCCACCTACAAGAGGCATACTAGGATAGATGGCAAGAAGAGGAGTATTCTAACATAATGTAAACTATTTTAGACCTTTTATAGGTGTAGTTGAGATTGTTTCATAACACAATATCCTCATCTTGCATCCTCCATGTACAAATTAAGATTGCGAAAAGAATTTTGGCAAGATTGTGGCAAGCAACATCTCCGAAAAGATTTCCACATGAATCTCTCAAACTATGGAGAAACCACTTAGATAAATATCATTGAGATCATAAGAGCATCATCCATACTATTTCATTCTAAGACAAGAGATCACACACAACATAGAGAAGTCCAGACCCCAAAAAAAAGGAGAATAGTCCCTCATACAAGAATAATGAAGAGTCCACTCCATTGGTGGTAGAACACATGATTGAGAAGAAGTAAGTTCACCTTGATTTTTTGAATTGATATTTGGTCACAAAAACCCAAGGAGGGAGGAAGTGTATCCCATTTTATGGTCACATACCAAAGAAAGAAAGTCAGACACCGATTTTGGTGACACTGCCCATTCAATCAAATATGATCAAATTGGATGGAACATTGAAGATGGTATAAGTATATGAGCAATGAATTCCAAATCTGCTTTGGTAGAAATTCTACTTTGAAAGACACAAAAACCAGATTTTCATAGAGAAATCCTTGTTCAACCAAAGAATGCAAAAACCAAAGTAGCAAATCAATACCAAAATTCATCAAAGTCTAGCTTTGGTCAAGCTCATCTAGTAGATTCCATAGTGAAATTATGGAATATTGTAGACAAAGATAACCCCATAATTCAACTTTTGATGATATCTACATGGCAACATCAAGCAAAAGTAGCCAGCAAGGTGGTAATAATGGAGATGAAACATGATGGTTTTCTCAAAACAACATTGTTGGGATCCAGTACGCCAAGTTTGCTAATCACTACAATGATTACCTCGTGCATATACGTATGCTTGGAAACCACTATAACATTCTAGATGGAAATAGAGTAGTACATAAATGTAGACTCTTTTCAGCAACTTTAGCTCAAAGAGTGAAATGGTTAATGGAGTTTGATTCTAATCATATTCGAGATTATAAATTCTTAAAGAAAGAATTTTTAAGCATTTTTAGGTGCACAAAATCTACATCATAACTATATTATATTTCGTAGGTTATTTGATAGCAACCACACCATATAATGCTATAGCATTTATGTAAGAGAATGAGAATTATGACCACCACCAGTGCTAGAGAGATGACTCTCCGCCCAGCAATTTGCCTCTATATATAGCTTTCTCCAAGGGATTGCCTTCTTGGGCAGGTGGATTCTAACCAACCATGTGTTGGCCATGTAACTGCATGTGCACCAAGTGTCCCACTTAACTAGAGTTAAGTAAAGTGGATGCTTCTAGAAGGCTCTAGAGCTCTTTGGGCAAAATACTCTCCCCATTGTCCCATGGGGTATCAACCCAAGACCTCCTCCTTCTCATCCTTGATACTTAACCACTAAGCTAACTAGATCACTTGTTTACAAGAGCACATGACTTGGTACATAAGTCTAGTCTCAAGATCTTTGGTAATACACACAGTTGAGCAAACAATGTTTGATTTCAGATCTATCTGAATTGGCTGGACCCTTAGATCACAGAGTTACTTTATTACATACTTCCCCCCTTGGAAAACATTTTCATTCTCGAAAATAGAGCTATATAAAAACTATAGGCAACCCCCAAGCCCCATGTTCTAAAACTAGAAGACTATGTTCATGTTCTAAAACTAGAAGAACATGTCTCAACTTTGTGGTGGGATCCCTGCCCAAATGATTCAAAACACCATCTAGCTTTGCACTTTGATAAACTGGTCAAAGTACAAAGTAGTGAATGAATAATAAGGGTGGATCTAAAAACATTATATGCCCAATTCACTTCTGTCTCGATGTGCAATCTAGGCACAAACAGGTGAAATGGGTGGATTCCAATTACTAGTCCATATCACTTGTTTACAAGAGCACATGACTTGGTACATAAGTCTAGTCTCAAGATCTTTGGTAATACACACAGTTGAGCAAACAATGTTTGATTTCAGATCTATCTGAATTGGCTGGACCCTTAGATCATAGAGTTACTTTATTACATACTTCCCCCCTTGGAAAACATTTCATTCTCGAAAATAGAGCTATATAAAAACTATAGGCAACCCCCAAGCCCCATGTTCTAAAACTAGAAAAACTATGTTCATGTTCTAAAACTAGAAGAACATGTCTCAACTTTGTGGTGGGATCCCTGCCCAAATGATTCAAAACACCATCTAGCTTTGCACTTTGATAAACTGGTCAAAGTACAAAGTAGTGAATGAATAATAAGGGTGGATCTAAAAACATTATATGCCCAATTCACTTCTATCTCGATGTGCAATCTAGGCACAAACAGGTGAAATGGGTGGATTCCAATTACTAGTCCATTTTTAGGCCTTACTAGTGCATGGACATAATAACTAAAGTGGATTCTTTTCCCTCACAAGCCTTTTGAGAACACTTGATTCATCTAAATTTGATTTGGAAAACTTGAAGCCTAGTTAGCCCAAACATCAAACTTGGATGTTTATATAATAGTATATTTTCAACCAATATTTACTTGATTTTTTCACTCGAATGGAGGATTACTTTGTTCTAATGGGCTTGGAATTGTCCAAATTAGGATAATTTCTCAAAAGGTTGTAGCTAAAAGTTCTTGGGAATTGTCAATCTGATTAGCAGTTCCTAACTTCTCTATTCTAGAGTTTATTGAACTCTAGAAAGTCATTAGAGTTATGCTAGCTAACTTGAAGCAAGCTCAAATAAATAAGCCAACTTAGACTTAGCATCTTTTGAAGATTGAAAGAGGTTCTTGTACATAACATCTATCTGGGATGTTTAATTTATTTAGCTGGTTCTAACCAGCTAACCATCGACTTTTGTGGAAAGAATCAGATACCATATCTAAGCCAAATCTAAAAGATTTGAAAAGCAAAAAGAAAGAACTAAAACTTTGTACAACCATTTCAAACTTCAAAGATACATAAACTTGCAAGGAATCAATTTCTAGATGGCTCAAGACTTTAACTTCTCAAAGATCTGTTTCGACAAGGTATTGAAGCATTTTTCCTATCTTGAAGAGAAATAAATTAGATTCTCAAAAAGATTTATAGAGTAAATCTAAAACATCAGCTAAGCACAAGATACTAGTGTGTTATCAAACATGAGTGTGTTGAACCACTGAGGTTCTATTCATGATTTTTTTACTCATTTTGATCCTTGATAAGGATACATTGGGAATGATTGACCACCATCTTCCAACACTTGGCCGGAGACTCACAAGTACTAAATGCCTTGATCTAGGTTGAGTAAATCAAGCGATAAATTGAGGGATGGGAGAGAATTCAAGGATCAGCATGGAACCAAGGAACATTTCTATGTCTAGCTTGTGGCTTGAAGGTGAGCACCATAGGATAATGATCTAAAACCACTAAATCCTCACACTATGAGCACTAAGGAGAAATTATATTGTCAATGATATTCTATGAAATATAGCTTCTATCAAGCCTAGATTTTTGCAAATCGGTCCTCGACTAGAGGTTTGACTAGGGGAAGCCATGAATGACTTTAACTTCCACCAATTCATGATGAAGCTTGACTTGATCCCAAACATCTTTCTTCTGACCACCAATAATCCGCCCCCTTTGGCTCCATCTATCAAAGATAGCTTCCACCATATTACAATCCTTGCAAAGGATGACCCCAAAGGGGAGGGAGACCAATGCCTACCATGTAATCAGTCTTTTCATTTCTTTATTCGGTGCATACACTGAAATAACTATAAATTGGAGAGGGCCCCCAAACGAGGGCTCCACTCGCCGATGGTTTTGATCCATCACCATCTCCACCAAGGACTTGTGCGAAATTTTCTTGATGCCTAATGTAACACCACTTCTCTCGTGCTAGTGATTCGTGGTGAGCCACGAATTTGAAGTTGAAATACTTTTGAGTCTCTTTTGTATCTCAACTCCAAAAATTTGGATTTCTTGTAGACAGATGGATTTTGGGTTGAAATTTTTATCTCGAAGCCATTGTCCAGTTATTACCACCCTTAAGGGGTCCAACAACCCTCTCACATTCAACGAAACAACTATAATTCACGAGGCCTTTTTTGGTCTAGGGTTTGTTTTTTTGTCGTATCTTCTTCTTGAAGAAGAGGGATCCTAGCCTACATCATCCTTTGAGGGGCTTTTCCAAGGGAAATTCACAGGTTGTTTTCCTTTTTGAGCAACCATTATCCTAAATGATTCTGATACTAGATTGGGCAATGTCGATCCAATAATCAAACTTTCATGATTAGGATTATGTTCTTTGTTGTGTCCCTCCCTCTTCATTATTTTGTTTGATTATGGAATTGAACTCTGAGGTTTCCTCAAGAGACAACTGTTGATTTTCTTCCCCTAGGTAGTTTAGCTCATTGATCTCCTTTTCCAAAATCTAGAAGAAATTTGGCTCACTCACCATGCAAGAGGGACTTGTCCTGTCCCTAAACAGCCTTTAGGGATTCGTTTCGTTCTACTCCTAAATTTTGTGAATGGCCTTTCATCATCTCCCTTGAGTTGCATTTCTTTAACTTGCTCTGAATCTTTAAGATGCTCTTCAAGGGCATCCCCCTCAACCGTTGTTGTCATCATTACTTTATTTCCCCAAAGTTGAGCACATTCTTGGCCTTGTTTATTCCTTTGATATTTTTTACTTAAAGGTCAATCTTTGATCCTATGGCCAAGCACCCCACAATGGAATCATGAATTGGGAAAGCTTTTGTACACTACTTCCTATTGAACATGCTTATCTTCGCCTATGCCAATGTTGATTTTCGAAGGTAAATCAAGATTTAGGTGTGCCTCAATGCAGATCTAGGGGTGCCATCTCATGTTGAATGAGTGTGACAATCTTTTATAAATGAAACCTCGAACATCTTCTCCAAAGTCCAACGATTGGCCAATGGGTGCAATTATCACCTTGATAAATCGAAAGAGGAAGAAGGGATGTTTAGGTTGTTCCAACTAGAGTGGAAACCAAGGTGGTTTGGACTTGTTTGGAATGAATTTTTGGAACCATTTGAGGAGGCATAGTGTAGGATGCCAAACCATCTAGGTGCTAGCTTGCAGAGCTTGGAAGGCCATTTCCTCATTTTGAAAAACCAAAAGTACATGGTTTGCAAGAATTGACACTTCTTAACAATCAAACCATGGGGAAACCATTCCTTACAAAACCATTGATGGAGGGGTTCAAGAGGTGGCTTTGGACCAAACATCTAACCTATAAGATAGAGTCTCTTCAATTCTTCTTGATTGGCTAGCATGACCTCCCTAAGTGAAGCTCTTGAGGCCTTATCACCCACCATAGGATCCATGTTAATAACCACCAACAAAGGGATTGTCCCACCTAGGTCAAGAAGCAAAAGAGAGCCCCTAGATTGATCCATCAAAACACTCAAGCATACCTCACCACAAACTGCTCACTTTGACCAAGCATGAGAAGACTGCAAAAACTAGAGCCCTTAGAACGTGGATGTGAGCACCAAACAAATCAATCCATTCCTTCATACTAGTTTGTTACATGATAAACTCAAGAAGTAATTCCTTCACACTAGGATGTAAAAAGAATTTTGGGCACTCTAGAGCCTAGCCAATGTCATTGAAGCTACGAGTGCCTTTCGCACCTTCGTCCTTCCTGAGCCAATTGACTACTACCTTAAAACCCTTAGCTAATAGCTAGAAAAGGGAAGAAATCCACAACCCAGCTTTAATTACGAAAGTTTGAAAGCATGAGAAAATGCGTATACAAAGCTGAGCCTCTCTTTTTTTACTATGCCTTTTATTATTTTATTTGAAAAGACTACAAAGGCTACCTCCAACAAACAAGCTGGTAACAAAAAATCCCCCCAACAAACAAAACAAAAAAGAACAAAACAACAACAAAAAAAAAGAAAGGACAAGAATTAAAAGAAGCAAGCCACAGAGCCAATGAAAGATTGTGATCTATGGCGCAATAGAAGCAAGAAAATTAATTTGGTTTTTCCCTTTAAATTAATAGAGGTCTATGCTGACAACAAGAAAACTAAATTGATTTTTTTTTGAAGGAACAAGGAAATTTAATATTAATGCAGGAACAAAAGAAAGAATACATCAAGCTGGAACACGAAGTGTTCACCTTATAGCATATCATCAATAAAATGCATAAGAGCAAGTCTGGGAGTAGAGTACATAGATAGAAGGTTAACCTTCCACTTGTTACAACTATAACCATATATCATATGGTGAGGATTGGTATCCCTAGGGAGCACATATTTAATAGAAGATTTACAGAACCGAACAATCTTCTTAATTCCCAAATTACATGAAAAGAGGAAATCCTTTGAGACTTTGTTGAAGAGCTCATTATCCCTTTTTTTCCAAATCATCCATATAATGTGAGACCTCAGCAAATGCCACAACAAAATGTCCAACTTATTGTTCTCACCAAGCATAATTTGTGTATAACTAAGAGGAGGAAGAGCATTAACTAAGCAGAATAGATTGAGCATTTTCCAAAATTTCTAAGCATGTACACACAGAATGAACAAATGGGGAAGATCCTTACTGACACCACAAAAGATACAATTTCTTGCATTAATATTAGATTTCTTTGCCTTGCTTCCAGTCCACAACCCTTGGTGGGTGATGAGCCAGAGGACACAAGAATGCTTCACAGACACAAGAAAGGACCATAAGGACCTAAATCTGTATTTCCACTAAAGGGGACTCCATTGCACATTTTGCTTTTTATTGAGCTTTTGAGTGATCTCTTTGATATTTGGAGAAGTAGCTCTGGAATTTTTGTGGATGTCTTAAGCAATAGTTTGGATGTCTATCCATCGTTTGTAATGGTAGCAATACAATTTATCTAGCAGCCATCTTCTCTTATTCAGCATGATCTGTTTAGAGGCAAGAGAAATAGTATTAATTTGCATAATAGAGGACTCATTGATAACCATACCATTTATGTAGAGGGTCATCCAATTGGAGTAACCATCCCGTTTGCATTCATTCATCCCCATAAAAACCTTCTAGCAAGTGTAATAACCAGAGTTAGTTGCTTTTTGGAGGGCTGCCAAGAAGCAAAGAAGTAAGTAAGAGTAGGAAGAATATAATGCTTTAGAACAAACACCCTTTGAGCAAGACTTTACTGAAAATTCATCCAATTAATTTTTTTTTCTGAATTTGTCAAGAACCCAAGCCCACTTCTGCTCATAGGTAACTCCAAAACCCACAGGTATTCTTAACAACCTGAAAATACAGCCTTCTTTTAATAAATCACATTGATTAGTAAGCACATAGTCAGGAGTAACAGAATTTGAAGCAAAGAAACCAGTTTTCTTATGATTGATAACTAAACCACTAGCAAGGCAAAACACATCAAGGTAGTGTTGAAACATATTAGCAGAGACTTCATCAGCCTTAATAATCATGTTGGTGTCATGAGCAAACATTTGCAAACCAGGTTGAGAGGGTGCCCCAAGGATCTCGATTCCTTTGATGGTACCAAGCTCCATACAGTCCCTAACCAACCATCCAAGGGAATCAATGGTAATAGCAAAGAGGAGGGTGGCAAGAGGGCATCCTTTTCTTATAGACCTACATAAGTTAAAAACATCAAAAACATGTCCGTCCATTGCAATTCTAGCATTAGCATTTCCAAATAATACATTAGTATACTTAATTTTTTTCTCAGCATCAACATGAAAAAGAGATTGGAGAATAAAATCCCACTCAATCCTATCATAAGCTTTATCAAAGTCAAATTTAAAGAAGAAGGTGTCAATGTTATTCTCTTTAGCAAATTCTAACCCCTCAAATGGAAATGATATCATCTAGAATGAGCCTCCTTTTAATGAAACCTCTTTGTTCAAGCAGAATAATCCTATGCATGATGGGTCCAAGTCTCCTAGCCAGGGTAGAAGCATATATTTTGTATAAAGAAGTCAGACAAGAGATAGGTCTCCAGTTATTAAGGTCATCCTTGGATCCTTTTTTATGTATAAGCTTGATAACTCCATACTTGATAAAGATAGAAAGAGTACCTCTTCTCATAGCTTCCTTCCACAACAAGAGAATGATGGGCACAATGAAATAAAAAATCTCCTAAAAGAATTCATTAGGTATACCATCAAAACCAGGTGTTTTACAAGGTTTCAATTTACTAATGGTATCTTTAACCTCATCGGCACAGAGGGGCGAGTCCAGAATGGAAGCCATGGCATGAAAGATCATTTTTTTTCTCTTTAAGGCAATGAAGGCTCTGGCTCTCTGGATGTCCTCCCCCCTCTTGGGAGGCATAGAGAAAACATTGGTAAAGAAGCTGACCGCCTCCTGCAAATTCTTCTTGATAGAAATAGCATGACTTTCTGAACTCCTTTTAAGCATAGGGACAAAATCCCTAGCCATCTTCTTTTTCATGAGATCAAACATGTGCTTATTGGGTTTATCAAGTTTCCCAGCCCAGAATTCTCTTGAAGAGGCAAGAGCACTATAAGCAGAGATATAATCTTCATATATTAACCTATCCTGAAGGTCAAGGATCTTCTTCCTTTTAACTAAAGGGTCAAGAGCAGAATGCTCAATATTTCCTATCTCCTTTAAGGTCATCCTCCTTTTGTTTTTTCTAATCTCATTAGCATGTTTCTTACTGTAGTTAACAATGGGATGATTTATTTTCAAGTTATATTGTTATTCTACGCGAATATCTGTAGTTAGCAATGCGATGATTTATTTTCAAGTTGGATTGTTATTGCATGACATTTAAAGCTTGTTGTTGGTATTATCATTTTTTTTACTTTATTTACTTTATGGAAGAGTTTAAACTTTATTATACTACTAAAGCGAACATGTGTAGTTAACGGCAACAGTAGCCTTATTATTGCTTGAGGAAATACCACATGCTTCTATTCTTTTTTTTTTTCTATCATTCCTCATTGAAATAGCAATGCCTCATTGTCACTAATGATTTTGGAGTATCTTGCAGCACCATTTCGAACGTTAGTGATGGATGGCCTCTATAATGAAATTTTAGTGTGTATGTCTAAACGAACAAACAAAGGACGTTGACTAGTCGCTTACACATAGTAACTGCATTTTTGTCATTACACATTGGATCCCTTTGGAAATTGGATACCGAGAATGAAATGGCCTGTTTTCATCATGATGATATACTTTGAGAGGACTGAATTCCTCTTCTATATAGAAAAATAATGATGTTTTTTTTTATAATGGTTGTATGACCAATAAAGGTGGACTATTTGGTTATTAAGTTCAGCGAAAATCAGCACAACTGTCTCTTTCATGGTCTTCTATTGGAAGTTATGCTAGTCGCTCTTAGTACAAAAAGTCTCTCCGTCTTGACTTACATACCATATTGATTGGTGGTATGCAGGGAATCTTATATGATTAAATATTACAGGTGGATCCATTTGAAGATGTTTTTCATGAGCTCAATAGAACATATGCTTTAATCTTTGTATGTATGCACGTGCCACTTGGTCAAGCTCTCTGTTGCACCTTTTTTATATTTTAATTTGGCAAGACTCATGGGAATATAGATGGCTACAATGATCTAAAATGACATCTAAGCATGAGTAAACTGATGAATTCATAATGATATATATATATATATATATATATATATATATATATATATATATATATATATATATATATATATATATATATATATATATATATATATATATATATATATATAAGCTGATTATGAATTAGTATGAGTGATGATTTGTCATCATATCAATCACAACGCAAATGTGGTTATCACTTTGTGGCGAAGAATGTTTACACAATTTTAGGTGTATGCTTGGGAAATCTCTTTCCAATGGGGGGAATGTTTAGAGTCCCTTTTAGGGATGGTGATGTGATCATGGGTTGTTCAATGTGTGAGATCTTGCAACATTCAGGTTCGAGACTTCTTTTCTCGGTATATGTTGTATATTTTCAGTTGCTTATTTACTCCTTGAAATCTGTTTGTATATTTTGTCACAAACTCAGGCGATGATTATGCAGAAATCGGCTATATTGTTGCTTTTGTGATAGTGAAACTAAGTTTGATATTTGCTCACTTCAATTATTAATGAGGACAACCTGACTCAATTCTAGGTCATCTTCATTGTTTTGTATCTAGATAAATGTTACCAATCTCCTCACATTTTCTTCGCTTGATGACTTATGCTAAACTATCTAACTTCAAATATAAACTAAGGTTTGCAACTGTAGCATTGTGATTCTTGTATTCAAATCAAGTTGTATTAAGACTTGGAGCTCGCTCTCATAGAGTTTTAACTTTGAACTGCGAATTTTCGGCTCGACACTCGTAAAAAGTGATAAAACGTTAAATTAGGAAGTTCAATTTGGTTTACACACTCATCTTTTATTATTAAAAAGATACATACGCAATTATAAAGCTCCTTTAGGATGTGAATTGACCGTTACAATATGCTTAACAAAAATATTGTAGAGCGTAGGTAACATATGACCCAAATTGAGGATCTTTTTGATGCTCTAAGTGGAGCAATTTTATTTAATAAAATAGTCTTAAATGTGGATACCACTATGTTACAGTGCGAGAAGAAGATGTACATAAAATATATTTTAGAATGCAATCTGTAGTCTGTACATTATGAGTACCTTGTTATTCCTTTTCTTCTCAAGAGTGCTTTGGTGACTTTTATGATATTAATGTATGACATTTTGGGACCATTTATAGTAGAGTTTGTAGCTAACTTTGTAGATGATTTGTTGGTGTACATTATATCAATTAATAATCATTAAATATATTCACGAACTATTTTAAATACATTTAAAGAAAAAACTTTACATAAACCTAGAGCAAACTTGTTTTTATTTGAGGTGGACGATTTAAGATATATAGTGTCGGTCAAGACAATGTAGACGGATCTAAGGAAGGTGTTAATGATTTTAAGGTGGCCTACCCCTCAAGATGAGGTGCAAATATGGTCATTCAGAGGTCCTTCTAGATTCAATCAAAAGTTTATGCCTTCTTATTCATCCATAGAAACACATGTGATGAATTTTCTTACGGGGAAATTTCCTTTTGAGTGTAACCAACAACAAGAAGGTGAAAGTTTTGAAACAACGAAACAAGTTATTTCATGTGCTTAATTTAAAAAGTGACAAATCTAGAGAAACCCCTTGAGTTAAAGACTGATGCTAGTGGCATAGCAATAGGTATTTTACTTAGCCAAGATTCTAAGTGGATAGCTTTTGAAGCCAAGAAGCATTCAAGTGCACAACATAATTGACATTTTCATGAATAGGAGTTGTATCTATTGGTATACACACAAGCTCTAGAGGCATTATTTGTATGGTCTAGAATGTAATATGTATACAAATCACCATACACTCAAGTATTTTTGTAGTTAGCTAGATCTTTAGTTCCCATGTATAGGGAAATGGTTCACATCAAAGGTATTGGAGGGCCACATAAGTGTAAAAGACCCCCCTAGAGTGAATGATGTGAACACATACATGGAAGTGGCTGAGCAACCCGCACAAGCTTTGTGAAAATTTTCAAACTTTTTTGGTTGCAGAGTTTTAGTGAATATGTCTAGCACATTAATCTTGTGTATGCCATATACCAAATCAATATCTCTATCATGAAGGTACTCTTTGACATAATGAGAATGAAACTCAATGTGCTTCATGTGTGCATGAAACACTAGATTTTTTGTAACTCCCAATGCACTTTGACTGTTAGTGAAAATGTGTAGGTGCACCGATCCCCATGCATAGATCCATCAATAGTCAGCTCAGCTTTATATACTCCACGGTATGTATGAATGCTTCCCTATACTCAGCTTCAACAATTGATGTGTCCATAGTAGGTTGCTTCTTAATCAACCAAGATATGCACGATCCTCGAAGGAAAAATTAATTACCACTAGTGGACATGCATGTCATGTATCACAACAACTATCCCAATCATTATCTATAAAAGCATGCAAGCATGGCTAAACATTTATGCCATAAAAGAGACCCAAATTCAAAATGCCTTTGAGATATATAAACATATGTTTTACCACTTGCTAGTGCTTAGTGCCAAGGCTATCCATAAATCAACTTAATTGGGAAATTGCATAGTGTATTTGAAGCCTATCTCAACACTACTGGAAATACGATTAAGGCTTGCAACACCAGAGGTCTATGTGTTGAGATAGGCATGTCTAAAAGTGCATTCAATGACAGATGCAATAAAAAATGAATGAATGGTGCACATGCATGTGCCAAATACTTTGAAAATCCACTATTCCACTTAACTTTTCCAATCAATCACACTAATTTCTTAATAATTCTTGATGATTCTACCTCCAAGATTTGCTTAATTCTTTTCTGGATCAAATATGATTACCTCCTTACTGGCAATATGCCCTAAAAGTACTCCATGTTGGAGGTAAAAAACACATTTAGTACGATTTAATGAAATTTTGAATTCCCTACATTTCAAAAAACAAAATCTCAATTGATTCAAGTGAGCCATCCGTTTGTTTACCATAGTAAAGTCATCTAAGAATACTTTTATAAAGGTGGTAAGATAACAATGAAAAGTATGTGTTGCCTACTTTTGAAAAGTTGAAGGTTCATTCTTTAGACCAAAATTCATGAGTGCAGATGCATAAACCCCCCATTCAATCACAAATGCATTTTTATCCCTATCTTTAGGGTCCATACTATCTGATTGTACCTTATGAATCCATCCAAGAAACTATACATCTCATGTCTTGCTATTGAATCAAGTAAGGTGTTTTGTGAGATATGAGGTGGGAATCCCCTCATATCCTGACATAGGTTATATGGCAATTTGGTTCACATGCAATAAGTAATTGCATGAAATATGGAGAGAGAGTTGAGTGGATATATGTCATGTGGTTGGGAGGAGAATCATATTTCTCATGCAGGCAGTCCTTAGGAGTCTCGCAAGGGGAAGTTCTTGCCTTTGCCACCTAAAAAGGGGGTCAATGAGTAATTGGGAGGGTTATCCCACATATGCATGTAATGAGATATAGTGCGCCTTAATAAGGAGAAAGAACTCCTTATTTTGATCATCCAAGGAGGAGGGAGAGGAGTGAAAGTCATCGGTTGGTAGCTCTACTCTGCTTCGATGGCTCTATGCGCTCATGCCTCCACAAGTGGCTGCACAGTGCATCTATTGTGTGTATGTATCTTGCTTAGGCTCTGTTCCTAATGCACACTGATGATGGGCTCTGATACCGATGTGGAATAACCCTCCCAATGGCTCTTTGACCCCCTTTTTGGGTGGAAAAAGCAAGGACCAAGGAATCCTATGGCCTTAGACAAAGGCAACAAGGTGGTCCACCTTGTGCAAAAGCTTCCAATGTAGGGGACCTCTAGTTGCAAAGAAGTGGAAGTGATCCATGAGAATATAGAACATACCTATCTTTTAACTTAGTCATTGTGGTCAAAGTAGTTTGGACCACATGATTTAGTTGAACTTCATGGTCATGTGTACAATACTATAGTGAGAGTCATGATTGATGATTTGGCTACTCGTAACTTTACTAATTATGATCTAATAAAGAAATTAAAAATTCCCCAGCATTCTAGTGCACACAAATACATAGTATCTATGATGCAAGGGGAAGATAAGAGAATATGTGATACAATAGTATCCAATTTGGAAATCAAGGTATAAGAATTTATAAATCATTTAGATTTCTAAATCATGACTATGGAAAGAACATACATAGTATTGGGTAGAGAATTGCTTTGGGGATTAGGGGATACACTTAAAAGAAGTTATCAGAACAATACTATTGAATTTGATAAAGATGGAAGTACTTTTTGTATTCAAGGTGTAAGAGGTGTACCTAGTACGCCTCTTATATCATGCATGCAATCATATACTCTTTTTGATTCACATGATATACAAGATGTTTATGCATTGATTGATTTGGATGCTCATCAGAATGTTGATGATTATGACCTTTACCAAGAGGATTACCACCTTCAAGGGGAGACATTGATCATTCCATTGACTTAGTTGTTGATACTAAACATATTTGTAAACCTCCTTACAGGCTTAGTTTAGGAGAGCATTAGGAAGTAGAAAATCAAATCTAGAATTATTAAGCATCGTCAATGCTCCTAGTTAAGAAAAAAGACGGCTCTATGAGGCTTTGTATAGATCATAGGTCATTGAATAAGGTAACTATCAAGAATAGATTTCCAATGCCTAGATTGGATGATCTATTTGACTAGCTGCATCAAGCTCAGTATTTTACTAAGCTAGATTTAAGATCAAGGTATCATCATATTAGAATAAAAGCAGGTGATTTTCCTAAGAGTGCTTTTTGGACTAGGTATGGACACTATGAGTTCTTAGTGATGACATTTGGCCTCACTAATGCTCCAATCATGACACTCATGAATAGTGATTTGAAACCTTACCTAGAAAATTTCATAGTAGAATTTCTCGATGATATTCTTATCTACAGTAAGTCAAAAGTAGAATATTTGGAACACTTGAAGTTGTTCTTCCAAGTGTTAAGAGGAAATTCACTCTTTGCTAAAGAAATAAAGCATGAAATTTTTAAACCAGATGTTAGATATCTTGGACATATCATCTCCAAACATGGAATTCAGATGGATCCTAACAAGGTGCAAGCTATTATGGAATGGATTTATCCTAGAAACCTAGAAGATCTCCAGATCTCCCTTAGTTTATCGAGATTCTATCGACAATTCATCAAGAACTATGCCAATATGGTTGTTCCAATGATAGAACAACTTAAAGGGAAAGAGAAAACCTTCATTTGGGAGATGAAAAAAGAAAAATTATGGAAAAGTTAAAGGTAACAATAGCTACAGCTCCACTATTATAGATAGCGGATCCTAGTTGACCTTTTGTGGTTGAGACTAACGTAAGTAAGTTTTTATAGGGTTTGTTTTAGTTTAGGATGGTCAACCAATGGCTTTTGAGAGCAAAAAGCTAGAATTAACTCAGAAGAATAACTCCATCTATGAGAAGGATTTATATGCAATTGTCCATGCTTTGAAGAAGTGGTGTCATTATTTATATCGTGTTAAATCTATGATAATGTTTGATTAAGAGAGCATAAAATGGCTCTCTAATCAAACAGACCTTAAAGGTCATAAGGCCCGATGGGCAGATACCCTTCAAGAATTCAATTATGAGCTTAGATATAGGAAGAGAAAGCTTAATGTGGTGGCTAATTCACTTAGCCACATGCCTATGCTCAATGGATTGAGTTTTACTTAGATCAATAGTGATCTACTTGAATCCATTTGATTAAATTGTATGTTTGATCCTACATTATGTTGAAAAACAGAAAGTCATTGATAAAAGGGATCTAGATGCACAAATTTCCAATGAGGATGGAGTATCCACGGTACTCAAGAAGGATTTAAGTGGAAAAACTATAGTATCCATGATGAATATCTATTGTAGAAAGGAAAGGCATGTGTCCTAAAGAGATTGAGATCACACGGTACATTTTGTATGAATGTCATGAGACATTGAGTGTGGGACACCTAGGAATTAACAAGAATTATGATCTTGTTAAGAGGTAGTTTTATTGGCATGTACTTCATAAGGATGTCTTAGAGTATGTGCTTAAATTCACTAAATGTGAGGTCAATAAAGCTGAGGGTTTGAAAATTGGAGTATTACTCCACCCATTGGATATTCCAAATGGGAATCGGGAGAGGATTTCCATGGATTTTACAGTAGGATTACCTAAGACATAGAGAGGGCATAGCTGAATCTGGGGCATCACGGATAGTTTAACCAAAATGGCTAGGTTTATTCAGACACATGGTACAATGAAGAAACCTGAGTTGGCTAGGTTATTTATGGAAAACCCTCTATCGGTTATATAGTCTTCCTTTCGACATTGTTTCTAATCAAGATAGGAAATTCTCTAGCCACTTTTGGAGAGAAGTCTTCAAGAGTTTGGATACTAAACTTAGTATGAGTACAAATGAGCATCCACAGATGGATGGGCAAACATAATATGGATGCACGGGCATATGTAAATGAAAGGCAAACTAATTGGCAAGAGTTTAATTATCTATAGTAGAGTTTGCATATAATACTACCAAGCACTCTTCTAGAGGGCATAGTCCATTTATGCTTATGTATGGGTTTCATCCAAGAGCTGCTTATGTAGTAGGTTTGGAGCATGAGAAAGTCCAAGCTCCAAAGGATTTCTTGGAAGACATAAATGATATGCTTAGACTTGCTAAGGGCAGCATTAGGAAAGCTTGGGATAGAGCAAGTTCCTATGCTGACCCTCAAAGGAGAGAAATCACCTTTGAGGCAGGAGAACAAGTCTTTCTTAGAGTTTCTTCTTGGTCTAAAACCATGATGATGGGACCTTTTCCAAAGTTATCTAGGTATTGTGGACCATTCCCAATACTTAAGAGAATAGGTCAAATGGATTACGAGCTCCAACTTCTAGAAAGTAAGTCAAATCCACCCATTGTTTCATGTTAGTAGGTTAAAAAAAAGATTGGGTGAATTTGATAACCTCATTCTAGATAGTGAGGTGGTAGAGCTGATTTCTATTCAATTTGTTCCACATGAGCCTGAGACCATACTACATACTCAAAAAACATGGATGAGGAGTCACTTATATAAAGAGTACCTAGTAAAGTGGGAAGATAGCTCAAAGGATAGTCCAACATGGGAGTGGGTTAGTACCCTTCAAACACTGTTTCCCAAATTTATGAAGACTTTACAAGATTTTTCTTAAAGGGAAGGATACGAGGAAACACTACAGACAGACGACCATGTGCATCAAGTACATGGGTTCAGTGGGAGCGATTACTATTTCTTTCTTTCCCACCTATGCCTTCCATGATCATGTTTGAGGAAAAACTAGAACTTAGGGGGAAGGAAACATCATGTGACATATGAGGTGGGAGTCCCCTCATATCCTAACATAGGTTATATGGCCACTTTGCACACATGCAATAAGTAAGATATATGTCACATGTTTGGGAGGATAACCATATCTCTCATGCACGTAGTTCTCGGGAGTTGCGCCAAGGGAAGGTCTTGCTTTTTCCACCCAAAAAGGGGGTTAATGAGTCATTGGGAGGGTTATCCCATATAAGGTGTCACAATAAGGTAATGGAATGGCATTTTGTTGGGTATGTGAGAGAGTGAGGAAGCACAAATAAAAGTACATACAAGAGCAAAGAAGGAAATCGATGCCTCTAAGAAAGGCAAAGGCTAGAAGAGCTCTCTATAGATCTATGATCAATAGTATGAGAATGATTGAGGTGAGAGCCGTAAGTGAATTCCTAAATACAATGTACCACCACAGATGAGCATAGTGTGTATATGTAGTTACAGGGGGAAAACCTATAGCCAACTCTAGAGTAAAAAGTGCCCATGTAGAGGGAAACGATTCATATCAAATCTTCTCAAGGGACATGTAAGTGTAACTAAACTCCCTTGAATAAGTGATCTGGACACATACAATGAATGATAGATCATTCCCCACAAGGTGATAAACTTAAAGCTTTGTAAAAGCTTCAAACTTTTCCCATGGAAGAGCTTTGGTGAATATGTTTGCCACATTATCTTGTGTAGGCACATATACCAAATCAATATCTCCAGCATGAAGGTGCTCACTGACATAATGAGAATGAACCTCAATGTGCTTTGTACACGCATGGAACATCGGATTTTTTGTAATCACCAAATCACTCTAAATATCAGTGAGCATATGCATAGGTGCATCAATCTCCATGCCTATATCCATCAATAGGCATCTCATCCATATAAAATCCACTAAATCTATGAATATTTCTCTATACTCAGCTTCACAAATCGTCATGTCCATAGTAGGCTACTTCTTAACCAAGATAAACATGATCATCCAAGGAAAAACCAATTATCACTAGTGGATTGTCCTCACCGACTATATCTAGTAAGGATAACACTGACATGATAACCTACAGGGTTCTTGGGATGGAAAGGGGTCTAACCAAAGGCCCTATAACATTTTCCCACTCCACAACTTATTGAAATAATTTCTTATCATTTACTTCTTAGTGCCTCAAACTTCCACTAATTATATTTATCACTTCAACCACTGATCAATACACCACTCTAAATGTTAATTTACTCAGAAGTATCTATCCCACACTTACTGTTCGTGCAAATAATGTACTTCTAGATTCACTTATTCTGAACTTATACAACAATCACCAAATATTTGATTATCAACGATATTGCAAACTTTACCACATTAACTTTCAATCATAACTTCTTTAATGCTTAATCACCACAAAAAAAGATGAATCACTTATATGTCACTTAGTGACACCATATTGAATAACACTGAATAACAGTCTCAGGAAATGTGGTCTACACTCATTCTCTCTGCCACACATAGTCTAGCATGGACTTGTCATGCGTCTCTCCACACAGAGCAACATGAGTACATCTCCTTTTGTATTAATGTTGGAAAACGGTTTCAATGTTCAGGCCATTAGGATGCTTCACCAAACTATTTACAAAATTACAATATGAAAATTGTCAAGACTATCAGGCGACCTAACATTGGCATGCACGGTAGACTCGAACCCAAAGTACAGACATCTTCATCAATAATACCTTGTATGTACATAGTGCACACTTCTTGAAAGATCCATTTTATTTTCTTCTACAAAGCCTTGAGTAACTTCTAGACATGCTCTAGATCTAATAACTGGGCATCTGGACTAGCAGAACTTGAAGCGACAGCTTGATTAAGCAGTTGTTGACTATGTTCCTCCAAAAAGGCCTCTTGAAGATAGAATTCATTCTTCAAGGCTGCATGGCATCAGATTTTACTTTCGTTGACTTTGGCTTCGATTGTTTTTAGCTTATCAGTCTGAATGTCCAATTGTTGTTCGAGCCTATGCATTTGCTGACAGTGGAATTCGATCATCTTAAAATATGCCTGCCTTTCTTTCTGGGAAGCTTCCAGCTCTTTCTTCAACTTAATAGATACTCTTATTTCATCAGTTAGGGCTTGTGCTTTCTGGAACAATTCTTCTTTCATAGTTGCCAGTTTTGTCTCCCATTGTATTGCTTTGGCATGAACATCTGTGCAATTCTATTATAGTATAACTACTTTCTTTGTGGTAGCCTCCAAGATAGAACCCATGAGATCCAAAGCTACCTCTTTTTCGATGAAGGTTGTGTGTAACTGAGCCAACTGAATTTCCTGAGTGATCATCTGTTGTTGTAACTACACTTCATTAGCTCAAAGACCTAAAATTTCCTCCTAGAGAGGAGTGATATCTATTTCTAAAAGATGCAGCTTATACTAAAACTCTTGTTGGATTGTTTGCTTATCAATGGCGAGCTGTGACTAAAGGATGTCAGATACACATATCAGATAATGATTAATCATGGCCAAATTCTAAAGGGAAGGTGGAAGAGGAAAAGAAAGCTTGGACTCTGGATAGCCTTAGACTCAGAGGAGAGTTGTCTAGAATTTGAGTTATAAGTACTGATTCATCCAAATTTTCAATCTAGGAAGATAATTGTCACTGCAAATTGGAAACTCAAAAATGTAAGGGAGCTCCTAGAATACCTTGATGAGGTATCATCACAGTTCAGATTCTCAATTGATGATGCAATATTTAACATTAGATCAGAGAAAGCATTATCTTGCATAACTTGCCTGCCACCTAGGGTGATCAAGTTCCAACCCATAAGATTGTAACAAGTCTAAAAAAAGTTGATTGAATAGAAACCAAGACAATCTTACATAATATATATCCTTCTTTAAGAAGTTTTTTTTCATACTTCCATTGATTTCTCTTTGCAGGATGGTGACTAAGAATGTGACTCATTACATCACTTCAATTATGTCTTTTTATGGACTATATTCATATTGGCATTTTTTTGTTCAATTTCAAGATTTTGATGAGGTTTCTATTGTGCAATGATTATACAAGAACTTGCATGCTCAAATTCTAGGTGACTCAAGAATATAAACCAAGAAATTCTTACATAATATATCTCCCTTTTTAGAACCTTTTTCCATACTTCCATTGATTTTTCTTTGTAGGATGGTAACTAAGAATGTGACTCATTACATCACTTCAATCATGGCTTTCTATGGACTATATTCATATTGGCATTTTTTGTTTAATTTCAACATTTTGATGAGGTTTCAATGGTCCAATGATTATATAGGAACTTGCACATGAGTAAATTCTAGATGAACAATACTTTTACTTTTCAATAACTAGTTTCAATTTAAGTATTTGAGTCTATCCAAGGTGCACATTAGAAATTCTCCAGACTTGTCTGGCCTCAAGGTATGCATGAGAACTATCTATCTATCTATCTATCTATCTATCTATCTATCTATCTATCTATCTATCTATCTATCTATCTATCTATCTATCTAACTCTATCTATCTATCTATCTATCTATCTATCTATCTATCTATCTATCTATCTATCTATCTATCTATCTATCTATCTATCTATCTATCTATCTATCTATCTATCTATCTATCCATCCATCTATCCATCTATCTATCTATCTATCTATCTATCTATCTATCTCTATCTATCTATCCATCTATCTATCTATCTATCTATCTACATAACTAGGAATGTTAAAGAGGGTGGAGAACCTGGTGCAAATTCCAAGTCAAGTGATATTCAAAATATCTAGAGCATGAAGTTTAGTCATATGACAGTGTAAACAAGATTAGAAAAGATGACCGATTCAAGTGACTAAGGCAATCGGAGCTTCTCGTATCGTCCTTATCGCTTGAATTGATCATGTATTAAAAACTATCGAAACATGCTTCAAAACGTGAATTTTGCATTAAGCTTTGACTGATGAGCAATACTAGTTTCCATGTGAACTCATCTTATGCATAGTTGCCTTGAGAGGATGGTATGACAAAATGGAAAATGACACGACTGATACAAGCAATACGGGCCATCCAAAATTCTCTGATTGCCCGTATCGCTTGTATCGGTCATGTCATAAAACCTTCTCTATCCTCCTCCCATTTAACTTTTCAACAAGAATAAAGAAAAAACACAAAATAGACATTTTGATGATGCTTGAACCATGCAATGAAGTCACTTTTGCTTAGTTCTCAAGAGGATCAATTCAACATTATATTACTCAAGGCATATAAATATAGTTACAATGACCATCTTCCAGATGAAGACTGGCATAATTACATACAATTTATACATAAATAAATCTTCCAACATATGTTGGTTACACGTTAGATTACAATCTTGCATTCAAAAAATATAATGTTTCACCCTTCTTTTCTATCCTTTTTGGAGTCCTAACCTCTGTGGTGCTTGTGGCCCTTTTTGGAGCCCTCACCTCTACTCTTATTCTTTGGCCTATGCTTCAATGGGGAGTGAACAGGAAACCCTTTCTTCTTTCCCTCAGACTTGATTTTATCTGGTGGTGGTGATGGAGGTGATTCTATCATAAGGGCATATTGCATGTTTCATAATGGCATTTATTGCTCTCTCCCTGATCAAGATGACCCATGCATTTGGATAGTCTAACAAGTTTAACTCAGGACTGTAAAACCTTCTTTCCAAGAACCTTATGGCATTTGCAATCACTCTCCAGCCACATGAGGTGTTGTCTTTCTATGATGGCACATGTATTTGAATGTATCCAAACCTTTTTTCTTCATTCAATTTGGGAATTCTTGGAAAGTTCTTATCAACATGCATTTTGAGAAGCTTAGCAGCACTGCAAGGTAAACTTAAATTCAAAATGGATGGCAAGGCTTTAAAATAGAACACAAAAAATGTAAGGCAAGGCTTAAACTTTGCAATTTCCATGTTGTGATTGGAGGGAATTCGTGAAAAGTGTTTGATATTCATTGAAGTCAATGATAATAAGAATCCAGTGGCCCTTGACAATGAGTGGCATGTAAAAATAACTTCTCTATTGAAAAGAATGTTACTTATTTCAAAATGAAGATGAATATTTACTTTTCAATATAGGGGTAGATAATATATTCTATCCCTTATGTAAAATTCTTTAGAAAGAATTTCACATCTCCATGCTTGTGCAAAAAGCACTGAGTCACAAGAGGATCTATGATGAGAAATTTTCTTGAAACTGCTTCCTCACATTGTTGCAAAAGGAGCCTAGAATTCAAGAAATATAAATTCAATATAAGAAATACCAAATTAAGGAAAACATGAGCATTTTATGGCCTTTAGTTAATACCTGAGTGCAATATTGACTACACTATCAGATATTTCAACATTGAACTCTCTCAGCATTTTGTTGTCTTCTCGTCTTAAATCAAGCATAAATTCCTCTTGCCATGGCATTGCAACATTTACTATCACCTACCCCTTCCTTTTTAAGAAGTTCTCTATTTCGATCCCGTCAGTAATCTGTCCATCGCGAGGAGGAGGCATCAATTGCGACAAAGCATGCCAAAAGGCGAGGAGGAGGCATCAATCGCGACTGACTGGAGTCGGCTGTCCATCGCGAGAAGGGGCATCAATCGCGACTGACTGGAGTGGTGTGTCCGTCGCGAAGAGGAGCGACCATCTGGATTCGCGTGCGTCCATCGTGGAGAGTACTAACCATCCATCGCAGGGCAGGAGATACCGTCATTCGCAAGGGCAAAACCATCCATCGGGGGGGGGGGGGGGGGTACCGTCAATCGCGGTAAGAAAACCATCCATCGTGGGCGAAATACCATTAATCGCGGGGGAGAATCCAGGTTCCCGTCCATCGCGGGTAGGAAACCTTCCTTCGAAGGGAGATACCACCATACCGTCAATCACGGGACAATACCATCCATCGCGGAGGACATCCGGTCGACGTGTTTCTCTCTCTTGGCGTTGAGGTGATACCTGGAGTTCGATTCGATTTCAAGACCGGTGCTTTCCGTCCCTCTCCAGCCACCGCCTGTCAGACTTTAATTGATACGGTACTGGTTTCGTGGTTCAAACTCTCCCTACCCGATTGCAACGTGGCAGGGCTCTTGACGTGAAGGGTCAGGAGTTTAAAACTTTTAAGAAAGAAGAAAGTTAGTCCTACGAAAAAAGAGAGAAAAGAAAAAAGGGAGAAAAAAAAAAGAAGAAAAAAGAGAAAAGATTCGAAAAAAGAAGAGAAAAAAAGAGCTACCTTTTATTGTGGGATTTTTGGGCTTTTCAAGATGCTACATTTCTCAGAGTTTTAGAAAAAGATCTTCATTCTCAGGGTGTCCCTCTTTCGTCATGGATTTGGCGACCCCCTCTCTTGTGAGAAGTAACCTGGCCCCTCCTCCCGGGGAGACCGATAACCTGGCCTCTTTGTTGGAGGGGGGTTCTTGTGCTGCCCTAGGGGCCTTCGAGAGTGTTGAACCCCCCTTGGTCTCCCTCAGTAGATCCGCAATTCTGTCAACTCAGGAGGAGCTCAAGAAAGTTTGCCTCGTCGGCCAAATGTTCGGCCCTAAGCCCCCGCTCGAAATCGTGCGACAGTGGCTTCGCAACGAGTGGTTCCCCCGTGGGCTAGTTGTTTGTAAGTGTCAGTTCTTACCGGCAAGCCACTTGCTGCTAGTCTTTGAAAATGAAGATATGGCGTTTCGAGCCCTTAGTGTCGGAACTTGGCAACTCAGCCGGGCGACCCTGTGCCTTTTCAGATGGTCCCCTGATTTTACTCCCGACAAATCGAAATCGCTTCGGTACCCTCTCTGGGTTGAGCTCCCTAACCTGCCATACTTCTTGTACAACTTCGTGTGGGACATCGTTTCTCCTATCGGCAAGCCGTTGGCCACACGCGAGGACATTGGTGGTCTCATTTATGAAGGTGCAAGACACTCCTTCAACGCTCGGTGGCACCCTCAAATTTGTGTCGAGGCTGACCTCAGTATGCCACTTCCATCGAAGATCAAACTGGACTTGGGCGAAGGGGATGTATGGGAGCAAGACATCAGTTACAAAAACCTTCCTAACGCGTGCTTTCGTTGTGGCCAACAAGGTCACAGGATTAAAGATTGCCTTTGAGACGAAAAAGCAAGCGAAATCAAGAAGCCCCCAAAAATGCTCAAGATAGCAATGGAGCATTGAATCACTCGACGAAAGTAGAGGAATTCAAGGGCCCCCTTAATCCAGAAGCTGATGCAGAAGGAAAAGAAGCCCTAGGGCAACTTCTGAGCGAAACAACTTGTCAGTTACCCCCTCCAGCAACTTGTATTGCAATCTGGAAAAGGAAATCAATGAGTTTGACTACCAAGGTGGGAACCAACTTGAGGTGGACACCGACGTCAAAGGCCTAGAGATCCCTGACAGTAAAGAAACCCTGCAGGAGGGTTACACTACAAGCAAAGAAGACGGCTTTACTACTAACAACGAAGATAACATGGATAGTGAAAGCTCCATCATCGGATCGACTATTCCGGAAACGGAGCTGAAAACGGTGCCCAGTTCTTCCCAGCAGGAGGCATCCCGCAAAGGAAAACAACCTATGGAGTTACCGTGGAAAAGCCCCCACAAGAACCTATTGCTAACTCGGGATCCGATCCGAGCGAAAAAGAAAGATGAATCCAAGAAAAGAAAGGACAAAGCTCCCTCCCGCAAAGAGGGCTCACTACGACAATGATCATCATCTCGTTAAATGCTAGAGGGCTAACCGACCCCTCAAGAGCGATCATCATTGGTCAATGGCTTCGCGACATTAGCCTAAACCCAGATTTTATATGTATTCAAGAGATTAAAATTGACGGAGAAGACCTCCAGAAACGGCTTAGACATGTCTCCTCGACCCATGTTTGGATTTCAACGGCGCATCAGCGGGGGTCCGGTGGAACGGTAATCGGTATTAATCAACTCTGGTTTGAAAAGCTTGAGAACTCCATTGAAGATGAATGCCATCGATGGATTGTTGTTTCTTTCGGTGCTCCCTTTTGTTTTACTTTAGTTTCTTTGTATGCCCCTAATGGGGAGTTAGAGAGACTTAACACTTGGGCCTCCTTGGACTCGCTCCCCCACAACGTGCTTATCTGTGGTGACTTCAACATGGTCGAGGACCCTATGGACAGATGGATGGGCAAGGGTAGGGTCATCGATAGTCGGGAGAAAGAAACGTGGGACAAAACTAAACTACACTTGGATTTGGTCGAATTCAAAGACTTGAATGGCTTTTCTTGGTCAAATCTCCAAGCACGCGAGGACCTGAGGAAAGCTAGACTTGATAGATGCTACATTTCTCAGAGTTTTACTCATCAGTGGGGCCACCCTTCCCTCTCGCAACGCACCGACCTCACCGTCTCTGATCACTACCCGATCGTCATCACTTTTCAACCCCCCTCCAAGATCCGTAAGGCTCCTTGGTTCCATGCCAGTGTGCCCTCCTTCTCTCTCCCCTCCGTCCATCAAGAAATTTCTGATGTGTGGAAGGAGGCATTCGCCTCTGGCTTGTCCCCAGCCAAGTGTTGGAGAAGTGCGGTCGATAAGTCACGACAGATCATGATTAGATCCAGGAAGATGCTAGAGACTGTGCGGTGGGCTCGTAGAGAAGCTCTATATCATAGACTCTGGCGGCTCGAGGAGGAAGTGAACAAAGGAAAGTCTCAAGCCCAGAAAGGACTTCAAAAAATCAGAGCGCTGCTGAGATACGAGGAAGAGATATAAAGGAAAAATTTGCAAATTTTCTTCAAGGAGTGGTGGGCTGGCAAAGCCGACAAACCCACCAAAGAGATGTGCCGTATCCTCAAAAGGAAACACAACAGAGAATCGATCCCCCTATTGCTAGACGCAAATGGCAATGTAGGCAATACGGAAGAAGATAATTTTGGGATCATTGAAGGGCACTTCATGAGACTCCTGGGGACCTCAAACCCCCTCTCCCACCATAGAAGGGACTGTATGGCAGCCATATCTAGGGTTTCCCCCCACAGGATACCACTCAACCTTCACTCTCTGCTTCATGCCTCTATCTCTGAAGCCGAAATCATTGAGGTCATTGATGCCCTCCCTTCAAGTAAAAGCCCGGGACCCGACGGGCTCACTAATGAGTTCTTTAAATCCTTCAAGTTGGTGGTTGCCACCCCTCTTCGTTTGGTTTGGCAAGAGGCACTCAAGTTTGGCGCGCTTCCTTCTTGCCTCAACAATGGCATTATCAAGTTAGTACACAAAAAAGGGGAAAAGAACAGAATAGAGAACTGGCGTCCCATTACAATGCTCCAAACAGGATAGAAGATCATCGCCAAAGTCATTGCCAACAGAATCTCTTGCCACTTGAGAGCGTGGTTAAGCGAGGAACAAAAAGGTTTCATCAAAGGTAGGTCAATTTTGGAAACCATTATAGATATCTTGGAAGGCCTTGAATTTGCAAATGAGTCTAAACATTAAGTAGTATTCCTCAAGATCGACTTTGATAAAGCCTACGACAGGCTAGAATGGGACTATATTCTACAGTCGCTACAAGATCTTGGATGTAGTCAGAAATTCACCAAGATGATCGCGACCCTTCTCGGAAACGCATCGACCCAAATTAACATTAATGGAAAACTTTCAAAGGTGATCAAACTTAGAAGATCTATCAGACAAGGGTGCCCATTGGCTCCCCTTCTCTTTGCCATTGCCACGGAAGGGCTTAGCAGGCTGGTGGAGCATTAGGTGGAAGCTGGTAACATTAAAGGCCTTCGCTTGCCGCATGACCACAGTCAGATCACCATGAGACTTTTTGCCGATGATATGAACGCTTTTGTTCACAATGATAGTACCAGCCTGGAGACGTTCTGGAAGTGTCTTGCTACTTTTTGTGAAGCCTCTGGTTCCATAATCAACCACTCTAAGACCGCCTTTAGAGCTATTGGTGGGTCACAGCCCGACCTTCTCATTGTTCATGGCTGTCAAATCATTCTGCAGGGCCAAATTTTTCGGCTTCTTGGGATTCCCTTGGGGTTTGGCGTCTCTATGGAACAGCGGTGGAACTAGGTGCTTGCCAAACTCGAAAACAAGCTTAACTATTGGAGAGGTATGCAAATCAATCTTGCTGGTCGTGCTATGGTTATCAACACGTTCCTCTTATCATCTACCATTTATTTCCTTTCTTGTTGGAGACCGAAAGAGCAAGATCTATCCAAACTGGATAGTATTTGTAGAAACTTCCTTTGGACGGGCGACCACAATAGGAGGGGGGTGCCTAAAATCAAATGGTCCATCTGCACCAGCCATAGAGATAGTGGGGGACTTGGTATCTTGGACATTGGGTGCATGGCTAACAAACTGTCGGCCAAATGGATGATTAAGGCCTGGTGCAACGGGGAGGCCTCGTGGGCCAAGTTGATCTTCAGAAACAAGAATGAGTTGGCGCTCATGGGTTTCCCAAATTGGAAGAATCTTGACATCTTGACCTTGCTGTTTTCCCCGATCCCCGTCTTCCCGAAAGGCTCTAATCTGGTGTGCTCCCTTTGGAAGAGCTGGAATAAAGTCAAAAGCTTCACAAGAATAAGTGAAGACTGGAAGTGGGCTGCCGGTATCAGACAAAACGACTTTATCTGGTTTCCGATCCACGGCATCCGGAGTGTGGAATCTTGGAACATTCAAAATGCCAAGAAGCTATGGAACAAAGGCTTCAAAAAATGGAAACATCTCTGGAAACAAGACACCAACCGTTGGATCAACTTTGAGGATATTGACCCTAGCATCAACATTTCGCATGAAGAATGGAACACTTTGCAAAGCAGATGTCTCGCCTGGGACGGACACAAAGTTCGCCTTCTCATGGGACACGACATGTCGACCTCACTTGGTCTCAAATGGCACAATGGGAATAGCCTATCAAAAATCCCGAACATCAAAGAAACGATCGACTATCAGGTTAACCTCAACAAAAAGTGGTGCCGGTCATGGACGCGGCTTCGGTGGGACATGAAGTTCATGGCTATCTGGCAACCCCTCATAGAAATCAAAAAGTCTGTCCTCTTATGGCAAATTCTTCATCATGGAATCTGGACCAACCTTAAGGCTAGCAAAATTTGTGGGATCCCTCCCTGGTGCAAACGCTGCTACCGGTCTATCGAAGATGTTTCACACATCTTCTTTACCTGCCCCAACTCCAACAGACTCTGGTAGGTGGTTGGAAAGAGAATTAGACTTCAAAAACGTCTCAGTTGGCAGCAAGCCCTGCTGGGAGAAGCGATCAGCTGCTCCGCGACTCTCTGGAACGCCATCAGAGGGGAGGTCCTATGGAAAATCTGGCGGGAAAGATGTGCTTTCAACTTCGGTGACTCCCCCAAGGAGTGGTCAATTGAGAAATCGCTGTTCCTCCTTGGCAAAAGGATTGTCAACTGTAAAAAATCCCCCCCCTTTAGGCATCATCAAGTACTCCTTTTGATCGATAACAAGCTTAAACCCAAGTGGGCCCCACATGAGGGTGATGAGAGGGTAATTAACCTTCTTTGTAATGTCATCTAAGCTCTGTAAAAGCTTCCCCTGCTATGTGGGATTTGGGGGGTCCCGTGGGCACTAGTCCCCTTCTCTTGTACTTTTCTTTATTTAATTCAAGTCCGGGAGAGTAGGCTAATGCCGAACTTCCTTTATATTAAAAAAAAAAGAAGTTCTCTATTTGCAACTTTTGAATCTGGTTCAAGATAACATTTTCCTCTGACAACAAACCCTGCTTTTTCTTCTCCTCCTCACAATTTGCTACATTTCTTGTTTCATGATCATGAGGGACCTGAGGGTGGACCTCTTCAATTACAACTGATGAATTAGGTGCTCGTGCTAGAGGTATATTGAGAATATCAAAGAACTTTTGATCATGGTTCTCAATAGTCACAATAGATTTGTCAAACTTATATATGAGCCTTCATACAATCACATAATCTTTTCCCATCAATGTCACCCTATGACAATGAGCTGCGCACAAATAAGGATCATACATGAAGTCAATTGCAAAGTCTTCTGTAGCTTCTTGCAAGCATAGAAGAGCTTGAGTTTGTCACTTCACATTTACGAAGGACGTTGTCTTCATCATGGAACAGAGATTCACTGAAATTTTCTTTACAACTCTCATGAAAGGAAGTCTGGGGATCAAGAGTCCATAAACTTTTAAGCCGTTCTTATCTCCCTCAAAGACTTAACATGGTAACATACCCTTTTTTTGAAGACTTCTCTGATGCATTAAGGCCCTTACTAGTTGTCTGGGAAGAAGGTCCCTTTTCATCTTGATTTTGATCATTTTTCTCTTAATCCTAAGGGTACAACTTCCTTGCTGTCTTCTTTGTCCTAGCCATAAGCTGCATAAAAAAAGAGTTTAAAAGCTTGGAAGAAATTTAAAAAGAAAAAAATCTAATGTAAAAAGCCTTTCACAAAGCACTCAAGAAACACCATCGATGCAAGTGATAAGGGTCATCCGGAAATCCCCAGATGTCCTTAATCGCTTGTATCGGTTGTGCTGTAAAATGGTTGATTATGGAAGAAATTAAAAAAGCAAGAAAACTCATGTAAAAAACCTTTCACAAAGCACGCAAGAAACATGATCGATGCATGTGATTAGGGTCATCCGGAAATCCCCAGATGTCCCTAATCACTTGTATCGGTCGTGTTGTAAATGGTTGATTATGGAAGAAAATTGAAAAGAAAAAACCTAATGTAAAAACCCTTTCACAATGCACTCAAGAAACACGACTGATGCAAGTGATTAGGGTCATTAAAAAATCCTCGGATGTGCCTAACCGTTTGTATTGGTCATGTTGAAAAATGGTTGATTATGACGACTAATCCATGTGATTAGGGGCATCCAAAACTTCTTGAAGCCCCTAATCACTTGGATCGGTCATGTACAAGCTCTTGTGATCCATCATACCTCACACAAAATGTGGCCTATGAACATATTTGAAAAGCATGAAAAAAACTCGAAGGCAATGGCAAGTCAGCGCTAGCAATGAGTTCACAAAAAAATGAAAAAAAGTGGATAGAGGAGCTTAAATAGGTCTCTGGAATGAGATGACCATTGCTGACATGTGGTAGCCTCTGATTGGTCCACGTCATCTAGCTCTTTCCCAATGTACAATGCCGCATGGCATCATTTGAGTGGGCCACATCATCTAGCCATTGTGATTCCCAACGTTTGCTTGCCACATGGCACTTGTTGATTGGTCCACATCATGTGATCGTTACCGGTCCTCCTCGACTATAAATACCAGTCCCCTTCACCATTTCACATTTTCAACCTTCATAGAATTTCTCTCTTCATCACCCTGCATACTTGTTCTTCATACTCGATACGACTAATGCAAGAGATTACATGCATTTGACCGGCCTTTGACTAGCTTATTTCGCTTGCATCGGTCGTGTTCTCAACTAGGGCACACTAGAATAACTAGAGCTGAGATGGAGGAAAAGAATGTGATCCTAAGCGTTTCTCCCTCTGAGAAACTACTGGATTTCATGGTTCAAGAGGGTTTAAGAGTGGATTATTTTCTAGATGCAATGAGGATATTCAATCCCAAGATAGATTTTGAAGTACCTTTGGAGAAAACAAAAACCTTTTTGAGGAATGAGTGGAAGAGCTTCCTAGGTGTGGTCAATGGAAAGGAACTTACTATCTCTGGAAAAGCCTATATCCATCCGTGATCTTTGGAAAGAATCCATTGGATAGGGTAAAAATCACTAGAAAGTGCAAAAGGATATCCCCTTTGCCAGGAAAGCTAGATTTATGCCCAGAGCATGAAAGGGACTGCTCTTTGCTCCCCTTGAGCATTGGCTTATTGATATGGCTTGATCACATGTCAAATGACAAGGAGGAAGAATGTGTTCATGTTGAAGAGAAAGAGCCACTCCTTGAGCTGACACTTGAGGGAAGCTCAAAAAGTATGAAAGGTGTCATGGAGATTGTTGAAGAGATCAATCTCCAAGCAGAAGAAGAGCAGGTCAAGAATTTTGATGTGGCTACTTTTAAAGCAGAGACTACAATAAGGGAGCCAACTGAAGATGTGAAAGTTTTTGAGAAGTCCCTTCTTCTCCGAAATCTACCCATTTATTTAATCTCTAGAAAGGAATTTATTCCACTCTATAACATCTAGGAGCTCTTCAACCTAAGGGAAGACTACTGCCTTGCTGCTATAGCTGAGTGAGAGGAAGTTGCGAGGAGATTTATCAATGAGAAGGGAGAAAGAAAAGAAGAATTTCTGCCGTCTGGATTTAGCATTGTCAAATGAAGAATTCCAAGATTCATCAGAAGCTCTCTCAAGCTGCTTTGAAAGAGCTATTTCAGAGAAGAACACTTGCCAATGAAGACTTTGATCAGCATCAGAAGGATTTTGGTAAATACTCATTTGGGTGTGGGATCTATTGAGTCAAAAGAGCTCATTGAGGAGGAAGATGAGGTAAAGCTATGTAAAACAAAGGTGTGTTAGAGACGATCGATTTAAGCGATTAGGGTCATCAGAGAATATCTGATGAATCTTATCGCTTGAATCAGTCGTGTATATGACTTGCATCCAACATTGATAATTAACATCTAATTGTGTCAAAAAATACTATTTTCAACATCAACTATATGTTTGTATAAATTTTACGGCGAATAATCGAACACGACCGATGGAAGCAATTTGGCCCATCTGATATTCTCTACTGACCCTAGTCGCTTGAATCGATCGTGTCTCATGCTTTGCTTCTGCTTGTGTTTCCAGTTATTTCTATAACTTTAAAAGTTTCCTTGGATTTCTTCCGACCTAGGTTTTTATTTTCTCCACAGTTATCTGTATTGGATGAAGACAACTACCTTGGTAGGGAAGGGAACAAGGAAAACCATAGAGGAGAAAGGAAAGACAAAGGTGGATATTCATTCAATGATCCACTATCTTCCAAAATTGAATCTAGAATTATTTTGTGTTATTCATAAGCACTATAGTGAAGAGCCAGATTTTGCACTATTCTCCTTAAGGACTCTTTCAAGATACATGGGTTTTACTTCTATACCCTTTAATGCATGCAGAGTTTTCTACTTGAAAGAATAGTTGTATTTATAATTTTTGGATATGCCCCAAGATTCAATGCTTCAAGGGTAGGCTACTTCCTTTGTTACTCAAGCTATGCAATAGTTGCAGGGGTGTCAGATGTTATACAGAGGAGATTTGATAGAGCCAAGCTCATTTAAAAGACTCAAGGAGGATTAAATATACTTCTTTTCAAAGCTTTACTCATGAAATGTACATAGATAAACATATTTAATTGATCCATGATATATTTTTCTCTGGTGACATTCCTATTTATCTAATGATAATATTTTGCATGAGCTCTTTTGTCATTGTCTTCTCAAGAATCAATCAAAAAGCTCTTTGAAGGAAAATTTTCAAAATTCAAGCTCATTCAGAAGACTCAAAAAAGATGTATATACATAGAAATATTTCTTTTCAAAGCTTATTACATCATGAAATGTACATACATAGACATGTTTATTTCTCAAAGAAATAAAAGACATTGCAAATATTAAGGCTTCCTTTGGAATGTAATCTTTTTCATTTTGTGATATTGATCCATGATGTTTTTGTCTGGTAATAGTCCTAATCTTTTGATGACAATATTTGGCATGAGCTCCTTTGTAATTGTCTTCTAATTACCAATCGAAAAGCTCTTTGAAGGCATTACTTTTTGTTAGTCCTCCTCCTTTCCTTGTGCACCTAAAGAAGCTTGTCCTTGCTTGATAATGAGATTTTTCCATGCCTTGGGTGTTCCATATGGCAAGTGTGTCTTTTTCTGCAAAGAATGCACCATGCACAAGAAGAATATGGTGGAAGAACAGAAGAGTTTCATCATATGTTTATTTCAATTAAAGAAAAATAAAATGAGTAGATTATCTTTGAAACTCACCAAGTAGTATATTATGTCTTTGGCACTCCATGCCTCTATGATGGTTTCTATAAGCTCTGTGGTCGCCTTTCTAAAATCTGTCACATAGCTATTTGATGTTACCTACTACCTCATGATCTTTAGAAAATTTTCTAGTTTGACCCACACCTCCATTCTCTTTTTTGACATTTCTGGTTTGCTTTTTACATTATTCTTGAACTCACAAAATTTTTTCCATCAATTCCACACGGAAACATTTAGTTGTTTGTCATCATGGTTGTTGAATCTCCTTGCTTTTGCACCTCCCATTGAGACATCTTGTAGTACATTACCTATATTTTGTGAAAGCTTTGGATCTTTTCTTAGATGAACATCACCACCATGAAATCCCGTTTCTGAAAGTAGAGATTCACATTTTTTTATGCATTCATCTACAAGAGTTTTAGGCTTGATAGAATATGCATAATCCAAGTGGAGATGGACCAACTTGTTGATGATCCTTAACTCTGCATGTAGTGTACATATGTGTTCATTTGTCAATGCTATTGGAAGTATGGGATCCCAAATCATGGCAAAAGATGAGTAGTTATGAAGAATAACATTTTGTCTGGAAGGAGCCTCCTCAACCTCAGCTCTAGCAATCCATCCTCTTGTGCCTAGACTTTGCATGCAGTACAAGCAAGGGTACCTAGAATTTGCTCCCCCACTTATATCAAACATGCATTTGAGTGTCTTTAGGTCTCCACTCAAATGACACTCAACTTTAAAGTTTCTATAGTCTTTGACATTCAACAATTCTCTTGCATGATGCCACTAAACAACATTTGGAATGTTTGTCTGTGAGATTAACCATTTACGTGTTTTATGGCTCTCATATGGAACTTGAGCACAACCAACCCACCATAACATCATTTCTTATTGTACTTTGAGAGATGGAGTATCTAATTTCCCAAGGCTATAATCCAAAGCTCTGTTCATTAGTGCAATGCTTATTCTCTGCATCTTTTGATGTTTTTTAAGTTCAGCTTCATCAAGTTTGATTACAAATTTCAACAGACCAAAACATTCATGTTCTTTTATATTATAGAGTTGTACCATGTATATTTGAATTCTTATTATATCTATCCATATATTGTTAAATGCATTGTAATTGAAATGTAACTTTTGTTTTCCTACTTTGTAAGGCATGTTACCGTGAATATGTTTACATTCAACAAATACTGATGTGATCTTCTTATTCAAACAGAGCCAAAACTTTCCTACATGATGGGGTCTAAGCAATCCAAAGCTTTTAACTTTGTTAAATTTTAAAGATTCACACCAAACTTTTGACATTCCTCTATAACCTTTCCTACTCACTCCAACTCCATCACAAATCTCCTGAGTTTGAGATGGTTCTAGCAACAAATTCATGTCTGTCATGAGTTTTTGGAAAACAAAGCATTTCAAGCATGTATTTTCTTTCAGTTTCAATAGTCTTAAAACATCATTTTGACTCATAATTTCATTACAGATATGTACGCACTCAAAACTGTTCAACATATTGAAACCTAACACATTTGTCACATGATCTCTTACAATTTTCATTCTTTTCTTCTTTTGGCTAGATTTTTCAGTCAAATCTACAAAAGGTGTTACTCGTTTTGATTGCATTCTCAAACCTATAGGAGTTTATTTCATTTTTTTGAAAGATTCTAACTCAGAAGATAAAGTGGATAATTTGTATTCTAACGCCCTTGTATGTAAATCCCTTTGACGTAGTGTGTTTTGTAAATATTTAACGTATTGTACATAATTCCTTGAAATCTCCTAGAGCCTTGAACAATAGTGTCGTAAACCATCCTCACCATCTCCTACAAATCTAATCAGATCATGAAGATTATGAAAAGGGGGATACCTTCCCGTTTGTGAATCAACTAGACAAACATATCCATCTGCCCATATGTCGATGTGTTTTTTGCCTTCTTTCTGCAATCCATCCACTTCAAAAGGTTGAAGAGCCCTTTGGAATACCTTTCTTGTCATTGCATACTCATGACTAATTGCAATGTTGATATGGAACTTATCACAATGATTTTGACTGGTTGAAAGCTCAGTGAGAGTGTTTTTGTTGTGGTTCTCCATGGTTTGCTATGAAGAGTGACGTGAAAGTGTCTAAAATGACGTGAAAGAGAGAAACAGGCCTGCTATGGAAAGTAGAGTAAAAAGTGCAAAACATCATAAGCACACATTATATAGGTCCATGAACAAGAGGAAAATTCGAATTTTGATGAACATGCGATGAGCACAAACTTCGAGGCATAAGATATCACACAAAATTTTCATGATTATCAAACGAGTTTCTCTCTCTTCAAAATTTGCATAAGATATGTTTTAAATGAGCTTACACGGAATTTTTTAAATGATTTGACAACTTTAATCCAGATTAAGCACAACTAATTGAAATTCTTACATGGCCCTTTTTGGCTGTTTTTCATCCTAATGGGAATAATCAAGAGATGTTGAATGTGTATCTGTAGAAGAGGCACCGGAAGAGGAAGCGGTATTACATGAAATGATAGGGGCAAAAGGTACGGTGGGGGCAACAAGCTGGAGATGGGAAAGCAGAGAGAGGGGAGCATCGACCACAGCTATGATTGTGGCTTCCTAGGCATCCTTGGGTGAGGTAACAAGGAGGTTGGGAAGGTCCTCCATAAGAGTGGTGACGATCTCCTGGGCTGACGAAGAAATCAGAAGGGAGGAAGAGGCAGCCAGTACCTTGATCGGGGAGCTAGGGGGTGTTGTAAAAACTTATCCCACTTCCTTGATGGTTCCATCTGTAGGAGATATACCCACTTCTTTGATGGTGTCTTCCACAAAAACTTGTGTGGTAATGGTCATGGTGGTAGAAGCTTCTTTTTGGGTGAGGATGATGCCTATATTGAGGGGTGTAGAGGAAGTACTAGAAGCAGGAGATGATGCCATTGCAACTGGATGATGCTTCTGAGGGAAACAACGAAGGACTTCATCATCCTCATCTTCTATATTCATATGAGAAGAGGTGGCTACTGTGAGCATAGGAGGAACCTGGGTAGCAGATATGGTAGGTGGTGCAGATGGGAGAAGCAAGGAAAAGACATGAGGGAGACATGTGTGAGGAAATTCTCCCTTGGCCAACTGCTTTACGACTGCCTGGCATTCTTTGTGAATGTGAAAAAAGTAAAACAGTGCCTAATTGATGGGCTCGTGAGCAGCCACACCAACAATCGAATACATTGGCCGGGAGATACCGTAACTCCATTTCTGAAGATTAACGATAGAACGATGAATTGAAGGGCATGACACTCCGAGGCGGGTCAACACATGATGGCGTATTGCATGTTGTTTTTGAGTAAATCGCTAGAGAATATTCATCCACTCCACATGGAGGTTCACCAAAATCTAATCTAGATAAAAAGTCTGCAATGACGTGTGCGGAACCCGGACGGTGGGTAACATCATAGTCAAATTCTTGCAACAAGAGTACCCAGCAAGCAAGCCGTCCACCCAGATGCTACTGTGATATGAGGTAGACTAGAGCAGCATGATCTACATGAAAGGTAAACTTACGACCGAGTACATAGTGCCGAAATTTGTTGATGGAGTATATTAACCCTAAGCATTCCTGCTCCATTATAGACTAGTTGTGCTCTATCAAAGCAAGACAATGGCTAGCATAATAAATAGGTCTGTACCACTTTTCTTGACATTGCATTAATACACTTCCAATGGCAATGTCAGATGCATCAACAAAAACATGGAACGGTAATTGCCAATTCAGGGCTTGCAAGATCAGAGCATGAGTAAGGAGAGTTTTGAGGAGTCCAAAGGTCAATTGGCATTCTTCAGTCCAGCAAAATTGGTGAGGAGACATCATGGTCAGTCGGGTGAGTGGAGTAGTTAAATGAGCCAACCACCAGAGATGGCGGCCATGCCAATGGATCTGGCCCAGGAAACGCATGACTTCCTTACATGTTTTTGGTGGAGCTGCATCTAAGATCACTTGGACTTTATGAGGTTCCACTTGAATGCCTTGCTTAGAAATAATATGGCCCATGAGTTTTCCACATCAAATTGAAAAAATAGACTTATTTGGGTTTAATCAAAGATGGTATTCTCTGCACTTCAAAAGCAGCACCGAAGATGTTTTAAATGTGCAAAAGTGTCATCGGACAGAGAGAATTCATCCACATGCACTCTCATGGAACTTGTCAGGTAAAGTGAGAATATCTCTTACATGCAGCATTGAAAAGTGTTGGGTGCATTGTGCAAGCCAAACCACATGACAATACATGCATACACTCCCCAATTAGTAATAAAAACAGTTTTAGGAATATCTGCTTCAGCCATACTAACCTGATTGTACCCATTGTATCCATCTAAAAATGAGTACATCTTGCAACCAGCTACATCATCTAGCATGCTATCCAAGAATGGCAATGGAAAGGATCAGGCACCATAGCGGCGTTCAATTTTCTATAGTCAACGCAAATACATAGCTGCTTGTTCTTTTTAGGTACTATCACGACTGGCAATATCCATTCAGCGTGCTCCACGGAGACAATAAACCAAACTTTCAATAGTCAATCTAATTCCTCCTTAACTTGTTGAGCATAGTTAGGATTCATGTGGTAATTATGTTGCTTAACTGGTCTTGCATCCAGTTTTAAAACAATTCGATGCTGGTAAATGCAAGGGTCTAAGCCCTTCATGTCTCTATAGTCCCAAGCGAAGAGCCAGGCTAGCTTTGATTTTAATCGGATGTGGATTAGTGCCATCACCTAGGTGGCAAGTTACTAGCTGGTCTTCCAACACATAAAATTGCCATGAGGTAGAGGGATCATCCACGTATTGGAATAGATGTTTAATATCCATAGGCTCTATGAGTTCCTTAGTCTCACTAACAGCATCATCCACAAGTGGCTGTACTATATAGGCTGCCAAAGACCATTGGTTCAGCACCTGTTGAAGATCTACCATTCCCAAGGAAAGCAAATCCTGGTTCATAATAAAAAAGGCTTCCTCCTCCTCATCAGATAAGCCATCTAACATATGCACAGGTTCCGCTACATAGCACCATGCATGAGTCTCATAGGGTTTCATGTCATCTGAAGGAACCACATATTTACGATGGTTGCATTTAAAGATAAGCTCGTGTGAAGACCAATCTTGCAAAACTTTGGCCCGCTTCAACCGTGGTTGGCCAAATAGTAAATTTAATCTAGACTTCATTCAGGTAGGTCCATAACAACAAAATTCAGTTTGAATACTACACCCTGTAATGTAATAGAGATATTATGTACTAGTCCTACCAGATGAACTCTTGACTGATCATCCATGTGGACAAAAAAGTTAACTAGTTTGATGTGATTCCAGGCTAGCCTTTTGCAAATTGCTTCAGTACCAATATTAACTCAAAATCCTCCATCAACTAGAACCTTCAAAATCTTTTGATTCTTAAACCAAACAGTAATGAGTGGTACCGCATGATCAAGACTCTGGGTTGATGGTAGCAGTAGCCAGTGCCCGTGTTGAACTCATGTAAATCTACTGCTAGAATTATTGGTGAATGCGTGGAACTAGGGATAGGAACTATCCCAAAGGAATGGTAATCAAAGCTTCAGCTAGAATATCCCAGGCTACACTTGGATTGAGCAATTCTGGTGAGGCTTTCGGCGAGATTACTAACAGTGTTGGTAATGAGTATGGTGCAGATGTTGCTGATTGATCAATTGTTTGGCATGTCATGGGTATGGGGTCTGGGTAAATTGGTTGTTCCTCTATAGCCCACTTGGATACTTTGAAAAATGTGTAAGTTCAAAACTTTGATAATATGGTATTGGTCTTCCAAATTGGTAGAGGTTTTGAGTTATTCTTGATATAGAAGTGTTCAAACATAAAGGATAGCTTTTCCTTCTAGAGATTAACACTCTCCATCATGTAATTGCCATAGTGTCCCTCCTCTACCAAGGTAGTCATCCAAATTTGTGGTGTGTAGAGCAATGGTAATATTATTTTCCACCATGTTGAAACCTTTGTATGTTTAGATCCACTTATGTGGCCACCCAACCCCTATATAAGCAACAACTTAGCTCTCCTTTGGGATATGTTGTACATGTGTGTAGAAGGAGCCCTTACGCTAAAGGCACCTATTGTGAGCATAAGTGTTGGTAATCACTTGTTGTATTCTTGTTGTATTCTTGAGTCCTAGGATATTCCTTATAGAGTGTGTGGCTACTCTTGTTGTGTACTTGACCATTCTTTGTAATTGTACTAGGATAGTTTTGTAACAAGTCATTGTGGTATTCCAGATGGATTCTCTATAGATTTTTGGGCTTATCTTTGAAGTGTTTTAGGTTAGTGCTTGATGTATATTCATCTACTACAACAGTTTTTTTTAGTAAGTTTTTTGCTATCACATTCTTTGGTTATGAATTGAATTGTTACGTTTGTTGTGTTATACTTAAATGTGTATAGTTATTAGTCTCATTATTCCTACATGATGATGGTCTAAGTATCCAACCAATTGGTGTGCAACTTGTGTTACTAGTGGAAAGAGGAGAAGTATTGCTAGTTGAGGTGATTGAGCAACTAATCTCAATGGTAGTAGGTAAGTGGGAAGAATTTGTCTGTTCTAAGGCTATTTGCATCAATTGTTTCCTCACTGTATCCCTCAGCTTGGGGGTACCTCATAATTAGTCTCGAGCATGTTGGAACCTAATCTGGGCCAAGATATGGTTACCAATAGTTTTTTTTTCCTACTTCATAATGTCACCAATACACCTTATTTTGTATTGTTTTTATTATTTTGGAATCCCTTTATGTATTATCTAGGACTACATTTATTTTTCATGAACCTCCACAATTGTTGTTATTTGTGATTTTTTCTTCTTGCATAGGCATGTTATGAAGTATGCTTCTCCAAGAAAATCCCATCCCTAAAGTAGCCACTTGATGAGGACAACTACATATAGAAATAGTGGGGAAATTTTTATTATTAACTTAAGAGCTCCTTATTTCAAAATGAGTGAAAGTCTACAAAAGTGATATCTTTATTGTGATCATTTTCACATTCTATTGGCAACTGTATTTAAAATAGTTTTAAAGACAATTTGACTATATTAGCTACTTATTTGAAGATAATATACTCTAAAAAAGCCTAGTCTAGGTTAGCTAGTGACCCCTCATCCTCTCAAGGATCACAAAATGGATAAATTCATAAAAATGATACATCAACTTATTAAAAAAGTTTGATCAAAATTTTTTGTAGTGCTACTTCTCATTCTTCTCTTAATCCATGTTGCTCTACAATGTTCACCATATTTATTGCTCCACTTCCATGGTCTAATTATTGAACTTGGTGCAAAAATGTTTGGCCCTATGTGTGTGTGAGTGAGAGAGAGAGAAATAGGAGAGAAAGAGAAAGACAATGATGAAGTTATTGTCACCTTCATGTGGATCCAGTTCCTTTTTATCTTATCATCTCGAGTAATACAAATTGTCTTATGCAAAAATCGGGCTCACACTTCTATGTCCCTAATTCTTTTATCCCACATATTAAGGGATGTGTCTATGAGGAATCCATAGGGAGTTTTCTCAAGGCTGACCACACCTCAATCTCCAACAATTGGTATCAGAGTAGGTCACTGCTTCATCTAGGTCATCATTAATACCCCTCTAGTCACAATCTTAGAATCTCACAAAAATTGGTGACCATACTTGGGTTGATTTTAGGACTTCAAAACTGCTTCACTCTATGGCATCAAAATTTTGATATGAGCTTGTTTTGTCCTCCAAATTCACTATCACAGTGACTATGTAGGCAACTTCATATTTTTGTGTCAAACAAATATACAAGTTTTGGGTCACCAGCAAAAGTGCCTTGAAGCCTACTACAGGTTTAGCAGATCAAGATAGGGTGTTTCTATTCAACTTTTTGAGATACAAACAATTTTTTTTAAATCAGGGTATTTAGTCACTAGCCATGATTGAAAGCGATGATAAATTCTGTATGTTGGTATTGAAGATAAGTTGGATGGAAAATTTGTTGATATATTTGTGATGTGTGTGAACATATTAGGACCATCGGGGCACTTTTTTTTGCTCTTTAGGAGGTTTTTTTCCCAGGCTTGTATATGCTTATAATCCTAACGGGTCACTTATCTTTGTAAATTCCCTTGGTAATACACTCAATATTGTGTGTTGTGCTCGAAGCTTCTTCTTCTTCCTTGTGTTGTTTGTATACTTTTGTGGACCTCAAATTTCAACCATTGGTATCAGAGAAGGTCATCACGTCATCTAGGGCATCATCGACATCCCTCCAACTATAGTCTTAGAATTGCACAAAATGTGGTGAGCATACTTAGGGTGATTAAAAGTTCAAAATTTCTTTGCTTTGTGGTGTTGAAATTGCAATCTGAGCTCGTTTCAACCTTTGAACACACTATCATAGTGCTTGTGAATGCAATTTTGCCTTTTTGTGCCAAAGATATATACAGGTTTTGGTTCACCAATATAAGATCCTCAAAGTCTACTACAGGTTTAGGAGAACTTGACAAGGTAGTTCCATTCAACTTTTTTCAATACAATCATTTTTCTACATTAGGGTATTTTAGTCAGTGGTCATGGTTGAAAGTAGTGATGTATTTTGTATGTTGGCTATTGGGGATCATTTGGATGGTACCCATTACCCATTATGGGCTTATATGATGTGTCATGTATTACTTGCAAAAGGATTGTGGAATATTCTACAAGGTGTTGAAAAATGTTCTATTACACCTACAAACATAGTAGCTGAAGGTGATGTAGATGGTGTTGAAGATGGTGATATCCTTGAGGTTCCTGTTCTTACAGTAGTTCCTAATGCACCTACTGCAGAGCAACTTTTTTGGGATGGCTAAGATGCTAAGGCATATGCATTGATAGCCTTGTCTGTCAAACATGCCATTATTCCTCACATCTCCTACAAAATAGCAAAGGATGGTTGAGATACACTTACACTTTATACTAAGCAAGGAATGAGGTCATGTTGCTTACCTCCAAAAATAGTTGGAGAGTGAGCCCATGAATGAAGAAGATTCTATTGATAGTTTTTTGACAAAGATCAAAGATTTGAAGGAGCAATTAATTTTTGTTGATGAAGTCTTTCCTGTCAGTTCACTTTGTAGACTATTCTAAATGGTCTTCCAGATTCATATCAGGGTTTTGCTTCTACCCTTTGATTGATGATGAAAGGAAATCCAAATGCCTTAACATTTGAGGATTTAGTATCTCTTCTGTAGTAGGATGATCAATCTACGCAAAATAGGTCCATTATGCATACTGCAAATCAAGCTTTCCTCACTAGCCAGAAGGGCAAAAGTAAATGGACCTCATCTACTAGTAAGCAAAAATCTGCTAATTTTGCACAATCAAAAAAGGATGACACAGACAAGAATAAAATAAAAAAGCAGAATTGTTTTGCAAATACTATAAAGGAAATGATCATGTCATAAAGAGTCGTCCAAAATTGGCTACAAAAGAGGCAAAGAAAAAAGAGGTTGGAATGGTTGTTGCAAAATCCTCTATACCCAAATCAAAGTCTACAAATCTTGTGCAGAATGAAGAATGGGTGTTTACTATTGTTTGTAGTTATCACCCATCTTCTCGTGAATAGTGTATGTCTATAGTAGACTGAGATATTTGGTACTTTAATAGTGGAACAACCAAACATATTGCCTCGCAGTGCAGTTTCTTCACTTCACTTGAGCCTGCCCCTATAGAGAATACAGTCACGTGCTCACAAATCCTCTTATCCTATCATGGGAGTTGGTAAGATCATTCTGACTATTACTCATGGTAGTTCTTTTACATTGTCAGATGTTTTATTTGTGTCAGAGATAAAGAAAATTCTATTATCAGTTTGAGCATTAGCCAAGATCGACTTGGTTGTGAAATTTATTGATGACAAATGTACAATTCATGATTTGTAAAATGGCGATGTCATTATTGCTTTTGGCATTTATGTCATGGGCTATATAAGCTCATAGATTATGAAAAAATTGTGAATGATTTAGCATGTGAAATTCAAGATTCTCAGGTTATGTTAGATGCAAAGCTTTCGCATGCACACTTTGGTCATCTGAATTTTGCTAGTTTGCTACACTTGTAGAAATCTGAAATGATGTGCTCTCTACCCAAACTTGAGGGAACTCGTAAACATGTTTGTGAAGGCTGTATTTTGGGAAAAATGTAGTGTTCCTCATTCCCAAAAGATGGTTGAGTTCGAGCTACTTAGAAATTACAGCTTGTTCACAGTGATGTCTATGGTCCTACACAGACACCCTCCTTTGGGAACTACCTTTACTTCATGAATTTTATTGATCATTTTTCTATGCATGCATGGGTGTATCCACTAAGAGAAAATTCCAAAGTGTTTATGTGCTTCAAATAGTTTTTGGCTTTGGCTGAAAATTTTTCAGCATGTAAAACGGACACCCTTCATTCTAATCGAGGAGGGGAATATATGTCTTCTCATTTTAATGCATTTTTGGTTGAATGTGGGATAAACCATCATTGTATAGTGTCGTATACAACTCAATAGAATCCAGTTGCTGAAAGAAAGAACAGGTCACTCATGGAGATGGCGAGGTGTATGGTCAAGAGTCAAGATTTACCACATAGTTTTTGGTTTGAGGTTGTTATGTGTGCAACTTATGTACTTAACAAGTGTCACACTAAAGCATTGCAGTCTATCACTCCATATGAGGCTCGGCATGGTCGCAAGCCATCTCTTGCTCACCTGCATGTTTTTTGTTGTCTGGCATATGCATTAGTGCCATTACAACAATGCAAGAAAGTTGATGATAAAGTAGTGAAACGTATTTTGGTTGGGTACAATTTTGAAACCAAAGGCTATCATCTACATCATCCAAAGAATAAATGCATTTTGTTTAGTCGTGATCTTATTTTTTTGGAAGATGCAAGCCATTACTTTCATGTACTAAGGAGATATCAATTAGCTCCAAAGATGCGTACGAAACTTGACTTCCTCTTTTCACAAGTGGATAGTCTACTGTTGGTCCAAATGAGGCAATCTCTCAACCTTTATAGGTTTCACATGATGTAGATTATTCCATTTTTTATGGAGATTTACATGATGCACTTGATGAGAGAACTGATATGCCTAAATGGCTAGTGTAGACTTTGCAAGATAGAAAATTAGATGGACGTCTATCATATCATAATCATTCAAGCTCTCATAATGCTTCTTTTGCATCAGATTGCTATGCTATGGCTGCCTTTAGTCTTTGTGATGAGAATGAGCCTACTTTGTTTGATGAATCGTAGAATTCAGAAAAATTGGATGACTATTATGCAATGAGAATATGATGCTATTATGAAAAATGGTACTTGGTCTTTATGTGACTTGCCTCTTGGCAAGAAGGCCATTGGCACTAAGTGGGTATACAAATTGAAGCATAATCCACATGGAATAGTTGACAAGTATAAGGCTAGAATTGTTGCAATATGTTATGCTCAAGAAAGAGACATTGATTTTGATGACACCTTTGCTCCTACATGCCGAATGACTACTGTTCGTAGCATTTGTGCACTTGCAGCTTATCATGGTTAGAATGTATATCAGTTGGACATTAAAATAGCATTTCTAAATGGTGAGTTGTGGAGAATGAGTTCTCCTATGTGCAACGAAAACATGTAGTGAACCCTTGTACGTCGAGCACTTAGACAAATAGTTGCACCTTAGATCGTTTGTTGCTCTAAATGAAAAACTCAAATGGACTTATGCCTTTACCCAATCAAACTAGACAAAGAGAGCTTTCTAACAAGCTATAAATAACTTAATTTGGACAAGTTTTGATTAGGAAATGCAACTAACAAAGATGAACTACCTATCCACACAAGTATGCTAAAGAATTGAACTTCACTCTCAAACTAATAACTCCCTGAATATATATCCTTTGAGAAAGATATTTGGGACAAAGAAATTACACTTAATAACTTTCCAAAAAGCTAAAAAACAAGTAATTTGGATGAGTTTTGGTTAGTAAATTCAACTGACCAAAATAGACTACCTATCTACATATGTATGCTGAAAAATTGAACTTCATTCTTTGATTGATATCTCACAGGATATATAAAATTTGAAGGAGATATTTGAGAAGAGAAATAACACAAGATAAGCTTTCCAATGATTTTTTAAACACAAGTAATGGTTACATATTCACTGAGGTATGAGCTTCACAACAGAGCTATGTACAAAATGACATGTAGCTAGAAGGAGTCTATGGGAAGACAAAATGACAAAATGACCATATCTGACTATTGGGAGCTCTTGCCTCTTTCTCTCCTTGTTTAGAATGTGCTCCCACTCCACTTTTATAACCAATGGGCATGTGAAGAAGTTTGTGCCTCCTTCTTAACTCACCATTTGCCCACTACATGCCACTTACTACAAGGCAGATATTGTATCTTTTACTCATCATGAATTTTGACTATACTTTTTTTTTCTTTTGTTCTTTTCTCTTCTTTTCCTTTATCTTTATATTTGGTAAATTTATCCAAGAAGCTCATGTGAAAATGAGCTTGTACATTTTTCTTCAATTCTCCCCCTCAAGCTCATTTGGGAGTTATCTTCAACCATGTCCTACAAATTTATCACATCCTTGAAACCTTTGAGTTTAGAAGCATCCAAGAACTTTGTAAACATATTTGCAACCTATTCTTTGGTTCCGAAGAACTTTATCTCCACATCTTTTCTCAATACCTTCTCCCTTACATAATGGTAGTGGACCTCTATGTGCTTGCTCCTTGCATGAAACATAGGATTGCTTGCCAAGTAAATACTTGACATGTTATCACTGTATATAAGGATGGTTCCAACTTGCACTTCAAGATCAGCCAAAAGTTTTTTGATCCACATTGCTTCACATGTGGAAAATGCTAATCCTCTATATTCAGCCTCCATGGATGAAAGTGCAACAGTAGGTTGTTTCTTTGAGCTCCATGTGATAGTTTTGCTTCCTATCATGAACACATAACTTGAGGTTGATCTCCTATCTTCCGTTGAACCTACCCAATGAGCATCGCTAAAGGCTTTTACCTGCAACAATAGGTTGTTTCTTTGAGCTCCATGCGATAGTTTTGCTTCCTATCATGAACACATAACCTGAGGTTGATGTCCTATCTTCCTTTGAACCTGCCCAATCAGCATCGGTAAAGCCTTTGACCTGCAAATCTTCAACAAACTTGTAAAAAAAGGCATGATTAACTATATGCTTTGTGTATCTCAACACTCTCTTGGCTGAATTTAAATGTTCACTTATCAGGGCTTGCATAAACAGAGAAAGTACACCAACAATATAAGATGAATCAGGTCTTGCAATGTTTGCATAGATTAACGATCCTACAATGTTTCTGTATGTCATTACATCTTCCAATAGTTCTCCATCATTTGAGCAAATCTTTGTATTTGTGTCCATGGGTTGAGTGAGTGGTTTGCATTCACTCATTACAAATCTAAAAAGAACATAAAACAAGTATTTCCTTTGCATCAAGTAGATGCACTCTTTCCATAAACAACTTCAATTCCTAAAAAATATTTCAGCTCTCCAAGATCTAAAATTTTAAACTCCTTACCAAGCTTCCATTTGATATCTTTAATCCCTATAACATCATTTCCTATTATGATGAGTTCATCGACGTATATGCAAATACATACCTCTGTATTTTCTTCCTTCTTCATGTACAATGAAGGATCTGTACTACTTGGGTTGTATCCACACTTAGTTAGATATTCTACCAATCTCTAATTCCATGCTCTTGGTGCTTGTTTCAAGCCATAAACTTCCTTTTTCAACCTGCAAACAAAGTCTAGATTGTTTTCATCAAATCCAACCGATTGATCATGTATACCTCTTCTTGTAGTTCTCCATTGAGGAAAAGCAGTTTTGATGTCGAGTTGATATAATGGCCATATCCTTGAAGCACCAATTGCTATTAATGTTCTGATTGTTCCCATCTTTGCAACAGGGCTGAAAATTTCATCATAATCTATGCCTTGTGTTTGTTTGAATCCTTTGGCAACTAATCTAGATTTATATCTAGCTAGTGAACCATCATCATTCCTCTTTACTTTAAACACCCATTTGTTTGGAACAATCTTCATACCTTCTTTCTTTGGCACTAGCTCCCATGTGTGATTATCTTTGAGAGCTTTGATCTTCTCTTTCATAGCTTGCTTCCATTCCTTTTGTGTGCAAGATTCTTCATATGTCTCAGGCTCTTTGTCTTTAATTATCTACATCATGTATGCAAAATGTTTCACCATGAAACTATCATAACTTAGCCTTTGATTTGGATACCTTGTCATTGAAGATCTTCTTTCATTGCCTTTAGAAAGTTGCTTCTTTAACCTATTCAGCTTTACCTTCGGAGTGATTGCCTCTTCATATTCTTCTTCACTTGCATCTATCTCACTATTTGGAGTAGCAATTGCTTCTTCGGCTCTACTATGAGCTGAATTTGGAGACAAAGAATGACTCCCCTTCCATGTTAAACATTTTTCTTTTGATGTAGAAGACTCTGGACCTAAAACCTTTGTGCTTGATTGCTGGACGTCTCTTTGATTTGTTCCTGCATAATCATCACAATCTTCTTCAAGAATCTTTTCCTTTCCTTTATCTTCATACCATGGTCTTAGTTCATCAAAGAACACATCTCGCGAGACTCTTACTTACTTTGTTCTAAGGTTGTAACACTTGTATCCGTTCTGCTCTTTCGAGTAGTTGATGAAAATGCATTTTTCTTACCTTGGTTCCATCTTTCTTCTAACTTCTTATGGAATGTGAACAAAGCAAACACATCCAAACATTTTGAGGTGTGTAAGATCAGGTTTCTTACTAGAATATACCTCCTCATGAGTCAAGTGATGTATTCTCGATGTTGTGCACCTATTCATCAAGTAAATGGCGGTTGTGGTAGCTTCAGCCCAATAGTACAATGGTACCTTCATCTTGTTGAGCATGCATCTTGCCATTTCAGTAATTTGCCTATTTTTCCTCTCAATTACTCCATGTTGTTGTGGTGTATACCTACAAGTAAACTGCCTTTTGATCCCATTCTCTTGTAGAAAATCTGAGAATTCTGTGGAGAAGTATTCTCCTCCACCATCAGACCTTAAGGTTTTGATAGACCTTCTTGTTTCTTTTTCAACTTCAACTTTGAATCTTTTGAATAGAGAAAACACCTCTAATTTTTTATTCATACAAAATAGCCATACCTTTCTTGAGTGATCATCAATGAAGGTGACAAAAAATCTGTTACCAGCCATTGATGCCTCTTGGGTTGGTCCCCATACATCCGTATGTATCAAGTCCAAGACATTTGGGGCCACATAATTGCTCCTCTTGAATGGTTTCCTCGTTTGTTTTCCTAGTTGACAAGCTTCACATAAGTCATGTAGTCCAATGCTATTAAATTTTGAAAGACCTCTTACCACTTCATGTTTGCTCATGTCCTTCAACTTTGGAATGTTGATGTGTTTGTGCCATAAGTCCAGCTCTGAAATCTTCTTGTTCCCACCTTGAATGTACATGACCTTTCCATGTGGATGTTGGGCATCCAAAGTGAACATCCATCCTTCTCTTCTACCTCGAGCAATGACCTTGAAGCCTTCCTTTGGATTCTTTATGAAGCACCCACTCTCATTGAATATGACATGAGAACCCTTTTCTACCATTTGTCCTACTGAAATCAAGTTTTTTAAATTATAGGAACATGAAGAACATTAGATAGTATCTTTGCTCTACTTATATCTCCAAGCCTTATATCTCCAATATGCTCAATCATGTGTTGAGTATCATCACCTGTTTCAACACATCCTTTTCCACTTTGTACCAGTAGATTAGTGACTTCCTTGGCATGACATAAGGTTACCACAACCTGAATCAATGTACCATTTTTTGTCATCTTCACAAGAGCTTCTATACTCATGTCTCATTGCAAGTAGTGTGTCCTTGCTTCCTTCACTTGAGGTGCTTGCATAGTTGCTTTGGCTCCTTTGATTGCCTCCATTTGGTCTTCCATTCTTCAGCCAACAATCACTAGCATAGTGTCCTACTTTACCACAATGATAGCATGTTATACCTTTATGAGAATTGTAGGAGCCTCGGCCTCTTCCTCTACTTCTACCTCAACCTCTTCCTTGTGTGTTGGCAATTGATGCATCCTTGTTGTCTTCCAAATTGTTTTGATCGTAGTTGGAGTTGTTGTGATCTCTTCCTTTTCCTCTTGAGTTCCCTCCTTTAACTTGACCTCCATATAACATTTGGTTATGGTTGTCCTTTCCTTTGGGGCCACCAAAGCTAAGCTCTTATGTGACAAGGTGAGGGATTAGTTGTTCAAAACCTGGATATACATCTTTCAAGCTAATGGAAGTTATAAAAGGCTTCCATCTTTCATCTTCTCTCAATCCATTAAGAGTATAACACACAAGATCTTCGTCTTCAACTGTTGTGCCAATAGAAGCTAAAGCATCACTTAGCTCCTTAATCTTCAAAGAATATTCAACTATGGATTGACTCGAACTTTTCTTGATTGTGTTCAACTCATTCTTGAGTTCAAGTTTCCTAGCTTTGGTATTTGTTGAATACATCCTTTCAAGAGCTTCCCAAGCATCCTTAACTTTCTCTAGATGTTGAATATGCCCTACCATGGCATTAGTAATGACTTGTGAATTGAGGAACATGAATCTCCTATTCCTCTCTTCCCATTCTTTTGCTTACCTCCTTTGGACTTCGATGGCCATAGCTTGATTGATTTGGGTTGAGCATCATCGCCACTCACAATACCCCACAAGCCTTTGCCCATTAGGTAGTTGGTCATTCTAAACTTCCACACGGGATAGTTATCCTTATCTGATTTCTCTACTTTTTGACCCAACTCAGCCATTGAAGACTATCAAAAACTTTGAGAGTTACACTTGGACAAACAGCTACACATTAGATAGCTTTCTGTTGTGAATGAAAAACTCAAATAGACTTGTTCCTTTAGTCAATCAGAATAGACAAAGAGAGGTTTCTAACAAGCTATAAATAACTTAATTTGGACATTTTTTTATTAGGAAACACAACTAACGAAGATGAAGTACTTGTCCACACAAGTATGTTGAAGAATTGATCTTCACTCTCGAATTGATCACTTCCTAAAAATATATCCTTTGAGGAAGATATTTGGGATAGGGAAAGTGCACACAAATAGCTTTCCAACAAGCTAAAAATCAAGTAATTTGGATGAGTTTTGAATAGGAAATTCAATTGACCAAAATAGACTACATGTTTACACAGGTATGTTGAAAACCTAGACTTCACTCTTTGACTGATATCTCATAAAATATATAAGCTTTGAAGGAGATATTTGAGATAGTGAAAGTAAAAATGATAAACTTTCCAATGAGTGTTTAAACACAAGAAATGGTTACATGTACACTGAGATATGAGCTTCACAGAGTTGTGTACAAAATGATGTGCGGTTGGAAGGAGTCTATGGGAAGACAAAATGACAAAATGACCAGATCCGACTATTGGGAGCTCTTGCCTCTTTCTCTCCTTGTTTAGAACATGCTCCCAGTCCACTTTTATAACCAATGAGCATGTGAAGAAGTTTGTCCCTCCTTTTTAACTCACCACGTTGCCCACTACATGCAACTTACTACAAGGTAGATATTGTATCTTTTACTCATCATGAATTTTGACTAGAGTTTCTTTTTTTCTTTTTTTCTTTTCTCTTATTTTCCTTCATCTTTATATTTGGTAAATTTATCCAAGCATAGATCATGTGAAAATGAGCTTGTACATTTATCTTCAATATGAGTTACATGAAGAAGTATATATTTTTTAGCCCCGTGGTTTTGTACAAAAAGGGCATGAAAACAAAGTGTGTAGGTTGAAAAAGGCATTATATGGTTTGAAGCAAGCACCACGTGCTTGGTATGAAAAGATACATGCCTACTTGATAGCACATGGTTTTGAGAATAGTCAAACTGAGAGCACCTCATTGTTGTCTATGTTGATGACATGCTAGCAATTCACTGGTCCTAATGGTTAATTAGCTTTGTGTCAAACAAAATATATTGACATATTATTGCAATGTTTTGGCCTTGACGACTACAAACATATTGCCACTCCTATGGAAACAAGTTTATGGTTGAGTCTTCATGATCCTGAAGGTGCATTTGATGTTGTTCTCCATCAAGAGGCGATTGGATGCTTGATTTACTTATGCATTACTCGGCCATATATTCAGTTTTTTGTCTCACAAATGAGTAGGTTTATGCATTTCCCAAGTGTCAAGCAATGGCACGAGATTAAGTGCATCTTTTGCTACTTGAGTGGTACTTGGTTACTTGGGTTGTTTTATCCTAAGGGGGATTACTATTGTCAAATTTACATGCTTTTTCTGACTCCGATTGGGCTGGTTGTTATAACACTCGTGTGTCCACCAAAGGTTTTTGCTTCATGCTTGGTAGCTCATGCATATCTTGGTTGAAAGAAGTAGCCTACTATGGCCACTTCTAGTTGTGGGGCTGAGTATAGGGCAACTTTCACAATGACTATTAAGTGTGTGTGGCTTAGACGCCTTATGGCTTGGCAATTGTGAGGAACCCTGTGTTCCATACTCACACCAATCACATAGAGGTGCACTATGATTATGTCAGGGAGAGGTTCTCTGCTGGAGAGATCAGTTTGGCATATGTACCCACATAGGAGAACATTGCGCACCTTTTCACAAAGGCTCTGCCTAGGGAGAAGTTTGAAGCTTTCTGCGAAGCTTTGGGCTTACTTCCTTTTGTGGATTGATTCCACATAGCTCGGCACTTCCTTAAAAATGAGCTCCATCTCCTTGTTCAGTGCATCACTCCCAAAGGGATATATATGATATATCTTGATAGTGATGTGTGTGAACATACTAGGACCATCGGAGCACTTTTTTCCCTCTTAAGGAGGTTTTCCCCCCGAGCTTGTATATACACCTATAACCCTAATGGGTCACTTATCTTTTTACATTCTCTTGGTAATACATTCAATATTGTGTGTTGTGCTCCAAGATTCTTCTTCTTCTTGTGTTGTTCATGTGCTTCCACAAACCTCAAACTCCAACAAGATTAGCCATTGTGTGCATATATGATGTGTCATATATTGGTAGCAAAATGGCTATGGAATATTGTGCACGATATTGAAAAATGTCTTGCTACATCTACAAATAAAATGATTGAAGGTGATTCAGATAGCATTGAAGATGATGATCTTTAAAATTCTTGTTCGTGTTGTGGTTCCTTCTACACCTACAACATAGTAAGTTCATTGGAATGGTAGAGATGCACATGCACATGCATTGATAGATTTGTCTATCAAACATCCCATTACCCTCACATTTGTTCTTGCAAGACAACAAAGGATGCTTGGGATATGCTTACAACTTTATACCAAGCAAGAAATGAGGCTCATGTTTCTTAGCTCCAAAAATATTTGGAGAGTGAACATATGAATGAAGGAGATTCCATGGATGGTTTTTTTATAAAGATCAAAGATTTGGAGTAGTTAATTTTTTCTCATGAAATCTTACCACATAGTTCACTTGATGCATATTGTTCTTAACAGTCTTCCTAATTCATATCAGATTTTTTTCTTCTACCCTTCGATTGATGATGAAAGGAAATCCAAATGCCTAAAAAATTTGAGGATTTAGTCTCTATTTTGTGGTAGAAAGAGTCCAAATAGAACAGGTGAATTATGTGTGTTGCATATCAAGCTTTCTTAGCTAATCAGAAGGGCAAAGGTAAATGAAACTCATCTACTAGGAAGCAAAATCACTAATGCCACATAGTCAAAGAAGGAATATAAATTTGAAAAGAAGAGATAAAAGCAAAAACAACTTTGTGAAAATTGTAAGGCAAATGATCACGTCATAAAGAGTTGTCCAAAAATGGTTGTAAAAAAGGCAAAGAAGAAAGAGGCTAGAATGGTTTTTGCAGAGGCCTCTACATCTAAAACAGAATCTATTAATCTTGTGCAGAATGAAGAATGGGCATTTACTACCATTTGCATCTACGAACCATCTTCCCATGAGCAGTGTATGTCTACAATATACTCAAATTTTTGGTACTTTGATAGTAGGGCAACCAAACATATTTTCTCATAGCATAGTTTCTTCAATTCACTTGAGCTTGCCCCTACAAGGAATATTTTCATATGTGCTAACAACTCCTCTTACCCTATAATGGGAGTTTTTTAAATTCATTTTGACTACTACAAATGGAAGTTCTTTCACATTGTTAGATGCTTTTTATGTGCAAGAGATTAAGAAAAATCTAGTATCATTTTGAACATTATCCATGATTGGCTTGGTTGTCAAATTTGTTGATGAAAGATGTACAATTTATGATCTCTCAAATGGTGATGTTCTTATTACTTCTAGAATTTTATGTTGAGGGTTGTATAAGCTCATAGACTATGCCAAAAATTTGAATGATTTAGCATGTGTAGTTCAAGATTCAAAGCTTTGGCATGCATGCTTTGGTCATCTAAGTTTTTCTAGTTCACTATTCCTACAAAAATCTTAAATGGTGTCGTCTCTTCACAAACTTGGGGCACCTTGTAAACATGTTTATGAAGGCTATATTTTGGGCAAATTGCAGTGTTCCTCCTTCCCAAAGGATGGTTGAGTTTGAATCGTTCATAAATTGCAGCTTATTCATAGTGATGTCTCTAGTCCTATGCAGACACCTTCCTTTGGGAACTATCTTTATGTCGTGACTCATATTGATGATTTCTCTAGGCATGCATGGGTTTATCCATTGAAAGGAAATTCTAAAGTGTTTATGTGCTTCAAATAGCTTCTATTTATGGTTGAAAATATGTTAGCATGTAAATTGGGCACCCTCCATTGTGATCAAGGGTTGAATACATGTATTCTTCTTTTAATGCATTTCTAGGTAAGGGTGGGATAAAACATCAATGTAGAGTGTTGTATATACAGCAAGTTGGATTTTTTGAAAGGAAGAATAGCTCTCTCATCGACATGGTGAGGTGTATGGTCAAAAGTTAGGCTTTACCACAAAAATTCTTGCTTGAGGTTGTTATGTGAGCAACATATGTACTAAAAAAGTGTCCCACCAAAGCATTGCAATGGATCACTCCATATGAGGCTTGGCATGTTCACAAGCCATGAGTTGCTTATCTGTGTGCTTTGGTTGTCTGACATATGTATTAGTGCTTGAACAAAAATGCAAGAAAATGGATGATAAAGAAGTGAAATGTATTTTTGTTAGGTACAGTTTTGAAAGTAAAGGCTATCATTTGTATCATCCACATACTAAACACATTTTGGTTAGCTATGATGTTTTTTTGGAAGATGCAATTCAGCCATTACTTTCATGTACTAAGGAGACATTAGTTAGCTCTAAAGATGTGTATGACACTTTGCTGCCTCTTTTTAGAAGTGGACAGTCAAGTGATGGAGAAAATGAGGCAATGTCTTTGCCTTTACATATTTTAAATAATGATGCAAATCATTCCATTTGTGATGTAGATTTACATGATGCACTTGTTGATGAGAAGGATGATATGAAAGAGGCAAAAACTATGCCTCAATTGCTTATGCAGACTATGAGAGATAGAAAATTAGATGCATCTCTATCATATCATATCGTACTTGTTCAGGCTCTCATACTAGTTCTTTTGCATCAGATTGCTATGCAATGGCTGCCTCTAGTCTTTTCGATGAGAACATGCCTGTTTCTTTTGATGAAGCACAAAAGTCAAAAAATTGGATGATTCCTATCCAATTAAAATATGATGGTATCATGAAGAATGATACTTGGTCTTTATGTGATTTGCCTCTAGGCAAAAAGCCATTGGGACTTAATGGGTATACAAGATAAGATGTAAATTTTTGGAACAATCGACAGGCATAAAGCGAGGCTTGTTGCAAAAGGTTATCCTAAAGAGTGAGGCATTGATTTATATGAGACCTTTGCTCCCACATGACAATGAACACTGTTTGTAGCATTTATGCACTTGCAACTCATCATAATTGAACATTAAAACTATGTTTCTAAATGGTGACTTACATGAACAAGTGTATGTATTTCAGCCCCATGATTTTGAGCAAAGCGGGCATGAAAACAAAATGGGTAGTTTGAAGAAGGCATTATATGGTTTGAAGGAAGCACCACGTGCTTACGCCCACTTGCTTGCACATGGTTTTGAGAACAGTCCACCTCAGAGCACCTTATATGTTAAGCATGAAAATGGTGTACTTCTTATCATTGTTGTACATGTTGATGACATGTTGCCCATTGGACCTAATGAGAAGCATATTGTTGAATTTAAGGATGATTTGCATGTCTCTTTTGATATTTCATATTTGGGGAATTTACATCATTATTTGGCCATTTATTTTATGCAAGATGATGGGGGAATAGCTTTATTTCAAACAAAATATATTGACAAATTATTCCAGCATTGTGGCCTTGAAGATTGCAAGCCTATTGCCACTCCTATGAAAACAGGTTTACGGTTGAGTCTTCATGATGTTGGAGATGCATTTGATGTTGTTCTCTATCAACATTGTACATCCAATGGGATGTCTCACGTTCAATTTGATTGATGTATCATTCGGTATGGTGCTTCTAGGTACCCAATGGCTAGGTAGACCAGAGTGCATGTCAATATACACTGTGGCAATTTTGGATTTCTCATTCCTGAGAGCAGTAGTACATCTAGTCTGGTGTCCATCCAAGTGTTTATTGTACATCTGTGAGTATGCACTTTAATTATACTTTATTCCCCCGCCTTGCCATTGTCCTTTGCATTAACCTATCATACTTCAAACCACCAACCTTATGCCCCCATCTACAATGCATTTCTTGGTGCACAAACCCAAGATTTTTGTATGATTTCCCTGTGAAAAATGGATAGTTCGAACTGCTAAATGTGGCAATCATGGTACAACAAGGTGACATAATGAAGGGGAATTTGAGACGTGTTGTGGCAGGAAAAGAAGATTGGTAGTATATAAGGAACTCTTCTATAGCCAAGAAGGAGATAACTTCAAATTAGCGCCCCATATACAATCAAGCATAAGGCATTAGGCCATCAGAGAGAGAGACAGAGAGATTTATCATGCACGAGACATACAAAGACACATGCAGAGACAAAAGCATGCATATGCATAGAGTTAGTCAAGAGAAGCTAGGGAATGATAGCAGTTGAGAGTGGTTAGCCCATGAAAGACTTAGGACAAGGAGGACACAATAGAAACACATAACCATAGCCCATGCAAGCAAGTCCTAGTGTGGAAAAATTAGATGTGTTTTGAGCAGAGGCTAAGTAGTATCACATTGGAGAAGGTGGAGAATAGAAGAAGTAGATGAGGTGGTGATTCTAAAGAGAGATTAGGAAGACTATCGGTGGTGTTGAAGTGGAAGATAACATGCATCGATGGTGATTAATGAGTGCCGATTGAGAGGGTTGAAAACTGAGTGTGCTAAAAGCTGAGCATCTCAAGAAGTGGGGAATGCTCAAAGGGAAGTGGGACAGCTAAAGGTTTGGGTGTCAACATTGGAAAGAAGAAGGCAATACCTAGACTACGAATCACGTCCTTGAAAGTAGTGATGATTTGGGCTTTAAGTTGTTTGCATACCAGATACGAGTGCATTGCTAGGGAACTACCAGAGCTTAGGGATGAGCAAGGTCGTGATCTTGTAGAAGGCTAGTGTCAGAGGTAATCATTCATTCAGTGACAAGGCATGGGGGTAGTCTGCGTGGACTCCTTCTATTCTTTACGAGGACCTTGTTAGAACCTACACATAGGATGCATACAATATTGAGGAGTCTGTTTTGGTTTGTTTTTGTTTTGTGACAAACTTGTTACTGCCCTGACCCAGTATGGAAGAACCAATGAAACATTATTTGCTTTGTACAATTGCAAACTAAGCTAAATAGTTTTTGCACGCCCATTGGGACCTAGGGCTTAGGAACTTATTCATAAAAAATGTTCAAGCTATTCATGACCAAAACTTGCTCATGACCTACATTGCTTAGTCCGGAGCATAGCATCATCATTCAAGAAAGGTTTAGAGGCAACGAGTAATTTGTAGAAGAACTAGATATTGCTCAAGGGGACTTAGCATCAATGAAAACAATGTGCAATTAGGTAGGCATGTATCTTTTCATACCAAGCATGTGGTGCTCACTTCAAACCATATGATGCCTTTCTCAACCTACACACTTTGTTTTCATGCCTTTCTACACAAAACCATGGGGCTGAAAAACATACAGGAGCAAAGGTCTCATCAAAATCAATGCCTCTTTCTTGTTGTTGGAGTTAGACGTCAACGGAAGCACGAGAACAACACAAGGAAGAAGAAGAAGCTTGGAGCACAACACACAATACTGAATGTATTACTAGAGAATGTACAAAGATAAGTAGCCCATTAGGGCAATAGGCGTATATACAAGTCGGGGGAAAAAACCTCCTAAAGAGGGAAAAAAGTGCCTCCACAGTCCTAGTGTGTTCACACACATCACTACTAAATATATCAACAAATCCCCCTGGGAGTGATGCGGTGAACAAGAAGCTGGCACTCATGTATAAGGAAGTGCCAAGCTATGTGGAAATCACTCCACAAAAGGAAGTAAGCCCAAAGCTTTGTAGAAAGCTTCAAACTTCTCCCTAGGCAAAGCCTTCGTGAAAAGGTATGCAATGTTCTCTTCCATGGGCACATATACCAAGCTGATCTCCCCAGCTGAGAACCTCTCCCTGACATAGTGATAATGCACCTCAATGTGCCTAGTGCGAGCATGGAACACAGGGTTCCTCGCAACTGCCAATGCGCTCTGACTGTCAGTGAAGATGGTGGTGGCAGAAGACTGGCCAACACCCAAATCAACCATAAGGCGTCTGAGCCACACACACTCAAGAGTCGCTGTGAAAGCTACCCTATACTCAGCCTCACAACTGGAAGTGGCCACAATAGGCTACTTCTTGCTTAACCAAGATATACATGAGCTACCAAGCATGAAGCAAAAACCACTGGTGGACACATGAGTGTCACAGCAACCAGCCCAATTTGAGTTAGAAAAAGCATGCAAATCTGGCAGTAGTGATCCCCCCTTGGGATAAAACAACCCAAGTAGTCGAGTACCACTCAAGTAGCGAAAGATGCGCTTAACCACCTTCCAATGCATCCAACAGCCTGCTGATAGAGAACAACATCAAATGCATCTCCAGCATCATGAAGACTCAATCATAAACCTGTCTCCATAGGAGTGGCAATAGGCTTACACTCTTCAAGGTCAAAACGCTGCAATAATGTGCCAATATATTTCGTTTGACACAAAGCCATTCCACCATCAAATTGCATAAATTGAATGCCCAAATAGTGATGCAAATATCCCAAATTAGACATCTCAAATGAGGCATGCAAATCAGCCTTGAAATCAGCAATATGCTTCTCAATAGGACCAGTGAGCAGCATGTCGGTAACATAGACAACAATGATCAGAAGCACATCATTAGCACGCTAAACATATAAGGTGCTTTCAGTTGGACTGTTCTCAAAACCATGTGCAACCAGATAGGCATGTATCTTCTCATACCAAGCACGTGGTGCTTGCTTTAAACCATATAATGCCTTCTTTAACCTACACACCTGGTTTTCATGCCCTTTCTGCACAAAGCCAGGGGGCTGAAAAACATACACTTCTTCATGCAAGTCACCATTCAGAAATGCTATTTTAATGTCCAACTGATGTACATTCCAACCATGATGGGCTGCAAGTGCACAAATGCTCCAAACAGTAGTCATACGACATGTAGGTGCAAAGATCTCATCAAAATCAATGCCTCTTTCCTGTGCATAACCCTTTGCAACAAGCCTAGCCTTATGCCTGTCAATTGTACCATCAGGTTTATGCTTCAGCTTGTATACCCACTTAGTGCCAATGGCCTTCTTGCTAGGAGGCAAGTCACATAAAGACCATGTACCATTCTTCATTATAGCATCATATTCAGATTGCATAGCAGCCATCCAATTTTCTGAATTCTTTGCTTCATCAAAAGAAACAACCTCATTCTCATCATAGAGACTAGACGCAGCCATAGCATAGCAATCTGATGCAAAGGAGGCACTATGAGAGCCTGAACGAGTACGATATGACAAAGGTGCATCTAATTTGTTATCACACAAAGTCTGCACCAACCATTTTGGCATAGTTTTGTCCTACTCAATATCAGTTCTCTCATCAACAAGTGCATCATGTAAATTTGCATCAGAAATGGTATGATCTACATCATCATATGAAACCTGCAAAGTTGCTTCATTAGGAGCAGCACTAGACTGTACACCTGTAAAAAGAGGCATCAAAGTATCATACATGTCTTTGGAGCTAACAGATGTCTCCTTAGTACATGAAAGCAATGGCTGAATAGCATCTTCCACAAAGACAACATCACGGCTAATGAGAATGCATTTAGTCTGTGAATGATACAGACGATAGCCTTTACTTTCACAACAAAAATACATATTACTGCCTTATCATCCAATTTTCTACGATGTTGTTCAGGCACTAGTGCATATGCCAAACAACCAAAAACACGTAGATGAGCAACAAATGGCTTGCGGTCATGCCAAGCCTCATATGGAGTGATAGACTGTAGCGCTTTAGTGGGACACCTGTTCAGTACATATGCTGCAGACATGAAAGCCTCAAGCTAGAAACTATGTGGTAAAGCCTGACTCTTGAACATGCACCTCGCCATCTCCATGAGTGACCTGTTCTTTCATTTAGCAACTCCATTCTGTTGATGTGTATACGGCATTGTACACTAGTGTTTTATCCCACGTTCAGCCAGAAATGCATTAAAATCAGAAGACATATATTCCCCCCCTCGATCAGAACGAAGGGTGCCCATTTTACATGCTGACAGATTTTCAGCCAAAACCAAAAACTGTTTAAAGCACATGAACACTTTGGACTTTGCTTTGAGTGGATATACCCATGCATGCCTAGAAAAATCATCAATGAAAGTCACGAAGTAAAGGTAATTTCCAAAAGAGGGTGTTTGAATAGGACCACAGACATCACTATGTACAAGCTACAATTTCTGTGTAGCCCGAACTGAACCATCTTTTGTAAAGGAGGAACGCTGCATTTTGCCCAAAATACAACCTTCACAAACATGTTTTCCAGGTGCCTCAAGTTTGGGCAAAGAGGACACCATTTCAGATTTTTGCAGGTGTAGCAAACTAGCAAAATTCAGATGACCAAAGTGTGCATGCCAAAGCTTTGCATCTGACATAGCCTGAGAATCATTTACTGCACATGCCAAATCATTTTCATATCTTTCATAGTCTATGAGCTTATACAGCCCACGACATAAAATGCCACAAGCAATAATAACATCACCATTTGAAAGATCATGAACTGTACATCTATCATCAACAAATTTCACAACCAAGCCAATCTTGGCTAATGCACAATATGGGTGATTGAGGCCTATTCCTGAATGCCGATGCCTGATCATTCCTATTGTTCTACATACAAATGTTAGCACGAGAAGAATGAAAAGTTGGAATTGTAGAAATATTATCAATCATAAGTCCAGGTACTGTGTCCATTGGTTGAGTAATAAGAACCGTGGGTGGTGTTGGTCTAGCTGGTTGCCCCTAGTATGCAGGTGCTTATGGTTCATCAATCCTTTTTAGATAATAACAATTACAAGCTTCATGCCCTTGCTTGCCGCAAAATAGGCAAATTACCTTATTAGGACATACGATCTACGAGTGCCCTTGCTTATGGCAAATCGTACACCAAAGACTTGCTTTCGTTTCTTGTTTCCTCAGTTCCTTGACTTCCCACTTGAGCTTTGCTATTGTATCCTCCTTAGTGCTTATGCACCATTGTTGCCCTCGACTATCAGTCCATCACTTGGTATTAGGTGCAAAGTCATCAAAGTGAACTCAAGCTTGCTTGATCATTGTAGCCATATTGATAAAATCTTATATCAAAGCACTTGGTGCTAAAAAGTCATAGAGCTTATGCCTTGTGCTCAGTGGAAGTGCCGTTTCCAACCATTTCTTAATTAGGAAATCACATGGGCTTATTGGTAACTTAGCTACTAATGCCTTGGTTCTTGTCATTAACTTTGGGAAGGACTCACCCTTCCTTAGGTTTAGATTCTTAAGCTCATCTAACACTTGCTTGGTAGAGTTTCCTGGTTGAAATGCGTACGAAAATTTAGTCTTCATTTCTTTCCATGTTGTAAAATAGTCTTCCTTGAACTGATTGAACCATTTATCAGCGTGCACATCCAATGTTCTTGGGAACAAATCCATGAAGGTGTCGATACGTCCCTCCAATCCTAAGATTTTACATAGTGCAAGGAAAGGTCAAATATGTTCATCAAGGTCTTCCATCAAAGCCCCTTTGAAGATAGGGAAATTAATGTTAATAGAGAACACTCCAACTCAGATCACCTTATATGTTAAGCATGCAAATGATGTGATTCTGATCATTGTTGTCTATGTTGATGACATGCTACTCACTGGTCCTCATGAGAAGCATATTGCTAATTTTAGGCTGATTTGCATGCCTCATTTGAGATGTCAGACTTGGGGCATTTGCATCATTATTTGGCCATTCACTGCATGCAAGTTGATGGTGGAATAACCTTGTGTTAAACAAAATATATTGACACATTATTGCAAAGCCTTGGCCTTGAAAATTGCAAAATTATTGCCACTCCTATGGAAACAAGTTTATGATTGAGTCTTCATGATGCTTGAGAAGTTACTTATGCATTGCTTAGTGATATATTCAGTTCACTATCTCCCAAATGAGGAGGCTTATGCATTGCCCAAGTATCAAGAATTGGCAAGCATTTAAGCACATCTTTCGCTACTTGAGTGGTACTCGGATACTTGGATTGTTTTATCCCAAGGGGGGATCACTACTACCAGATTTACATGCTTTTTCTTACTCTAATTGGGCTAGTTGCTATGACACTCAAGTGTCCACTAGTGGTTTTTGCTTCATGCTTGGTAGCTCATGCATATCTTCATTGAGCAAGAAGCAATCTACTATGGCCACTTCTAGTTGTGAGGCTGAGTATAGGGAAGCTTTCACAGTGACTATTGAGTGTGTGTGGCTCCGATGGCTTATGGCTGATTTGGGTGTTGGTCAGTCTTCTGCCACCACCATCTTCATTGACAATTAAAGTGCATGGGAAGTTGTGAGGAACCCTGTGTTCCTTGCTCGTACTAAGCACATGGAGGTGCACTATCATTATGTCAGGGAGAGCTTCTCTGTTGGAGAGATCAGTTTGGCATATGTGCCCACATAGGAGAACATTGCAGACCTTTTCACAAAGGCTCTACCTAGGGAGAAGTTTGAAGCTCTCTGCCAAAGCTTTGGGCTTACTTCCTTTTGTGGATTGACTCGACATAGCTTGGCACTTCATTATACATGAGTGCTAGCTCCTTGTTCACCGCATCACTCCCAAGGGGGGATTTGTTGATATATTTAGGTAGTGATGTGTGTGAGCACACTAGGACCACCGGGGCACTTTTTTCCACCTTTAGAAGGTTTTTTCCCCTAGCTTGTACATATTTCTATAACCCTAATGGGAAACCTTCTTGCAAAGCTTCAGGGATGTTTTTGCATGGAGCTATTAGGATCTATCAAGCATCCTTGTAGCACTAGGAATCCACAACATTTTGTTGATCCCCAATGTAAAACCTTTGAGAGGGAGGATGTATTGCCTTAACCTAAAGTATGCAAAAGTTGTAAGAGTGGAGATTGATAAAATGGAAGTAGTTGGGATCATTTTTTCCATTGGACACTCTGATTGGCTTTTGTCGATAGCCATTGCCCCAAAGAAGTAATCAAACAAGATCATGTTGTGCATGGACTTCCGGGCTCTCAACAAAGTGACTATTCCTAACATATTTCCAATTCCATGTTACCAATGATTTCCTTGATTTTTTGCTATTCAAGATGCAGACTTACCTGAACTAGTATCAAGATGTAAAGGACCTACAATTGGAAGGTGCTATTCCCCTAAATCTTTCCCCCTTGAAGAGAAGGCAAATACAACTTAAGTGTCTAGATTACAAATATATCAACGACGTCTTATATAAGAAAGGGTATGATGGGACACTCATACGATGTCTATACCCCAAGGAAATAGTAGCAATCATTCAAGAGTCACACGAGGGCATTGGGATTGGACATCCTCCCGGTAAGATCATGGCTAGTAAAGTTCTAAACTATGATCTATGGTGGGAAGCGCAAGAATAGGTGAAGAAATGTGATGCTTGTCAACGTTACGGCACAACAGTTTGCTTACCATCTTTGTAGGATGGCAACCATTTGAGCATTGGGGCATCCACTTCCTCGCACCTATCTACCCCAGGCATGTCCAAGGAACACACTTTGTCAATATTTACATTTTATTCATGATCTCTTCTCAAGAAATAAAATATTGCACAGGAAGTCTTGTGCCTACTATCCACGTGCGAACAGTCAAGTACAGAGCACAAATTAAATACTAATCTGTTTACTACGAAAGGAATGCTATCTAAGCCCAAAAACTTGGGGAACCACGTATCTCGGCACTGTATGGGCTTATCACAGTGCACAAAAGGTGACCACATAACACTTGCCCTTCTAGATAAGTATTACTCCTCTAACACCCCTAGATTTCCTAATGGGATCTACTCATATTAAACAAGCACATGACTACACATTATGAAACGAAACGACCATTGTGGCCTACCAACTAATTGCCTTGAGCCGACTAGAAGAAATATTTGAAGAAGCTGGCCTAATGTTGGAATCTACTCAAGGTAAATGCAAGGCGTGGCAGGGTTTAAATGGGTTCATTGGTACTCCTCTATAATCCAACTAAGTACTCACAACAGAAAGGCAAGCTCACATCAATATGGTAAGGTTCATATAAAATAATAGCACTATTGAGTCAAGGAGCAGCTCGCATAGCTACAATGAAAGATGAGCCTTCACCTATAGTAAATGTATCTAGGCTCAAGTTGTATCATACGTAAAACGAAGCAATCATGTATGTACATAGCTCAGTTTTGAATAAGGAGTAGACATGCCGAATAAACCTGCCCACATCCCTCTTTCGATCCTCGGTTCTAGTTAGAGTTTCTCTTCACCCTACTCGTTTTGATCCCTTAAGTCATTTTTTTCGCTTCGAGGTGGAGCGTAATTTGGAAGTAGATATTGTACATCTGATGGGATGTCTCAGGTCTAGTTTGACTCCGACATCCTTTGGTCCAATGTTATCAAGATTTTCTCTCCTCTCTCATTCATGAAGGCCTACATGAAACACATTTGTTGACAGTAGCCAAAATTCCCTGAGATGTCCAAGATGCATCAAGGATGTCAAAGGGAGTTCACATGCAAACTTTGGAAGAAATCAAACAAATCCAGGGTAGCGATCAAAACTAGTCAAATTTTGGAAATTAGGACAAAAAATTCAATGTCTCCAAATCACATGAAAATTCACATACTTGTAAATCCTATCAAAGGCAGTTTATAGCCTGAACTTCACATGTAAATGGATTTTCTAGCACATTGTTATGCCATGTGCATTTTGAAATAATGTAATTTTTCCACTTAGACCCTATAAAATCTTCTATAGGAATTTTTGTTAGCCATATGGTTTGACATGTATAAAGATCATATGTGGCTACATATTTGTACAAATTTTCAAGGCTATCAGAGCTTCCTAGACATCTTAATGCCACCTTGCAAGCCTCCAAATGTAGTCAAACTTGTATAAGGGAGATTCAGATGGGAGTTTTTTTGCATATTCCTAAAGGAGACCTTTCAAAACATAGCCCTACAAATTTTCATCTTCATCAAAGGATATTTGGAGGGTCAAAGAGCATAAAATCTAGTTTTCAAGGTCACCGCAGTTTCTTAGAATAAGCAAATTGAAAGTTTGAAGGGCTGCCACATGGCAAACAATGATTGAACCATGTTGTACAATCAGGATGAGCTCACATTCAAGGGTGGAGATGCACTAAAGCTTAAAGCAAGGAGGATCCACGAGTTTTTTCATCGGATAAGCCTTTTTTGATGATCAAAGATCAATAATGCAGAGTTTGTTCAAAAATAGTAGCTTATCTTATCCAAATTGATGTCAATACTGATCCAACAATCCAGAACAGCCCTAGATCCAATGGTGGAGAATGAATAAGGCACCTATCCCCCCCTTTGCCCTAGATATCATATAAAGAACATATCATAGCCATCCATTTGATAAATCCAATGGTTGTAATCAAAAGCAGCTTATCTTAGGGTTGAGAGTTGATTTCTCTAGATCCAAGGGCCCAAATTCATTCAAAAAACTATAAAAACCCCCCTCCAAACTCATAGAGCATCATGGTTAGGTATCCATAGGACCCTTGCTAGCACATAGTTTCCTTGAGACGATCACCCTGAGCGTGTGAGGATCCAAGGTAGGCTAAGAAGAGCATAGTTCCTAGAATCAATTTTTAGACTTCCACTTGAGGATAGGCTCATAAACCCAATTTCTCTTTCTTTGCTCACCCTTAGTGGAGTGTGTGAGTGAGTTAGAGTTCGTTTTATGAGTCTTAAACTTCTTTAGAAACACATTACGATCCTAGAAAGACATGGGGTCAATGAAGTGGAACCTATCCTCTTACGTGTGACATTCGGTTGAACTGTCATGGTGAGAGGGTCATGCGGACCACCTTTGACCAGTAGAATTCTTAGATTGACGTTTCACAACATTCATGTATATGTATGTCATAACAATATCTTCTAATTCATGTCTCTTGTCTCTTGTCTCTTGTCTCTTAGTCTCTTAGTCTCTTAGTCTCTTATATGTTTCTATGTGTGAGAAGGCTCCATAGTCTTGCATTGAACCAGTGAGGATGATCCATTGAGGTTGAGAGGATAATTTTCTATTCATTCATAAATCATGACCCACGTGCATTCATACCACCCACAAACATCCATGCATATGTTTTAGTTTTGAAAGTGTATAAGAAGCTCCATTCTTGGACCATTCTTCCTTTCAAAACTGATTCATGTGTGTAGTTTTCTTTTTTTTATCATCATCCATACATTCCATCCCAAAGAACCTATGCATATGAATTAAATTTGGAAAGTGTATAAGAAGCTCCATATTTTTTGACCATTCTTCCTTTTTGAATTGATTCATGTGAATGGTTTCTTTTGTCCTCATCATTTATGTTCATGCATTTATCTTGCGTTCATATGTTCCCCTTTCTATAATCAAATCATGACATCTCTTCTCCCCTACCCAACTTCATCTTCACCTTCATATTTTTTATTACATAAACCTTCCAACACTCACTAGCTTCATACACTCTACGTGTGCTGCGATCGGACCCGATCCACCAGCATTGTGATCACCTCCACACCGGTGTTCGGTGTTTTTGGTGCTTCTAGCTACCTGGTGGCCATGTAGACCAGAGTACACGGTAATATCCTCTATGAGAATTTTGGCTTTCTAGTTCTTGAGAGCAGTAGTAGGTCTGGTTCAGTGTGCATCCAAGTGTCTATTCTGCACCCATGAGTATGCAGTGTAATTATACTTTATTCCCATGCCTTGGCATTGTCCATCGCATTAACTCTCATCGGCCTTCACACCACTAACATTATGTCCCCATGTGCAATGCCTTTCTTGGTGCACGAACTCAAGATTTCCATATGATTCCTCCATGCAAAGTGGATTGTTCGAACTACCACTCATGGAAATCATGGTACAGGAAGGTGGCATAATGAAGGGGAATTTGAGAAGTGTTATGGTGGGCAAAGATGATTGGTAGTATATAAGGAAATCTTCCATAGCCAAGAAGGAGATACCTTCAAGCCAAAGTGTCATGTACAATAAATCATAAGGCATTAGACCATCAGGCAGAGAGATTAATCATGCACTAGATGCAAAGATAGAAGCATGCACATGCATAGAGTTACTCCAGAGCGGCTAGGGAATGAGAGCAGTTGAGAGTGGTTAGTTCATGCAAGAGTCAAGATGAGGAGGACATAGAACATGTGCATAAGAACAACCCATGCAAGCAGGCATTGTTGATATATTTAGGTAGTGATGTGTGTGAATGCTCTAGGACCACCAAGGCACTTTTTTCCCCCTTTAGGAGTTTTTTTCCCATGGCTTGTATATATGCCTATTTCCCTAACGGGCTATTGATCTTTGTACATTCTAGTGGTAATACATTCAGTATTGTGTGTTGTACTCCAAGCTTCTTCTTCTTCCTTGTGTTGTTCGTGTGCTTCTGCAGACGTCTAACTCCAACAATAGGTATCAGAGCAGGTCGTTGCTTCATCTAGGGCATCGTCGACACCTCTCCGTTTGTAGTCTCAAAATTGCACCAATTTTGGTGAGCATACTTAGGGTGTCTCATATCAAAACGGCTTCGCTTTTTGGTGCCAAAATCACGATCTGAGCTCGTTTCGACCTCTGAATACACTACTATAGCACTTATGTAGGCTATTTGATCTTTTTGTGCCAAAGGTATATACTAGTTTTGGTTCGCCAGTATAAGCATGTCGAAGTCTGCTATAGGTTTAGCCGAATTTGTCTGGGAAATTCTATTCAACTTTTTGAGATATAGTTAATTTTCTGCATCAAGGTATTTTAGTCACCGGCCATGGTTGAAAGCAGTGATGTTCGTATGTTGGCTATTGAGGATAAGTTGGATGGTACCAACTACCCATTATGGGCTTATATGATGCGACATGTATTGGTTGCAAAAGGACTGTGGAACATTGTGCAGGGTGTTGAAAAACGTCCTATCATACCTGTAACTATTACAACTGTAGGTATCGAAGCTGATGCAGAAGGTGTTGAAGATGGTGATATTCTATAGATTCCTGTTTGTGTTTTTGGTTTTGTTGCACCTACTCCAGAGCAAATTCATTGAGATGGCAGAGATGCCCAGGCACATGCATTGATAGCTTTGTCTGTCAAGCGTGCCATTATTCCTCACATTTGCTTTTTGCAAAATAGCTAAGGATGCTTGGGATACGCTTACCACATTCTACCAAGCTAGGAATGAGGCTTATCTTGCTTACCTCCGAAAACAGTTGGAGAGTGAGCACATGAATGAAGGTGATTCTATGGACAATTTTCTGACAAAGATCAAGGATTTGAAAGAATAGTTGATTTCTATTGTTGAATTCCTTCCTGACATTTCACTTGTGCAGACTGTTCTCAATGGTCTTCCCAGCTCATATAAGAGTTTTGCTTCTACTCTTCGTTTGATGATGAAAGGCAATCCAAATGCCTTAACATTTGAAGAGTTAGTTTCTATTCTATTGCAGGAAGATCACTCTAGACAAAACATGTCTATTATGCTTGTGGCAGATCAAGCTTTCCTGGATAGTTAGAAGGGCAAAGAAAAATGGAGCTCTTCTACAAGTAAGCAAAAATCTGCAAATGTTACACATTTGAAGAAGGAAGAGAAAGATGAGAAGAAATTAGAAAAATAGAAATTGTTTTGCAGATCCTGTAAAGCAAATGATCATGCCATTAAGAGCTTTCCAAAACTGGCTGCTAAAGAGGCAAAGAAGAAAGAGGCTGGAATGGTTGTTGCAGAGGCCTCCACACCAAAAACAGAGTCTACTAATCTAGTGCATAATGAAGAATGGTTGTTTACTATTGTTTGCAGTTTTGACCCATCTTCTCATGAGTAGTGTATGTCTGGAGTAGACTCAGATGTTTGGTGCTTTGATAATGGGGGGACCAAACATATTACCTCGCAGCATAGTTTCTTCTCTTCACTCGAGCCTACCCCTACAGGGAGTACTATTACATGTGCCAAAAACTCCTCTTATCTTGTTATGGGAGTTGATAAGATCATTTTGACTACTGTTGATGGTAGTTCTTTCACTTTGTCAGATGCTTTTTTTGTGCCAGGGATCAAGAAAAATCTGTTATCAGTTTCTACATTAGCCAAGATTATTTTGGTTGTGAAATTTGTTGATGATAGATATACAGTTCATGATCTGTCAAATCATGACATCATTATTGCTTATGGATTTTTATGTCGTGGGTTGTATAAGCTCATAGACTATGAAAGATTTGCAAATGATTGCATGTGCAGTACATGATTCTCAAGCTCTGTCAGATGCAAAGCTTTGGCATCACGCTTTAGTTATTTGAATTTTTCTAGTTTGTTATGCCTGCAAAAATCTGTTTAGTTATTTGAATTTTTCTAGTTTGCTATGCCTGCAGAAATCTGAAATGGTTTTCTCTTTGCCCAAACTTGAGGAACCGAGAAAACATGTTTGTCAAGGCTGTATTTTGGAAAAAATGCAGCATTCCTCCTTTCCAAAAGATGGTTCGGTTTGGGCTACTCAGAAATTGCAGCTTCTACATAGTGCTGTTTGTGGTCCTATGCAAACACCTTCTTTTGGGAACTATCTTTACTTCATGAATTTCATTGATGATTTTTCCACGCATGCATGGTATATCCATTGAACGCAAAGTCTGAAGTCTTTATGTGCTTCAAACAGTTTTTGTTTTTGGTTGAAAATCTGGCATTGATTTTGATGAGACCTTTGCACCTACTTGCCGAATGACTACTGTGCATAACATCTGTGCACTTGCAGCTCATCATGGTTGGAATGTACATCAGTTGGACATTAAAACAGCATTAATGAATGGTGACTTGCATGAAGAAGTGTATGTTTTTCATCCCCATGGCTTTGTGTAGAAAGGGCATGAAAACTAGGTGTGTAGGTTAAGAAAGGCTTTATATGGTTTGAAACAAGCACTACTTGCTTGGTATGAAAAGATACATGCCTATCTGGTTGCACATGGTTTTGAGAACAATCCAACTGAAAGCACCTTATATGTTAAGTGTGCTAATGATGTACTTTTGATCATTGTGGTGTATGTTGATGACATGCTGCACACAGGTCCTCATGAGAAGCATATTGCTGATTTTAAGGCTGATTTGCATTCCTCATTTGAGATGTTTGATTTGGGGCATTTGCATCATTATTTGGGCATTCAGTGTATGCACGTTGATGGTGGAATGGCTTTTTGTAAAATGAAATATATTGACACATTATTGTAGCATTTTGGCCTTGAAGATTGTAATCTGTTGAGCCCATAAAAGTCATGTTGGTCAAAGTCAACTACAGTCAAAGTCAAGGTCAAAGTCAATTGGTTAAAGTCAACAAGGTCAAGGTCAAAGTCAACAGGTGCAAAGTCAAAGTGCTAAAATGCAGGTGCCAAAGTGCACAGGTAGTGCACAATTAATTGCCCACAAAGGGTAAAGTGGAGAAAGTGAGTTGCAGGTTGCAGAGGTATTTTCTCTAATTTCCCTAAGGTTCAAAGTGTGTTTTAAAGTGTTTTGGAAGGTTCAGGTGAACCCCCCCCCTTAGGTGCAAAAGCGAAGACTTAGAAGGAAATGTGAAGGTATGTGAAGCGGCAACGTACGCACAGGTGAAAGTGTGGCCCCCCCAAAAAAATTTTGGTTTTATTCTAAAGTCACTACATGACAAAACAGTGAGTCGTTGGCTGCCACTTGTGAGGACAATCTTGGGACATCAAAGTGAGCACCAAGATACCATTGCAGTTAGGAGCGTACGTGATCGACACATTAAAATCAAGGTAAGGTCCATTCTTGGAACAATCTTAGAGTAAGCAAGAGAAGCATAGGCTAAGTGAAGTAAGAGAGAGAAGTGCAAGAGTCACCAGGGTGCGACGCAGAGAAGTGGAAGTGAAGAAGTGCATGGAGAGTGACTAAGGGATTGTGCAGAGAGTGCTAAGCTAGTCCCCCCAAGTATCTCAAGGTCCCATTGCAGTGGGTGTGTGCCGACAGAAGGTATTCACTCCTCCCCCTTTGTGGAAGCTTGGTGCAAGGTGTGCACAAGGATAAGCTTGAAGCAGGTGGAGGTCTGGTGCAGAGGAGGCCAGCGGCAAGAAGACTTTGGGATATTGGGTATTTTGTAATTGGGCACTCTGTGGGATTGTGCACAGAGGTATTGGCTTGTCTTGTACTTCAAACATTGTAATTGTCTTACTGTAATCAATCGGCAGAAGCTTTCAAGTTGTATTTCCTCTTCTGGTCCTTTCATTTTCTCCTACAAACCCTCAAACTCCTTCTTGTCTAAGAATCCACCAACATAAACCTATTGCCATTCCTATGGAGACGGGTTTACGATTGAGTCTTCATGATGTTGGAGATGCATTTGATGTTATTCTCTACCAGCAGTTGTTGGATGATTGATTTACTTATGTATTACTCGACCGGATATTCAGTTTGTTGTCTCATACATGAGCAAGCTTATGCATTGCCCAGGTGTCAAGCATTGGCAGGCGGTTAAGCACATCTTTCACTACTTGAGTGGTACCCAGATACTTGGGTTGTTTTATCCCAAGGGGGATCCCTACCACCAGATTTGCATGCTTTTTCTGACTCTTATTGGGCTAGTTGCTATGACACTCATGTGTCCACTAGTGGTTTTTGCGTCATGCTTTATAGCTCATGCATATCTTGGGTAAGAAAAAAGCAGCCTATTGTGGCCACTTCTACTTGTGAGGTTGAGTATAGGGCAACTTTCACCATTGCGTGTGTGTGGCTCAGATGCCTTATGGCTGATTTGGGGGTTGGTAAGTCTTCTGCCACCACCATCTTCACGGGCAGTCATAGCACATTGGCAGTTGCGAGGAACCATATGTTCCATGCTTGAACTAAGCACATTGAGATGCGTTATCATTATTTCAAGGAGAGGTTCTCTGCTAGGGAGATTAGCTTGGCATATGGAGAACATTGCAAACTTTTTTATGAAGGCTCTACCTAGGGAGAAGTTTGACACTTTTCGCAAAGCTTTGGGCTTACTTCCTTTTGTGGATTGATTCCACATAGCTTGGCACTTCCTCATACATGAGTGCTAGCTTCTTGTTCACTGCATCACTCCTAGGGGGGTTTGTTGATATATTTAGGTAGTGACGTGTGTGAACACTCTAGGATCACCGAGGCACTTTTTTCCCTCTTTAGGAGGTCTCCCCCCCGCTTGTATATATGCCTATTGCCCTAACGGGCTACTGATCTTTGTACATTGTAGTGGTAATACATTCAGTATTGTGTGGTGTACTCCAAGCTTCTTCTTCTTCCTTGCATTGTTCATGTGCTTTCGCAGACGTCTAACTCCAAGAGGCAGTAGTGTGGAAAAATTAGATGCGTTCCAAGCTAAAGTTGAGGAGTAGCATAGTGAAGAAGGTGAAGAATAGAAGCATAAGATTGGATGAGGATTCTAAAGAGAGATTAGGAAGACTATCGGTGGTGTTGAAGTGGAAGAAAATACATGTCAATGGCGATTAATGAGTGCTGACTCAGAGAGTCAAAAGCTAAGCATGTTGAAAGTTAAGCGTCTCAAGAAGTGGGGAATGCTGAGGGGGAAGTGCGAGAGCTAAAGGTTTGGGCATCAACATTGGAAAGAAGAAGGTAGCTTTCAAATGATGAATCGCATCCTTAGAGGCAGCGATGATTTGGGTTCCAAGTAGTTTGTGTGTTGGATGCTAGTGCATCACCAGGGAACTCTGAGAGGTCAGGGACTAGCAAGGTGGTGATCCTCAGGAAGGTTAGTGTGAGAGGTGATATTTTGATGACTAGGCATAGGGGCAATTTGCGTGGCCTCCCTCTCTTCTTTACCAAGACCTTCCGCGGGTTCCTCCTCCCTTGGTATCTTTGGTTGCAAGATTCGTGCAACTGAAGAGCCTTTGGGATTGAGTAAATATATTTATCTATGAAATTATATCCATGTTAGGCTTAAACAACTGTGCTACTCTATTATGCTCTATGTCTACAAGGATTCCTATGGATCTGTAAGCATTACATGGTGGCTCGATTCAATTTTGTAACACATTTTGGCAATAATACAATATTGTACATTTTGTTCACTTCCTTCTTGTATCAGTCTAATCGGTTTGCGCTTTGATGCAAGTTCTTGTAAGAGTGTCAACATCAGAACCTATACATATGATGTGTACAATAGTGGAAAGTCTATTCTGTTCTGTTTTCATTCCATGATGAGCTCATTACCTCCCTCACTGAGTACAAAAGAACCAACGAAACAACATCTGCTCTGTACAATTGCGGACTGAGCTATATAAGCACATTGTTGGATGCTTGATTTACTTATGCATAACTCGACTTGATATTCAGTTTGTTGTCTCTTAGATGAGCAAGTTTATGCATTACACATGTGTTAAGTATTGGTAGGTGGTTAAGTGCATCTTCCACTACTTGAGTGGTACCCAACTACTTGGATTGCTTTATCCGAAGGGGATCACTACCATGAGATTTACATGCTTTGTCTCACTCAAATTGAGCTAGTTTCTATGAAACTTTTGGGTTCACCAATGGTTTTTGGTTCATGCTTGGTAGCTCATGCATATCTTGGTTGCACAAGAAGCAAACTATTTTGGCCACTTCTAGTTGTGAGGTTGAGTATAGGGCAACTTTCATAATGGCTATTGAGTGAGTGTGTGGCTTAGATGCCTTTTTAGCTGATTTGGGTGTTTGCGAGTCTTTTGCCACCACCGTCTTCACTCACAGTCAGAGCACATTGGTAGTTGCAAGGAATCTTGTATTCCATGCTCGCAATAAGCACAATGCGGTGCCCTATCATTATGTTAGGGCGAGGTTCTCAATTGGAGATATAAGGTTGGCATATGTGCCCACACAAGATTGTGATAACTAAAATCTCTCTTGAATTATGAGAGTTGTGAATGATGTGTGTGCCACTCTCCTTCAATCCAATATATCCTCTTGCATTCAAACTAGTTATGATTTGGAATGGTCTAGTGTTGCCATGTGGCCATCATGTAGCACTCATCCCCATTACCATTGAGATTATCCTCCCTGGAAATATACTTTCTAAGTTTATTGATATGGAACATTGGATGGACTTTGCAATCTCAAGGAAGCTATAATCGGTATGCAACATCACGAAGCTTCTTTACTATCTTCCAAGGTCCACAAAACTTCAGTGAAGTCTTAGTACACTTCCCTGTGGATAGTGAAGTAGATCTAGCTGGCACTTGAAGAAAAAAATCTATCTCATTCCTTAAAGACTCTAGGAGATCTCTTTTTGTCAGCATATGCTTTTGCCCTATTAGCAACTTGCTGCATCTTGGCTTTAACTATTTCTAGTTTTGCTTGGAGGTTCACGAAGAACTTTAAAGCACTAGGCCATTTTTTGGCATTCCTATGGTACTGAGAATAGTGATATTCAGGCCATAGTTCATCTCAAATGGGGACATTCGTGTCACTTTATGAGGTCTATTGTTGTAAGCATACTCTAATGGTGGCAAGTAACTATCCCAATATGTCTGCCTCTCAGACACATATGCTCTCAACATGTCCTCTAGAATCTAGTTGACCCTCTCGGTTTGACCATCTATCTGTGGATGATCACCACTACTCATTTTCAATGACACTTTCAGTTTGTCAAACACAAACTTCCAGAAGTGCCTTGTGAATCTGACATCCCTATCTGAAACAATGGATGTCGATAACCTATGCAATTTGAAGACATGCTAGATAAACAACTTAGCTACCTATGGAGCTTCTATCGTCTCTTGTGTGGGTATAAACTGAGCCATCTTGTTCAATCTATCTACCACAACTAGGATAGTATCCCTCTTCTTTTGGGTCCACAGTAACCCGATTATGAATTCCATGGATACACTGTCCGAGTTATGCTCTAGAATCTATAAAGGATGTAAAAGGCCTGGTGTCTTTACCCTTTCTGCTTTGTTGAATTGGAACATAAAGAATTGGTGAACATATGTGTGGGAATCTCTAGCTAATCGAGGCCACCAAAATGTTCTTCTAACAAGCTGAATTGTCTTGTCAAAACCATGATTCCATGCGCAAGAAACATCATGGTTATCATGCATGACTTTTCTTCTCAAATCCTAGGAACCTGGTACACAAACCTTTTCTTTCTGTTTAACTATTACGTTCTCCTCTGAGAAATTGGAATGCGGATTTGACTTGTTTGATTTACTAGGGGAAGAAACAGCTAAAACTACCCCGTCTCCTATGGTAGACTCATCATTGATGGCTCTACTGATCTATAACAAAGGTGGATCTTCCAACTGTGCTTCCTTTATTTTTTGAAGCAATGATCTTTCTAGAACTCTAAAGCTCATTTGATACACTATTCGTGATAATGCATCTGCTACTATATTTTCTTTGCCTCTTCTATACAACATTTCCATGTGAAACTTCTACATGAGCTCAACCCAACGAGCATGTCTGCCTCAAAGATCTGGCTGACTACAAAAGTACTTGAGTGTATGGTGATCTGTGTATACCTTAAAGTCTACACCATAAAGATAGTGTTTCCAGACTTTAAAAGCATGCACCATTGCATGCAACTCTTGTTCATGCAGTGGCCAATTGTGTTGTGCACTACTCAACTTCTTACTTTCAAAAGCTATTGGCCTGCCATCTTGGCTCAAGACTACCCCTATGGCTATGCCACTAGTGTCTGTCTCAAACTCAAATGGTTCCTACAGATCTACTACTTTGAGTATAGGAGCCTTTGAAATAGCTTGTTTTAGAGCATTAGAACTTTCTTGTTGCTCTTGCTTCCATGCAAATGAAACTCTGCCTTGAAGCAAGTTTGTCATAGGTGCTGCTATCAATGAATAAGAAGAGATGATTTTTCAATAAAAACTAAAGCGTCCTAGAATTGATCATAACTTCCCCTCATCCCGAGGATTAGGCCAAGCTAGAATAAATGAGACCTTCTTGAGATCTATCTAGACCCCATCAGCCAATACCACATGCCCTAAATACTCTATCTCTAGAAGGAATAGCTGAGTCTTATCTAGATCTATAAACAACTGATTTTCTTTCAACTTATTTAATACTAATCTCAACTAACTTTCATGCTCATGTAGAAACCTACTATACACTAACAAATCATCAACAAAATCCACAACACACTTTCCAATGAACGGTCATAGAATATCATTCATAAAAATCATGAAAGTGGAAGGTCCATTATTTAAACCAAATGGCATAACTAAATACTCATAATTGCCCAAAACAGGTCATGAAAGCTGTTTTATATACATCTTGATCTTTTACCCTAATCTAATGGTAGCCACTTTTCAAATCTATTTTACTATATACAACGGCTCCACCTAGAGCATCTAAAAGATCATCTATCCTGGGCATAGAATATTTGTGCATGATTGTAATCTTATTGAGTGCTCGATAGTCAATGCAAATCCTATAAGATCCATCTTTCTTGTTCATGAGAAGAACTAGTGTTGCAAAGGGCAAATAGCTGGGTCTAATCAGCCCTTTCTGCAGGTACTCATCCACGACCTTGCAGACTTCATTCTCCTCATGCAAACTCATTTGAGATGGTGGTTGAGCGGTTGGACTCATTCTTGGTATGAATTTGATTCTGTGCTTAATGTTCATGCAAGGAGGTAAACCCAAAGCTAATTCTTTCAAAAACAACTCTTGGAATTCTACTCATACTTTATCTAAAAGTACTTCAACATTCCAACTAGAATTTCCATGACACCATGAAACCATCACTACAGACAATGCATATACAAAATAAAGAAATTAAATATGCTTACAATTGATCTTGAGCAACTTGGTAGTGGTTACCAATTGCATCTCTGGGAGATCTCACTCTCCAAGGATCAATAGTCACCTCCCTCATGCTCAAATTGATACACATGCAAAGCAAAGTCTATGATTGGTTATTTCCTAGCATTCCACTTTTCTTCATTGCCTTCTCTTTCTACTAAGGGGTAGGAATAGACTTATTGTTTGCCCTCTTAGCTAGAGTAGACACTTTCCTTTTTCCTCCTAAAACTTTCATGATCATATGCATCTACTTAGCCTCTTTCAAAGGTTCTATACTAGCAGAGAACCTCTCCCTGACATAATGATAATGCACCTCAATGTGCTTAGTGCGAGCATGGAACACATGGTTCCTTGCAACTTCCAATGCACTCTGACTGTCAATGAAGATGGTGGTGGTAGAAGACTGACCAACACTCAAATCAGTCATAAGGCGTCTGAGCCACACACACACTCAACAGTTGCTGTGAAAGTTGCCCTATACTCAACCTCACAACTGGAAGTGTCTAGAGTAGGTTGCTTCTTGCTCAGCCAAGATATGCATGAGCTACCAAGCATGAAGTAAAAATCAGTAGTGGACACACGAGTGTCATAGCAACCAACCCAGTCAGAGTCAGAAAAAGCATGCAAATCTGGCGGTAGTGATCCCTCCTTGGGATAAAACAACCAAAGTATCCGGGTACCAGTCAAGTAGGAAAAGATGTGCTTAACCACATGCCAATGCTTGACACATGGGCAATGCATAAACCTGCTCATCTCTGAGACAACAAATTGAATATCTGGCTGAGTAGTGCATAAGTAAATCAGGCATCCAACAACCTGCTAATAGAGAATAGCATCAAATGCATCTCCAACATCATGAAGACTCCATCATAAACATGTCTCCATAGGAATGGCAATATATTTACAGTCTTCAAGGCCAAAAAGCTGCAATAATGTGTCAATATATTTTCTTTGACACAAATCTAGGTATGCCATCAACATAGACAACAATGATCAAAAGCACATCATTAGCATTCTTAACATATAAGGTGCTTTCAGTTGGATTGTTCTCAAAACCATGTGCAATCAAATAGGCATGTATCTTCTCATGTGGTGCTTGCTTTAAACCATATAATGTCTTGTTTAACCTGTACACCTGGTTTTCATGCCCTTTCTACACAAAGCCACAGGGTTGAAAAACATACACTTCTTCATGCAAGTCACCATTCAGAAATGTTGTTTTAATGTCCAACTAATGTACATTCCAACCATGATGGGTTGCAAGTGCACATATGCTCCAAAAAGTAGTCATACGACATGTAGGTGCAAAGGTCTCATCAAAATCAATGCCTCTTTCTTGCGCATAACCCTTTGCAACAAGCCTAGCCTTACATCTATCAACTATTCCATCAAGCTTACACTTCAACTTGTATACCCACTTAGTGTCAATGGCCTTCTTGCCAGGACGCAAGTCACATAAAAACCAGGTACCATTTTTCATGATAGCATCATATTCAGATTGCATTGCAGCCATCCAATGTTTAGAATTTTTGTTGGTGCAAGTCAACCACCACTTCATGTTTTAGGTAAATACTTGAAGTCAAAGAATGAAGAAAAGATTGGTTTCTAAAACTTGAAGATAGTACATGATCAAAAGATGAAGACTTGTATACATATGTACATTAGTTTGTAGTTAGCTCACATATAACTTTTGTATGGTCATGAGCTTGTACATATATGCCTATATATACAAGTAAAAAGTCTAGGCTAGCAGGAGAGAGAATGAGAGAGCAAGATAATAGAAGAGTTAGAAGTCATTGGACACTTTAGAAGTGAGGAAGATATCTCTCTTATCCAGATGTAAAGTTTTCAGAGTAGAAGATAAGTTACGCCTGATATTTTCCTATGTTCTCCTTCAGTGCTTGATCATTTCAAGAATCCTTTTGTAGATGTCTAATTCCATAGTAATGATTTTATGGTTAAATTTTGAGAGCTTAATTGTAAACAGGCTGAGAGAATTGTGAGTAGGAACATTTGTATGTGAGAAAGTGTTCAGTGTCTTCTGAAACAGGCACAATCTCGATGGTCAAAGAATTGATCAGTTCTCAGTGCACAGTGTAAAGTTTTACACAAACCAAGAGTCAAAATTTAAGTTGGAAGGTAAGCCATCTATGGCTAAAAGCATTTGCTTAAACGGGTTCTAATTTGGGATAACTATGTGTTAGAAGTTGCAATGTCAGAATCGACTTTATAGAAGAACAGTTTCAGACATAGGTGAACTGTTTGATTGATTTCTCAAGATATACTTAATCTTTTGGAATGATTTAACTTGGAGAAGGTGCATAATCTATAAGCAACATCTTATGCAAAGTTTTATAAAAAACTTTACATATTTGGTCAGTCAATGAGTGAGTTATGTGCAGCAGACTTTTTGAGTAGTTACTCTCTTCACAATTTGTTCAAGATTTTCATAATTCAGTATTGATCCTCCAAATTGGTAAATGTTTTGAGTTATTCTTGATATAGAGGTGCTCTAACATCAAGGATAGCTTGTTCTTTTGGAGATTAACACTCTCCATCAGTGGTATCAGAGCAGGAATCATCAAAATTGAAGAAAGGAGGACCCCGACTACTTCAGTCATAAAGAAATCAACACTTGAAGGTTCAAAAGTTGAAAGCTTGAAAGGAAAGCTTGAGAAGGAGGCCAAAAGTCATCAAGAAGATTAAAAGGAACTTCATTCGAAGTAAAGGTACACTTATTCCTCATAAAGTTTGAAGAATTTAATACACAGGTGAAGAAAGGATGGGAGATTCTCTTCAGATAGAGAAATTGGATAGAGAGAACTATCCAACATGGTCAATGAGGATGGAAGCTCATATCATGAGCAAAGACTTGATAGGTTACATCACAGGTGAAGAAGAAAAACCACAATTCAAAGATCCTAGTGTTCCAACTAGGGATGAGTTATCAAATTTGAAGACTTGGATGAAGAAGGATGCTCAAGCAAGGAGCATTATCTACATGGGAGTCAATGACTACTTGCTACCTCATATTAGAGGTCTTGAAAGTGCAAGTGATATATGGAATGCTTTGGAGGAGCATTTCCAAAACACAACAAAGTCAAGGAAGGCATCTTTATGGTCAGAGTTCACTACATTCAAGAAGAAGGTCTCTCAATCCATTTTTGATTATGTAACAAAGGACATTGCAGATGCATTAGGAGCAGATGATGAAGATATTGAAGAGGATAAATTGGTAAGGCAAATCCTCACAGGTTTGATAGGTGATGAGAAATGGAAGCCATTCATTTTGTCCACTAAATTGTCACTAGATCATTTCACTCCTGATTTAAATCAATTGCTAGGACACATGCGAACCTTTAGTAGGATGTCGAAGGTGATGGTGATAAGAGTGTAGGTCAAGCAATGTATTCAAAGGATAAGAAGAAGAATAGCAAAGGCAAGCAACAAGCAAATGAAGAAGAAGGTACAACTAGCCAGGCTAACTTCCTAAGAGGAAGAGGAGGTGGCAAAGGTAGAGGAAGAGGCAGAAGCAATAAAGATGGAGCCAAGGCTTGCTGGATTTGCGGTAAGACAAATCACTTAGCTCATGATTGTTGGCATCATAATCAGAATAATGGTGGATATAATCAGAACTTTAATTCAAGAGGAAAAGCTGGTAGAAACCAAAGAGGTAATTTCATAGGTAAGAGGTAGTAGAGGTTACTTTGGAAGAAATGTAGGTAGAGGATTCCAAAGTCAATCCTACAACAATACCTACTACAATTATGTTTCAGATAAAATGGAGGATTCAACCTTGATTATGAATACAGCTTGTGAAAGGCAAAGTGAAGAAGTCTTCTACATTGACTCAAGATGTAGCAATCACCTGAGTGGTAACATAGCTTTGATGTCTGATTTGGAGAATAAGGTAACTAATCATGTAGTTCAAACAGGTGGCAATACAAAGCACAATGTGAATTCAATTGGATCAGTGAAGGCCAAGGATGGAAGTACTCTTCTGAGTAAGGACTTGTATGTTCCTACAATTCCAAAGAATTTGATGGTGTAGGACAAATTGTTGAAAAAGGTTATGAAGTAAGGTTCACAAATGATGGAGTTTTTGTGGAAGACCCTAGCAATGGATATAAACAAATTGTTTCAGGGAAGACAGAAGGAAGACTCTTCACATTGAAGATTCAAGGTAATGTTGTTCATGCCTTGTTCACTTATGGAGGACATAAGATCTCTGAGTTAGATCTTTGGCACAAAAGGCTTGGACATTTCAATGAAAAGGTATTAAGGATATGGTTAACAATGGTTCAGTGCTTGGATTGCCTAATGTTGCAGGTCAACATATGACATACAGATGTGAGGCGTGTCAATTAGGTAAGGCTCATAAGCAATCATATTCCAAGCATGGTTTTATATATTCAGAGAAGCTTGAATTGGTACACACAGATGTGTGGGGACCATCAAAGGATTTCAGTATAAATGGTTCAAGGTATTATGTGATTTATGTTGATGATGCTACAAGGTGGATCACTATATATGTGATCAAAGATAAATCATAAGTATTCAATACATTCAAACATTATCATATGTATGCAAAAAGAATTAGAGGTCAAAAGTTGAAGAGACTAAGGTCAGATGGAGGGGGAGAGTATTTCTCTAATAAGTTCAGTGATTACTTATGGAATGCAGGTATAAAAAGGAAAGTGACTTGCAAGTACTCTCCTCAACAAAATGGTGCAGTAGAAAGGAGAAATAGAACTTTTATTGAGTTTGCAAGATCCATGATGAAGGAGAAAAATTGTCCAAATTACTTATGGGCTGAGGTTGTAAATACAGCCACATATTTGGTCAATAGGTTACCATGTAAAGCTTTTCAGGGTATGACACCCTATGAGGCATGGTGGGGTAAGAGACCTACCTTAGATCATTGCAAAGTATTTGGATGTTTGGCTTATGCATATGTGCCATCTCAATTGAGGCATAAATTGGAACCTAAAGCTGAAAAGTATGTGTTCATTGGATATGATGATAAGCAGATGGGATATAGGTTGTGGAGTCCATCCACAAACCAATTCCGTGTATAAAAGGATGTTACATTTGATGAGCAAGGTACTTGGTATGCAAGTACAATCAATATTCATGCAGGTGATGAAGAAGTTGTGCATCAAAAGAAAGTTAAATCAAAGGTTCAGATATTTGATGAAGAAGAAAGCAATGAAGTACAAGTGGAAGATGAAGAAGCGCCAATGTTTGATCCAAAATGTGATGAACCAGAAACTTCAAGAAGTGGAGAACTCAGAAGGTCATCAAGACACAAATGGCAACCTACAAGGTATACCTATGACACTTCTTTTTTGACTACTAAGGATTATGCTTACATGGTGAAAGCAGATGAAGACCCTTCTACATATGAAGAGGCAAAAGGTAAGGGAGAAAGCTATGCAAGAAGAATATGATGCATTGATGGAGAATGAGACATGGGATTCGGTTCCTAAACCAAATAGTCAGAAGATTATTGGATGCAAATGGGTTTACAAGACAAAGAGGTATGCAGATGGAAGTGTGTCTAGGTATAAAGCTAGACTTATTGTGAAAGGGTTTGCTCAGACATATGGAATAGACTATGATGAGACCTATAGTCCTGTGGCAAAGATGAGAACCATCAGAACACTCATAGCCATTGCTGCATGTAAAGGTTGGAAACTATGTCAATTAGATGTGAAGAATGCTTTTCTTAATGGATATATTTCAGATGATGTTTTCATGGAGCACCTAGAAGGATTCATGTATGTAAGCTCAAGAGAGCTTTGTATGGTTTGAAGCAGGCCCCAAGGGCATGGAATTATAGACTTGTAAAGTTCTCGAAGGAACTTGGTTTTCAAGTATCTAAAGCAGATATTAGCTTGCTTATCAAAGCAAGTGATGATGGGTTCATTTACATGTGCATATATGTTGATGATATAATTCTTACCCGTACAAATGAGAAGGGCATACAAAGCCTAAAGAAGCAAATGGAGAAAGAGTTCAAGATTAGTGACTTGGGAGACTTGTCATATTTCTTGGGCATGGAGATCTCACTCAACATGGAGTGTATGTAACTCAAGAAAGATATTTGAAGAACTTGTTGATCAAGTTTAAAATGGATAATTGTAGGGTGGCACCTACTCCAATGGAGGTGAATCATAAATTGAGCAGATATGGAGGAGAAGAATTCAAGGACATGAAGCTATATCAGAGTTTGGTTGGTAGTCTAATCTATGCAACTCTAACTAGGCCTGATTTGTCATATGCAGTTGGAGTATTGTCTCAATTCATGCATTGTCCTAGGAAAGAACATTGGGTTGCAGGACAAAGAGTGTTGAGGTACATTAAGGGTACACTCAAAGAAGGTTTGTATTATGGTTTTACATCAGATACAAACATTAAGATATATAGTGATACAGATTGGGCAGGTAATCCTGATGATAGGAGATCAACATATGGATACTTGTGTTATGTGGGAGATAAGTTAATCTCATGGTGCTCTAAGAAGCAACACACAATTGCTTTATCATCTACAGAGGCAGAGTATAAAGGTATGGTTGAAGCTACAAAGGAAGTCATATGGTTGAAGACTCTCATGAAGAGTTTTGACATTATACAGAGTACACCCACTATTCATGCAGATAACATGAGTTCACTATATCTAGCTTCTAATCCTGTTTTTCATGCCAGGACTAAAGACATTGAGATTTAGTATCATTTTTTAAGAGAGAAGGTGATTTATAAGGAGATTGAAGTGATACATACTTCAAAAAAAGATCAGATTACTGATATGTTAACCAAAAGCTTGGATGGACCAAAGCTACAGAGATTTAAAGACATGGCAGGTATAAAGAAGATAGAGAAAACCTCAATTGATGATTGAGGGGGAGTTGTTGGTGCAAGTCAACCACCAATTGATGTTTTAGGTAAAGACTTGAAGTCAAAGAATGAAGAAAAGATTGGTTTCTGAAACTTGAATATAGTACATGATCAGAAGATGAAGACTTGTATACATATGTACATTAGTTTGTAGTTAGCTCACATATAGCTTTTGTATGGTCATGAGCTTGTACATATATGCCTATATATACAAGTAAAAAGTCGGGGAAAGTAGGAGAGAGAATGAGAGAGCAAGAGATTAGAAGAATTATAAGTCATTAGACACTTTAGAAGTGAGGAAGATATCTCTTTTATCTAGATGTAAAGTTTTTCAAAATAGAAGAAAAGTTACGCCTGATATTTTCCTGCATTCTCGTTCTATGCTTGATCATTTGAAGAATCCTTTTGTAGATGTCTAATTCCATAGTTAATGAGTCTATGGTTAAAGTTTGAGCCCTTAATTGTAAACAGGCTGAGAGAATTGTGAGTAGGAACATTTGTATGTGAGAAAGTGTTCAGTGTCTTCTGAAACAGGTGCAATCTCGATGGTCAAAGAATTGATCAGTTCTCAGTGCACAGTGCAAAGTTTTACACAAATGAGGAGTCAAAATTAAGATGAAAGGTAAGCCATCTATGGCTAAAAGCATTTGCTTAAACAAGTTCTAGTTTGGGAGAACTATGTGTTAGAAGTTGCAGGTGTCAGAATCGACTTTATAGAAGAATAGTTTCAGACATAGGTAAACTATTTGATTCATTTATCAAGATATACTTAATCTTTTGGAATGATTTAACTTGGAGAAGGTGTGTAATCTATAGGGGACATCTTGTGCAAAGTTTTATAAAAAACTTTACACATTTGATCAGTCAATGAGTGAGTTATGTGCAATAGACTTTCTGAGTAGTTACTCTCTTCACAGTTTGTTCAAGATTTTCATAATTCAATATTGATCCTCCAAATTGGTAAAGGTTTTGAGTTATTCTTGATATAGAGGTGCTCTAACATCAAGGATAGCTTGTTCTTTTGGAGATTAACACTCTCCATCAATTTTGTGTTTCATCAAACAAAACAGGCTCAGTCTCATCACAGAGACTAGATATAGCCATAGCATAGCAGTCTGATGCAAAAGAGGCACTATGAGAGCCTGATTGAGTATGATATGACAGAGGTGCATCTAATTTGCTGTCACACAAAGTCTGCACAAGCCATTTTGGCATACTTTTTGCCTCCTCAATATCATCTCTCTCATCAACAAGTGCATCATGTAAATCTGCATCAGAAATGGGATGATATGCATCATCACATGAAACTTGCAAAGGTTGAGAAGTTGCCTCATTAGGACCAGCACTAGATTGTCCACCTGTAAAAAGAATAGCAAAGTATCATACATGACTTTGGAGCTAACAGATGTCTCCTTAGTACATGAAAGCAATGGCTGAATAACATCTTCCACAAAAACATCACGACTAACTAGAATGCATTTAGTCTGTGGATGATACAAACGATAGCCTTTACTTTCAGAACTGTACCCAACAAAAATACATTTTACTACTTTATCATCCAATTTTCTGCGATGTTCATGCACTAATGCATATGCCAAACAACCAAAAACACGCAGATGAGCAATAGATGGCTTGCGACCATGCCAAGCCTTATATGGAGTGATAGACTACAACACTTTAGTGGGACACCTAATAAGTACATATGCTGCACACATGACAACCTCAAGCCAAAAACTATGTGGTAAAGCCTGACTCTTAACCATACACCTCACCATCTCCATGAGTGACATGTTCTTCCATTCAACAACTCCATTCTATTGAGGTGTATATGACATTGTACACTGGTGTTTTATCCTACGCTTAGCTAGAAATGCATTAAAATCAAAAGGCATATATTCCCCCCTCGATCAGAATGGAGGGTGCCCATTTTACATGCTGACAGATTTTCAGCTAAAACCAAAAACTGTTTGAAGCACATGAACACTTCAAACTTTGTCTTCAATGGATATACCCATGCATGCCTGGAAAAATCAGCGCTAAAAGCCCTGAAGTAAAGATAGTTCCCAAAAGAAGGTGTCTGCATAGGACCACAAATATCACTATGTATAAGCTGCAATTTCTGAGTAGCCTGAACTAAACCATCTTTTGGAAAGGAAGAACGTTGCATTTTGCCCAAAATATAGCCTTGACAAACATGTTTTCTAGGTGTCTCAAGTTTGGGCAAAGAGGACACCATTTTAGATTTCTGCAAGCATAGCAAACTAGAAAAATTCAGATAACCAAAGTGTGCATGCCAATGCTTTGCATCTGACATAGACTAAGAATCATGTATTGCACATGCCAAATCGTTTACAGATCTTTCATAGTCTATGAGCTTATACAACCCACGACATAAAATGCTAGAAGAAATAATGAAGTCGCCATTTGACAGATCATGAATTGTACATCTGTCATCAACAAATTTCACAACCAAGCCAATCTTGGCTAAAGCCAAAACTGATAACAGATTCTTCCTGATCCTTGGCACAAATAAAGCATCTGACAAAGTGAGAGAACTACCATCAACAGTAGTCAAAATGATCTTCCCAACTCCCATGACAGGATAAGTGGAGTTGTTGGCGCATGTGATAGTATTCCCTGTAGAGGAAGGCTCAAGTGAAGTGAAGAAACTGTGCTCTGAGGTGATATGTTTGGTCCCCCCACTATCAAAGTACCAAAAAACTCAGTCTACTGCAGACATGCACTGCTCATGAGAAAATGGGTCAAAACTACAAACAGTAGTAAACGCCCATTCTTCTTCTTGCACAAGATTAGCAGACTCTGTTTTTGGTGTAGAGGCCTCTGCAACAAACATTCTTTCCTCTTTCTTCTTTGCCTCTTTAGTAGCCAGTTTTGGACAGCTCTTAATGACATGATCATTTTCTTTGGAGTATTTACAAAACAATTTTTGCTTTTTTTATTTCTTTTCATCTTTGTCTTCCCTCTTCGATTGTGCAAAATTAGCATATTTCTGCTTACTAGTTGAAGAGATCCATTTTCCTTTGCCCTTCTAACTAGCCAGGAAAGCTTGATCTGCAACACGAATAATGGACCTACTGTGCCTAGACTGATCTTCCTGCAACAGAACAGAGACCAACTCCTCAAATGAAAAGGCATTTGGACTTCCTTTCATCATCAAACGAAGAGTAGAAGCAAAACTCTGATATGAGTTAGGAAGACCATTCAGAACAGTTTGCACAAGTGAACTATCAAGAAGGACTTCATCAACAGAAATCAAGTGTTCCTTCAAATCCTTGATCTTTGTTAGAAAACTGTCCATAGAATGACCTTCGTTCATGTGCTCACTCTCCAACTTTTTTCGGAGGTAAGCAACACGAGCCTCATTCCTAGCTTGGTACAATAAGGTAAGCGTATCCAAGCATCCTTAGCTATTCTACAAGAGCAAATGTGAGGAATAATGGCACGTTTGATGGACAAACCTATCGATGCATGTGCCTAGGCATCTTTGCCATCCCAACGAATTTGCTTTGCAATAGGTGCAACAGAAACCACAACATGAACAAGAATTTGTAGAATATCATCATCTTCGACACCTTCTAGATCAGCTTCAATACCTTCAGTTGTAACAGTTGCAGGTGTGATAGGATGTTTTTCAACACCCTGCACAATGTTCCGCAATCCTTTTGCAACCAATACATGTTGCATCATATAAGCCCATAACGGGTAGTTGGTACCATCCAACTTATCCTCAACAGCCAACATATAGAATACATCACTTCTTTCAGCCATGGATGGTGACTAAAATACCTTGATGCAGAAAATTGACTGTATCTCAAAAAGTTGAACAAAACTGCCTAGACGAATTTCGCTAAGCTTGTAGCAGACTTTGAGATCCTTATACTGGCGAACCGAAACTGGTATATACCTTTGGCACAAAAGGATGAAATAGCATGCACAATTGTTGTGATAGTGCGTTCAAAGGCCGAAACTAGTTCAGATCGTGATTTTGACACCACAGAGCGAAGCAGTTTTGATCTCAGAAACACCCTGAGTATGCTCACCAAAATTCATGGGATTCTGAGATTGCAACTGGAGAGGTGTCAACGATGCCCTAGATAAAGCGGCAACCTGATCTGATAACACACCCGCATCTTCCTCCTCTCTAAAGTATACACATCTTAACGAATTCGGGATGATTGTCCAACATACTGGCAAGCAAGAAAGACGGTCGCCCATGAGTTGACGAAGATGAATTGGTGATGTTGATGAAAGGAAGCTCTACATCTAAAGATAATGATGAACCACCAAGGTCACCATGGAAGCTTGCCTAAAGCTCTGATGCCAATGCAAGAGAACGAGAATTAGGACCACCACGTGCTAGAGAGATGACTCTCCTCCCAACCAAATGCCTCTATATATAGCTCTCTCCAGGGGACTGCCTTCTTGGGCAGGTGGATACTAACCATCCATGTGTCAGCCATGTAATTGTATGTGCGCCAAGTGTCCCAGTCAACTCGAGTTAACTCAAGTGGATGCTTCTAGAATGCTCTAGAGCTCTTTGGGCAAAACACTCTCCCCATGTCTCTCATGGGGATTGAACCCAAGACCTCCTCCTTCACATCCTTGAAACTTAACCAATAAGCTAAGTGGATCACTTGTTCAATAGAGCACAAGACCTCCTAGTAAGTCTAAACTTGAGATCTTTGGTCATACACACGGATGACCAAACGGTATCTGATTTCAGATCCGTCTGAATCGGCCGGACCCCTAGATCATAAACTTACTTTATTACATTCTTCCCCCCTTGGAAAAATATTTTCGTCCTCGAAAATAGAGCTATATATTTACTGTAGGCAACCCCTGAGCCTCATGTTCTAAAACTAAAGAACATAGTCATGTTCTAGAATTGGAAGAACATGTCTCATCTCTGTGGTGGCATCCCTACCCAAATGATTCAAAATACTCTCTCGCTTTGCACTTTGATAAACTAGTCAAAGTACAAAGTAGTGAATGAATAATAAGGGTGGATCTAAAAACATCCTTGGCCAATTCACAGTTTCTCGATGTGCGATCTAGGCACAAACCTTTGAACTGGGTGGATTCAAATTACTAGTCCATTTCTGGGCATAACTGGTGCATGGACTTAGTAACGAAGGTGGGAATCTTATCCCTCATAAATCTTTGAGAACTCTTGATTCACTTGAATTTGGTTTGGAAAACTTGAAGTTTGGTTGTCCCAAACATCTAACTTGGATGTTTGTACAATGGTTAACTCCTATCCAAGAGTTACTTGATTTTTTCACCCAACTAGAGGACTACTTTGTCCTAAAAAATCCTATGTAAATTGTAGGAGAAAGTTTACCATTTTTTTTGAGTCAATCATACTATAACTTGACCAATTCAAATTCAAAATGAAAATTGTCCAACTTAGGACACTTCTCTCAAAGACTTGAGCTAAAAGTTCTTGGGAATTTTCAAGCTAATGAGCAATGCCTAACTTCGTTGTTCTAGAGTGTACTGAACTCTAGAAATTCATGAGAGTTATGCTAGTAACTGGAAGCAAACTCAAATGAATAAGTCAATCTTGTACTTTTTATCTTTTGAAGATTGAATAAGTTCTTATATAGAACATCTATCTAGGATGTTTAATTTAGTTATCTAGTTTCACTCGACTAACCCTAGACTTTTGCAAAAGGAATCAGATACCATATCTGAGTCAATTCCAAAAGATTTGGAAAGCGGAAGGAAATAACTAAAAATCTGTATAACTAATTCAAACTTCTAAGATATGAACTTACTATGAGTTAAATACTTGATGATCCAAGACTTGTGAATGATTGGTTTCAACAAGGTATTGAAGCATTTTTCTTCTATCTATAAGAGAAAGGAACTCGATTCTCAAAAAGACTCATAGAGTAAATCTAAAAATCATCCAACCACAAGATACTAGTGTGGTATCTAACATCAGTGTGTCGACCCACTGACATTCTACTAATGAGTCTTTTTATTGAAACAATTCTTCACTTGAGACTAAGTTCATGCCTATATTCAGTCTTTATGACTCCTTACTAGGAATGCAATTCTTGTGCATTACTTTGAGTCAAAGGATTGAATTCACCAAATTACACTAGGAACTTGTAGCTTGAATTAGTCAGTCTATTCCTTAGTTGAAAGATTTAGTTCAAAGTCAAAGTCTTACTCTTTCAGAAATTTATTGAAGATTTCCCAACTATCAACATTTTAGTTTAAAATGTTTCAAGAAGACCTTGGAAGTTACTTACTTTGTATCTTCCTACAAACTTAATATTGAAGTATCTCAAGATCATACTTTTATCCTCCCTGAATTAAAACTTATCCTTGGAAGTTTTAATTTCCTTGAAGGTCAAATCTAACTTCAAGATTTATTATAGGACTAAAAGATAATTATCATCACATGGTACGATGTCCCATACCATCTTTCCTACATCAATCTGAGCATAAAATCTGGTGTCCCATACCACCCTATTTTATATTCACATTAATGTGTGCATGATATTTATCCTAAAGTCTAAACATATCCATAGAGTACCCTCTAACTTAAATTCTTTACGTGAACTTAAAGTTCAGGCTTTACCTCTATCTAGATATTTTTAGGTTTTATTTCCTTCATAAGATCATTCCATAATCTTACGCTTTAGGAATTTAAAAACCTCTTGATGGATAATCCATTCTTATTTTCGAGGAAGAATACCTAACTATAGTTCCAAGTTCTTTGAATTTCACACATTCAAGACTTATTGGTTCTACTTGGACCAATTTGTAGTGACAAGAGTTCTTTACTGCTTGTCTTTAGATTCTTTTCTTTACTTATGCTTTAGGTACCTACCTGGCCAGGTCTTTATAGGAATCTCTCTACTGCTTAAGTCTAAGCATCCGCTCATGCTTTCTAGATTTGTACCAAAATCCCTTAAAGGATAGGAAAATTTTTACATTATACCTTCCACAGACTTAATTACCGTTGACACGGTTGCAGACTACATTCTTGGGACTACAAATTCTCTTCACACTTCCCTCTGGACAAGTGGAACTTGGGCACGCTATGTCTTTGTGCTTTGAAGCCACCTTTAGGGATCCCATTTTGTAGACTAGCACATGCCCAAAACATCTTTATATCTTGGCAAAACATCTATATCCTAAAGAGGTTTTGCCTTCATCATCTTTCGGCAAAAACATCCATAACTAGTAGATGTTTTGATCTTATCTATCCAATCCATCAATTTCTATCTTGATTAATGGGTATGTCTATTTTTGGAAAGATGTGCTTAACAAGAGGTCTAAGCTATCATTTTTCCAATGTCTTATCTCTTTATACACCTTTTATTAGAACATCATCATTCCTTGGTCCTATCATATATTATGAATGTATGTGTATTTTGGGAAGACTTCATGAATCAATTAAGATCCTCTACTTGGAACATCTACCTTCCCAAAAATAAATTCATCTCACTATTTCATTTTAGTGTTTCTCTTTTAAGAAATATCTCAATTCCTAAAAGCCACTTACCGAGGTTTCATCGTGAGATACGAATCTTGAAACCACAAAAAAACTTCTTAGAACTTTTGAAATCTTCTAAATAGAAGAGTGCTTCCAAAGTTTCCATGTTTTCATGGCCCTATGCATCATTACCAGAGATGCAAAACATGAATGAAACACAAATCTATTGAACTTCAAAGTTCAAATTGTATTTAAGTTCATCGATTTGGTTGTTGAGTTCCATGGAATCGAAGAGTGCTCATGGAACTTGGAAACATAGCTGAAGTTATCATCCAATCTTGGGATGCTTGAGAAGTTACATAAATTATGTAACTAATCAACTAAAGCTTATCCGCATGACTTTCTAAATATCACCTATACTTAGAGTAATCATGATAAGCTTATCTTCATGAATCCCTAAGTACATCCAGGACTTAGAGTCATCATACATCGTAAAAAGTTTGCAAGTAATTATATTTTCTTAGTCATCAAGAAAATTTAATACTTAACTTTCTTCTAGTGCCTTCTTATACCTAGTAAGACATCAAACATAGTTAATTGTCATTAAGTATTTATTTTTGATAATGGAGTATCAACTTGGGAAGGAATTGAATAATTACTTGAGCTGCAAACTAGAACTAGCATGTCTTTGCAACTAACTAGTCCTCTGTCTTCCCTAATGTCAAGCCGTGAGCTTTATAAAGTAAGCTAAATACTAAGAGAGTACACTTTCATATCTACTTGCAAATAGTATCCCATTCTATCATGCAAATGCATGTGCCTACATGCAAATCCATATGCTCACATGCGTATGCATGCATGTTCTTTGCATGCCCAAAAAATAATGCAACAATCATGCATGAGCTTGATGCATGAATTTTCCTTGTACTAAGAATGTATATCATGCAATCTTGATGCATGTATATCCTTTCCTTTGTCCTAATGCACTATGATATAAAAACATATCCTCATGGTGCAATAAAAAGCTTACTCAATGGAAAGGAAAACTGGAATTAAACTACCAAAATACATTCTTTGATGCACAAGGATCCTTTTTTTTTTAACAAGTATTTCCTTAATGCAAACTAATTCTTGAAATGATAAGTGGATTTTTTTCATTATCCTAATCTATACTTAATCGATTGAAATCTTGGCTATTTTAATGTGCATCTAGGATTAAGCGTAGAATAATGAAAACAAGATAAATCAAGCATTGAGGCCAAGTAGAAACTGGAAAATACTTAGCTTTGATCATAGCTTAGTCCCTCCATTGTTTCTTGCGAAGAGCCAATGTTCATAGCCATGCTCACCTCTCTCCAAGATCTTGAACGGAGATTTCTTTTGTCGATCGAAAAGAAATGAAAATCGAAAGCACGATCGTCCTTGCTCCGATCTAACATTGCTTCACTTTGGCTTTGATCACCATGGATATGCAGTTAGTTTTGGTTGAGAATATCAGCAAGCTCAAGAAGAAGCAATAATCCAAGTAAACTTGGCTCGGGATTAGTAGAGCAGAGAAAGATCCAAACAATAGAAAGTAGGCAGAGAATTTAATCACCGAATGCCTTTACTACAATGGATAAGACGTTGTAGCCTGATCGTCAAGATCACGAGCTCGATTCTTGTGGCCGACACACGCAGTAACCCACCTCTTATTGCAGACATGCAATGAACGACCTAACCTTCTCCTTGAACAGGTTGCGAATTCGACTACTGGCCTACGAGCCTCCTTTTGCTCTTGTTGTATGTAGAGTTCTACAACGATAAGAAATATGACAGAGATTCAAGACAATATCAGCCGTTTGCTGTGGTGGATAGGTGAATTGCACCCTGGATGAAATGAGTTCCAAATTGTTTGAACTTTTCTTTTGCTCATGCTGGGATCTCCTTCAGCAACGTTTAATTAACGATATAATTAAAGGTTACAACACAATCTAACGGCCAACACTGCAGGGATTACGGCTTTTGTTTCTGTTCTTTTCGACTTCTAGAGCGAGAGAAACAAGATTGTATCAAATTACTTGGGGAGTAATTCATGCGAGTGGCCTATCGTGTTGGATAAAAGAGCGCCCTTCCTACACACAAGTCCTCGGTTTGAATCCGGTGATCGATCAGATCAGATAGTGTTTGTTTTCTATAATCTCCTCTTTTACTCTTGTCATAACAGCAAATAAATTAGATTTTGCACTATATAAGAGAGTATGCAAGCGCCTAGTGTTCGTGGATAAGTGAGCATTGTCTCTTGTTGTAGGTCATGAGATCGAATCCGTCAAACGAACATAGCAGAAGCAAACATTTTGCATCCTCCTCTCTAAAGTATGCACATCTTAACGAATTCGGGATGATTCTCCAACACACCCGCAAGCAAGAAAGACGGACGCCCATGAGTTGATGAAGATGAATTGGTGATGATCTTGATGAAAGGAATCTTTACATCTAAAGATAATGATGAACCACCAAGGTCACCATGGAAGCTTGCCTAGAGCTCTGATACTAATGCAAGAGAATGAGAATTAGGACCACCACGTGCTAGAGAGATGACTCTCCTCCCAACCAAATGCCTCTATATATAGCTCTCTCCAAGGGACTGCCTTCTTGGGCAGGTGGATACTAACCATCCATGTGTCAGCCATGTAATTGCATGTGCACCAAGTGTTCCAGTCAACTCGAGTTAACTCAAGTGGATGCTTCTAAAAGGCTCTAGAGCTCTTTGGGCAAAACACTCTCCCCATGTCTCCCATGGGGATTGAACCCAAGACCTCCTCCTTCACATCCTTGAGACTTAACCAGAGAATGAGAATTAGGACCACCACGTGCTAGAGAGATGACTCTCCTCCCAACCAAATACCTCTATATATAGCTCTCTCCAAGGGACTGCCTTCTTGGGCAGGTGGATACTAACCATCCATGTGTCAGCCATGTAATTGCAAGTTGTAGGTCATGAGATCGAATCCCTCAAACGAACATAGCAGAAGCAAACATTTTGCATCCTCCTCTCTAAAGTATGCACATCTTAACGAATTCGGGATGATTCTCCAACACACCCGCAAGCAAGAAAGACGGACGCCCACGAGTTGATGAAGATGAATTGGTGATGATCTTGATGAAAGGAACCTTTACATCTAAAGATAATGATGAACCACCAAGGTCACCATGGAAGCTTGCCTAGAGCTCTGATACTAATGCAAGAGAATGAGAATTAGGACCACCACGTGCTAGAGAGATGACTCTCCTCCCAACCAAATGCCTCTATATATAGCTCTCTCCAAGGGACTGCCTTCTTGGGCAGGTGGATACTAACCATCCATGTGTCAGCCATGTAATTGCATGTGCACCAAGTGTTCCAGTCAACTCGAGTTAACTCAAGTGGATGCTTCTAGAAGGCTCTAGAGCTCTTTGGGCAAAACACTCTCCCCATGTCTCCCATGGGGATTGAACCCAAGACTTCCTCCTTCACATCCTTGAGACTTAACCAGAGAATGAGAATTAGGACCACCACGTGCTAGAGAGATGACTCTCCTCCCAACCAAATACCTCTATATATAGCTCTCTCCAAGGGACTGCCTTCTTGGGCAGGTGGATACTAACCATCCATGTGTCAGCCATGTAATTGCATGTGCACCAAGTGTTCCAGTCAACTCGAGTTAACTCAAGTGGATGCTTCTAGAAGGCTCTAGAGCTCTTTGGGCAAAACACTCTCCCCATGTCTCCCATGGGGATTGAACCCAAGACCTCCTCCTTCACATCCTTGAGACTTAACCAGTAAACTAAGTGGATCACTTGTTCACAAGAGCACAAGACCTCCTAGTAAGTCTAAACTTGAGATCTTTGGTCATACACACGGATGACTAAACGGTGTCCAATTTCAAATCTATCTGAATCGACCGGACCCCTAAATCATAAACTTACTTTATTACATCATATGTGGGTGACGTCCATGAGATTATATGTGGCTTGCTGAATTTTATGCCTGTCGTCCTTGATATGGCATAAACAGAAGCACTGCTCCCACTTGCTGAGCCACTAGTAGAACCATGATATCTAGGTGGCGTAAGGTCCTTAAGCTATCATCAGGGCCTCTCTAACTAGTATGCTCTCTCTAGGGACCTTTGGAGTTTAATGCTTGCCTAGAGCATCTAACTCCATCCCTAGCAGCTCGATCTCAGACACAAATTCCTCTTTCTTGGAGCCACGCTTGTGCTCCAAGTTTTCATGAAGTGTGCTCTTTAAGTGTGCTATCCTTGCATTCATGGCCTCTATAGGGTCTGATGTGTGCTCAACCATGAGTGTATCAGTCCTAATTGGTGAAGAGGTTCTTGATTTCATGCTAGGATAAGTTGTAAGTCTCTTTTTATGATTTTATGGTTTTATGTTTTTTTTTAATTTTTGTATTTTTTTTTTTAAGTCTATGTGCTTTATGTATACCTAAAATAACAAAGTGACAGCAAAAATGAACTAATCACAAGCCTTTGCATAAAGAAATGACAGAAAAAAAATGTGTTGCTTACTTTTTATGCATATGCATGCTAAATTTTAAAATTTTTGACAACATTTAGGCAAGAAAATGGAACTCGAAAAAAAATAACAAAGTGCAATACACGCACTTCTCAAACCAAGTGGTCCCAATAGGCACAATATATATACAATGAAACGAAAGGGCACTACATGCCCTTGTAGAAATCCTCGTGCTTGCAGCATGGTATAATCAAGAAGAACGCTACAAGTTCTTATATTCTTTTGGTTGTACCTACAAACTCAAGCACTAACATACTACTTTCATGCAAAATGCAGAGTTGAAAAAGCTTCTGATTAACCATATATTGAATATGCTATGCATTACGCTTGTCCTATCTACACAAGAATGCATGGAAAGAGCAAGAACACAACAAAATTGACTAGAAAGCTTATCTTGGAGTCCAAAACTTTGATGTGCAGGTGTGCACAGGTGCTCGAGATGATCAACACATACTCCTCTTGAGTCTCCAAGAATATCCCAATGATTAACGTGTTGAAAGAGTACTCGAATGAGTGTTTTCATTATTAATTAGACAACTTTAAAGCTCTATATAGGTCTAAAGATAGGTTCAAATGTGCTCAATTGATAAAACTCTCAACAAAGAATCATAGCAAGTGAAAGCACTCAATTTGGATGCCAAATGAGTGAGATATAGTCATTTACGTGGAGCTAGGTAGTCACAAATGCTACTTGTAGAGGATATTTAATGAGAGAACTTGAAAAAATTCAAAAATTTTCTCTTTGTAACTACTCCACTACATGAGCGTGCATGGTGTCTTCTTTATCTCCTATGCAAAGGAAAAATTCGAAAAGGCTGCGTCTATATATATATATAAAGATAAGAACTGCACATGCTGATTCTTTACTCGTAGCATTCTTATTCTGTAGCTGTTGGGCACTCCGTGAGAGTTTTGGGAAGCTACACGGAGAGTTGGCCCTATGTTGGGCACCGAGCTCTTCTCGAGGAGAGGGCGAAAGCTCCTTTTTTTCTCCCGCCAAGCTCTAGCTCATCGATGGCAGCATAATCACGATGAAGATGATGACGCGTCCCAATTCCCAGGCGGCTAGCTTCCCAAAGAACTTCCAATTGTCCTCTAGATACCAAATGTGATAACTAAAATCTCTCTCTTGAATGATGAAACTTGTGAATGATGTGTATCCCACTCTCCTATTGCATTCAAAATAGTAATGATCTGGAATGGTCTAGTGCTCCCATGTGGCCATCATGGAACACTCATCCCCATTACCATTGAATACCTTAGGATATACCCCGAGCTTGGGACCTTGGCTATGGATGGCCCTTGTCCCACACACACATGGAGTGGTCTCTGTACACCAATGTCTGACAAAGATAATGTTGCAGATGTTTTCACAAAGGCTCTACCTAGGGAGAAGTTTGAAGCTTTCCGTAAAGCTTTGTGCTTACTTGCTTTTGTGGATTGATCTCTTTCCACATAGCTTGGCATTGTTTGTTATCCATGAGTGCTAGCTCCTTGATCACCACATCACTCACAAGGGGGATTTGTTGATCTATTTCAGTGTTGATGTGTGTGAACACACTTAAGACCGTAAGGGCACTTTTTTCTCTCTTTAGGTGGTTTTTCCAGCTTGTATATATCCCTATAACCCTAATGGGTCGTTTATCTTTGTACATTCACTTGATGATACATTCAGTGTTGTGCTCCAAGCTTCTTCTTCCTTATGCTATTGGTGTGCTTCTGTAGACCTCAAACTCCAACAAAAGTTTACTATCAAACCACATCTCTTCAACATTTTTTTCCAAACAAAGTTTTTTAAATTGAAAAGAGAAAATACATGAGAGTTAAAAAAAGTTACAAAGTAGCATCCTTTCATTTACTTCATCTGAGATCCATTTACCCTTCAGCTTGTTATTATTTAAGACAAAGATCTTATGGTGTTTCAAGTGGGAAAAACCCTTATAACTTTATTCTTCCGCTTAGGAAATTTAAAGATTTTTTCAAGGACCATTCTCTTGGGGGCCTACCGTTTCGTTGAACGGCCTTTCTGATAATCAATATTTTCTTGTGTATTTTATTCTAGTCAACGAAGCTTTTAAAATATTTGTAATGCTCAAGGTGCTTATGATGGAACTCATTTACTTTTTAACTTGTTATTATCTAACACAAAGACCTTATGGTGTTTAAATAGGGGAGAATTCTTATGGCTTCGGATTCTTCTACTGCTAAGTTTAAATATTTTTCCCAAGGACCACCCTCTTCGGAGCTCACCGAAGTTGGCTGCAGCCTGCACATCTCTTGGATGTTTTGTTTTATTAAAAAAAAAAGGAAGTTCAGCTATAGTCTAATCTCTTGGATGTTTCCTTGAACGGCCTTTCGGGCACTCAGTAGCTTCCTGTTTAGTTTATTATAGTCAACGAAACGAAGGTGCCTAGACTGTACAATGTATTCATCTTTTTCTTGACTTTGCCTCACTCCACGAACTCATAAGGGCTAACTAGTAACCGCACAATGTTCTTTTGTTAATGCCACTGGTTTCACTTAGCCAGTTTTTCCCTGCGGAAGAAGTCTTCATCTCGAGGGCTCACCGGAGTCTACATCCTTGGATCCTGATCCTTGTTACAATCGCTAATACAAGCGCATACGAATACTGTTGCCCTAACTTGTCACGCAGACGATCTTTTTTTCGCACAGAATCTGAGAGTTTCTTAATCAGCCCTTACGGCTTCCCTGATTCTGTATCCGCCTTCATCTTCTGTGGATATCACATGTGGGCAGAGTATGGGAATACCGTAATCAGCCTTTGCGAGTTCTTCTGAACCTGTATTCTTCTTCATCTTGTCCCTTTTCAGGGACTGGTTTAAGATAAAGCAGTCCCAAATTATCCTAGTCCATGACCGACCTTGCAACAATAAATGGCACTTACATACACTGAACTGCCATTGATATCAGAGCTATATCATAGAAATCTGGAGGAGCCGATAAAGAAGAAGGCCGTGGAATTCTTTGATCGATTGGACAACAATCATGATGGCAAGATAAGGATCCGAGAGCTCATCGGCTCGACACTTGCCAACAGATTTGGGCAAGATTTCTTGCAGCATTTATTCTACAGCCTGGACGAGGAAAATAAGGGTTACCTAGACTTCCGACAATGTCTCGCAGTTTACTTTCTTTGTAACTATAGCACGCGCATATGTGAGGCGTGCGAGCTTCATATACCTTATGGACTGGGTTATACATGCTTTCGATGCTGGGAGGAACGACTTTCATCCATCGATGGACAGACGTTTACCGTGTGCTTGGGATGCCATTCGACCCATAACTATGGTCATTCGCACAATGCCGTCCATCTAGCTCATGACTTTGTTCTGTTCGACAAACTGCTGAGTGGACAGCATCTGCCTTCATCCTCAGAGGGAGTCAGACGTGTTCATTACCGGGAGGTTGAACAGGTGCACATCGATTGTTTCGCATGGATCCATGATGTTTATTTTCTTTGATTGCTGCATGTAAACATGAAAATGCATATAAGCATGATGTTAACATGAAAATGCATATTGACATGTAAACATGATGTTAACTGTTTGATTGCTGCATGTAAACATGAAAATGCATATAAAAATAATACTCGAAACTTGATAAATGGTCAGAGTGCTGACACAGTTGATCGATTGGTTGCCGTGTGCAGACAATGAAACAATGCACAGTATGTGGAGACCACCATGAATGTACAGCTCAGGGGTTCACGTGCAACAAGCACATGACCCAAATGTATCGAAGTAAAAAGTTTGTATGCGAGTGGTGCTTCTCTTATTTGTGCTCTAGGTGCGGAAAGTTCTTCTGCGATGCCACCACACGTGCAGAGCCTGGGAAATGGCTTCAAAGAATGGTGTGCCCTTCCTGCTACGAGAAAAACGTCACCAATACTAGTTATGATAGTAGAGTGAAGGTGACTCTCTCTCTCGTCTTGAAGAGGAAAATGGTTCTAAATTTTAGGCTGATGCAAGAGTTTTCTGGGGTGTCTCAATGTTGAAATTCTTTTCTATTTATTTATTTTTCTTGAGAGTACAATGAATTGGAAACACACTCACACGCCAGACCTCGTAAGGTAGAGGCACCCATCCTTTAGGAACTCAAGATATGTCCAGCCAAGACTTGAACTCATGACTTCCTCCCAAAGACTCAATGCGTCAAACCACTAGGCTACGTGAGCTTGGACTCAATGTTGGAAGTTACAGTTGTAATAGTCCTAAGAAAGTGAGGTTTGATCATTATAGTATACCTTTACTCTCATCGAAGATAAATTTAACTCGCAACTTCTGTGCATTGTACCAGATGTGCTGATAAGAGATATTCAAGAGGTACGTTCAGAAAACAAGATTTTAAATGATGTAATGAATCCATTTGTATTTTGTATGGCTACTAAAAACCATAGTAAATTATTGACAGTGCTAATTTTGATGGGATTTTTGCAAAACTTCTTTATTTTGTATGGGAATTGTTGCGAAAGGTCTTTCCTCGGCACTCCTGAACTGAACCTTTTCAATCACAAACTGGTCCTCCATGGTTGTGGAAGACACTTTATTTTGTTCAGGAGCAATGTCTTCTTTGAGGCTTTTATGTATGCAAACACATTCCAAAAAACTCTTTTCAATTGCTAATTTTCCACATACTTACCGAGGTGGCCGTTGGCTCTATTGCTAGGTCTGCTTAATAGAATCTACCCTCATTGTAAAACAAGCATTCTCAAACATAGAAAAATAAATACTGGGTTTCTACTATGCATAGATTCCACAAAATCAGGAGGTTGAAAAGCACCCGGGATTACGACAGTGGTGACATTGAATTTCCATAATGGAACTGTCTAGATCGTCCATCGCTGTAGTGAGTCGCAAATTTGGAGGATATGCACATGCGAGAAGCTTACACAGAGAAAATGTCCTTGGTTTCTTGAGGATGGCATTGGTCATGTAGATATTGAATGACTTTCCGAGAAATCCGTGATCTATCTGCTACCTGACAAGGCCGTAACACAAAATAAACGATGATTTATTTGTTTCATAGTAAAGCTATCAATTTATTCTGTCGAGTGCTATAATACATTTACGGGGTTGTGTGAGTGTGTGTGTGTGTGTGTGAGAGAGAGAGAGAGAGAGAGAGAGAGAGAGAGAGAGAGAGAGAGAGAGAGAGCATTGACATTGTTTCGGCGATTGACCAGGAATTGAAGAAGAGTTTGGCTCTAGATAAGCTGATGGAACGTTGCACAACCTGCAACATAAAGCAAAAGAACGGGACCTTGTATTGGGTAATAAATGGAAAGAATATGGCGGAAATTCCTCGTTGAAATATTCAGTACGAGAGTCTCATTGCAGAACATCTCACGGAATGGATGAAGAAGAGGTTGTACTCATTGGAAAGTCGGTGAGGTGTAAATAGTGTGTTTTCATATTTGTCACGCAAGTATAATAAGTTGGATGAGTTGAAACTTTACACATTCTCATTCGTGCTATATTCCATATTATTTCGGGAATATTGTCGTGTTCTGAATTCTCTCATCGTTTGCTTTCATGAATTTGAGAATGTTAAGCGTATGATGTAATTGTGAATGGTACGAGAAGACTAGCTGAAAAGATGAACCTATCATATATTGACGTATGGCAATAGCTGTCTTCTTATTTTAGTATAAGAAGACTAGCATTCAAATAAACGATGACATGGTGTTTACACATTTATGCTCCGCCCTCTCTAGCCTTCTGTCTTAAGAGAGATGCAGGGGAACAACAGAAATTCTTCCTTTTCCCCTCGGGAATGAAGCAATTTTACTGTTCATGTTGTAGGTTCTATGTGAACTCAGCCTAAGGAAACAAAACCGATTCAAGAATCATTGAAAACCGATTCATTGAAAGCATTCAAATATAGTCAGCTCATCTTAGTACTTTATTTTGCATTTTTGGCACCTTAAAAGTGGAAGTTAGATATTTATTGTGCACCCACTCACATTTTCATGTGTAGATGCACATGCGCAGACACACACATGTGCACACATGCGTGCACGCACGCGCACACACACGCACACACACAAAATCACTTCCCTTCCAACAAAGTTTAATTTCTAATGGCTTGTTTCATGAGTGCATCTATAAGCTTCTAATTTTGGGAAGAAGTGTGTTTTATATGAAAATATATGATACAATAATGAGAAGTTTCACACATACACACGTGCACACGTGCGTGCCTGTGTGCACGCGTGCGCGCACACACACATACACACAATAGATTTCTTTGCAACAAAGTTCAATTGCTAATGGCTTATCTTATGAGTGCATCTATAAGCTTCTAATTTTGGGAAGAAGTGTGTTTTACATGAAAATGTATGATACAATAATGAGAAGTTTCACACATACACACGTGCACACGTGCGTGCCTGTGTGTACGCGTGCGCGCGCGCACACACACACACACAAACAATAGATTTCTTTGCAACAAAGTTCAATTGCTAATGGCTTATCTTATGAGTGCATTTATAAGCTTCTAATTCATTTATAAGCTTTTAATTTTAGGAAGAAATGTGTTTTGCTTGAAATGGTATAATATAGTAACGAGAAGTTTCATATTGTGTAGCTTAATCTTTCTAAATTCTGCACACCATTGACATCCTACTTAGTACACCACGATGGAGGGTGAAGTTAACGACATCTTTCTAAGCGATGTGGAGCCGCGCGGAGGCGTCCAAAGAGAAATAGGAAAAGAGAAACGGAGGAACAAGGGGAAGCGACCGCAGACCCCGCCTCTCGTTCCACGAAATTATGATTTTATGACTACGGAGAAAGAGAAAGAAGAGCCACTGGCGATGGAATGGATGATGGCTCAAGAGAACCGCATGGAACATCTTGAGTCCACCATTGCCGATTTAGCACAACTTCTAAAAGGCCAGGTGGAACCGAAAGATTACAAGAATAAGGATACGAGAAAGCAACCAGAGTTACATGAGGGTGAGACCTCAAGACGGACGTCTCAGCAGGGCCATCGACCACATACACGACGACGTCGGTCCGTCTCCTCCGCTGACGATGGAAGCGACTCAGACTCCTATGGGAAATTGAAGCCATGTCCATCAGAGAAGTTTCGGGGATAAACGCAACTCTCTCGCAGTTTCCAAATGGCTGCAAGACATGGAGCAATACCTCGATCTACAAAGGATGGACAAACGGCACTGGGTAAAGATTGCCGCATCTTTCTTGGTCGACGATGCCGATGCTTGGTATTTGGCAGAGTCCGCGAGGGAAGAATTCAGTTCATGGAAGGATTTCAAGGCGGCATTTGAGGAGTACTTCATTCCTCAAAATGAATCCTTCAAACTCAAGGAGTGTCGTTTGACGTCATAGTTGTTATCCTTCATGGATAAATACATGGTAAGTATGTTGGGTAAGGGGATAGATAAACTCCTTCTTGACATGCAAGGAAACATAGTGGTGGTGGACTATCATCGAGTACCAAAAAGATCCCCTGATGGAAATAAGAGGCTTAAGGCAAGTCAGAAAAGATAGAAAACCCCGCATCAAGTTCGCAAGAATCAAACCACAAGACCATCACTCCTCCCAAGTCGAAAGAGGAGTTGGACAGACAGAGGAAAGGAAAGGCACCTATGCATCAAGAGTGTGTGCTCTCAAGTAGCCAAGGAAAAGGGAACAAGAAATTGAACTTAGAAGCGGGGAAGATGAAATCAGAAGCCGCAGTGACAAGAGCAGAGAGAAGACAACAAACACACGGGCCATTGACGGCCAAGCAAGTAGAAAAGGCGATGAAGCAAGGGGCTCAAGCCCATTTGTGTATGATAAAATGTAACCCCATTGACTTAGATGAAAGGGAAAACAACAGGATGAAGGTCGGCGATCAACGGATCCATGAAGTACTAAGGGAATTTGAGGATGTTCTACCAAGCCAATTATCAAGCGGGCTGCCACCACTCAGGCAAGTCCAACATAAGATTGAAGTGATGTCAGGCCAAGCTCCACCGGCCAAAGCGCCCTACATAATGAATGAGTCAGATCTAAAAGAGTTAAAAAGGCAACTAGTAGAACTCGAACAACAAGGTTTCATTCGACCCAGTAGTTCACCCTACGGTGCTCCTGTCTTATTTGTCAAGAAGAAAGATGGCAGCATGCGATTATGTGTGGATTATCGGGCCTTGAACAACATCACAGTCAAGACGAAGTATCCAGTGCCAGTCATGGATGAATTGATGGACCGATTGGGTCAGGCAAAATTCTTTACACGAATAGATCTAAGATCCGGTTATCATCAGATTCGCATAGCAGAGCAGGATATTGAAAAGACGGCGTTCAGAACACGCTATGGCAGCTATGAATGGTTAGTCATGGCTTTCGGACTCACAGGTGCTCCAGGCACGTTCTGCCGAGAGATGAATGACGGATTTAGGGACATGCTAGATGAGTTTCTGATCATTTACATAGACGATCTGTTGATTTACAGCCGAACTCTGGAAGAACACTTGGATCATGTAAGAGCCGTACTTCAATGCCTAAGCGAAAGACAACTCTATGCTAAACCTGAGAAGTGCAAGTTTGCCATGACTTCAGTTGAATTTCTAAGTTTCATAGTTTCTGACAAAGGAGTGATGATAGATCCCCACAAGATTACTACAGTTCGTCAATGGGCTCCGCCTCGAACAGTAAGGGAAGTACGAGAATTCATAGATTTCTGCCAGTTTCCAAGGAAGTTCATAAAGGATTTTAGCAAAGTGGCCGCTCCGCTAAAGGGTGCTTTGTGTGGGGGCCGAAAGAACAGGATGCCTTTGAGCAACTCAAACAGGTGATGTGTGAAGCGTCAGTGTTGAAGTTGCCAGAGTTCGAAAAAGAGTTTGAAATTCATACCGATGCATCAGGACTAGCGATTGGAGGGGTCCTTATGCAAGAGGGACGCCCTGTGGCATATGAATCACACAAGTTTTCAGGTACAGAGTTAAGATGGAGCACTCACGAGAAGGATATGCTCGCGGTGATCCACTGTTTGCGAAAGTGACATCACTATGTTCAGGATAAACACACGAAGATCTACACAGATAACATTTCATTGAAGTATTTTTGTACGCAGCCCAAGTTATCTCCCAAGCAAGCAAGATGGCAAGATCTCTTGGCTGAATTTGATATAGATATTATTAACAAACCGGGGAAGCAAAATGTTATGCCAGACGCCATGAGTAGAAGACCGACATTGGCCGCCATTTCTATGGCCGAGAGTAAAACAAAGGATCAAATCAGAAGACTGCAACAAATGGATCCGGAGTTACAGCGGATCATCAAAGATGTGCACTCGGGCTTAGACCACAAAGGCAAGTACAAGATTATGAACAACGTGTTATATCGAAAAGGGAAAATTTATATACCACACAACGCAGAATTACAAAGGATGCTTTTATGGGAAGCACATGACTGTCAGCTTGCAAGACATGGAGGACAATGTAGAAGTTATGAGCATCTAAAAGAGCATGTGTTTTGGCCGAAGATGAAAGAAGATGTAATTGAGTATGTACAAACTTGTCCAACTTGCTAGTTAGTAAGATAACAGAAGATTAAACCGGCATGCCTACTTCAGCCGATGCCCGTCCCGAATAGACCTTGGGACATGGTGAGTATGGATTTCATCACAGATCTACCAACATCATATGGACATAACGTAATTTTTGCCGTGGTCGACTATTTTTCAAAGCAAGCATATTTCATACCTATGAAGCCACCCATGTTGGTGAAGGTGGTAGCACAGACATTCTTTCAAAAGGTATTCAAATATCATGGCCTTCCGTTGGTTATCATTTCAGATCGTGATACCAGGTTTATGAGCGATTTATGGCGTGAATTATTCTCAATCTTGGGCACTCAACTTAGATTCTCTTCAGCCTATCACCCAGAGACAGATGGGCAAATCGAACGCATCAACCAAACAGTGGAAAATTATTTACGAAGTTATGTGCAAGCAGACCAGAAGGATTGGGCCAAGCACTTAGATATTTTAGAGTTTTATTATAACAACTCTATCCATTCAAGTACATCGATGTCGCCATTCGAAGTGGCAACCGATAAAACAGTGATCACGTCTATGGCACTCATGTCAGATGAGGTGCTCGTGGCAGCAGACCGAGAGTGTGGCAATTTCCTTAGAAAATGGAAGTCCAAGCTTTGCCAGGCAAAGGAATCTCTCATCAAGAGCAAAGAAAGGATGGTAAGAAATGCCGTACAGAAGCGTCAGATTATCGAGTGGGTGACTTAGTCCTTGTGAATGCCAAGAATATCATTTTGCCCAGGAATTTCACACCCAAGTTCAATTTCATATACACAACTCTTTCCACGTTAGCCTATTAAAACACTTCCGCCCTGATACTCGTTTTGGACGTCAAGTCACTTTGGTGGAAGATCCAATTGAACAAAGACAAGCAGAGTTGATCCTTAAAGAGAACAACAATTCATCAAATTTATCCACAATGCCATGTGGAAATTCTCTAATTATTTTATCAATCCCTTCTAATAAGTTGAGGGCTTCTACTTGTGGTTCCTTTTCATGATTTACAAAATCCCAGTAACAAGATGGGGTAGGTCCATGCATGTAGGTTCAAGCTCCTAATTGACAATGAACATTGGTGTAGCAATGTAGGATAAATATTTTTTTCTGATCTTTCTCTTCTTATTGTAATGCTTGATTTTTGGAATTGTGTCATCTAACAAGTGCCTTGCATCTCAACAAGGATCATGAAACACTTGAGATCCTTCACAAAGGCCTCATCTCCTTTATGGATATAAAAATCTAGGTTGTAGGGGATCTATTTTTCCTTAAATGGTAAATTCAATGGAGTATTGTAGTATATAGAAATCCATAAAATCACTAATCTCCTCGAGCACATTAGAGTTCATTGCTAGTGTAACTTCAAGGTTAGGGACTCTATAGATTAGGTCACATAAATTTGTATGACCTTTGTAATATGTTCCATCTAAGAACTCCATGAAAAGCTCTCGAGGAGATTTGATGGGACTGGTGGATATGGATGCAACCATTTTATGTGGGTATAGTATTCTATTGCCTTGAGAGAATCTCTAGATCTTTGTGATTGCAAATATGAGAAATGAGCACATAGAACCTATTTTTATAGTGGTTCCAAGTTTTTAAAGTGAGTGGGGCCCACTTAAAAAAATAGTGAAAGTTAACAAATGATTATTTGATGGCAAAGTAATGCACAAGACATAAAAAAATATCAAGATTTTGCATCAAAGCAAATGTTTAAACCATAACATAAAAAAAACAACATGACCAACTACATTGCAAAGTAGCGAACATAGAGCTTTGACAATCTAGAAGTTCTAAAATCACAATTGCAAATAACAAGGTATATACAATATCTATAATATATAGTTTATCCCAATGTTTGCAATTAAAGTCTCTTGCAACTGCAAAAACAATGAGGTAGAATGACTAGGATCCAAAAAGTGACATCATCATGTTGCAAAAGAGCTATGACAATGGTAATTTAGTTCCATCTTTACTCCAATAAGCAAGACTTTCATTTTGTATTCCAATCTCCTTCCAACTTGTAACCAATTTATAAGAAATTGAAGTTATAAAACTGAAATAAGAAATAATGAAAAGAATTCTTATACAAAAGCACAAAACATTTCTCATCTTATGTTCTTGTATTTTGAATTTGGATTGAGTTAGTCCCTCAAAGCCCATAATCACCAAGTGTCCTCTCACATTAGCCAAGGTCCAATGATGATTCCATAAAATAGTTCCATTTCATTGTTGGGCAATTCAAGCTTAATTTCAAATGAAAATAAAGATCTCTCAAAACTTTGTAATGCTATCCATTGGCCAAGTTTTCACATCCAAAGATCATAGTAGAATCTAATGTACACTAAAGTACGGTTTTTCAATATCAAAATACCTATTGCACCTATTTTACAATGATATTTGTCACCTTTTGCAATTCCTTCTATCAAAACCTAATTTTCAACTAGAACACTTTCCACTTGCTCATATGTGATATCTTTACACGTGAACATGGAATTCTTTTGGAATGAGAATCCTTAAAATAAATATACAAAACAATGGATGGGAAAACACGAGTGCAAACCTACAAATCTAGACACTTTTGTGAATTTAAAAGAGTTACATATATCCATTACCATCATGTGCTTCAAAGATGGTATGGACCATATATTAAGTTTTGGACACTCCAAGATAAGAAAAGAATGTACTTCAATTCTCTCTAACCTTCCAAAAACACTCATTGTAGAGGGTACAACATATCTATGAGTGTAAAAGAAAACTCTATCATGGAGAAGTTGAGCAAGAGATACTTTTGGAAAGACTAATGCACCACATCTACATGCAATGTTTGGAAAGTACCTGTAAGACTATAAAGTGGCCAATTTTCCACCAAAGTAGAAGGAAATATATCTGAAAAAAATAAGAGCATATCTAAATAGTTTAGAGATATAGTCAACATTATAAAACACAATATTATAGAGTAATACTTATAATTGATATGATAACTTATTCTAATAGATTTTTTGAGTTTCATAGTTTCCAAATGTACAATAGGAACCACCCCATTGTCTTTGTGCTTCTTGAAGCCACGTTGCTTTCCCTTCCAACAAAGATCCAAGTCTCCACGATCTCTAACTCGATGAGGCCCAACTCTAGAGCATTGCATGTACACCCATGCACCTTTGTAAATATTCAACATTTGATTGTTTGAAATCCATACAAATCAGCTTCTTGCTAAACCTTTCACACCATCCACATGGGATTTTTTGTCAATGTGTGAAGTGGTTTCTTTAGTTTTCATGCATAAATTGAATATCTAGAATGCCAAAAAAAAAGAGAGAGAAAAGGTTGTTGCATTGATACTTCTCTTTGTAACTATTCATTAAAAAAACTGGATTATATACACGATACTCTGTCCATTCATTGTTACCCATTCAACTATACTTCTTTGTTTTAAAGTAATTTGAGCAAGGAATAAATTCATGTTAAACCCGAATTCTTGTAAGGGACTATGCAATTTGGGATCTTAGTTTAATGGTTAAAATTAATGGATGTGAAAGAGGAGGTTCCATATTCAAAGCCAATGTGCAACATGGGAGTGTGCTTTGCCAAGAATCTTCTAAGAACATGTACCTCAATTTAAATAAGGTTAACTCAAGAGAACCAGGGCATATGATATATAGTCTACATATAAATTAAAATGAGAAAAGACACAAGGTAGATAGGCTACTAGAGTGGTCTATAGATATGGATGGAGTAGGTAGTTTTAGTCCAACCAAATAAAGATGGGTCTAATATGTGGATGTTGTGGTTCCAACTATAGCACTGGAGATTCCATATATTATCTTCAAGATACATATATAATCTAGATTGGAGGTGAATAAAACCCCTTCCCAATGGTAGTTTGTAGGAGTTGTAATGGTGGTATTAGAGCTAAGGATAGAATAGCTCTTCATATGTGAGCTTTACTTATAGCTCTTCCATGAACAAGCTTCACCCCTACACATAAAACCTTTGGCTTCAATCTATTATCTTCAAGCTACATATATACTCTAGATTGGAGGTGAACATCCCTTTCCAATGGTAGTTTTTAGGAGTTTTAATAGTGGTATTAGAGCTGAGGATAGATAGTTCTTCATGTATAAGCTTTACGTGTAGCTCTTTCACAACCAAGTTTCATCCCTACGCATAAATCCTTTGGCTTTGATGTGTTCTAGATGTATTCCTTATATATATAGTACTTTTATAACAAAAAAGAGGTATCCTATAGATTCCCCTTCAATGTTTCCATGCCCTTAACAAGTTAACCCACATGGGTGGTAGCCAAGTCATCCCACATAGGCAAAAACATGTTTCCCTCATAAATTTGAAGGTGCATGCGCATGGCTACAAAGAAGTCAACTACATGCCGTGAGAGAACCTTCACTTCTCTCTCTTCCTCCTTGGTTGAAGAAGGTGTGCTCATCATCTCTACATTTATAGTTTTCTTTGAACTTCATCCTTGCATGGATTTATCGGCACTTCAAAAGCTTCCATGTCTATATTCCTATAATATTGTGCAATCCTATTGCAAGGTGATATTTCATATCTCCATCTTCACATTGGGAGGATTTACCTTTGCAAACCACAAAAGAAAAAGAGTCATCGAACCCCCTTAAAGAGATCAAAAAGCTCCCCAACGGGTTAAGCATGCAAATGTGCATCTTGGAGAAGCCACAATTCAATGAAGGGTTGACTAGACTTCCAAATATCCTGCCTAGGTGCACCATGTGTATGAAAGGTTGGAGATCTTTTCCTTCTATCTCCCTTTAGTTTTTGTTGTGAGAAAAGATGGTAGAGGGTCCATTATATACCCGAAAAGGGCATTATTAATCACATATATATCATTAAATAAGATTCACATATATATCAATCCTCTACGTGAGAACAAGAGATCCCCTCGCTTGGAAGTCATTTTCCTTCATATATCCTAAGGTTATTTTGGAAGCACATACCTTCACTAATTTGAGCATATCTCACTTTGCATATAGTCATATTGAGAGCTTTAAATTTCTATGGATTGTGTACTCAAAGGGACATATTTGTGCACTCATAGAGATATCTTTTGAGTCGCCAAGTTTCAACTTTATTTCCTCTCTATGGTTTCCAAAAGAAGTAATCTATTCTCTTCTTGGGACCATTTTTTACATAAATGTCCATAACTTCTAGCTCCCACGTCCAAATTGATAAATTTAAAAAGGACAAAGAAGTTTTCGTTAAGTTTTTGTACAATGATTATTGATAGACATCAATAGGAAGCTGGTTGTTTCAAGCTGACTACTTACTAAACATTCGGGGAGCTTAAAGTTGACTTTGAAGGACATCTAAGAAGAGCTGAAATGATTCAAAGGATTTCCAAAAAAAAAGCCCCTTCTGCACCAAAGGCTTATTCGATAAGTGAAATTTTAAATTGTATGCATTAAATCTTTATTTTCCTTATAAAATTCCACATACGAGCATTCCGGATATTATCTAGAGGCAAAAATATAGATTTGAGTTACCATTAGCTTCTAAACTTTTTAACATTAGAGAGTGATTTCATGTTTACGATGCATAAAATACGTATTTAGGTCTTTCTCCATGAAAAAATCAATTCACAGAAAATGTTTTGGTTATAGTAACTCTTTTTTACTTTTCACAGGAGTGTTATGTAGGTATCGGTAGAATGAGAAAAGTTGGAAAATTGATAATCATCAATCTTTAATTTTCCAACTTTATGATTGATGATTTAATGCCTTTAGTGCACTAGATTTTTGTTATCAACGTACACATATGCACTTGTTATGCTACTAAAATGTTTGCAAATTTATGCATAAGTTTTCATAAATCATTATTTAACTATAGATAGGTCTAGAAAAGTTTCTCTACCTAGGTAAGGGCTCAAAGAAAGAATTATGGATTCTGATTTTGTGTTTATGAGAAACACTATATCTTTGAAAGGATATTTTCAATAGTTCTAAGAGACGTAGTAAGTTCTCTTCCTAGCTAGTTAGTTGAGTATTGATAATTGAGATGCTTGATAAGACGAATTTTGTGATGAGAGGTTAGGAGTGTTGAGATATCCATGCTCTACCCTTTTGTATTCACATGCATCCACTTTATCCCACATGCAAGGGCCTTCTCACAAGCCCTCATGCAGTCTCATGCAAGCTACATTTATCCCACATAGGCTTTGCTCCATATAAGGAGGGCCTCACTTCACCTCTCCTCATTCACTCATGCACTACCATGAGGCTCTCTCCTTGAGGTGCAAGCTCCATGCTACTTGTGTAAGTTTACATAATTTAGTTCATTTCATTTCATTTCTTCATTATGACATTTCTAGTGTGTTTTGAACCTCAATAGCTTGTTCTTGACTTGCATTTTTCTTGGGACATGTTTTGCAACATGGTATCAAATCGTAGGTTAATTTTTCATTAGATTTCATGTTTTTAAGTCATTTTCTATTGTTTTTTGTCATATAGGTTTATGCTTCATTTTTCATTCCCTCCCACCATTACCATTAAATTTCTTTATCATGGTTACATCTTTCAAGTTCATTTTTTATTAATCTTAGATGTTTTTTTCCCTCTGTTCATTTTTCCTCTTATGTGTTGCTTCTAAGAACCAGTATCTGCATGAATAAAAGTGTTCTTGAACATTATATATTTAGTTCATGGAAAAGTAGCAATGGAAAATGCTCTTGAGATGAATAGATCTCAAGTTGTGCAACCAACATGGAGAGCATTGGAAGCTTTGGATAGAGAACTTCATTCTCGCTACTTGATGGAAATCCATTCTTTTGAAAGCGTTTAACTTAGTGATGAAAGTCAATATGGTCACATGCAACTATTATGTTTACAAGTGATCCATTCTACAAGAGAATCTACTATGGTTTCAAGCTCAAGGGGAGTGCCTTCCATAGCCATATGCATTCGATTGTTGGATTGAAGAACAGAAAAAGAGTGGTAAGTGTTTTTTTTCCAAGGGCATAGACATAGTGATGTGGTACTGTGTATTAGAGAAATAGAGAGTAGAAAGAGGTGATGATCATATGTTATGTGAAAAGCACAAAGAGTTTGTAGGTCTGGCATTTGTTGAGGTTGCCAATGAGACTGAAAGTCCTCCTCATACCTTTGCTTCTTCAACTTGAAGGAAATGTGCCTCATTGGTGCACCTGCATTTAGATTGCTATTCCCTTACCTTCAACATAGAAGAACATCGTTAGGAGATCTCACAAACTTTGAGAGACAAGATAGAGAGCGAAATGGGTTGGACTTCTCTCTTTTGTTGTTACCAGATGTGCTTGAATACAATGTACATGCTTCTCTAGATGGCACATTCAATCCCTTAATACTCCCTCGGGCCTGTGGACTCAACATCAATGGAACAACTTGAGAAGGATTGTGGAAGTGGAAAATCCATATTTGGAAAACATTATAGAGTGCCATTCTCTAGAATCTTTGAGTATGATGCATAAGAGAGAGATAGAGTTTTTGGATCTTCATTCACTAATTGAGCATGGAAATATAAAGCTTTTGAAGTCCATTGATGCAAACATAAGGCAATGGTTTAAGATAAAAAAGATTACGAAGATTTGGAGATACAAATTTATACTCGTGTGAAGGGATAAGTTCTCATATGTAAAACAGAGTTAGACTTTGGATCCAAATTAGTTCAAGAAGATCACACTTATGATTTTGAATGTTAAAGACATAAAATTAAGATGTATATAAGTCAATTAGAAGCAATACATAGTATATATGTAGATCGATTTATCTTATTATTATTATTATTAGTTGGCAATCAAAATTAATAATGTGATATAATTATAAGATGTCTATCGTATTAATTCTTAGAGAATTGTAAGTCCTAGATTAGTGTATAGGCAATCACAATCTAGAGGGTGAGAGGTTGTGAAGAAAAGTTGATGATAAATGACGAATTTCTATGGTTTTGAGGAGAACCAGACCAAATCATTTTGTACACACCTTCCCTAATGGAGAATCAAGATTTGTGCAAAAATATTTGATCTAATTGATAGTATATGTTGAGTTGCAATGTAATTTGTAACCACATATGTGATAGTTGACAATTATGAGAAAATGGCATAAGTTCATAGGTGATTTTTTGGCATCATATATCTAAGTATAGTGTAAAGTTTTGGCAAGTGATAGCTTATTTGAAATCTCAACTCTTCAATTACCTTTGGATAATAGATATCATTCAAACAAGACGTGATTTGATAGAACTAAGCTAAAGACTTCAGTTATGTCAAAATTGAAAAAGAATGATTTTTAGACATGGTTTGAATCTTGTGTAGAATGGAGAAATCAATGAGGTAAAGGTTGAATGGATCATTCTGAGTTGTTTCCTTAATACATGAGACAAATTCTATTAGTCATTTTTCCTAATAAGTTTGAGAATTTCTATCAATTCTAAGATAAGATTGAAGTCGAATGCTTGCAACCAAAAAGGTGCATATATAGAGAAAGCTTATTCTTATTATGATTTCCTCTACCTCTTCCATTTTCTCTACCTTTACCTCTACCATTACCTCTTTCTTTGACATAATTGGCCTATGAGGTTGATTCTTCATCTTCCTTAGCTTTTCCTTTATCACATTTTTTCTTATTCTTTGCATACATAGAAGAACTTTTCCCTTTATCTCCACCTAACTTCAAGTATTGCTCAAATGTGAATGTCAATCCAAGCAATTGTTTTAAATGTAGTAAAAAATGATTTAACAAAAGTTCATTTGATAAGACAAAAGGTTTCACCTTTCATCTCCTCCCAAACCTATAATTAATTGTACAATCAATTTGTGATCTTCAATATCTTCAACTATGGATCCAAAGCTATTTTCCAAATCTTTTATTTTAGTGACATAATCACTAACACTTTGATTTTGCTTCTTTTTTAATGTTGTAAACTCAGCTAGCTTTCCTATATTTAGTATTATTTTGGAAGTGATCTTCAAATGCACTCCATATCTCTTTTGTTGATTCCAATCCTCTAATGTGTGGCAACAAATGATCTAAAGTTGTCTTGTAAATGTATGCCCTTGTACTAGCATCTTTCCTCTGCCATAACTTTAATGCTTCTAGTTCTTCTCTTTTAGGAGGACTAGCATCCTCAAACACAAGATTTTCTTCTTCACCTATTATGTAAACCATGAGATCCTTACTTATAAGGCCTCCATTCTCATTACCCAAGCACGATAATTATTTCTAACCGATTTTTCAATTGTTGCCTAATCTTCCATAATCTCTTCCTTGTGCTAAAACTTGTGTGTTTAAATTTTAAAGAATGTTACCTTATGTAGATCTTTATAATCTAGAATTATTTTGAGGTAATCCTTTGATGCATTTGATGTCAAACATTTCAAAAATTTAGCTTATTGATGAAGAATTTCAAGTCTTTTATGTGTGCAACTCCTTCTACGACTTTTTGGATCTTTCTACTCTGATACCACTTATTGATGTTTCAAAAACCACAAGAAATAAACTAATGTGGTCTTAGAAGACCTCTATAACCATCATTAGCTCAACAAAACTTCAAAATTTGAAATCTTTATCACTTATGCAAGAAATGTTCATGGGCTTGTGGTATGAGCAATCATCTAGCATATGATTGTTGACACAATAAAAAAAAAATTGAGTTAGAATAAGAACATCAATGCTAGAGGCAGAGGTGGAAGGTATCAAAATAACTTTCAAAGAGGAAGAAAAATTCAAAAGAGGAGGTTATGGTAGAGGTGGAGGAAGAAATCGGGGGCATAATCATTCCTACAGTGCCAGCTATTACAACTATGCCAATCATATAAAGAATGAGAATCATACAATATTGATGATGAATTCGATTAACAACTCAAAGAATGAAGATCTCAAGGTATTCTACATTGAATTTGGTTGTTCTAATCATTTATTAGGGAATATAGAACTAATCTAAGAATTATAAGAAGGTATTCCTAGTCATACAGTTCAAATAGGTGACAACACAAGGCACAATGTGCATTCAATTGGAAAAGTGGTGCAAGAGTGGAGCATATCTAAGCATAAATGTTTTGTATGTTGCACTTTCAAACATTTTTACTATATATCACAATGCATGAAGTAATGTGCATGCATATTTCACATCTTCTTTTTAATTCATTTGTAGTGAGATATGGGCCATGCCACATCTGAATCAATGACAAAGCAAGCACATTTGAGCTCCCCTCACCCTAGCTTTATGATAAGAAAGAGACACATGTAATTTGTCCATATTCCAAGGAAATATTCTTTTGTTCATGTGGTTGCACTTGTGTAACACTCTATATCTCTATGTATCTCATAAAGGAAAAATCTATGTGTGTTCTCTCAAGCTTCTAAAACAAATTCTCACATGTATATGAAACGTAAAGTGCACCCATAGCAAAGTTCAAAGGATCATTTGATGTTTCCTTTCAAGCTTCTCAAGAAATGAAGTCAAGGAAGACAAGGCTTCTTCAACAACAAAACAACATCAAAGAAAGGGAACAAACCTAAGGAGGAATCAATGTGACCTTATCAACAATCTCAAGATAAAAAATACTCCAAAGAATTCCAACAATGGATAAAAAGGAATACGACATCAACAACAAGGAATCCACAACAAAGAAGAGGACCCAAAAAAAGATCCCATGAGTGGATCCAAAGAAGGATGCGTCACCAATAAAGGTCTTCATCTAAATGAAAAAATGAAAATGAATCAACAACACTACCTACCCCATGTTGTAAATCCTATATGTCAAGGGATCCCATATGTCCCTTAATCCCAATATCTCCATGGATACAAAACCACATGGATGCCATATGTGCATGAAAACCAAGGGATTCCATATGTCCCACACTTGGATGCCATATGTGCAAGCTATGTCTAAGGATCCCATATGTCCTTAGATTCCAAAGCCAAACGGACTAAGTGATGCCATATGTGACTAGTCACCCACATTACAAACAAATGGGTGTCATCACATGGAGGGGGGGTGTTGAGATATTCATGCTCTACACTTTTGTATTCACATGCATCCGCCTTATCCCACATGCCAGGGCCTTCTCACAAGCTCTCATGCACTCTCGTGCAAGCTCCCTTTATCCCACATTAGATGGAATTTTCCCTCTACTCCATCATTATGTCATTTCTAGTGTGTTTTGAGCCTTGTACGTACATAGAACAGGATTTGAACGAACAAGAAGAGAAAGAGTTGATCACATTACTAAGAGAATATAGAGATGTCTTCACATGGAGCTATAAGAACTTGAAAGTAGTAGACTCAAATATCTACTCCCATAGAATTCCCATTTCTTTAGAAGCCAAGCCCCCTAAACAGAAACCTTACACTTACAATGATAATTACACAGCCAAAAGGAAATTGATCGCTTAATAGAAGCTAGATTTATCTATGAAATTGATCATACTAAATGGGTATCCCCCATTGTGGTAGTGCCCAAAACAAATAGCAAGCTATGTGAGTGCATTAACTTGAAAAAGGTTAATTGAGCCACCATATGGGATAGTTATCCACTTCCTATCATTAAATATTTATTAGAATGTGTAGAAGGAAAGGAAGTCTACAACTTTCTTGTTGGATTATCCGGCTAAAATCAAGTAGCCATTGCCCTTGAAGACCAACATAAGATAGCTTTTGCCATCAAGTGGGGTATCTTTGAATTTCTTGTGATGCCTTTTGGGCTCACCAATGTCGTTGTTACATTTCAAAGGCTAATGTGCCATGTGTCTAAGGAATTTGTGTGAAAGAAGTTAGAGGTCTATGTTGATGATTTGCGTGCTCATTCCAACATTAGAAAAATGCATATCCTTGAATTGAAACAAATCTTTGACAAATAGAGAGAATACTAGGTCTACATGAACCCAGAAAAGTTTGTTTTCATGGTCAGGCAAGGCAAAGTTATAACTTTGCTAGAGTTATAGCATAGTTATCAAGACCAAAGAATGTCAAGGAAGTAGGCTTTCATGGGTCACTGTGGATATTACCGATGCTTTATTCACATGTATGCGATATTTGCAAAGCCTCTACACAACCTTTTGACTAACTTTGAGTGGAATGAAGAGTGCAAGAACTCTTTTAATGAGCTTAAGCAACAATTGTGTTCAACACCAATCTTGACCACAGCAGGCTAGAGTAAATCATTCCATGTCCATGTGGATGCATCCAATTAGGCTATTGGGTGTGTGATAGCACAACCTATGGGTGAAGGAAACATTGAACCTTATCGAATGGTCCATGTAGTTAAGAATCTTAGACATTATTTGCTTGCAAATAAGTTTAAATTCTTTACAAACCATTAGGTGTTACTCTAGCTTGTGAATAAACCTTGCAATACATGAAGGTTAGTAAGATGATATCTCTTACTAATGGAATATGATTTTGAGGTAGTTTTCAGGAAAGGAAAGACTCACCTTAGGGCGGATCACCTTTCTAAAATTACTTTAGGAGAATCCCCACATGGAGTATTAGATGAGCTTCCTGATGCTTATTTATTCAACCTAGAAGTAGTGCCTAATTGGGTCAAAAATGCAGTGCCTATTCTTACTTTTGGACCTAAGCACCCCATGATAAAGGCAAAGGGTAAAGAAGTGGTGAAATCTCAAAAGTATAATATGATGGCAAGAAGTGTATAGAAGCACACAGATAAAGGGATCTTAGCTTCTTGGAGGGAAGAGGAAAAATATGGAAAATGGTTGCAATCAGTACACATAGGTGCACTAGAGCAACATCATTCAAAACAATGAACCCTACTGAATTTGTGGAGATTAGGCATATATTGGCCAACAATGGAGGTAGACATCCATAGTGAAGTAATTCGATGGCGTGCACCACACTGGACTCTCCTTCTCGAGAGCTCCACGACGATATGCTCAAAGTAGAAAACCAAGCTCTGGTCGCCACACACAGTACTACGCACAGATGTTGTAGAATTCGCAGAAAACGCAGTACACAGGGAGCACGAAGACAGACTTCTTAGGTTTTACAAATGCGGTCGAACTTACAGTCTGTGACTGACCAGGCCACTATATGTTTTATTAAAGAACATATACAAAGAAGTGTCCGGTGGCCATTTGGCCTTTCACATGGACACTAACGGTAACAATCTCCCACTAAAGGCCAATATGGCCAGAGTAACTATGGGAGAAAAAAGAAAGAATGATAAAGAATACCTGAGTGTAAGTATACAAACTATACCTCCCACCTGATGGGCATGTTACACAGTATACAAGTGATTGTGTAAGATCAAGAATCAAGTAACCCCCATCAAGTGACAACAGTGTCGAAAGCTATCCTGTGGTAGAGCTTTAGTCAAAGCATCTGCAGCATTATCTCGAGTGTGAACCTTCTCAAGAATAATGCTCTCAGTGGCTAAGCAATCTCTAATGAAGTGATACCTCACCTCAATGTGCTTGGTCTTTGCATGATAGACCGGATTCTTAGCCAAAGCAATGGCACTCTGACTATCACTGAGCAAGTGAGGTACATGCTGAGGCAAACCCATATAACAAGCAAGACGAGAAAGCCACAATGCTTCCTTACATGCCTCACTTGCTGCAACATACTCTGCTTCTGTGGTGGAAACAGCTGTACATTCTTGAAGACGAGATCTCCAAGAGATAGCACCTCCAGCAAAATGAAAAATGTACCCTGATGTAGACTTACGATTGTCTACACAACCAGCATAGTCAGAATCTGTGTAACCAATAATGGATGCTTTCCCTCTACCTAAGCATAGACACTTGTCCTTAGTGCCACGCAGATATCTCAAAATCATTTTGACCGCTTCCCAATGTTTCTTGCCAGGATTAGACATATATCTGCTCACAACTCCCACTGCAAATGCAATGTCTGGTCTCGTAGCTACCATAGCATACATGAGACTACCAACAGCAGACTGATAGGGAATTTTGGTCATGAATTCTTTTTCCTCATCTGATTTGGGGCAGTCATCCTTGCTCAATTTCACATATGTGGGTAAAGGTGTACTCAATGCCTTTCCACCCTGCATATTGAATCGATGAAGTACTTTGGATATGTACTCACTTTGAGACAAGTATATGCATCTTTTACTCCTATCACGAGTAATGCGCATGCCAAGAATATGTTTGGCATCCCCCAAATCCTTCATATCAAATGTCTGACTCAACTTCTTTTTGAGAATTGACAAATCATAAGAGGACTTCCCAGCAATCAACATATCATCGACGTAAAGTATCAAGCATATCAAGCTGCCATCAGAACATCTCTTTGTGTAGAGACAATGATCCTCATTGCTCCGAGAATAGCCTTGGGACTTCATAAAAGCATCAAACTTTTGGTACCATTGTCTAGGAGACTGTTTAAGTCCATACAAGCTCTTCTTGAGCTTACAAACTAGACTTTCCTTGCCAGGAACTACATAACCCTCTGGTTGTTCCATATAGATCTCATCTGTAAGATCTCCATGCAAGAAAGCTGTTTTCACATCCATTTGGACTAGCTCTAAGTCCTCCATTGCAACGAATCCAAGCAACATGCGCAAAGTAGTCATCTTGACCACTGGGGAGAAGATTTCCTCAAAATCAACACCATGTTGTTGCTTAAAACCCTTTGCAACAAGTCGTGCTTTATATTTTGGAGAAGCACTATCTGATGTGAATTTCAGCTTATATACCCATTTACATGGTAAAGCTTTCCTTCCCTTTGGCAAAGGTACTAAGTCCCAAGTACCATTCTTGTGAATAGAATCCAACTCACTCTTCATGGCACGCTCCCACTTGACATGATCCTCTGTCTGCATAGCCTCTTTGTAGCAAGAGGGCTCACCGGCATCTGTTAGCATAACAAAATCTAAACCTGGAACATATCTATCAGGTGGATATGAGACACGTGCAGAACGTCTCAATGGTTGCTGAACAGGAACATGTGCAGACTGATCTGAATGGACATTCTCTTGAACATCCCTATGTGCAGCATTTTTATGCATGCTAACCGGAGGACTAGTATCCTCAAACACCACTCTTCTCACTTCAACCTCCTTAATCGGCTGTTTATGCATCTTAGACTCATTAAAAATGACATCACTACTTCTGATCACTGACCGTGTTTTAGGATCCCATAAGCGATATCCAAATTGTCCTTCTCGACCATATCCAAGAAAAATGCATTTCTTTGACTTATGGTCCAACTTCTGTCTAAGATTCTTGGGTATATGAACATATGCTTCACACCCAAAAACTCGAAGATGATCATAATATGGTGGTTTCCCTGTCCATAACTCTTGTGCCACTTTCAGACCTTTGGCAGTACTAGGTGAAAGGTTAATCACATGAACTGCAGTCAATACTGCTTCTGCCCAAAAACCTTGTGAGAGGTTTGCATGATGCAACATAGAGACTACTCTATCTTGAATAGTTCTATTCATCCTCTCAGCTACACCATTCTGTACTGGGGTATAAGGAGCTGTAAACTCTCTACGAATCCCTCTACACTGACAGAAAAGGCTGAATTCATGTGAGGTATACTCACCCCCATTATCTGAACGTAAAGCCTTAAGCTTAGTTCCTTTTTCAGTCTCAACTGAAGCAAGCCATTTTCTGAAAGTAGGGAATACATCATCCTTCGATTTGATAGGATATACCCAGACTTTTCTAGTAGCATCATCTATGAAAGTAACAAAGTAAAGAGAACCACCTAAGGACCTAGTGGGCATAGGACCACACACATCTGTATGAACAAGATCTAAAGGCTGAATTGAAGAGTCAATGTGCGTTTTATGCACATTTCTGGTTTGCTTTCCATATTGACAATGCTCACAAAATGAAAAATCAGAGAAAGATAACACAGGTAAGTAGCCAGAACGAGAAAGATTTTCCATTCCACTACGAGATATATGGCCCAAACGACCATGCCAAATACAAGCCATAGGCTGTTCAGTAACAGCTAACAAGTGTTCTTTCTGTGATACAAATAAAGGGTAAAGTGAGCCAACTTTCCTTCCTTTTGCAATAACCATATTGCCCTTTGATATACGAAAGGACTGAGCATAGAAGACCACCTTGTAACCAAGGTCATCAAGTTGACCAACTGACATCAAACTGCGTGATAACTGAGGTACATGGCGTACATTATGCATAGTAAATTTTGAACCGTCAATGAACTGCACAACCACATCTCCAATCCCCACAACATCACACTGGTAAGAGTCACCAAGTCTCACGGTACCAAGAGACTTTGCTGCATAATTAGAGAACCATTCTCTATGTGGTGTCACATGGAAAGAAGCACCAGAATCTAGCAGCCAGGTGTGGGAAAGAGAATCAGCCATAAGTGCCTCAGATGGCACAGTACTATCAAGTGTCAACACATCAGCATCATCAGAAATAGCATTAATTTCTTCAATCTTCACAGTCGAAGTAGATGGTGCAGGTAACTGTTTAACATGCCCATCAACATTCTGTCCTTTACCTTTAGCATTCTTTAATGCATAACAGTCTTTCTTCATGTGTCCTTTCTTATGACAATAATGGCATTCAATATCCCTCTTCCTTGATTTACTTCTGCTCTTATTCCGTTGACCATTCTTTTCCTTGTTCTTGCTCCTGCCACGTTGTTGATTCTTTCCTTGGTAAGAATCACGAACATTATATGCATCTCCACTCTGAGTGCCAACCATAGATTTTCTACGAATCTCCTCACTCAAGAGTGCTCCACATATGTCATCATAGACGAGTTTACCACCTGGTGCACTATTGCTAATAGCTGTGCAAAATGTATCCCATGATGATGGCAGGGTGCATAACAGCAATACTGCTTTCATTTCATTGTCCATATCCATTTTCTGAGCCTGTAACTGGGAGAATATGGCATCAAACTCATTTAGATGAGCAACAACACTATCTGTGTCCTTCATACGAAGGTCGTATAATTTTCTCATCAGATATACTTTATTTGATGCCGTCTCTTTTTCATATGTATTGCATAACTTCTTCCAAAGCTCCTCTGCACTTTCACAGTCTAATACTGTAAAGTAAACATTATCTGCTAGGTGCAAGCGAATGGTAGACCTCGCCATTTCATCTAACTCATCCCAATCATCTTCATCCATGTCAGCAGGCTTCTTTGAAATCCCATTTACTGGCTTCCATTGCCTTCTTTGAATCAGCACATCTTTAATCTGATTCTTCCATAGAGCAAAGTTTGTGCCATCAAATTTTCGGATCTCAAAATGGTCTTTGCCCTGCAAGTTATAGCTCCTCCTCGGAACGCTAGCACTAGACCCTGATCCACCGGATGTGCCTGAGACCTCTGATGCCATGATTGTAGAGAACTGAATAGAATGATAATGGAGCTAGAAGAGTCCAAACACCAACAAATAAGTGTATCAAGGAGTAAATCGACCACTATATAGTTGACTAAACCAGAAATCTGGAAAAATTTTGCCAGAGTATCCTCTGCAAAATTAGCATATGACCAGTGTCAAAGTATCATAAAACTGCAAGTACTAACATGTCTACCTGCATAGTGAATCACTGACTCCACTGCATATAATCAGTTACCCAATAGAAGCCAACTAGGCTTATCGAGCACCTATGAACAACTATCATACATCTCCTATGGCGAGGCTGGGTAAGTCTTCCACCTGCATCACCGAAGAGACCCCGACATCTGGGTGTCTCCCAGTTAAGAAAACCTCACCACGACCCTCTTTATCAAACGTAAAAGGCTTTATGCAAAGAACGTAACCGCTATATCAATGCCCACATGGACGTACATAAGCGGTATCCACAGAAGCGTACATGGTGTGTATGTGCTCAATATATGCAGTAAAATGACACTGAAAGGCTGAATACACAGCCCAAAAAACTGGCCAATAACACCTGCAAGTGTCTGTCAACTCTGATGTTTTAGGCTTTAAAAACCTTCATAAATTTGCAGCGACTACTCCCACCAAAACTGAAAACCCCTCGAGAAACCTGTAGTTTTACGAGTGTGGCTGAAAATACAGCCCCAAAGGTTGATATTTATTGTCTGAGAAGTACAAGGAACACTCTTCTTGATGTTCTTGGACCTGTGTGAAGAGAACTACGTGCGAAAGTACTCCAAAATGGCTCCAAAAACACCCCAAAATTGCTTCAGAAATAGGCTTTAAAAGCAAAAATGAAGCTTTGAGGGACCAAAACTTGTTCAAGGTAATGCCAACCTTAGTCTTTCCCCTTCTTCAAACACCACAAGAGTGTAGCTTAGTGGCAAGAGATTGCCGCGGTTAAGCGAGCTCTGGGGGGAACAGTACTGGGATGGGTGACCTCCCGAGAAGTACCGGGAACCTCTATATTCCTTGATCGTTGAGGTCCTCCCTCGCGCGCAGCCAACGGCGCCAACGGTGACTTCGGTGACTCGGATGACAAGGTATGCCAAGGTCTATGCCTTGGTCGCCGCCTTAGTCGAAAACCTGGGGGGGGGGGGGGGGTGCTCGCTTCGCTCGCACAAAAGGTACAAAGCTTTTTGCCTCGAACTGCTCTGATACCAGTGACGTAATTCGATGGCGTGCACCACACTGGACTCTCCTTCTCGAGAGCTCCACGACGATATGCTCAAAGTAGAAAACCAAGCTCTGGTCGCCACACACAGTACTACGCACAGATGTTGTAGAATTCGCAGAAAACGCAGTACACAGGGAGCACGAAGACAAACTTCTTAGGTTTTACAAATGCGGTCGAACTTACAGTCTGTGACTGACCAGGCCACTATATGTTTTATTAAAGAACATATACAAAGAAGTGTCCGGTGGCCATTTGGCCTTTCACATGGACACTAACGGTAACACATAGGATGTGTAAGGATCGTCTAACATGTATTAATAGACCTTCAGTGGAAACATGTAACTTTATATCAAGTATCCTTAATACCAGATTGGAGCAATCCATTAGTTGATTTTCTAAGGACAAAGACATTCCCTCAAGAAATAACCTTAACAAGGTGAAGAAGCATAGAACAGGAAGCCCAAGACTATGCTTTTGTGGTAGATAATCTATACAAGTGAGGCACAGATGGATATGTTAGAATTTGTCTCCATGAAAGCGAACATCTCAAGATATTAGAATCTACACATCAAGGTGTGGTAGGAGGACACTTTGGACGAGATCGAGTGATAAAGGCTATATTGTTCATAGTTCTTTGGTGGCCAACACTTCACATGGATGCACACTCTTACGTGAAGAGATGTGACATACGTCAGCAAACTCAATATCTAATACATAAGGATGAGATGCCATTGTGACCCATGATGGGAGGAGGTGCCTTCTCCAAGTGGGGAATAGACTTTTTTAGTGCCCTTGTTAAGAGTTCACATGTTGAATATATCATTGATCACTATAGATTATTCAACCAAATGGGTGGAAGTAAAAGCAACTAGAAAGAACAAAGCACAAACCATGATTAATTTTCTATCCGAGAATGTATTTACTAGATATGGATTGTCAATAGAGTTAGTAAGTGATCGTGGCACCCACTTCTTGAATGAGGTCATCGAATACTTGTTACTAGAATTCATGATTATTCACAAGAAATCAGCCTTGTATCACCCCCATGCCAGCGGACAAGCTAAGAGAACCAATAAGATCATATGCATTGTTTTCACTAAGCTTGTAAATAATAAACATTCTAATTGGGACAAAAAGCTACATCATATTGTTTAGGCTTACAGAGTGGCCTATAAAACAATACTCAACGTGACCCCCTTTCAAATGGTGTTTAGATAGAATGTGGTCCTACCCTTATATTTTTTGATACCAACACTCAAGCTAGCATAAGACCATCGATGGACAAGACATGAGCTATCATCCAAGATCTTTGATTTAGAACGATTGGGAGAAACTGAACTAAGAGCAATTGTCGGGACCTATGTAGCCAAGAAAATACAAAAGGCATACTTTGATGCATATGTAAAAGATAAAGGGTTGAAGGCAAGATACCTAATCTTAGTATATACACTAAAGCAACATGCTCAAAAATAAAAAAAGCATGGCTATGGACCCATGATAATCAATAGGATATCACCAAGCAAAGCTGTCTAGTTAGCTAATTTAGATGGCAATATAATACCAAGCTACATTAGTGGTTGTTGTGTGAAGCTCTACCAAGAACCCTTAACATAACAAATGTTAAGTTAAATCAACATTATGAATAAACATAAAGAAGAAGAGCAATTCATTCGAGAGGAATTTGAGACAGATGCCTTAGAACATATCCAATGTATGAAATTATGGAGAAAAGGTAAAAATCAACCTAGGCCGGTGAATCACGAGGTTGCAAGGTATCACATGGCAATGTGCCAAACCAAGCGTGTTACCCCTCACTGCATAGTCGATAGACATCCCTTTATCACCATAGAAGTAGCACAAGGGAGGGTTTTAAAGCCTATTAAAACCTTGATTGAATCAGGGGTTGCCACTAGTGCGGTTAGAAATTCTTACTTTCAGGATATGGGATTGCACATCAATCATATCAAGGTGTGTCTCATCCAATATGGAGGAGTGGAAACCCCTTGCATGGGCGAGGTGGAACTTCCCATCTCCATTCAATACATCCTTATGAAAGTCAAAATGCTAGTGTGTCATGAAGAGCACTTTATGAAACCTCTCATCTTGGGTCAAGAATGGATCTATGATCATGCAATCAACTTGAACCTCTTCAGGTTTGGGTGACAATCAATGTGTCACAGTCAAACTAGTAACTTGTGCACCCACTGAACTAGGAAAGTCACCAACTCTTGGTCCATCATGAAGATAAGGATATTGTTCTTGTCCAAATCACTATGATGTAGAAGAATGCAACAACTAAAGACATTGTAGCAGGAATAATGGAACTCCCTTCTTTTCCAAACATTGTCAACATGAATCAAGCAAAGAAACCCACTAAGCAGATGAAGCTGACAATCGAATCTCAAAAAAAAAACCAACTTGAAGCAAGGTGATTGATTGAGTGAAGCGGGTCAAGAGATGCAAGAGTGAGTAGCCACCTGCTAATATATGTAGAATGTGTGATGAAATCAAAGAGGCCAGGGACTGAATAATCCAAATGTCAACTTCTCTCCATTTGGATACCTAAGTAATTGATGATGGTTGAACACATCATAGATATATCTAGGTGCCTAAGACCTGTTTGCGGGCCCTACTAGCCACACATAAGCTCTTAAGTGTGAATTAGTGCTCTTAGACACCCATCCCACCAAAACCACTATGCAAACCTATGGTCACTACATATTCAAGTAAAATCCCACCTAGTGTTACTTGGAAATGGGTACCGAACAAGTCCTAGATCCAAGTGGATTCACATATGGAACCCTTAAGTGTAGCTACAAGCAAAACATATAACTGCATAAGGGAAATTTGGAGAGTCAAAACCTATAATAAACCAACTAACCCTATTGTATAAAATACCTTGTAGGAGGATAGATGCATTTTGAGTACAATGCACATCCCAAGTATGCATCTAGGAATATCAAATAAACTCCTAACATACACTCACATTCATACTCCATCACTTTACTAACTCACTAATCATCATGGATATCATGTTGGTATTACAAGGGGGACAAGGTCTCATACCTTCTATGAGGAAATATTATCCCAATGGAAAAAGATCAATTAGTCCCTAGATACATGAAAAATAGGAAGTTGACCAATCTTAAAGACATGGTATCCATGATAGCTAATGTCGATGTTCACCTTTGCATGTGCATGTGACACTTTGCCTTCCTTGGACAAGATCGATTCCCTATGCCCCATAAGAAAGTATGGTTCAATATATATTTGGCAGATACTCAAAATTTAACTATTAACCTTCCTCATTGGATCATAGATCAAATTCATGCAACCTAGAAGAGGTGGCCATGCAAGTCCATATTACACGAATGTTGTGCACTTACACGGATAATCTATAGGTGCCTAGCATATAACATACCAATTCAGAGGGCTCTTTCATGGAACCACATATAGAAGTTAAACAGTAGGAAGGTTGTAGCACCTCCATCCAAGCGCATGAGATGATCCATCCCTTGTGCTCAACCCCGAGGATCTACTCTCATGTTTGACATGTTTCCTACACTAGAACCCATTGTCTGCTCATTTACACTCAGATTGCCAAGGTGTAGTACTGATGGTCCACAACTAATCTTTCCCCCCATAAGGCCTATTTAGGAAAATTGGGACTTATTCATGATTTTTGGACAATTCTATATTTCCCAACTCTATGTTTTTTGAATGATTCATGTTATTTAAATATCTTAAAAATGACTAGAGATTGGTATTCAAGCTTCTCCAAATTTACAAGAGGTAGTTTCCTCTCTTGTTGATAACAAAATCTTCAAATCTTAGTTCGGGCCTAATATTGCAAATCGGAAGGGACTTGGGCTGAAGTTGCTCCTAATTTACAACACTAAGGTTTGAAATCAATGAGCCTCTTCCTAAGTGGATCCATATAAGAAGCAAAATATTATTTAGAACACTCAAGATTGGGAATATTAATGAGATACTTAACAAAACTCAACAGTGAGCATATTATTATAAATTTAAAAATTAGTTCATCAATGGAACTTCCAGGAAAAAGAAGATTGACCTTAATATTATAAAAATGCAAATTGATTATCTTAGTTTTATAAACATATTAAAAATTAGATTAAAAGATAAAATAAAAAAATCTTTTAAAAGCAACAAGCTACTTTAAAAATTATATTAAATATTGATATTACACACACATACACACACACACACACACACACATATATATATATATATATATATATATATATATATATATATATATATATATATATATATATATATATATATATATATATATATATATATATATATATATATATATGTGTGTGTGTGTGTGTGTGTGTGTGTGTGTGTATGTATGTATGTATGTGTGTGTGTGTGTGTGTATATATATATATATATATATATATATATATATATATATATATATATATATATATATATATATATATATATATATATATAATACGTCTGTGTGTGTGTGTGCATGTGTGCACAATGTGTGCATATATGTATATAACCATATCAATTATTTAATTAAATATCTTCAAATTATAAAGATATACCTATTACGAGAGAACTCATAATATTTAGAAATATTAAATATTGATAAATTTATACATAAAGAAATGTATGTATGTATGTATGTATGCATGTATATATATATATATATATATATATATATATATATATATATATATATATATATATATATATATATATATATATATATATATATATATATATATATATATATGTGTGTGTGTGTGTGTCTGTGTGTGTGTACATCCAATCATTTGAATCAATATCTTCAAAATACTAGAGACTAGTAGTGGGAAGCCATGTAAGAGCTTCCTAGATCTTGACGTTGAGACATAAACTTCATAGTTACTAGCTCTATAGAAGGAATCATATCTTGAATCCATAGTAGTTTAATATGGACAGATGGGATAGTTCCATCTATCCCTCTACCTCAGAATGAAGAATAGAGATACTAGGTGGACTCACCTTCATCATGCAAGCAAGGCAAGTCTCTAGGCAAGTATTCAAGAGAGGATGGCCAAGATACACAAAAAGGCAAGGTTTGTAGAGAGAAAACAAGGTAAGCCTATAGGAAAGTACTCAAGAGAGAATGGTCAAGATATATAGAAAGGTAGGTTTACAAAGGGAAAACAACACAAGGCTATATTCTAAATCCCTAGCAGGGAGAGACAAGGTTAAATAGCAAGAAAAGGTTTGCATTAAGCAGACAAGGCGAGGTTATGGTCAAGATTCTCAATAGAGAGTGATTACAAAACAAGGCAAGGTTTGCATTTACTAGACAAGTCAAGGTTGTTCTCCAATAGGGAGCGGTTATACAAAAATGCAAATTCTAAAAGCAAGAAACTTAGTTCCAAATGGGAAACAAGTTGACAAACAATTTTGATGTTTCTATCGATAGGACATCATAAAAATGTGATCAAGTAGGTCAAAGAGAATAAAGTCATCAAGTTGACCAAAGTTATATGTCTTAGTAGAAAAAGGGTAAAAAAGTACCAAGTCTATTGAAAGTTTAGATAGAATGGGTACACACACCAAGTTTATAAATAATTATGGTAGATTCATGAGTTTAGAGAAATCATTGATGATTCTATTGAAGGAGAGAAAAATGATTTTATCTCTCAAAAGAAAACAAGTCAAGTCCATTTTCCCATACATATTAGAAAAGATAAATGGAAAGGAAAGGTTTGTAAGCAAGATATTTTAAGAAGTTAGTAACCATGATTGACAAGGACACAATTTAGTAAGATCATAAGTATAGCTTTATATGTGTCAAGATCAGTAAGCAAAGAAAAAATGAATCAAGACATAAGGTCTAATAAATCCTTAAAGGGGACAGTGTGTCTTAGGAATCAAAATAATCAAGAATAGATTAAAAGGGATGACTTCTATTTATCCAAGAAGATAGTACAATATCCACTAGATACTACACATGACATATCTTTAGACTACGAGAATTAGTGATATCCATTTTAGCAAAAGGAATGCCATGAGATTTAGGTCTTATGTAGAAGATAGTGGAACACTTACAAGAAGGTAAGAGGTTCACACTAATTATTTTCAGATTACATGAGATATTTAGATTCAGATCCATATAATATTACAAATATGATCTTTAAATAGAGTGCCAAACCCATAGGATTAATTAGATTTCATAGGATATGTTAAGAAGATAGAATTGGATAAATGTAGTTATTATACATGAAGGCAATGAGTCACTTCCTCATAAGATGGTAGCATACATCCCACAACTCTTAATTGCATATATGTCACAAAACTATCCTAGACATATGCAAAAGACAAGGGAACTATTGACAGATAGTTAGCATGTTCACATAGAATGTCTTCAGATTGCATGTGTCTAAGGTGGAAGATCCACACAGTTTATAGAATTTGAAGCAAGGTTCAAGAATTAGCATAAGGCCAAGGCTAGACTTTCCAAAATTTCCCATAATCAAAAAGACGTGACACCAGATATTCCTGAACAGATGCTGAATACAAGATTTGCATGTAGAACTAGTTTTCTCTAGAGTATTTAGTATCTCGGAAGGGTGTCCACTCTCAGTCTCCTCTTGGATCATTGAGGACAATGATCTTTAGAAGGGAGAGAGAATGTTGGACAAGAGCATGTGTTGGAACAAGAGCATGTGTTGCTAAGGTTCCTAGCTCGGGGGTTATCCTAAGGTTCCACCTTAGGAAGTAGAGTGAGTTTGCATGATGGACACATGTCACACTAGAGCACTCTAGAAGCTTTCGAATTTTGGACAAAGAGGATAAATAGTACGGGAGGAGAGTAGCACACACACCATTTTTTCAAGTCTCTTTGTGAGACGTTTCTCACATAATTCTTCAACTTTCCTTTACCACTTTGATTTCTTCTTCACTTTCCATCACTTTCAAGAGGAATTTATTCTCTTGAGTTTCAACTTTAAAGAGAGAGCACTACCTTTTATCATGAGAAATGTGTTTAGGTATATTGATTGGTCATATCTTGGTGGTATTATTATCCCTTCTTTCATTTGTACCTCTTCATTATTATCTTGGTTAGCCCTTGATATGGACTTAATTTCTCTCCTTTGTTCGTGTACAACTCCTGTTTCTTGTACTTTGGAGTTTTCGAATGTTTGCCATTCTTTTACATTTGTTTGTCTAGGGAAATTCACAATGGATTTTATTTTTTCTTCATCACTGGATATGCCATTTTTTGACACAATGTGGCCTAACATCCTTCCTTATATGACAAGGAACACCATTTTTCTAGATTGAGACAAACCCTATAAGTTCTACATTTTTTGAATATGGCTCTCAAATCTTGTAAATGATCCTCTATTTTATTAGAAAAAGTGAAAAGATCATCTCCATAAATTTCCATTAGATGCCTTAAAAAATCCTTAAACACATGAAACGTCATCCTTTAAAATGTGGCTAGTGCATTAATTAAGCCAAATGGCATAACCCTAAATGCATATACACCCCATTAACTGGCAAAGGATCTTTTATGTTGATCTTTTAAAGCAATTGGAACTTAATTATATCCTGAGAGACCATCCAAAAAACTATAGATGTCTTTTCCAGCAACTCTTTCTAGCAAATGATCAAGTATTTTAAATGGATAACTATTTCTAATAGTTGCAAAATTTCTTTCTTAAGGCTTATAAAAACCATAAGTTTACCATTATTTTCTAGTACTACCACTATTGGAGATATCCATTTAGTGTACTGTATCTCATATATGAAGGCTACAACCAATAGCTTATCTATTTCCTCATCAATTTTAGCAAAGTAATTATCATTGCATGTATAATGTCTCTGTTTACTTGGTTTAGCATCAGTGCAATAGGAGACATATGGACATAGTTATTGAGATCTATTCCTATCCTTATGGATGTAGGCAAATACATCTTTAAATTCTTTGACTAGTTATATTATGGCTTCTTCTTCTTTGCCATATCAATTTCTATCACATGTTGCATTAACTTTCTTCAAGTTAATTCATACACATAATTTGCCGCTAGGGGATACCCTTGAATATGCTAAATTTCGTAGATAAATCTCGCTTCTATCAATCTATCGATTTCCTCGTTTATCTTTGCTGCATACGTCTCATTGTGAGTGTATGGTTTTTGTTTTATGGGCTAGGCTTCTAAATTCAAAGGGATCCTATGTGAACAAATGTCTAGATCGAGTCTTTTGAAATCTTTATACATCGAGGCAAATACATCTCGATATTCTAGTACCTAAAGGATTAGAGGATTTGGGGGCCTTTGACTTTAAACAACTCCTTCATAACGTTCCTTTGACAGATGTAGACATGCGATCTGAAACAGAATATGAAACGAAGCAACAGACAAAAAGATAGGAATGATAGCAACACATTATAGAAGAACGACACGTCCATTGGGAAGAGGAGCAATAGAATACTTTCACACAAGAACAACAAAATCCAAAATGACAAGAAGAAGAAGAAGAAGACGGAGCTCTAGCATACATAGGTGAGCTTAGAAGATTATGGTAGAGCATGGAGAGTGCTCGGGCCCCTGGATGCCTTTCTATGCAAAGAAGTCGAGTGCTCATGGAACATTTATTATAAGTAGATGAAGTTGATCAGCAATTCATAGAGTCCATCAATCACATGCAACACAGAGATTTTTGGTGTGAGAGGCCATCAATCACATGCAACACAGACCAAGATTGAAGTATGATGAATGACATCTCCACTCAAGACAAAGATGAGGTAAAAATATTCAGATTCCACTCACTTTAGCCACAACAACAACATCTACCCCCATCACGACTGAATTCACCACCACATCCAAACCACTAATATCTATAGAAACCATAAAACTAACCCATGAAACCACTATACACACTCCCCTAGTTTCACCCATTAGAACCATGGAACCTCACCCTATAACCACAAATGAAACAATCTACCAAGCCACCAAACCCACCTTCCATGCCCCCCCTAACTCACCCCCTAGAAAGCTGAATCTATTCCAATCACAATCACAAAAGTACGGATAACCACTCATATTTCTTCCATTGATGCAAGCCTTGTCACTAACACGATAAATACACTCCCTAGTTTTGTATTTTGTAGCCCCATCTCACAATCACAACCTTTTTCCTCCATTTACAACCCATTGTATACTACCACCACATTGGAACCTTCTCAATTCCTATTCGAATTATTCCTTGTATCAACAGACACCATCACTTCATTCATTAAACAACCTACATATGCGTCATTCCCACCTGCCCAACCATACTCATACTCGATGCCATACATATCTCCTTTTTCCTCCATGTTTCAACCACAACCAGCTCGACCCCCCTTTTGGGGCTCACTTGACACTTCTTTTATGCAAAAATCTCCTTTGTATTTACCCCTTGATCCCTCTGCATCTTCTTAATTTTTTCAAGCACGACACACATGATCTCGTTGTTTGCAATGGCCACCTCATTTGCAATGGCCACCTCACTCACAACCATGTCTAACTCTATGGACTTTTCACCACCAGTTACTACACCTCCCTGGCCTCCGACACTTCCACCCTCCCCAATCCCCTCTCCACCAACATCGCCACCAATCATTATGTCTCTTTCCATGGCATTCACTCATCCCCTTACCCCTCCCTTTCACCTACATTAACCACTTTGCAAAGTGCATTCACTGTAAATAGTCGACTCTACAATAACATCAATGGTTAATTGTGCCAACCAGTTATGGCATGAGTACCAAAAACTCTCACAATGCAATGAATCTCTTCAGGATCAATCCATGCATCTTCAGGAGATAATTCTCGACCTAGAAGCTTTCAATGCTTCTTTAGAAGATCAGTAGAACACCTTAGAGATCTCACATAATCAACTCAAGTCAAAGATATAGAATATGGATGAGGAGTCTATCAAACTAATTGAAAGCCATTTACATGCATAAATGGAATTCAATTCTCGATTGTCACATAATGTGGAATTATTAAAAGACCATCTAGCTATTGCACAGGAGGAGAACAAAAGGTTACAACAACAAATTCAAGAAAAATTCAAAGCAACTATTGAGAATACACTAGGTGCACCCATAAGTCCATCCAAGTTCCATGCACTTCCCCCTGAGAACATTCATATTAGTCTTGAAGAGTATGCAAAGTTGTTGGATTCACTTGACAAACTATGTGAGGAAGTAGAGCAACTACAACAAAAAAAACATGCAATACCACCCTAGCCACCAAAAACCATAGTGACCACTATTGACTCAACCAAACTAGCCAAACTACAGAATCAAGTATGGGAACTCCAATCCAATATGAAAGACCCCCATCTCCCCTAGAAAGAGAGTAGAAATTCCCATCGAGTAGACCTTTGAAGAGGAATATGAGCCTCAACCAATCTTAGGTGGCCGAGTGACAGAAGAGGGATGAGAAATATTTGAAGCAACTAAGTCCCCCAAGGCTCAAACAAGTCAAAGAAAATAGAAGAAACCACGATGATCACATCACCATCCAAATCCTAGCGATGGCAAAAATGGAAGAAGAAGTGCTCAAATCAGAGTATTTTCAAAATTTGGTGCACAAACAATTGATAATGACCTCCAAGTTGCAATAAGGGAGCCTCATGCAAGAAGGCCAACAAGAAAGACAAAGCTCAGATACAAGACTAAACATGCAGGATAGTCATTGCAGATATGGTAGAGAATAGGCTTGTTAATTTTTTCAAATATAATTTCTATCAAACAATGATTTTTATCAGTACACCTCAATGTAAATACACGTTTTTGGTAGATTCAACTCCATTTTGTTCAAGCCGAGGAGTCCTCGATTTTATCAAAAGAGATCACCTATCAGTTTTCATATTTTTTGCTGCTCATTTGAGACCTCAAATGAGCCTAGGAGCCTAATGTTTAACTAGATTGGACACTAGGTTTGGACTAGGCCAAAGCTAGCCAAAAACTACAAAAGGAGCTAGAGAGTTTAGTTTTGAGGTTGGATTTTTTAAGAAACTATGTACCAAGAGCTATTAATGAACGATTCCATTATTCTACTCTTTGTTCTACATTGTATGCACATGTGTGTGTATGTGTGTGCATGTTAGTGTGCTTCTCACTCATGCACTTGTGCATTCCTCTTGCTCATGGTCATCATATCATCCTCACATGTCTGGAGATTGACATTTATGAGGTGGATCTTCACCATTATGGTAATTCCATTGTGCTAGAGTGACAATGTGGTATCCAAAAATTGGCCATTGGGTTCTCATTATTTTTATAAAAAAAGTATCTCATGATTTGGTAATCATCGGGTTCACTTTTATGAACATATACATGCACTTGTATCTTATCCTTTCCCTCTATCTCAGTCCTCATCTAAGTTGGTGAATATCTCTCTCTTCTTATTCGTGCATGAGCAACTCCATTGCCTTTTCCATCATTTTTGAATGTTCATCATCAACCGCATACCCATCTGCCATGTGCTTGACCCCAAGCAGGGGTTGGTTTCAACATTGAAGGCCTCACCACTATAAATGGTGAGGATATCAATAGGGATAAGAAATTATATAATAAATGTTTCCATAGTATCGTTGAGTTGTGGAACAAAAAATAAATTGATTAATTTTGAGGAAATTGATCAAAAATCATATTGGGATACAAAAATTCACGGTTTTTTATAAGAATTTGTGTCTTTATGTGGGGAGAAGAATGTGGCATAATAGAAAGGATGCAATTCCATTGATGGCATATCCTATGTCCATAATGATTATGTTCTCTATATTAGATTAAATAAATTGACGCTTAAACTTGATAGGAGTTCAAATTTCAAACATATGTCATTCGCTGATAGAAACCAAGAAATCAAATTTGATGTGGTATATTTTTCATGTGGGGTATGTAATAATGCAAAGGCTCCAAAACTGAACCCCTTGCACATAAAAACTACGTCAATAAAGTCAAAGGCTTTGAGAACCCCTTCCTTTTGCTTGCACCAAGAATGCCCATATCTAGAGGTACCTTTGGAAAAGATTGCATCCAAATAAGATGATTACTTGGCAACAAGACTTATTATGAGGAGGTGTGGCCCTTCTGCTCTCTAGTAGGGTCGGATTTACTCAATCAAATAATAAAAAGAGTTCAATCAAAAGCACTTCTTATCGTATAAAATTTTTATAGGGATTATTGTGAGTATCTGGTTCACTATGATTCTCACTCTCACAGTTTGTAGACAATAAATATTTGAAAATTTAATGGAGATAATTGTGAGTGTTTGATTTTGCCATGTATCTTACTCTTGCAATAATTCAGATTACATGTATGAATAGGTATTATTATGGGTTTCTGATTGAATATGAATCTTACCCTCATGATAATATAGATGATACACATCAAAAATCTTATAAACGCTATTATGGATGTTTGATTATTTATGTTTCTTACTCATTAGATTGTATCCAAAACACACGTTTAAAAATTTAAAGATGCTATTATTGTTTCTTGATTGATTGTGAATTTTACGTCCATAATAGTATAAGTGATACACATTAAAAATTTCACATGTACTATTATGATTGTCAAATTTAAAGATTATCAAACCCAACAACGAATATGCTGTGTTGAAGAGTATTGCATGGTACATTATCAATGTTATGTTACAAACATTAATTTTTTCCATGCACACAGTATCATTAATAACAAAGTACGTGGATCGAATATCTTATTTAATTTTGAAGGTGGCAATTTATATGTAGAAGTCTGAGAGATTTCCAAAATTACCTCATTTATTACCAAAAGAAATTTCCATTTTGGCAGATGGTTATCAAAAGTTCGTATATGCTTTATAATGCAGTTTGAGTGCAAATATCCAAATCAGAAAGGATGCACATGATTTGTTGCAAACGTTTATACATATGGGGAAGCATGGTTAATCAATGTTAGAGAGTGCATGCCCAAGACATTTTTGATATCATGTTATAATTTGGATAATGAGAATATCGAACCCTTCTTTGAGATCCATGTGTTTAATATTAATTTGATTCATATATCGCATCAATGAAGCTATGTGTTGTTCGTTTTTAAGCTTATTTTATTATGCCAGTCCATGTGCTCTTAATTTCTGGTGTATCTTCTCATTGAAATTCATGTGATAATTGTTTATAAAATTTATTTTTATACAATTTGTCATTCAAATTCGTGTGCCATTAGTTTCAGCTTATAACTTCTATGTTAAAAAAAATATTGTCTTTCTTTAAAGGTTATTATTCTTGATAGCATGCATTATTTTATGGACCTTTAAGCATCAACAATGATTAAAAATTGGCATGTGCATAACTTGACAAGGAATGATTAGACGTGCTCAGGATTAGGTGGTATCAGGAATTAGGAGGCAAAACAGCACATTCAACAGCTCTAACGCATGCTTGCTTAAGAAGTGTCTAGCATCCCAAACCCACACATTCATCTATTCTTTTGTTTTCAATAAAAGGGAGTTTGGCAATGCCTACTCTCCCTGACTTTAATTAAATAAAAGAAGAATACAAGTGAATAGGACTAGTGCCCTCGGGACCCCCCAGATCCCACAAGGCGGGGGAAGCACAAACACGTCAGGAAGTCGCACCTTCATGGTAGACCTTACAAAGCTTACATGGAGTTATAGAGGAGGTTGATAAACCTCGCATCCCCATCATGCGGAGCCCACTTGGTTTTAAGCTTATTGTTGACATACTGAAGTTCTTTGTGATGTCTGAAGGGGGGGGGGGTTCTTACAGTTAGCAATTCTTTTTCCGAGAAGGAATAGGGACTTCTCGATCGACCACTCCTTGGGGGTATTGCCAAAGTTGTGAGCGCATCATTCCCCCCAAATCTTCCAAAGGATCTCTCCTCTAATCACATTCCACAACGCCGCAGAGCAATCGATCGCTCAATGAGGGCTTGCTTCCAATTGATTTGTTCTCTGAGCCCCAAAGAACGACCAAGGACCCTCCATAGCCGAAGGGATTTTGGGAAAAAAAAAAACAGGTGATTGATATCCTCTTTGCTATTGCAACATTGCTTGCACCAGGGTGGAACACCACAGATCTTGTTAGCTTTTGCATTGTTCCATATTCCACGGTGTAAAATTTTCCATAGGAGGACCGACTTTTTGTTTTCAATGAGAGGGTGCCAGATAGACATAAATTTCATATCCCATCGAAGTCGCATCCAGTTGAGACACCATTTCTTGTTGAGAGTGATGTGAATGTCGTTGTGAGCTTCGACATATGGGAGCTTGGAGAGACGATTGCCATTATACCATTTAAGACCTAGAATGTCCGGAGCGTCCTACCCCATAAGTAGTCAAATTTTAGAGTGGTCCCAACCATGGCATCTGCTCAATAAAATATTCCATTCCACGTACATGACTGCAGCACTAGGGTCAAGGTCCTCAAAGTCCACCCATCTATTCGTATCCTGTTTCCAGAGGTGCTTCCATTGTTTGAATCCCTTATTCCACAGTCTCTTGGCACTTAAGACATTCCAAGGCTCCACATTTCTCATGCCTTGGATCGAGAACCAAATAGAGTCATTTTGTCTTATTCCTGCAACCCACTTCCAATCTTCATTGGTTCTGATGTGGGGTTTGAATCTGTTCCAACTCTTCCACAAGGATCTACCAGGATTGATCTTTTGGGTGAAACCAGAATTAGAGAGAATAAGAGGGTGAGGATGTCGAGGTTTTTCCATCCAGGGTAGCCCACCAGAGTAATCCCGTTCATGTTTTTGAAAATTAATGTGGCCCAAGAGGAATTTCTGTTGCACCAGGCCTTAATCATCCATTTTGCTGCAAGTTTATTGCCATGTTGCCAATGTCCATAATACCCAGACCTCCACTCTCCTTTCGGCTAATGCAAATGGACCATTTGATTTTAGGCACCCCCCTTCTCTTATGGTCCCCAGTTCCTACAAATACTTTCCAATTTGGCTAATTCTTGATCCTTCGGTCTCCAACAAGAAAGAAAGTATATGTTTGAGGATATGAGGAACGTGTTGATCACCATGGCCCGGCCAGCAAGATTAATTTGCAGACCCCTCCAATAGTTAAGTTTATTATTAAGTCTGGCAAGGACCCAAGCCCACCTTGTTGGAGAGTAACACCGAATCCCATGGGGATACCAAGAATGCGAGTGACCTGACCCGATTGAATGTTGGGTTGATTCCCTTTGATAGCCCTGAACGCAGTATTGGAATGGTTAATTCTGGACCCAGAGGCCTCACAAAAAGTGTTGAGGCACCACCAAGAGGTTTCTAGGCTGGTATTGTCATTGTGAACAAAGGCATTTGTGTCGTCCGCAAATAGCCTCATGGTCATTTGCCTAAAGTTATGTGGCAAAGTGATACCTCTTATGCGACCAAGCTCCATCTGTTGCTCCACAAGTTGGCTAAGTCCTTCTGTGGCGATGGCGAGCTTGATTGCTTTTGAAAGTTGCCCGTTGACATTGACTTTGGTTGAAGCATTACCAAGGAGAGTGGAGATCATCCTGAGGAATCTCTGACTACACCCGAGGTCTTTTAGCGATTGTAAAATATAGTCCCATTCCAATCTGTCATAGGCTTTGTCAAAGTCAGTCTTGAGGAAGACAATGTCCTAATTAGATTCTTCAGCGAAGCCAGACCTTCCCAGATATCAATGATGGCTTCCAATATTGACCTTCCCTTAATTAAGCCTTTTTGGTCTTTGCTAAGCCACTGTTCTAAATGGCAGGATATCCTATATGCAATGAATTTACCAAGAATCTTATATCCGGTTTGAAGCATTGTGATAGGTCTTCAGTTCTCAATTCGGTTCCTCTCCCCTTTTTTATGAATAAGTTTGATGATGCCATTGTTGAAACAAGTGGGAAGGGCACCAAACTCAAGTGCCTCAATCCAAATAAGACGCAAGGGGGTGGCCACCACATATTTGAATGATTTAAAGAACTCATTAGTGAGCCCATCAGGTCCTGGGCTCTTGCCATTTGGAAGCGAGTCAATAACTTCAAGGATCTCTTGTTCAAAAATGGTGGCATCAAGCAGAGCGCTCAAGTTGCATGGGATTCTATGCAAGGAAGTCCGAGAGATGGTGACCATGCAATTCCGCCTATGGGGGGAGAGGGGACATGCACCACCCAAGAGACTCGTGAAATGAGCTTCTATAATGCCAATGTTCTCTTCCTCTATCTTACATTCCACCCCATTCTTGTCAAGCAGTAGCGGGATCTCATCTCTAATTTGTTTTCTTCTGAGAATATTGCACATCTCTTTGGAAGTTTATCTGCCCTACCAGCCCACCATTCCTTAAAATAAATTTGCAGATTTTTCTTTTTGATCTCCTCCTCGTATCTTAATCTTCCTCTGATATGTTGGAGTCCCTTCTGAGATTGAATCTTCCCTTTATTAATTTCTTCTTCGAGTGTTCGAAGCTAGTGGCATAGGTTTTCCCTACGTCTTCTGCAGATGGTTTTGAGAATCTTCGTGGTCCGAATCAAGATCTCTCGAGACTTTTCCACCACGTTTCTCCAACACTTGGCTAGAGAGGTGCAAACTATGAAGGCCTCAAGCCAAGTGTTAGTGATTTCTTGATGGATAGAGGGAAGTGAGAAGACAAATGGACTGGCGTGAAACCAAGGTGCCTTGCGACTTTTAGATAGAGGGGGGAAGGTGAGCACCATTGGGTAATGATCTGAGATGGTGAGGTTGATACGTTGCGTTAGGGTGGGAGGACTCCATTGATGGACGAGATTCTGTGAAATGTAGCTTCTGTCGAGCCTCTCTTTCCTCAATTCCTCACCCAATTGAAGATTGGACCAAGAAAAACCATTCGAGTCCTTGACTTTGACCAGGTCCAAAAACAGTTTGGTTCGGTCCCAAGTATCTTTTTCCTGGCCATCAATGATGTGGCCCTTGTCGTTCCACCTATCAGAAGGGTCTTCCACCATATTGATGTCACCACAAATCATGACATTATGAGAAAATAAGTCCAAGGAGAACCAAGTATCGATCCTCGCCGCATCCTCGTTTGGAGCATACATAGAGATCAAGGAGAATTGAAAGGGGGTGCTGAATGTAACCGCCATCCACTGTGGTTTCTGTCTTCACTGGTGTAGCTAAGCTTATTAGCCCAGATGTGATTGATACCAATGGTGGTTCCACCAAAACCACGTGGATGGGTTGTGGAAAACCAGACATGGGACTAAGAGATGCCCTTAAGTCTTTTTTGAAGGTCTTCTCCTTCAATTTTAATCTCTTGAAAACAAATGAAATCTGGGTTTAAGTTTATGTTGCGGATCCATTGACCAATAATGGTGGCTCTTGTGGGTTCAGTTAGCCCCCTAGTATTTAGTGAAACGATGATCATTTCCTTGCACTTCCCTCATTCCGAGGGTGGGACTTCTCATTTTTCCTCTTGGAGTCTTCTTTCTTTCTTGAGGGGGGATGGTCCCGACCATGCACCTTCAGTTTAAGGGGGTTTTTCCAAGGCATCCTTGCCAACTATTCCCCTTGCGGGAAGCCTTATGTGGGGGAGATGAAGGGGCCGATTCCGATATTGTTGTTCCAATGATGGAAATTTCATTGTCCATATTGTCCTCATTACTTGTGGTTAATCCGTCTTCTTTGTTAGTTATGTTGTCCTCATTAGAGGGGGGCCACTCCAAGGGAAAGTTACTTTTGCCCGTACACACACATACATACATACACACACACACACACACACACACACACATATATATATATATATATATATATATATATATATATATATATATATATATATATATATATATATATATATATATATATATATATATATATATATATATATATATATATATATATATATATATATATATATTCATAATTATTTTTCTTTTCATGAACTTGCAGACTACTGTTTGAAAAGTTTTAATCAAGCAACAATATTCTTTCTACATCACTTGATGAAATGAAGAAGATGATCAACAATCTGGGTATAGATTATCGGTGTATACATGCATGTCTTAGTGTCTATATTTTATATAGAGGTGAATATTCAAACTCTTTGACATGTCCAAAATGTCAATCTCCTCGATATAAGGACAAAGAATGTAAAATCCTGAAGAAGGTATTGAGACATTCTCCATTGGCTCCATGAATTAAACATATGTTTCAAATCCCAGAACTATCAAAGCTTTTGACACAGGAATTTGATCATAAAAGTACTAATGAAGTAATGAGAATTCCAGCAAATAGTGCAACTTTTTAGCATACTGATTGTAGATGGTTTTATTTTGCACAAGAGCCACACGATCTAAAGTTAAGTGTTGCATTAGATGAGTCAATTAGTTTTCAATGAAATCTAGTAAGTGGTCCACATGGCCAATGGTAGTAATCAGCTATAATCTCTTGCCATGTCTTAGCATTAAAAAAGAACATTTAATCCTTTCACTTTTAATCCCATGAAAACGACAAGTTAAAGACATGAATGTATATCTTGCTCCTCTCATTGACAATCTCCAAGAGTTATGGAGAGGTATTAATGTCATTGATGAATCAAAAAGCATTGATAAAAGGCAAATTTTGGTTCATGGAATTGTGGTGTGGACTATACATGATTTTCTAGGATATGACTTCTCTTCAGGTAATGATGTAATTTTTTTATTTAATATATATTCATTCTTATGTGAGTTAATCTAATTATATTTTTATGATTTCCATGCATGCAGTAATATCTACTAAGGGATATAAGGCTTGTCCTTATTGCGATGATTGGTTGCGATCAATTTATAATAAGAATCTCCAAAAAAATATTTTTTTCGACATCAATGGTTCTTGATTGATGATCATCCATTACAATGCAGAAGAAAATTGTCGCACTTCGCGCTCCGATGAGCTCCCCAACTTTTAAGTCATCTTCTCTGCACGAGTTTCGAGATAGAGCTGCTGCCCAAGATACACGGAGTTCTCAGTTCGTCTTACCGCCCAGCCGCGTGATGATTTCAAATAATTACTCTCTCTCTTCTACATACCCAAAATGGGTCATAGTCAAAGCTCCTCATATGAGTGCCACTTGGCACTCATATGAGTATCATACTCTATATGTATTAGAGGATGGTCTCACCTCTAATTCCTATTCATATGATACTCCATGTGACAAAAACAATCAAAAGATTGAAATAGGTTAGTGTCCAAAACCAATGAAGCATATGGATTGGTATCTAACACAGATAAAAGGACCTCATATAGATCCACAATCCAAAATCTTCTGTGGGGATGAAGATGATGAAGATGTCAAGATTAGAGATAATGAAAACCCTTCACTAGTAGAGAATATGTCAAAATGGTATTCTTTAGAACATTGGAGAGGGTTAAAGATCTCTCACCTTCTTGATCCTATGAATATATTCAAGAATGTTGGTTTTTATTATGGCAACATCTTGTTGGATTAAAAGACACAACAACATCAAGAAATGATTTAAAGGATCAAAACTCAAAACCAAAGGTTTATGGGCAATTTATGATAAAAATCAAAGGGAAACAACATGTGAATCTGCTCCTTGGTTACTTACAACAAAAGAGATGCAATATATCAACAACATGATTCAATCAGTTCACACATGTACTAGATATAGAGCATCTTTCTAAAACATGTTTACTTTGGATGACAAAAGCTTATCTAGGGTAAACGGACATGATTGGCATAACTTTCTGAAGCACATTCTACCTCTTGTTGTTGATGGATGTGCAACCAAAGGAGTATGAGATGTGATCTATCATCTTGGATCACTTACAAGGTTATTATCATGCTTATATTTTGATACATAAGATTATTTGATATCTTTTTATTATGAATTAATTTCTTAATAATTTAATTTATGATTGATAATAGGTGGATTACATCAAAAGATATTGACAAATACTCAATCCCACAAAATAAACATGAATGTAGAGAGCTACTTTGTCTGATGGAGAAATAACTTCCAGCTTCAGTTTTTGATATTCAAGTTTATTTATTGATCCATCTTGTGGATGAAATAGAGATTGTTGGAGTTGTAAACACTCAATTGATGTTTTGGGTTGAGTGATTTGTGGGCATATTGAAAGGTTATATGTGACAAAGAGAAAACAAAGAAGGATCCATGACAGAGGGATAGATGCTTGAGGAGTGCATGTACTATGTCAATGAATATCTTAAAAGAGTTTATGAAGAAGCTCCACATGCATGGGCTAACAAGTCCTCTTCAAAACTGACAGATGAGGTATTATCAGGTAAGGGAGTTCTATTTCAATTTAAAATGCAAGAAAAAAGTGATATTTATACTTTTATAACATATAATAGCGAATGTATGCAAGCATTTATTAATGAGTATGAACAAGAACTTCAAAATCTTCAAAGTGGAATATGGAAAAACAAAAGATATAGATGTAATCTAGATAGTAATAAGAATAAAAATATATCCTCTCTCATAGATTGGCTATATACTCGTATGCAATGAGCCAATGCAAATAACAAGCCAATCTAAGATGAGCAGAGGGAGTTAATGATAGGTTGTGGAGAAAGGTAATTTTTTTCTATTGATATTTAGTTCTTGCACATAAATTTATGTTTTTTCTCTTCTAATAATTTATTTATTATTGCAAGCCCGAATGTACAAAAATATGTGGGCTTATGGACAATATATCAGAATCAAACTTATTGATTCTTTGCGTAAAATAGAGGATTGTAGCATTTTTTCTTCTTTCAAGCGATTCTCACGTGCTAGTTCAAAAGATACAAATCTTATATATAGTGAACTTGGTTATGTAGGGTCCATTGTTGGTATCTACAAAATATAATTTCATATCTTCAAAAAGGGAAACAAAATTTATATTTTTCATAATATAATTTATTATTATTTTAATCACACAATAGTGAAGTTTTATTTTTTATATTTTGGTAGGTTATTTTGAAGGTCAATTGATTTCCAGTAGAGTATAAAGGTAATAATTCCACATTGAGAAGGGAAATATCTAGGTTTTATGCAATTGATTCTTAAAAAATAATGCAGTTTACAAAAGAACTGTATATTCTTCTTAGGCATATTGATCTAGCATTTTTATATAAATATCCTAATGCTAATCCTTGGTGGAAAGTCGTTCATGTTCAACCTAGAGGTTGTTGGAGTTAGACGTCTGCGGAAGCACGCGAACAGCACAAGGAAGAAGAAGAAGCTTGGAGCACAAAGACACAATACTGAATGTATTACTAGAGAATGTACAAAGATAAGTAGCCCATTAGGGCAATAGGCGTATATACAAGCCGGGGAAAAAAAAACCTCCTAAAGAGGGAAAAAAGTGCCTCGACGGTCCTAGTGTGTTCACACACATCACTACCTAAATATATCAACAAATCTCCCCTGGGAGTGATGCGGTGAACAAGGAGCTAGCACTCATGTATAAGGAAGTGCCAAGCTATGTGGAAATCACTCCACAAAAGGAAGTAAGCCCAAAGCTTTGCGGAAAGCTTCAAACTTCTCCCTAGGCAGAGCCTTCGTGAAAAGGTCTGCAATGTTCTCCGGCGTGGGCACATATGCCAAGCTGATCTCCCTAGCAGAGAACCTCTCCCTGACATAGTGATAATGCACCTCAATGTGCCTAGTGCGAGCATGGAACACAGGGTTCCTCGCAATTGCCAATGCACTCTGACTGTTAGTGAAGATGGTGGTGGCAGAAGACTGACCAACACCCAAATCAGCCATAAGGCATCTGAGCCACACACACTCAACAGTAGCTGTGAAAGCTGCCCTATACTCAGCCTCACAACTGGAAGTGGCCACAGTAGGCTGCTTCTTGCTCAACCAAGATATACATGAGCTACCAAGCATGAAGCAAAAGCCACTAGTGGACACACGAGTGTCATAGCAACTAGCCCAATATGAGTCAGAAAAAGCATGCAAATCTGGCGGTAGTGATCCCCCCTTGGGATAAAACAACCCGAGTAGCCGAGTACCACTCAAGTAGCGAAAGATGCGCTTAACCACCTTCCAATGCGTGACTCTTGGGCAATGCATAAACCTGCTCATCTGTGAGACATCAAATTGAATATCTGGCCGAGTAATGCATAAGTAAATCAAGCATCCAACAGCCTGCTGATAGATAACAACATCAAATGCATCTCCAACATCATGAAGACTCAATCGTAAACCTGTCTCCATAGGAGTGGCAATAGGCTTATAGTCTTCAAGGCCAAAACGCTGCAATAATGTGTCAATATATTTTGTTTGACACAAAGCCATTCCACCATCAACTTGCAAACTTGAATGCCCAAATAGTGATGCAAATGCCCCAAATCAGACATCTCAAATGAGGCATGCAAATCAGCCTTGAAATCAGCAATATGCTTCTCAATAGGACTAGTGAGCAGATGTCATCAACATAGACAACAATGATCAGAAGCACATCATTAGCACGCTTAACATATAAGGTGCTTTTAGTTGGACTGTTCTCAAAACCATGTGCAACCAGATAGGCATGTATCTTCTCATACCAAGCATGTGGTGCTTGCTTTAAACCATATAATGCCTTCTTTAACCTACACACCTAGTTTTCATGCCCTTTCTGCACAAAGCCACGGGGCTGAAAAACATACACTTCTTCATGCAAGTCACCATTCAGAAATGATGTTTTAATGTCCAACTGATGTACATTCCAACCATGATGGGCTGCAAGTGCACAAATGCTCCAAACAGTAGTCATACGGCATGTAGGTGCAAAGGTCTCATCAAAATCAATGCCTCTTTCCTGCGCATAACCCTTTGCAACAAGCCTAGCCTTATACCTGTCAACTGTACCATCAGGTTTACGCTTCAGCTTGTATACCCACTTAGTGCCAATGGCCTTCTTGCCAAGAGGCAAGTCACATAAAGACCATGTACCATTCTTCATTATAGCATCATATTCAGATTGCATAGCAGCCATCCAATTTTCTGAATTCTGTGCTTCATCAAAAGAAACAGGCTCATTCTCATCACAGAGACTAGACACAGCCATAGCATAGCAATTTGATGCAAAGGAGGCACTATGAGAGCCTAAACGAGTACGATATGACAAAGGTGCATCTAATTTGCTATCACGCAAAGTCTGCACCAACCATTTTGGCATAGTTTTTGCCTGTTCAATATCAGCTCTCTCATCAACAAGTGCATCATGTAAATCTGCATCAGAAATGGAATGATCTGCATCATCATATGAAACCTGCAAAGGCTGAGAAGTTGCCTCATTAGGACCAGCACTAGACTATCCACCTGTAAAAAGAGGCATCAAAGTATCATACATGTCTTTAGAGCTAACATATGTCTCCTTAGTACATGAAAGCAATGGCTGAATAGCATCTTCCACAAAGACAACATCACAGCTAACCAGAATGCGTTTAGTGTGTGAATGATACAGACGATAGCCTTTACTTTCAGAATTGTACCCAACAAAAATACATTTTACTACCTTATCATCCAATTTTCTGCGATGTTGTTCAGGCACTAGTGCATATACCAAACAACCAAAAACACGCAGATGAGCAACAGATGGCTTACGGTCATGCCAAGCCTCATATGGAGTGATAGACTGCAGCGCTTTAGTGGGACACCTGTTCAGTACATATGCTACACACATGACAGCCTCAAGCGAGAAACTATGAGGTAAAGCCTGACTCTTGACCATACACCTCGCCATCTCCATGAGAGACCTGTTCTTTCGTTCAGCAACTCCATTCTGTTGAGGTGTATACGGCACTGTACACTGGTGTTTTATCCCACGTTCAGCCAGAAATGCATTAAAATCAGAAGACATATATTCCCCCCCTCGATCAGAACGGAGGGTGCCCATTTTACATGGTGACAGATTTTCAGCCAAAAGCAAAAACTGTTTAAAGCACATGAACACTTCGGACTTTGCTTTGAGTGGATATACCCATGCATGCATCGAAAAATCATCAATGAAAGTCACGAAGTAAAGGTAATTTCCAAAAGAGGGTGTCTGCATAGGACCACAGACATCACTATGGACAAGCTGCAATTTCTGTGTAGCCCGAACTGAACCATCTTTTGGAAAGGAGGAACGTTGCATTTTGCCCAAAATATAGCCTTCACAAACATGTTTTCCAGGTGCCTCAAGTTTGGGCAAAGAGGACACCATTTCAGATTTCTGCAGGCGTAGCAAACTAGCAAAATTCAGATGACCAAAGCGTGCATGCCAAAGCTTTGCATCTGACATAGCCTGAGAATCATTTACTGCACATGCCAAATCATTTTCAGATCTTTCATAGTCTATGAGCTTATACAGCCCAGGACATAAAATGCCAGAAGCAATAATCACATCGCCATTTGACAGATCATGAACTGTACACTTGTCATCAACAAATTTCACAACCAAGCCAATCTTGGCTAATGCAGAAACGGATAATAGGTTCTTCTTGATCCCTGGCACAAATAAAGCATCTTACAAAGTGAAAGAACTACCATCAGCAGTAGTCAAAACGATCTTACCAACTCCCATAAGAGGATAAGAGGAGTTGTTGGCCCATGTAACAGTATTCCCTGTAGGGGCAGGCTCGAGTGAAGAGAAGAAACTGCGCTGTGAGGTAATATGTTTGGTTGCCCCACTGTCAAAATACCAAACATCTGAGTCTACTGCAGACATGCACTGATCATGAGAAGATGGGTCAAAACTGCAAAGTAGTAAACACCCATTCTAGATTACAAGACTCCGTTTTTGGTGTAGAGGCTTTTGCAACAACCATTCCAGCCTCTTTCTTCTTTGCCTCTTTTGCAACCAGTTTTGGACAGTTCTTTATGATGTGATCATTCCCTTTATAGTACTTACAAAACAATTTCTGCTTTTCTGATTTTTTTCTCATCTTTGTCTTGGTTCTTTGAATGTGAAGCATTTGCAGATTTCTGCTTACTAGTAGAAGAGCTCCATTTTCCTTTGCCCTTCTGACTAGCTAGGATCTGCAACACACATAATGGACCTGTTCTGCCTAGACTGATCTTCTTGCAACAGAACAGAGACTAACTCCTCAAATGACAAGGCATTTGGATTGCCTTTCATCATCAACCGAAGAGTAGAAGCAAAACTCTGATATGAATCAGGAAGACCATTCAGAACGGTCTGCACGTGAGCTATCTGGTATAACCTCATCAACTGAAATCAATTGTTCCTTCAAGTCTTTGATCTTTGTTAGGAAACTGTCCATAGAATCACCTTAATTCATGTGCTCACTCTCCAACTGTTTTCGGAGGTAAGCAACACTAGCCTCATTCCTAGCTTGGTACAATGTGGTAAGTGTATCCCAAGCATCCTTAGCTGTTCTGCAAGAGCGAATGTGAGGAATAATGGCACGTTTGACAGACAAGGCTATCAATGCATGTGCTTGGACATCTCTGCCATCCCAGCGAATCTGCTCTACAGTAGGTGCAGCAAAAACAGCAGCACGAACAAGAATCTGCGGAATATCATCTTCGACACCATCTTCATCAGCTCTAGCACCTGTATTTGCAGTACTTGTCGTTACAGGTGTAACAGGACGTCTTTCAACACCCTGCACAATGTTCCACAATCCTTTTGCAACCAATACATGTCGCATCATATAAGCCCATAATGGGTAGTTGGTACCATCCAACTTATCCTCAACAGCCAACATACGGAATACATCATTGCTTTCAGCCATGGCCGGTGACTAAAATACCTTGATGCAGAAAATTGACTGTATCTCAAAAAGTTGTACAGAACTGCCCAGATGAATTCTGCTAAACCTGTAGCAGACTTCGAGACGCTTAAACTAGCGAACAGAAACTGGTATATACCTTTGGCACAAAAAGACGAAATAGCCTGCACAAGCACTACGATAGTGCGTTCGGAGGCCGAAACGAGCTGAGATCGCGATTTTGGCACCACAAAGCGAAGCAATTTTGATCTCTGAAACACCCTGAGTATGCTCACCAAATTTCGTGCGAATCTGAGACTGCAAACGGAGGAGTGTCGACGGCATCCTAGATGAAGCGACGACCTGCTCTGATACCAATTGTTGGAGTTAGACGTCTGCGGAAGCACGCGAACAACACAAGGAAGAAGAAGAAGCTTGGAGCACAAACACACAATACTGAATGTATTACTAGAGAATGTACAAAGATAAGTAGCCCATTAGGGCAATAGGCGTATATACAAGCCGGGGAAAAAAACCTCCTAAAGAGGGAAAAAAGTGCCCCAGCGGTCCTAGTGTGTTCACACACATCACTACCTAAATATATCAACAGAGGTCAATAATTGTTTGACAATTTTAGTGTTAGAAAGATCCAAAAAAGGCATGTCGATAATTCAACATCAAATATTGATGTATCGGCATCTCAGAGAGACATTAGAATCGTTCTATATGAAAACAATAATATACTTGATGAGAACAATAATACGCTAAGTAGTGATTCTATAGATGATGAAGTTAATTATCAAAAATCGATATTAGTCCATCAACAGATGATATCTTTTATGAGAACACAGATTTAATGATAGAAGACATGACAAAAATCAACTAAGATAATGAAGATAAGACTATATTGATGTTTTACCAAAATGATGATAATAATGAAAATACATGACTAGATCAGACAATAGATTCCCCTATATTCAATTGGAATAAGAGGTGAATCCCACCATAGAGATGAAATATGTTCTTGTAGGTTAGAACATAGGGCTTAAGTTTATGCCTAAAGTATTGTATATAGACTTATTTTTAGGACAAAAATATCTCCCAAGGAGGGATGAATTTTATGAGGTAAAGTCTATTATCTGAATGTCCGATTGTTCTGATAAATTTGAAATCAGACACTATTTGGTCACTCATGTAAATGACCAAACATCTCGAGACTAGAATTAAGCTTTCTCAATGAGATATAGAGCCTTCTAACTTAAGTTAATATGAGTTAGAAGGAGTCTAGAGATACATAACTCTAGTGGCGAGTATACCTACCACTAGTGCACCAAAAGTAAATGGCACATTTTCTCCTACATTCTACACAGGATTTTCAAGCCCAATATGACGAGTAGCTATATATAGAGGCATAAGTTTGGGAGGAGAGTCATCTCTCTAGCAAGTGGTGGTCCTAATAGTTTAATCCATTACATTTTTCCTATATACTTGAATATATGTATATATATGTATGTATGTACATGTATATTCACAGACACACATATACATATGTGTGTGTGTGTGTGTGTGTGTATATATATATATATATATATATATATATATATATATATATATATATATATATATATATATATATATATATATATATATATATATATATATATATATGCCTCTGTGTGTGTATATGTGTGTGTGTATGTATGTATGTATAAATGTATGTATGTGTGTGTATGTGTGTGTATATGTATGTATGTATGTATATATATATATATATATAGAGAGAGAGAGAGAGAGATATAGATATAGATATAACAAACAAAATTTATGCTTACCATGCATTGTCATGACGATGTGACATAAATATCTGCATCTCTTTTAGGCACTGTTTGTGAGACTAGCCAGTGCCGAATTCTGAATCTAATGAAGTACATACTTTTTGTCCTTCATCAAATTCATTGCAAAAAAGTTCATATAAGTAAAACATAAAAAATATAGTTCAATTTGTATGAGAAATTAATGCTTACACCCATTTTAAGTGAACAAATCTCAGGTAAGACTCATATAGAGCTCTCATTCTTTTTTGAACTCTAAGCCCTGTCTTATGTATACTATACTTCCATCATGAGTTATGTCACACTCCAACCCTAAGCTACATATGCATTTGGGCATAGTAGCTCTATTGTGCTCTCATGAGTTGGAGGTGGTATAGGTGTCCTAAAAATAAACAAACTAAAATAATTAAGAACATTTATGTTATAATTTTATTAAAAACAACAAATTATAATAAGAAAACATAGATGTGTGTAGAAGGTTGTCCTCCAACAAATGGATCAGCAGAGGAACCTTCCTCTAGCCACTAAGTAAGGATCTGAATGGTATAATCTAACTCCTTATTAGACATCTACATACTCATTGTAAAGAATTGAACTCACAACCTCTTGGTTAGGAATGTGATGGGCTAACCACTTGCCCCAAAAGCCATATACAAGCATAAGGTTGGGAGGAGAGTCATCTCTATAGCACGTGGTGGTCGTAATCTTTAGGTTGTTACACTCATGCATGATAGCTGCTAAGGAATCAGGTAGAACCTTTCCTCTCGTAAGGTTCTATATGGGAGTAAGTTTCTTGTTGCACTCTCTACTAGCATCCATAGTATTTGTACATATAAAACAAAGTGGATTATATATATATATATATATATATATATATATATATATATATATATATATATATATATATATATATATATATATATATATATATATGTGTGTATGTATGTATGTATGTATGTATGTATGTATGTATGTATGTATGTATGTATGCATGCATGTCTGTGATGTATGCATGTATGTATATATGTATGTATGTGTGTATGTATGCATGTGTGTGATGTGTATGTATGTATGTGCATGTGTGTATATGAATGCATATATGCATGTGAATGTGTATGCATTTGTGAGTGCATGTGCATGTATGCATGTGTGTATGCATGTGTGTATGCATGTGTGTGTGTTGTGTGTATGTGTGTGTGTGTGTGATCTGCATGTGTAATAATGCATGTGTGTATGTATGCAATTGTGTGATGAGTATGCATGCATGTTTGTATGTATGCATGTGTGTATGTAGGCATGTGTGTGATGTGTATGTATGTATGTGCATGTCTATGTGGCACATGTATGTGTGTATATGCATGCATGTGTGTATGTATAGTCATGCATATGTATGCATACATGTATGCATGTGTGCTTATGTGTGTGATGTGTATGTATGTATGTGTACGTATGTGTGTGCATGTATTAGTGTATTTACATATATATGTGTGTCTGCGTGCATATATGCATGTTTTTATGTATGTATGAATGTTCATGTATGTATGTATATATGCATGTTCATGTATGTACATATGCATGTTCATGTATGTAT
>CM035430.1:23004529-23064529 GCA_020310875.1 Ceratopteris richardii
GTATGTGTGTGTATGTGTATGTGTGTGTATGTGTATGCATGTATGTGCATGTATGTGTATGTATGTGTGTATGTATATGTTTGTGTATGTGTATGTGTATGTGTATGTATATGTGTGTGTATGTGTATGTGAATTTGTATGTGTGTATATGTGTGTGTATGTGTGTATGTGTATGTGAATGTGTATGTGTGTATATGTGTGTGTATGTGTGTGTATGTGTATGTGTGTATGTGTATGTGTGTGTATGTATGTGTATGCGTATGTGTGTGTATGTGTATGTGTATGTGTGTGGATGTGTATGTGTACATATATGTGTGTATGTGTATGTGTGTCTATGTGTGTGTCTATGTGTATGTGTATGTGTGTGTGTATGTGTGTCTATGTTTGTGTATGCCTATATGTATATGTGTGTGCATGTGTGTGTATGTACATATATGTATACGTGTTTGTATGTTTATGCATGTATGGGTGTGTGTATATGTGTATGTGTGTGTATGTATGTGTGTGTATGTGTGCATGTATGTGTATGTGTGTGTATGTATGTATGTATGTATGTATGTATGTACGTATGTATGTATGCATATGTGTGTATGCATGTGTATGTATATGTGTGTATGTGAGTGTATGTGTGTGTATATGTGTATGTGTGAGTGCTTATATATATATATGTGTGTGTGTGTATGCGTATGTGTGTATAGGTGTGCATGCATGTGTGTATGTATGTATGCATATGTGTGTATATGCATGTCTGTATGCATACCTCTTTCTCTCTGTCTCTCTCTCTCTCTCTCTCTCTCTCTCTCTCCCTCTCCCCTCTTTCCTCTTGTGTGTCTTTGGATCTCTCTCTGTCTCTCTTTCTCTCTCTCTCATGTTCAAATGATCACGACACAAATGTGCTGGGAGAAATCAATTTTTTTTCTCTTACAAATAGCATCGCTTATGTGATACTTTTGCATCACAGACAATTTGCGAGCATTGTTGGTAGCATCACTGAACTACATCACTGCTAATGATGCTACTTAACTACCATCGCATAAGGGACACTAACACCACTTACGATACAATCCCTTTTTTTAATGGGTGTTGCTTATGCGATGTCTGGTCTTCAGAGTGTCGCACAAGTGACAATTCCATTTTTTTTTCAACTGGGAGCATCGATACACCACCTATCCTCTTTTAGTGCATATTTGGATGCCACTTATAATATATAAATGAAAGATCTTGAATCAAGTTTTCCCTCCAAACCTTTTCAAACTCTCAAATCATTTTGATGAACATTATATACCATTTATTTGTTCTACTTTATCACTTGGTTACATTGAATTATGTTTTTTGTTTAGGAATCTTTGTAGATCACCTTTTTATCCTTTTGCATCCTTCACATGGTTGGGGAATGGTCCACATGGCAGAGCATCCTAAGCCATGTGGCCCATCCCTTGGGGAAAGGGGTATGTATACATATATACATACATACATATATACATACATACATACATACATACATACATACATACATACATACATACATACATACTCATCATTTTACATTTTTATGCACTAAAAAAAAACCACACACTTTAGACAAGTACACTTTATTATCATCGATGTGCACATTTTCATCCTTGAAAATGGGGCTTGCATACATACATACAAACGTACACATTACATAAATACCTAAATACATACATAATTGCATAATTACTTACATACATACATACACACACATACTTCATTTGTCTCCAAGTATAATGTTTAGTAGTAAAAGATCTCCTAGACTTTAATAAAAGATTTCAAAACCATGAACTTATAAGACCGTCCTTACTCTATTTCATAATTGCTTTCAATTATGTTCACATTAGATCCTAATTTTTTGGAAAAAGGCAATACTAATAAAGTTTTAGATATTTAAACATACTTACACTTACGTTATCATCCATAAATATTTAGGTGTCCCCATTTATATATATAGAATCTACTTACCATTATATTTAGTTGCTTATTATCTCTAGGTCTTGTAGATAATTTTTTTCAATACAACCTCATAAATTTCTGATGCAAGGGGAATATGAGAGTCATATACCAAGAGAACTTGACCACTGGAAAATCATGTATTGATTCTTAGATATGCTCAATGCCCCACTCTTATGTAGAATCACCATTGTTCCATGACACTCTATTTTGTAAGGTCCACATTATGAGGAGAAGCCATGTGAGAGTGTTGCAAATTGGTAGGTTCCTAAGCTTGAGGTTAGATGAAGTCTAGAGTAGACTATAGATTACAAAGGTTTCTTCTAAGCCATTGGATTCGGGATTGATCCTATGTGAGGATCAACCAAAATCAAGTTATAGAAACAAAAATAGGTTTCTTAACTTGGAGAAGGATCCATTTCATGTGAGACATTGGATCTAAACTTGATCTTGAGTTTGAATTAAGCAAGATCAAGGGCTACAAACAAATGATTGTTGATTTTACTTTTTCTATCATTGGATTTACACCATAAACCAATGGTGGGGAGTATTTTTGGCATGGACCAAGCTACCACGAGCTTAGAACACTGGTAGGCCGACCTAGGCTTAGAGGACCTTAGAAGGATGGTCCAAGGTCCGTTCTCCATCTATTCCCCATGAGTAGCTATATCTCTCTTTCTCTCCAAGCACGATCCTATATGTGTGTTGTGGTAACTTCTACATGGTATTGGAGTTGCATCACTAGACATTATTCATCATTCTTTTATCTTACATGGTATCAGAGATTAGAAGGTATAGAAGTTTATAGAGATTATGGAGGCTAAGGAATCGACTCTATAGCTTGTGGGAGGCAAATGCTTCAACACTAGAGCTCATAAGAGCTGAAGCCTTCACCACAAGAGTTTGTGGAAGGCAAAGGCATCAAGCTTTCAAGTTCATTGGATGCAAAGGCATCAACACTATGGAGATGTTAGGATCTAGAAGTGGAAGTGGAAATGGAGTTGGTGCAATGAAGTTGGCAATGCAAACACTATGGGTTCATCCAACAAAGTTTAGTGAAGGGAACTTAGATGGCATGAATTATTTTCTTTGAAAGTTCAAGATTATAGTTATTCTTTATTCTTATTATTTTTTGGAGATGGTGATGGGAAGTGACCGCAGACCACAACCCACCTTCAACGCATCAAATCTAATTATTGTGATTGTCCTAGACACAGAGCTTCTACAAGCTTGGAAGATAAGGAATGCAAATGCACTATATGCTATAGTGACCAATTGTTTGGACCCCGCTCTACCTCTCATTCAACATATATTCAAGGCAAGTGAGGCATGGAGTATACCACGGATTCGGTTCAAGGTGCACAAACAAACATGCATTCAAACTTTAAAAAAAATGGAAGCAAAGAAGTTTGCAGATGAGGAGAAATCCTAAGAGCATCACACTTCCTCGCTACGTTAATGGATTTTGAAAGATCATTTATAGAGCTTTATAATGGTATCTTACATGCCTCAATTTGATCTATGGATTGAGAGATACAATCCAATCTCTCTTGTATAGAATTCTCAAAGTGTTGCCTTCCCCCTTCAGTACCCTTCCACATGATTGACTGCCAAAGCACCTCTTTTAGAGGCCATTGTGTCAATCCACCTTTGCCAAGCCTACTTCCTAGGCTTTGATACCAACATAATGAACTATAAGAGATTTGAACTCACAACCTCCCAGCTAGGAGTGTGATGGGCTAACCACTTGCCCCAAAAGCCATGGTTGAGGATTACTTCCTAATCCTCCCTCTTAGGGTGTAGTTAAACCATCTCCTGCTTGTCAAGGGTGTGGTTCAACCATCTTCTATCCATCACTTCATTATAGTGATGAACAAAAATACCTTGCTTTTGCATCTCCTTCAATACTATCCCAATCATTATAATGGGTTCTTACTGAGGATGCATAGAAGTACATCGACCTCTCTCATTGGCCATGTGATGAGATGCACTATTGTTTAGTACTCATGAATCCACAATTGATTCTTCTCGTGTTGAGGAGCATACAAACTTTGCTTCATCTCCATTTATTGTCTCCTCCTTACACTCTTCATCTATCCTCTTGACATCACGATCTTCAATTGTATGTTCTTTCCTTTTGCAATGGAAGCATTGTCCTTGAAACTTCTTCTTACTACCCCTATTCTTTGCACTCTCATCTTCGGTTGAGGAACCACCTTTACATGATGCACTGGTGGAGAATTTAGCCTCTCCATTACTACTTCTTACTTGGGCTTTGAGTTAAAATTCCTCTCCCCTTGGTAGTGAACAAAACTCGAATTTCAAATCTGGAGGTCTCACTTGAGTGTTGAGAGTAGTTATGTCCATCATACTTTGGTGGAGAATCTTAGAGACACCTTTGAGTTAGCCCCTTGCCAATATTTTGAATCCCTCAACAAGCCATTCCATCCCATTGCTCCTTGATTTGTGGAATGAAGGAAAACTTGTAGAGCTTGTGTGATGGACAAGAAACAAAGAGGAACATTCCCACAAGAAAGCAAGAGTAGGTCAATGGCTCCTCTAATGTTGGTATATATGCTAACTTGTCTCATAAGATGTCTATATAGACCTTGGGAGGATCTTCCTACCTTGTGATCACCAATGACTATAGCAGGCATATGTGAATGTATTTTCTTGATGATAAGGCTCAAGCAGGAACATTTTTCTTCTATGCGGTTTTTCTAAAAACTTTTAATTTGAAACATATTTATGTTATGGGACTCTCAAGTTAAGGCTTTTATCGCATGTATTTGTTCTGTAAGGATAAGAGATCTGCTGGAAACTAGTTGCATAGACAGTCTTAAGAACAATAACCGTGATGGGATTGTCTCAAAACGAAGCCTCGGATATACTCCATTACGCATTGTTTTAAAATTTTTTGTGTATAGAGAACATAGTATTGGTGAATAGATAGAAAGTTTGTTTTGAAATCTCAAGCTTTCGGTGTATATTGCTGTTTACGATTACTATACTGCGGGCTGAAGGTTTTCGGAATAGAGATTTTCTAGTCCATCATGATGCATTAGTAATATCAATTTCGTCTTTAACAAATGAAAGATTTTTCATACTACCATAATATGTCATCCATTTATTGAATCTACCAAGTCTAGTTAGATTAAACATGGTATAATCAAAAGTCTCCATATATTTTTTATGATGTGTTTCCTGCAAAGCGGATGAACCTTGTCCTCGAGCAAAATTTCTTGAGCGTAGGGAATTGGCATAGACTTTGCATTTGTTTCTTGGGCATAATTCGAATAAAAATGTGATCTGGACAACCAACTTAATCCAGCTTCTGCATATGCGAGTATTTTATGTTGGTTATTCTGTCAAGAATGTATCGTTTCTATGATGTATAGAAGGTTGATTTCCAAGTATGAAATGTGTATGGGCTTACCCTTTCAGACCACTTAAATAATTTAGAACTCTAATTGGGCAAAGACATCTAAGTCTTCAACCGCTTAAGGATCGATGATGTATGAGTATAGTGGTTTAATATTCTTTTGTCTTCATCATAAATTTGGAATATATTGGGCATGACGTTTAAAGGGGTTAATATATTTAGCAATGGTCAACAAAGAGGTTTTTTTGAAAACTTTACATCTGATCATCTGTTCTACTTCTTCCTGAGTCCAAATGACATATTCAATATATAAGATTTTAAAATTCTAGGATTGGAAATTATATGGGAAATATCTATTTCATGATTAATTCTTTACTGCTACAAGTGCAATAATTGTTGGACATTATAACTGCAATTATTTCGGAACAACAATGATGCTGTCTTCCCCATAGCAAGGTGATTATAATGATGTCAAGGTATTTATGAATAATTTATTTTCACTTGGGTATTGACTGACCGCGTTAATGAGTGATAGTCCAAAATCAGTATGTAAAGTATTATGAATAATATCTCCCATGACCAAACAAATCTATGCTATAATTAGTTCTCTATTGAACATACCATGGATCATCTCCTTTGTTTCTGAAAATGTTTTAAACACCTCAAGATAAGGATTTATTTTTTTCATTTAGACCTCTCGTATTTCTGGGATTTTTTAGGACACAGTACTAGATTGAATGACTTTCAATGATCCATGTAATGATTCTTTTGGGTATTAACTAACAAGAAATTATTATTTTTGGGTTTATGTTAGTGGATCTATGTCGCATGTCTAAAAAGAGTGTGCCGTTATACATTTGAAGTACTGAGTGCATTATGCTTTGGAAGATGTAACAATTAAGGAACAAAGTTATGCAACATCTTGATTTGTAAAGAATATAGTCATTAAGAAAATTATAGTTGAATGCTAGTGAGCATCTCCATTAATTATTTCATACGTTGCTAATCTAAAATGCTAATACCTTCTTGCAGCAGTAAAATTCTTAGGTACTTTGTTGTGTCAAGGGCTAAATTTTTATTGTGGTGCCTTATACATGACCTGATCACCTTGTTTGTTCCTCATTCACCCCCATTGTATAGGCACTATCAGAGTTCTGTGTTCATGTTTGTCAATAGTACTGGCTGTGGATGGAAAGGATCATATTGAGTTCTTGATCTTCCTTTATTTGTCTGTGTAGTTCAATCCATTGGGATTTATTTGACTCTATACAGTTTGGGTTTTGTGACGTATAATAATAGATTTCCAGGTTAGTATAGCACGACTTTATGTGCTGGGGATTAGAGCAAGTTACAAAGTAAATGATAAAAGCCACAGCGTACTGTACCAAGATGGTATTGTATGGCAAATGCTGTAATCTACATAAACCCTGTAATAAGTTGTTGTTTTTTTTCTTGCCTGTATCTCAAAGAGTCCTTTTTATGTTATGAAATCTTTTACAAGTCCATGAAACCCAAAGAATGTATTGCTGTTAAGGAGCTGTGCTATCCTGTAGCCTTAAATATGATCTTTCATTGGCCTTATTACTTTTTAAATACCCTAACCACTTCTCATGTTAACATTTTGTGGAAAAGAGAGGTATATGTGGCAGGTTGCATATCAATTTCTTAACCCTTAAGGCTTGAGAAAACTATCTGCCTGTTGGCATACAAAGCAACAAAGGAGTCATGCACAATACGGCAACAAGGCCAGATCATTTTTTCCCATAGATTATGTACAACCCAAGTGATTTTAATCACTACACAAACATTGTAAATCCCGTTTTTGGTAGATTAGACTCCATTTTGTGCAAGCCGAGGAGTCCTCGAGCTTGAGGAGTATTAGAAGTACCATCGTACCAAATTTCATAATTTTTAGACTTCGTTTGAGCCCTCAAATAAGCCCTGGAACCTAATTTTTAACTAGGCCGGACACTAGGTCTGGACAGGGCCAAAAGCTAGTCAAAAACTATAAAAAGAGCTAGAGAGCTCATTTTTGAGGTTAGATTGTAATTGAAACGAACTTGTAAGAGCTTGTGAAAGTAATCTAAAGCACTCCATTGATTCTCTCTCTTTGTCTTGCCGTGTGTGCGCGTGTGTGTGTATGTGTGTGCATGCTTGTGTGCTTCTCACTCATGCACTTGTGCCGCCACTTGCTCGAGGTCTTCATACCATCCTCACGTCTTCCCGGATTGACATTAAAGGAGGTGCTACTCATCATTGAGCTACACCAAATTTTGGCGCCGTTGCCGGGGATCGAGCTTTGAGGACGAGCGTGTGATGGTAAGACGTAGAGTTGACGCGTTGGAGTTGTAGGTATTTTCTTCACTCTCATCGATTTTCTTTTACTTTCTTCACCATCTTCATCACCATCATCATCATCACCACCTCCCACGTCCATCTCCATCATCGCGAAAATTTCAGTTTTTTGACTATATCCCCATCTCCACCTCATTTCCCTCATTTCACTTGTGAGAGAGAGCGAGAGAGCGAATTTGCATGCGCTGTTTTTGCATGTTTCTTGAGCTATTTTGCAGGTTTTTTGCTGTACCATCATCACCAGCAGTGTGCGCAGGTACGACAGGCTCTGCACAGGTCCCGGGACGACAACCTCTGTCTATCGCGACAGACAGAAAATCTTAAAATTTTTTGAATGCATGATTAGCACTGTAACCTACACCTTGAGGGCACTCTAGATCTCTAGAAGTTTTTCAAAAATTTGCGTTTTTTTAGTCTATCGCGACAGACACCGTCTATCGCGACAGACAGCGTCTATCGCGACAGACACCGTCTATCGCGACAGACAGAATTTCGCGACAGATACCGTCTATCGCGACAGACACTGTCTATCGCGACAGACAGAAATCCGCGACAGATACAGTCTATCGCGACAGACAGAATTTCACGACAGATAGCGTCTATCGCGACAGACACCGTCTATCGCGACAGACAGAATTTCACGACAGACACCGTCTATCGCGACAGACAGAATTTCACGACAGACACCGTCTATCGCGACAGACACTGTCTATCGCGACAGACAGAATTTCACGACAGACACCGTCTATCGCGACAGACACCGTCTATCGCGACAGACAGAATTTCACGACAGATAGCGTCTATCGCGACAGACACCGTCTATCGCGACAGACAAAAATCCGCGACAGATACCGTCTATCGCGACAGACACCGTCTATCGCGACAGACAGCCCCCACGATAGATTGTGTCTATCGCGATAGACACCGTCTATCGCGATAGACAGGCATTTTCGGCAAAAAATTAAGGAGTGAATTTTTGGAAATTTAGGCTAAATTTTGGGCATATTTGCACTTTCTTGTACTCATATACTTACAAAGGCCTTAGAAAATGCATTAAAACCCCTGATAGTATCTGTTTGTCTAGTAACCCCCTAAACCCTGAACGGTCATAACTTTTTCATATGAAATCCATTTTCTGAGCTCTAGGGCTTGTCGGAAAGCTCGTGACATATACTACACGCCCTCAACTGTTTTTTATAAGAATACCGCGTTGATTTTCAGATAGGATATTTGGAAGTTGACACACAGAGGGGTAGGAACACCAAGGGAGCTCTAGAGGAAATTTCTAGCAATACAAAAGGGGGAACAAGGGTCATTAAACAAGTGTCTGAAATAAATTGTCTGTCAATTGAAAGATCTACTTGGAGCTAATCTTGGGATTTATGCAGGCCTATTGAGAAGCAATTGAGAGTATCCAAGCAAGGGTGTGGCGCACGCTTGAGAATCAACTTCTCGAGCACTAAAGAGCAAGGTTCGGCAAGAAAGGTCGGAATATTCTCAACTCCTCTTCGTCAATTCCTAGCTTAGGCTAAGAACGATTAGAAGTAGGAGTAAGTCAGGGCGACGATAGGCCACTATCAAGTTGAAGACTACCTAAAAACTCAAGTTCAAGCTAAAAACTTAATCTCTGTACTATCGACAACACAAAGGAAAGAACCTAACGTGGAACGATCAACCTGAAAATACGAAGAACATTCAAGTATTCTTGACGACGTAATAGCAGACAAGACTTTAAACACGAGGAATAACTAAAAAGAATCAAGTGACTGGTACCAATTGATCGGCAACGAGGTTGTACGCTAGGCAAAGAATTGGGCTACTTAGATAGGCATATGAACCTTAGATCAGGACGACACCTAGTAAGAGAGAGACAAAGCCTTAGGTCTTCAGAGGCTAGTGTCAACCACACTGCTAGGTCCTGGGCCCAGCAGTTGAACCACCAATCGAACTACCCTAGCTCTGAGACCAGTGAGTCAGAGATGTCTCAAGGCATGGACAGACCTACGGGAAGTTCAGGAGTGCCTTACTTATACAGGGTGGAAGGTCCTTACAAAACGCAGTTGGAATACCTTAGGACCAACCGATTAGGTGCGAGCATCTATGAGGACGGCCTAGGAAGATCTGTGGTCCAGATTAAAAACCCTGACCAATCCATAGGACTAGAGCACCCAGCTGTCAAGTTTGAAAACGGTGCATACTTGGACAAGGAAGGAACCATATACGTAGTCACCAGTCATCCAGATAGGACAGATGAATTTGGAAATGTAATTTCAGAAACGGACTTAGGTGACTTGGAACAAGGAAACATGGGAGTGGAACCTAGAACCCCTCGAGGTAAATCAGTTCTCACTAGGATTATCACGCCTGAGTGGGTCCCCCAAGATAACAAGTGCATAGATTTGCTTCTCAATCGAGAAACGGACGAAGCCTTTTGGAGATATAAACCGGATCACCCAACTGATATAGGAACAATCATGATCTATGAGTTTAAGGATCCGGATAGCCCAGGCAGAGTGACCTACTTAGATCATGCTTCAGATCGGATCTTTGTGGTGACAGAAAATGATAGGCATGCTTACACTTGGAAGGGCGAATTCATTTTCCCCCAACCAAGATCAAATGTATCCTATGGTCACCCTGGAGCTGGAACTTCCCAAGCTCATGGTACGCAAAGAGACAGAAGTAGAGAGAGACCAGAAGTAAGTTTTGCCAACCCAGTGGGCAGAGAAAGAACGAGAACGGAGACGAATAGGGTAGAACTTGAGATGCTTAGAGCCCACAGGAACCAAAGAAATGTAGATGGATTCCCTCTACCGAGGCTTAGAGAGCACACAAGAACTTTGAGACCCACCCAGCTAGTTAAGTCCATGAAGAATTACTTTGACGGCACAGGAGATCCCTATGATCATGTGGCGAAGTTCAAGCAAGTCTTGAGAGCTGAACAAGTTGAGGATCTATTCACGCAGTACAATGCTTTCGGTCTAACCCTGAGGAATACGGCACTTACATGGTTTCAGCCATTGGATGAGCTCCAGTTCAGGAGCATAGACCAACTCCTAGAAGCATTTATTATTGAGTTCTCCAAGAGTGGCATAAGACACAACACCTCCTCACTGATTCACAGCTTCAAGCAAACCCCTCAAGAGACTGTGAGACTTGCAGGAAGAAGATTTAGACAATATCTTGAAAGGTGCCCTATTTCGGAGCTACCCACATCTGCTAAACAAGTAGCCTTATTCCTTGACGGATTGCTGAGTCCAAAATTGAGATCCTACGTGTATCTGAAAGACCCTAGGACTATAGAAGAGTGTGTACGTATGTGCATTGACATTGAAGACAACCTAGGAGAAGAGCTAGAGCTGTCCAAAATTTACAAAGATTCAGATAGTGCATCTAGTCAATCTTCCACACAAGCCACATCAATTGAGGAACTGGCCGAAAAAGTAGCTCAGAAATTAGGTGTGACTAGCAAACAAATTCCAAGGTTTGCTCCTGTGAAAAGGTGCTATACATGCGGTGGTGACCATATGGCGAACGTCTGTCCCATTATGGCTCAACCCCAAGTAAACCCTAGTAGCCAGTACTGCACCATAGAACGGAGATACACCAACCACACCGCACAAGATTGCCCATACAACAAGCAGGCGGTTAGGCAACCCTACCCTCAGCCCTACCAACAAGGCAGATACCAGAACCAGTACCCTCCACAACCATATGGCAGGCCACAACAAAATTTCCAACCTCAATATCAAAGGCCTCAGCCTGTGCTAGCACAACAACCCCCAGCCCCAGCCAATGTGATTCCGGTAAAGTACACTGCTGCAGAAGAGAACCTGAATAGAGCCTTAGTCCCAGTAACACCCTTGATTTCTGAAAGTGACCCGAGTGACCATAGCTTCGATTCTACACATGTTGATAGCCCCCAGGCCTACTACATGCAGTCTCCTGAGCATGGTGAGTCCTATTATAGCGAAGAGACAAGCGAACCTAGTTGGGAGTCAGACTACACGAACGTCATGTATGCAAATCCCAATCCTAGGCCTCAATCTAGGCAAGTCAGACCTCCATTCCCAAGAGGACCGTGCTACAGATGCCAAGGTGATCACCTCATTCGTGATTGTCCCTTACCTCCGCCTACACAAACTCAGTCCGTGACTATCCAAGGCTTTTGCCAAGACTGCGGAAAAGAGCATCTCTTACGAGATTGCCCTAAGAACCCCAATAGCATGCCAAAAATCACCCCTATCAACGTTGTTGGGTTAGTGGTAGACTCTTCAGGAAGTGTCACTTCCACTGCACCAGTACAGGTAGTCACTCGAGCTCAAGCTTTGCAGCAAAACCAAGGGGTAGGCCAGGAAAAGAGCCCAGATGCTAGCGATACTGAGAGCCAAAAATAAAAGAGAACAAGAGCTTGGAAAGATAGCCGCGAACGTATGAAAAGGCAATGGGCAAAGAAGATGAGTGAACTTGAGGAAAGTCTACGAGAAACCAAGGCTAAAATCATAGAGATCACATCTCAACCGCACTCTCACACATTCCCACCGCTACCTTCCCCCTCACCCTCCATCCCTTCACCCTCTAAGACACCCCACGTAACCCACCCACCACCCCAAACAGGATCGGTATTAGCTGATCCCACTCCCGAAGACATAGACATGATGCTTAAAGCATATCAGGCCAAGATCCAAGAAGGGCCAAACGTCACGGATCATGACAAGTGCTATCCTAGAGCTGACCTAGAGATAGAAAGAACCAAACTGTGCGCGAAAATGGTCGCATTGGCTCAGACCATGTTTGAAGCCAGTCGCCTTTTCAATTACTCGGGCTCAGCCAAAACGCAATTACATTTGGATGGATTCCTAGAGAAGTTAGAGAGGATAATTGCAAGATCTGACAAGGAAGAAAAAAACCAAGACCAAGAAAAAGCAAGCAGAAACAGGAATCATTCCCAATCAGAAGTGTATGTGGCCAATGCCCCTAAACCGGACAACTTCCCCTCCTTAGAAAGAATAGAGAGGCCAATAGCACAGCCAGAAAAGGAACCTACCCCTCAAAGAAAGGAAAGGGCAAGAGAACGGATAAGCCAGCCTCTTCAGGAAGCCCGTGGGCCTCCTCAAGAAGCTTATCTTCCCCCCCAAAAGGCAGATGAGCCTCCCTCGAAAGCTCAAGTACCTCCACAGGTTGCCTACATTCCTTCTCAGGGAGTGTATGAGCCTGTTCGGAAAAGTAATAGAATAAGTAATCCTCCCCAAGAAGCTTGTGCTCCAGTCATTTGCGAGAACGAGGAGAGAGTCAACAATAGAATCAGCCCTCCTTCACAGGTTGCTTATGCGCCCAATTCTACGGAGCCAGACACTTCTTCTTCTATGAATCGGTTTGCACCAGACTTCCTACGAGAGATTCAAGAAGACAAATGGGATAACGAAAGTGAGGTCGCCCCTCCATTTGAACTTGTGGACGATGCACACGACCAATTCCCACAAGACATCCCATCCATTTACGGGGAACATGAGAGTGCTCAGTCTCACGAGAGATTGGACTTTGAGTCTAATTCCATACAGGAGCTACCCCACTTCACAGGCCCATGGGAAGCAAAGTCCACATGTATGAGAGCACCCACAGTCATGGTAAGGAACGACGACTCAGTCATACCAAAGAACACGGAGGTAGTAACGAACACCAAGGTGCAACGCGATTGCACCTTGGAAGAACTGCCTGAGGATAGACTAAACGCGCGGAAATGTGCAGCCAGTCGAGTAACTAAAGTTGCAAAACCTCATTCCCGGGTAGGATCCCATAGGACAGTGCCAGAAATTCCCTTGGATAAGATAGGAGATATGTGTGAAGGTGAAGAAGGGAACACCTATCTTCCCATCACCTACCAGGACTACACCACAAAGGCAATTTTGGACTCAGGTGCAGGAGTTGCAATTGCCACTACTTCCCTTTGGAAGCGTTGGGGAAAGCCAGCACTCAGGCCAACGAGGATGAAATTGCAAATGGCCGATGGTCATATTGAGAAACCCTTAGGATTGCTAGAAGGAATAACTCTCACCACTTGTGGTGTTGAGTTCGAGCATAGTTTTGCTATATGTGACTTCAGCAAAAATCATGCCTATGAGATGATTTTAGGAAGACCATTCATGCGACAGTTGCAAGTGGTACAGGATTGGGGAACCAATTCTTTGTACCTGCAGCACTTAGGTGTTACAACCAAAGTCAATCTCAAGGATTATTCTCATAGAGATGTCCCTCCTATCCAATGGAATCCCATCCATAGAGCCAAAGAGGATACAGAATCGGTGCATTCCATAGGGTCGGGATCCTCATGGATGCATGAAGATACTCACTTATGGATGTGCAAGGTAGCAGTAGAAGAAGAGAAGAGAGAGAAAGCCAGAGAGGTAGGTGCGAACGAAACTCATAGACCCATTCAAGACCCAGCCTATGCACCTGTAGTCTTTCCAGATGAGGAATTTGAACCCCATGGCTGGGCAGAAATCTTAGCAACAATGGATGTAGCCATCAACGAAGAACAATGGACACCTCACTGTGATGAGGATGGCTATGATATTTCAGTCTTCTCCATAGAGCCAATCATGGGAGAGGCAGTTCTAGAAGAATGCGAACCTAGCCCTGATGCATTTGAGGATGCAAGTGACTCCGATCTAGAGTCAATCATTATGGATCCACCATTTGCATCAGATGAAGAATACTTCCATGAGGTAGAATTTCAACCCCAGAGGCATGGAGAGGTTACAAATGATGTAAGATTAGCAACGCATATGACCCCTAAGGAAGAAGGAAAGAAACGAAAAAAGAAAGAAGTCTTACCAGAGGAGGAAGAATCTTTGTTTGAGGTCCCAGAAAATTTTAAGAAGTATGAGATAGATGACAGGAGAGTCATGATAAGAATGCCTAAACGAGAGGCACAATCAGGAGAGGCCTATGATAACAAAGAAACCACCAAGAAAATAGTAGTGGCCATAGAAGAAGGAGAGGAGAGATGCACGTATATAGGCCATGACCTGACAGAAGAAGAAGAGCACGAATTGATTGCCTTGCTAAGAGAATACAGAGATGTATTCGCTTGGAGTTACAAGGATTTGAAAGGTGTTGACCCGGACATATGCTCACACACCATCCCCATGACGTCAAATGCCAAACCCTCTAAGCAAAAGCCCTATACTTATAACGATAATTACGCTGCTAAGATCAAAGAAGAGATAGATAGATTGGTTGAAGCTGGATTTATCTATGAAATTGAGCACACTGAATGGGTATCCCCCATCGTAGTGGTGCCCAAGAAGAATGGCAAGCTGCGTGTGTGCATTAACTTGAAAAAGGTTAATGCCGCCACGATTCGAGATAACTATCCGCTTCCCATCACAGAACATCTCTTAGAGAGAGTGGCAGGCAAGGAAGTGTACAGCTTCCTTGATGGATTCTCGGGCTACAATCAAGTAGCTATAGCTCCAGAGGATCAACATAAGACAGCTTTTGCCACAGAATGGGGCATTTTTGCTTTTAGAGTAATGCCATTTGGGCTTACCAATGCACCAGCTACCTTCCAGAGGCTGATGTGCCATGTGTTTAAGGAGTTCCTGAGGAAGAGTTTAGAAGTCTATGTTGATGATCTCTGTGCTCATTCCAATGTTAGACAAACCCATATTCCTGAACTCAAACAAATCTTTGACAAATGTAGAGAGTACCAAGTCTGCCTGAACCCAGAAAAGTGCGTTTTTATGGTAAGGCAAGGTAAGATTCTAGGACACATAGTGTCAAAGAATGGCATATCTACTGACGAAGAGAAAGTGAGAGCCATAGCAGAGCTACCTAGGCCAAAGAATGTCAAGGAAGTACAAGCTTTCATGGGGCATTGTGGTTATTATCGACGATTTATACACATGTATGCTGTCATTGCAAAGCCCATGTACGGACTTCTGACAAACTTTGAGTGGACGGATGAATGTGAGAATTCCTTCCAAGAACTTAAACGAAGATTGTGTTTAGCACCAATCTTGACCACACCAGATTGGAATAAGCCATTCCATGTTCATGTGGATGCATCCAATTATGCTATTGGATGTGTGCTTGCACAACCTACCGGTGAAGGTAATATGGATCTTCCAATTGCCTATGCCAGTAGACAATTGAATGCGGCTGAACGGAATTACACCACTACAGAGCGCGAAGGATTAGGCATGGTATATGCAGTCAAGAAATTTAGACACTATTTGCTTGCAAATAAGTTTAAATTTTTTACTGATCATCAGGCATTATTATATCTCGTAAACAAGCCATGCAATACAGGTAGATTAGTAAGATGGTTTCTCTTACTAATGGAATACGACTTTGAGGTGGTGGTAAGAAAAGGGAGGACTCATTTGAGAGCAGATCACCTCTCTAGGCTCACATCAGGAGAAGCCCCACAAGGAGTGCCGGATGACCTTCCTGATGCTTACTTGTTTAATTTGGAAGTTGTACCGCAGTGGGCCAAGCCATTGGTACCAGTATTGACATACGGGCCTAATCATCCAGTGATAAACACACGGAATAGAGAGGTTGTAAAAGCCCAAAAGTACCACATCATGGCAGGAAGCATGTACAAGCACACAGATCAAGGGATCTTGGCTTGTTGTGTAGAAGAGGATGAGTACGCTAAATGGTTGCAATTAGCACATGTAGGTGCACTAGAGCAACACCATTCAAAACAACGAACTTTACAGACTCTAAAGAGATTCGGAGTGCATTGGCCAACTATGGAAGCGGATGTCCAAAAGTTGTGCAAGGAATGCCCAATCTGTTGCACTAAACCACCTGTGGAACATGCCACTCTCTATCAAGTATCCATTGCGCCAGATTGGAGTGAACCTCTAGTATCATTCTTGAGGACAAACACATTCCCTCCAGACATGACTCTAGCTAGAAAAAGGAGTTTGGAACAAGAAGCCCAGGATTATTCACTCGTTGGTGATAATCTATATAAGCACGGTAAAGATGGTTACCTGAGGTTATGTGTCCATGAAAGTGAATATCTCAAGATCTTGGAAACTGCTCACCAAGGTGTAGCAGGAGGACACTTTGGACCAGATCGGGTGATCAAGGCAATATTGTTTGCGGGCTTCTGGTGGCCTACCCTTCACATGGATGCACATACCTATGTGAAACGGTGTGATGTCTGTCAGAGGACTCAGTATCCTATACGCAAAGATGAGATGCCACTGACACCTATGATGGGTGGACGTGCATTCTCTAAGTGGGGAATAGACTTCGTAGGTCCTATTAACCCCCCAGCTAAAGGTTCTCATGCGGAATACATCATTGTTGCAACAGATTATCTCACCAAGTGGGTAGAGGTAAAAGCTACAACCAAGAACGATGCTCAAACAACTGCCAAATTCTTGTTTGAGAATGTATTCACAAGATACGGGCTACCTATAGAGCTTGTAAGTGATAGAGGCACTCATTTCTTGAACGAAGTGATTGAAAACCTACTCCAAGAATTCTTGGTAATACACAAGAAGTCTGCCCCTTATCACCCTCAAGCTAATGGACAAGCTGAGAGCACTAATAAGATTTTATGCAATGTACTGACGAAATTAGTGAACACTAAACGCTCTGACTGGGACAAACAGCTACACCATGCTGTTTGGGCATACCGAGTTGCCTACAAAACGGTACTCCAAGCCACCCCCTTTCAGATGGTATTCGGCCAAAATGCTGTGCTACCCTTGGACTTCCTGATCCCTACATTGAGAGTAGCACAAGAGCACGAATGGACAGGTCATGAGCTCTCCTCTAGGATCTTTGACCTTGAACGATTAGGGGAAACAAGACTGAGAGCCGCTGCAGGAATATATGCAGCCAAGAAGAGACAGAAGGCATACTTTGATGCCCACGTGAAGGATAAAGGCTTGAAAGCAGGAGATCTAGTCTTAGTCTATACAATAAAACAACACGCCAGGAAGCTAGAAAAGAGAGGCTACGGACCTATGATCATCAATAGGATCTCCACGAGCGGAGCAGTACAACTAGCCACGTTAGAAGGTGACGTTCTCCCAAACTATATTAGCGGTTGCAGAGTCAAGTTGTATCAGGAACCCCTCACGGAGGAAATGCTCAGCCGACTCAACACTGCTAAGAAACGCAAAGAGGAAGAAAAGCGCATGCGAGAAGAGGCTCAAGCAGAGGCTTTAGAGCGCATCAGAAGGATGAAGTTACGCAGACAAGGCCGAGATATGACTACAACAGTTGACCATGCAGATCAAGGATATCCCATGGCCATGTGTGAAGTTGCAGGAACAAGCTCGAGTAGAATAATTGATAGACGTCCTTTCATAACCATAGATATAGGACAAGGAAAGAGTGCAAGGACCGTAAGAGCCTTGATTGACTCAGGAGCAGCCACCAGTGCTGTTAAATTGTCTTACTGCCAAGAATTACAATTGACTGTCAATCCTGTGGAAGCGTATCTTATAGGATTGGGAGGAGTGGAAACCCCTTGCATGGGCGAGGCGGAACTTCCCCTTTACATTCATGATGAGGCAATGACAGTTAAAGTACTGGTGTGTCAAGATGAAGATCTCACTGAACCTCTAGTCTTGGGTCAAGATTGGATCTATGACCAAGCAATTAACTTAAACCTAAGAAAAGTGGACTTCTCCAGGTTTGGGTCAATCATAGTCGAGTTACAGTAGAATTAGACAATGGAGCACTCAAGGAACTAGGAAAGGCACAGACTCCTGGTCCTTCCAGGGGTACACATGAAGATGACCATGCTGTTCTTGTTCAAAACCCTGTGTTGCAGAGGAATGACATTTGCAAAAAAGGAGTCAGGGATGCAACGGAACTCCCTTCTTTTCCAAAGGCCAGAAGGAGGCAGCAACCAAAGGCGGATCACAAGCAGAAGAAGCAGAGTACTACCTATGTTCGAGATCAAAAATACCTGCGCAGCAGAATGTCCCAAAAAATAAACCAGGTGTGGGTGCGGAAAGGCGAACGACCGGGTGCACCACCGTCAACTACGCGGGCAAAGCCTCTTATTAGTAACCAACAACACGACGCTAATAAGAAGTCTTTCAGAAATTCTTCTGCTAAAGTAAAATCTATTTGGGTGCCCAAGAAGTCGATGAAGGCAAGCCCACAATCTAGACAAATTTGGGTGCCTAAGGCTTGCTTGAGGGCACAAGTAGTTACGCCAAGGCCACAACCTATGCAGCATAACCCTTCTACGAGTACAACCAGAATTCCCTCGTGCTCAACACTTAGGAACACACCAAGACCCATGAGCATGCATGTAATCACTTATAAGTGGGTCCCTAAAAGGCCCCATTCCCAAACAACGACACCGACACAGCTCTCTAGAGTCTCTACGAAACCGAAAGCAAAGCCCATCCACTGCATTTGGCAGCCTAAGACCTGTAATAAACCCCCCGACCCCGATTTGTAAATTCACCCCACTTACTAACGGCATTAGTCTCCTAGGAATACACAAACGTTAACTACACTCACTGTCTTTGTGCACTTACTAACCACTAACTCATCATCTGCCTCATGTTAATGTTGTAACGGGGACAGCAACGGATTTATTCTGTCCATTACGATGTTAACACATGCTTCTATATTCTCACAGAATCAGAAGGCAAGCAGTAAAATGGCAGAAGCGACAGGTTCGGTCTCACAAGTAGGGATACTTACTGCAGGAATTGATGTGGATAGCCTACCTGTGGACGTGCCCCCGACTGAACGACCAGTGGAAATGCAACACCTTCAGCAACTCCCGGTGCCAGATCCACCTACAGGAATCACGGAAAGAGTTCATGCCAATTCTCATTGGTTCAATGGCATGCCCGGTCCATTAGGTGAGGCCAAGTATATCTGGGAGTCTAAATGCGAGTATGACAGATCATGGGTGCGCTTCCAATTTTTCTCCAAGGAGTTCGAGACTTTACAGAACACCGAAGACCTCCAGACCATATGGCAACGAGCAGGATTGGCGGAATATTTTGAAGCCCCACTACCTAAACCCGATCTCCTCCGATGTTATTATTTGGTCTCCACATTACAAGCTCATGAAGATAAGGACCAACCCGGATCATTTGTTCTCCCCTCATTGCTGGGCAACAACGAGTTGAAGAGGTTTGAACTTACTGTGGAGCTGGTAAGCGACGCTTTAAATATGCATGGCACGCATGTGCCCTCAGAAAAGAATGCTCTAGTTCCCACCAACATGAAGGACAGGAAACTAGTGAAGCTGAAAGACATGGCAGCACTCACCCCAAATGTGTCCATCCCTCTCCGAATGTGCATGCAACATTTCGCCTTCCCCGGTCAAGACCGATTCACGCAACCACACAAGAAGATCTGGTTTGCTCTCTACTTGGCGGAAGCAGGTGCGTTACCTATTAAGCTACCAGTGTGGATTATAGATCAGTTGTATGAAGCAAACAAACGGGCTTCTAGGAAATTAGTGGTGAACGGATGCTGTGCACTCACACGCATCATTTACCGATGCTTGGCATATGATGTCCCCATTGAGCGTGCCTTAACTTGGGCACAATTACAAATGTTTAAAAGGCTCAAGACATCCACACATCAGTCCAAGCGCATGAGGGGCGCGATCCCGTGTGTCCAGACAAGGGAAGTCCTGACTACTCCTGAGGCATCACCATTAAGAGAGGGCACGGTACCTCCCTTTACCATTAGGATACCCAGGTCGGAATTTGACACTACGACACAACCTACCCCATCGGCTCCTCCTGTTACCCCTGAATTCGAATTTGCTGCCACTGGAGAGGCTGAAGGACTGGACCCCCAGGATTTCGAAGCATTCCTACAAAGCACACAATTCTCTGATGTGGAGTTTTATTCAGAGGCAGAGGAGCAGGGCACATCCTCACGAAGAAGAAGAAAGTCTACAGACGGTAGACATGTCCATTGGAGTGACACTCAGGAAAGTCAACAACACGGACACCCGGAAGAAGAAGAAGCGTATGAAGAAGAGACCACTGAAGCCCCAGCATATACAGCAGAACTCCGAAGGCTGTATCAGATTATGGAAAGAGTACGATCGCAGCAATTACTCACTGAACAGAGCAGCAGAGTACTTATGACTCAGTTATTGGAAGAAGCGGGAGTTGACTCAGAGTACAGGGAAGGTCTCTTATTGATGGCAGAAACATATGGAGTTGTAGAAGCTGTGCGCACGGCCATTCAGAGGCCTTCAGTTCAATATGACCCACGAAGGTTCCAGACACGACCTCGCCCAGGTAAAAATATACAAATTCCCGTTACAGTTGCAGAAGAGCCGACTACTACACCTGAAACTATCAGAACAACCTCCCAGACAGCTAGCCAACAGCACCCAGCCACCCATGAGGATTCCACCGAACCACTACCACCTACTCCCCCACCATCACCTCCTAGAAGAGAAACAGTAGAAACCACATCGACTACTCAACCCACCGACCCCACCTTCATCTTCCGTACTCCGATCTCCAGTGCCACCCTATTCTCTACCACTGATAATCCTATCTTCGAAGACAACCCCAACACTACACAATCCGCCGAACCCCTCCTAGACCCTGCCCTAGGGCAACCATCCCCAACGCCCTCAGCCACGGGTCATCCTGACCCTAGATCCACATTCATGGGCTTCCCTGCTACCACGCAACCCTTTCAGCCCTCCTCAAACTTACGACCCCAACCCCCGATATCCCTCTCTCCATTTCTACAATCCCTCCAGGACATCTTTGCTAGGGCTTTTCAACCAGGCCCTCAACCATTCCCTGTCTTTTCAGCTCCCCACCCCACTTCACATCTATTCACCACTTCCACACACACACCACCTACCATACCAGTGTATATGGCAGGCCCCACACTAACACCCACTCCTGAAGGGATGGACATTTCACCACCCACGGCACCTCCACCCACGGTTTCACCTCCTCCCATTCCCCCTCCACCAATTTCACCCACACACACAACTTTCGTAGACACATCATTCACTGTCTCCCTTCCCCAATTCCCTTCCCATGCATCTTCCACGGTAAACACCCCCCACTCATCTATAGGTAATGCATTGGACACCATGTTGGCTTGTATATCCAATTTAAGAACAGATTACATTCAGCTCCAGCAACAAAACGCACGCCTGCAAGAGCACTCAGCGACACTACAGCTCCGCCTTGCGGTACTAGAAGAGGAGAACGCTCGCCTCCACACACAGTTCCAAACCCTCCAAGACGCCCATAATATATTGGAGGTACAGCTACAGAACGTAGATCAGGAAGCAGTGCAGGTGGTAGAAGGTCACCTACGGACACAACTGGAACGCAACTCCAAACTTCAGCGGAATATGGCACTACTCAAACGCCACCTTGCGGCTGCTCAGGAAGAGAATAGACGCCTACAAATACAAAATCAAGAGAACCTGGAGGCAGCTATTGAGAGCACACCGGGGGCGCCCATCAGCCCATCCAAGTTTCAAGCAGTGACCCCCGATAATATCAAGATTATATTGGAAGATTATGCCATGCTGCTCGAAGCACATGATAAGCTATCGGAGGAGCTAGGACAACTGAAGCAGGAACACCAACAAGGCCCAACAGCTGCCCCTCCAACCACCCCCTCTGCGGCTTCGCTTCTCTCCGACGCAGAGGCCATAAAAGATCTCCAGAAACAGGTAACTGAATTGCAAACACGCCTACTACAATATGAGAGGCCATCTTCCCCTCCGGAGGCTCCCACGGACGAAGAGGTTGTGCAAATTCCTGTGGAACAAACGTTTGATGAAGAATATGATCCGCAACCATTCCCAGGAGGCCAACAAACAGAAGAAGCGCAGGACACATTCGAGGCACCACGGCCGCCATGGTTACGACAAGTGGAGGAAATAGGGACCTCGCATGAAGAGCGCACTGTAGTGCAAAATCAGGCTATGAGGGTCATAGAGGAGACTGTTTTACAATCAGATTACTTCAAGAACTTGTCATCGAGACGCCTGATTCTCTCATCGGAACTCCAGTACAGGCCATATTATATTATCTTGGCTGATTATAATGCAGAAATACAAAGAGTCACGGGTCAGATTCCTACTTTTGCGACCCAATTTCAACCCGAAGACCTTCCTCCAGAGGTGCGAAAAGGCAAGATTCGTCAACCAACATGGCGGCAGAAACTTTTAGAGACCTATCCCGAAATGCTACGCACATGGAACAACGCGCCGTTGCACCTCCTGTACAACCCATGCTACGGTCCAGTCCCCCGCCGCAGGTCGTGGAAGGCATTTAATATCAAGGTACAGAACAATGCGCAATGCAAGGAATGGCTGAACTACCCGTACATCGCGCCACCACAAGGACCACCATCGGTAGCATATATGATGGGGACCATTCGCCACTGGATGCCGCGCTTGAAGCCCATGCAAGATGTAGCAGCGCAAATGATGCTTAAAATCTTAGATATGATGCAAGTAGTGCTGAAGACCTTTAGAAATGCAGCCGCACCACAGGTACGTCTTCCGGGGTTTAGCAATGGAAATTACGACTTGGTGTATGACATGAGCACCACCCCCAGTATCCGTGTGGCTTACGCTTGGCATGCACGCATCAAGTACCTCCCCGCCTGCTACAAACAGACCTTCGAAGAAATGTTCAGATCAGGTTTCTGGGAGTACCACTCGGAGATTTTCGCACCAAAGCCGACACATCTGCTTCAACTGTTTGCTTGTGAACAAGCAATGTATTCAGAGTACTACACCACCCCGCAACCAGAAACCCCCGGTGCAATAAATTGGGAGGCATTGGAAGCCGATCTAGCAAGAGGCTTAAGGATAGGAGAACATGAACTGGCCACCAATGTCATCCAATATTACATCGACCACCCGCGCGAACAAAGGTCTGTCAGGGGCGACAGACGCTAGGAAGGGGGGAGTGTTGGCATACAAAGCAACAAAGGAGTCATGCACAATACGGCAACAAGGCCAGATCATTTTTTCCCATAGATTATGTACAACCCAAGTGATTTTAATCACTACACAAACATTGTAAATCCCGTTTTTGGTAGATTAGACTCCATTTTGTGCAAGCCGAGGAGTCCTCGAGCTTGAGGAGTATTAGAAGTACCATCGTACCAAATTTCATAATTTTTAGACTTCGTTTGAGCCCTCAAATAAGCCCTGGAACCTAATTTTTAACTAGGCCGGACACTAGGTCTGGACAGGGCCAAAAGCTAATCAAAAACTATAAAAAGAGCTAGAGAGCTCATTTTTGAGGTTAGATTGTAATTGAAACGAACTTGTAAGAGCTTGTGAAAGTAATCTAAAGCACTCCATTGATTCTCTCTCTTTGTCTTGCCGTGTGTGCGCGTGTGTGTGTATGTGTGTGCATGCTTGTGTGCTTCTCACTCATGCACTTGTGCCGCCACTTGCTCGAGGTCTTCATACCATCCTCACGTCTTCCCGGATTGACATTAAAGGAGGTGCTACTCATCATTGAGCTACACTGCCTAAGAAATTTTATTACTTACTTATTTGGAATCATTCCATGGAAATGGGAAGGCAATAACCATGCATTAAGTAAGTTTGTTGAATTTGCGATTTACAAGTCGAAGCATAGTTCATTTTTTTAGCATAATACTAATAATCTTGATATATGCTAACTGTATTCTTGCTACTTATTTGAAGTTGAGTCCATGCAGCACTGATAGTAAAAACGATTATAGCAACAATCTATTTCGGATGTGTCGAATCATATACTGTAAATTTGTTGGATCAGATACTACGAAAATTTATACTAGTATTAAAAATTATAAAAAAGTGCACTTATTTAAAACTTTAGGAACGAAAGAAATCGTGATTTGATTGGCAATTATGAAAATACACAACGATGATTGTCAAGACATATAATAATAAACTTAAATATTCCCTCACTCACTGTTTGTAAAATCGTAGCTTGGAAAGGGTATGAAAATTTGTACTTTGGACCTAGATGTTATGTCACCCTTATATCATTTAAAATTGATACATTAAAAATTTTTACTTAAATCTACAAAAGCTAACCAGGAAGGACCATGATTTCATTTCCAATAGATAATTTTTTAATTTACATGTGTTAGTGTACGTTTCGAGATAATAGATGTGTCAAAGTGTGATCATAATAACAATCGAGCACGGTTATTGTATTCGTCACCCCTCTCAACATATTCATTTTTATTAACATTAATTTTTTTTTCCAGAAATGGACGTTCGGCAATTTTTATTAACATTATTGTGTGGATTGGTCGGAAGCTACGTTAAGACAGCACACCCTTAAATCTTGACTCAACCTTCTCTGAAGACTTCTCATAGTGGTTTCGGAGAGATATGTCTCGCAGGCTGCAGACTAATTTTTAAACCCTTAAGGCTTGAAAATTTTGAATACATTTTCCATGGAAATATGGAAGGCAATAACCATGCGTTAACTAAGTTTTTTGATCTGCAAATTGAAGCAGGATTTATTTTTTCCGCATAAGAATAATAATCACGAGTTTTCTGAGGGATTGAGATCTTTGACCGAGTCTTCTTCGGCAGATATCTTGCGTTTCGTTTTCATTGACTTCTTGATAAACCTAATTATCTTCCATTATTCGCAAAGTTTCCTCTTTACAGCACAGCTCTTCGTCGATTCTGTCTGATTTTGAACAGCTCCGGTTCAGATCCATCATAGGTTTGGGCATTCTCCGTTCTGCTGCTAATTGTGTCGAATGCCCTCCTCGTCATCTGCGGCACAGGTTGAAGATGGTTTTTTCTTACATACTGAAGCATCACCTCTGAAGAAATCCAACAGGCAGACTCGACGATAATAGAGCTTCTGCAAACAGAACCTTACGGATGTGAACTTTAGGGTTTTATTCTTTTGGATTGCTCGTGCGTGGTAAGGGTACGTATGGCGCTTACATTCCATGAGCTGCGTTTGGTCGCAGATTTATATTACAGTAGACTACCGTGTCCAAGCAAGGAGAAGGCAAAAGAATTCATAGATTCCCTGGACGTCATGCAAAATGGAAAGATCACAATGGAGGCGTTAAAAAGCTCAAACGCCACAAGAAAATTTGGAGTTGATTTTTTAGAGCGTGCTTTCTATGGACTAGACGAGGGAGGGAAGGGCTACCTCAATTCCGACGATTGTCTCACACTTTACTACATCTGCACGTACAGCATGCGCTCATGCGATGGCTGTCAGAAAACCATACCACAGGGATTTGGTTACACATGCCTTAAGTGTTGGAAGGAAGGGATCACAACCACCAACCTCCAAATCCCCAGTCTCTGTTTGCAGTGCTACTCACAGAAGAACTATCAGCATATTCATGGTACCCGACAGTTTTTTCACGACTTCGCCATGTTTGAGCACATAATCAAGGAGCGGCCATGGACTGTTCCTCCGGAGGAAACGCTACCTGCTCCTTTCAAAGAAGCCCAACAGGTGCATTTTCCTTCGCTTTGATTGATGCCAGATGCATATGCTCTTTCTATCTGCACACCTTGCTTATGTCTAATATTCCATATAGCTGTAGATAAAGTTGCATTTCCAAATACTAGGGTAGACTACGAAACTGGGCAACCTCAAAGAGGTTATTGGACATGGATCAGAATTAAAACACATTCGTTTTTCTATCAGTTTCTGTTCATTGGCAGGAGCGCTCTGTTTTTCTATTATGCTCTATATCCAGCTCTCTAGATCTTTAAATTTCGTTTGATATGAGACACATCGTACCACAAAATGTTAGATTCTCTGTTTGATACGCCGACATATCACGTATTTCGTATTCTGCGTTAGTAGCAAATTTTGCAGTGACACTTGCAATAAAAACTTGCGGAGTTAGAGCGATGCGCATGGATGCATGTTGCTGGATTAACCAATAGATATATCGAATAATAAATCGATACAATATGCTGATCTTTCTGTTTTTCTACTTGTACAGACAACAAGGCAGTGCAAGGTATGTGGGGATTATCACGAATCTACAGCCCGGGGCTTCAAAAGTGATGTACACATGGCTCCCGTGCGGAACTCCACAGAGCTTGTGTGTGAATGGTGCTTCTCTTATCTATGTTTAAGATGCGGCAAGCTCTTTCGTGATAGCAGTTTACGTGCAGAGCCCGGGAAGTGGCTTAAAAAATTTGTGTGTCACGATTGCACCAAAAGTAACTCGTCACAGGATATCTACTATAGTAGCGTGCAGGTACTCTCTCTCTCTCTCACACACACACACACACACAGTCCGATCATCGATGTCACCGTTGAGCGACGATTCACAAATCATTGTATTTTCACATGATCTCTTTATCGTGTTCGATCTTCAATGGATAGTTGTGCCATTTTTCTCTCTCTTAAGGTTTCTTCACAACGGCAAAACATGATTTTCTTTTTTAATACACAAGTTTAAATTGTACTTCCAGAAGAAAAAACAAGAGACTTTTTCTAAGGAAGTTTCACGTCTTATCTCTCGGATTAATTTGAATTTATTCATTGTACAAGTGAAGGGGGATACTCTACATCTCACAAGGTAGGGGTAAGACACCCGGCATGGCCAAGATTACAGAGCTTGAAAGCTCACTAGGGTAGAGCTTGAGAAGGGACGGAGCTAAGGCCCAATGAGGAGACAAGTTTCTGATAGAACTTAAGGTCGCAACCAAGACCATTGGCCTAGAGGCAGATAATTAAGGTGCCTGAGGGCCATTATCAATAGGCCCAAATGCCATATTTATCCTACTTGTGAAGGTGGGGGGGGGGGTGCTTATAGTGGGCAAGAGTTGAACTCTCACCCCCCACCCTAGAGGCGACAAACTCAACCATTGAGATATGCATGCATCAAGGTGGTAAGGTTCATGAGGTTGTGGGATTTGAACTCATGACCTACCAGCTAGGAGTATGATGAGCTAACCACTTGCCCCAAAAGCCATGGTTGAGGATTACTTCCTAATCCTCCCTCTTAGGGTGTCGTTCAACCTTTTAGAGATCATTGTCCTTAATGATCAATCCTTGATCTCCCCTTGAATTGATGTCCTCACCCTTGCATAGTCTCTTGAACCTTCTTGTTCTCAACCTTGGTGTCTTGAACCCTTGCTCTCAAACTTGGTCTCTTGAATCTTGCCTTTTTGCTTCTTGGCCACTTGCCTATAGACATGCCTTGCTCACAACCTTGGTCTCTTGAGCCCCTTGTTCTCAACCTTAGTATCTTGAACCTGGTTCTCATCTATGCTAGGTATCTTGGATCCTCAATCTAATGTTTCTATTGGAAATCTGGCCACTTGCCTACGGACATGCCTTGCTCACAACCTTGGTCTCTTGAGCCCCTTGTTCTCAACCTTAGTATCTTGAATCTGGTTCTCACCTATGCTAGGTATCTTGGATCCTCAATCTAATGCTTCTTACACGTCTAAATCTGACCTATGGATTGGGAGATACACTGAAATCTTTGTTGGGTTCACCTTTGAAAGCGACACGCGCACCTTTCTCCACTTGCCCAAGCCTACTTCCTAGGCTCTTATACCAATTGTGGGATTTGAACTCATGACCTACGAGCTAGGAGTATGATGGGCTAATCACTTGCCCCAAAAGCCATGGTTGAGAATTACTTCCTAATTCTCCCTCTTAGGGTGTGGTTCAACCATCTCCTGCTTGTCATTTCTTGAGTCTAAAAAAGGTATATGAGGTTAGTTCAAACAAGGTTTGAGAGAAGAACCTTACGTCGAAGATAAGGTTGACAAGGTTACAAACATATAAATATAAAAATGCACATTACATTTTTTATAATATATGTAAGTTTGAAGTCAGGAAATATCAGAGGACATGTACGTGAATGTAGTACATATACATTTAAGTTTGCAAACATCATCATGCACAATTTTAAGAATCGTAACCTAACCCTTAAAACGCAAGAACCTTATGCGAACCAAATGGAAAGAACCAGAAGAACCTTACATGGGATTCGGTTCGCAAACTGAATCTATCATGGCATGCGTGGATGAAAAAAAAAAGGTTAAAAAACAAGAGACCTCGAGGAGCTGTAAAATAAGTTCATAAATGTGTTATATACAAATATCATAACGTGTTTGGAATGGGGAAACATTTTTATGGTTCGTGATTCTCGTGCATGAAAGAATTAGTGGTTTTCAAATGGAATAATCTTTGGGAAAATTTCCATAGTTGACTATGTGTTTTTCTTTCTCGATGTTCCATAGGGTCTCTCCCTTGATAGCATTTCATATGATTGTTATGCAATCCATCTCCTCATCGAGGATTGTTTATTACTAGGAGATGTTCGTTCTCAATCGGGCTATTTGTTGAACACTATGTTAGACCTTTTTACTTTAGCAACAAATGAAGAATAGGCGTTCAATGTCTTCCTCCACTTAGTGGCATCTCTTACATCATCATCATAGGGAGAGTTTACACAAATTCTCGTCTTTAGCATGTCTTCAAATTTTGTGATCAATTTTTTTTTTTCCAAAGAATGATAGCCTTGTCCATCTCAATCAAAGGGAGTTTAAAGAGATTGGATTTTTAACTCCCATATGATTGAAGAACAATGTGTTCTACACTTAACAATGTTTTATGGGGGATGGAAATTAACTTTTTTATTGATTCTAGGGATATTATCAATGTTTTTTCCATTGCTCCACATCAATTCTCTTGGGTGGGAAATACTTAATGGATCAATCCCATATGTCCTCCTCTTAGATCTTTTATGCACTTGTTAGGTAGGCACCAACCTTCATAATGGATCTTGAGACTACTATCAATGTTGTGATAAAGTAGGTTAGCAAAGTTTAGACACGCTAACTTTACAATCTTTTGGGATAAGATATAATTGAATAAGTCTTATGGATGGGAAGGAAGAGGCCTTGGGTTCTAGTTCCACAAGTCTGATGGAGATGTAATTTGCAAAATATATGGAGCCTTCTAGAAGGATCCAACTAAAGCTAATATTAGTTGACTCAAGTGAATTGGGACATCTAATGCCATAAAATTTTGGGGCACTTGAACAATTGTGCTTACATATGTACATGCTGAAAGAGGCCGCGGAGAGTTACGTCGTGGTGTGCTCGGTTGGCAACTCTAGTCGCCAAGGGAGTGGGCTCCTGCCTGAGGAGAGAGAAAGTAGAGAGAGAAACCTGCACAAAAATTTGGAGAATATGGAGAAGCTGAAGTTAAACAAGTCCCAATCAAGTTATGAGAGATTTGGGACCAAGTCTTATTAATAAGTGGCTTTTAGGTCATTTGGGCATGTTCACATATGGCCAATGACCAAAAGTCATAAAAATTAATGTAAATGCCTATAACTCCCCAACTTGGGGTCCAAAAAATATAACAAAAATATGTCTGGAAAGCTCTCGAAGAGAGCTTCCACATGGAAGGGTCAAAATATACAAAAGGAGAGTCCTTGGGGCCTTTATCCCCAACAACCTCCCACTTAAAGGACCAAGGAGGCTCCTTTAATCTAAGTAACTCCCACCATCTATATACATAGCTGATGTTGTGCCTTGGGTAGACACTTCGTGAGAGCATCTGCAGGATTCTATGAAGTGTTGACCTTGATCAATGTGATCAGGCCATCCTCTAACACCTCTCTGATGAAGTGGTATCTCACATCAATATGCATTGTGCGAGCATGAAACATGGCATTCTTTGCCAAACATATGGCACTCTGGCTATCACATCCAAGAACAGGTGCCTTTTTAGGCATCCCAAACTCACTACACAAGCGGGATAACCAAATGGCTTCTTTGGAAGCCTCTGTGGCTGAAATATATTCAGCCTCTGTAGTAGATAGTGAAACTATCCTCTGAAGTCTAGAGCACCATGAAATAGCTCCACCTGCAAGGGTGTATACATAGCCACTTGTGGACTTGCGTGTCTCGACATCACCTGCCATGTCTGAATCACAAAATCCTTTTAACTCCAACGGACCCTTTCCATTACCTTTGGTCCCTTTCAAATATCTCAAGATAGATTTGACTGCCTCCCAATGAGCGCTACCTAGATTAGCCATGAACCGGCTAACAACTCCCACTGCATGAGCAATGTTTGGCCGAATTCCAACCATAGCATACATAAGTGAACCACAAGCTGATGCATATGGAACACTCTTCATGTAATTGGCTGCATCATCTTTGGGACCGTCATCCTTGGAAAGCTTAACATGTGGCTGCAATGGCACTCCAACAGGCTTAGCATCAGCCACATTAAATCTGTCCAGCACTTTTTCAATGTACTTTTCGTGGGATGAATGCAAAGTATGCTGCTGCCTATCCCTTTTTATTCACATACCAAGAATATAATCAGCTTCCCCAAGGTCTTTCATTGAGAATGCAGAGTTCTGCAGCTGTTTTAGAGCACTCAGAGTGCTCTTTTTCTTCCCAGCCAGCAGCATATCATCTACGTACAACACAAGAATGATTGGGATACCATCTTCATCCTTTTTAGTGTACAAACAGTGGTCTGCATGGCTTCTTTTGAACCCATGTTCTTATACCATTGTCTGGGGGCCTATCTCAGCCCATATAAGCTCCTTTTCAGCTTGCATACCAGATGCTCTTTTCCAGGAATGGCATATCCTTCTGGCTGTTTCATGTACAGCTCTTCATCTAAATCACCATGCAAAAAGGCTGTTTTAACATCCATTTGGAATAACTCCAAATCCAAGGGAGTTGTGAAAGCAAACAACACGCATAATGTGGTCATATTAACCACTGGAGAGAACACCTCTTGGAAATCAATGCCCTCTTTTTGGGCATATCTGTTAGCAACCAGCCTTGCCTTATACTTGGGTTTGCCATCAACAGTTTTGATTTTGTACACTCACTTGTTGGGAATGGCCTTCCTACCTTTGGGCAACTCAACCAAATCCGGATTCTCAAGTATCATTTGCATGCAAGGCCTTTATCTCTTCCTGCATGGCTAACTCCCACTTCTTCTTCTGCTCACATAGCTTTGCCTCTTTATAAGTGAAAGGCTCTCACCCTCATCTGATAACATAATGTAATGTATAGAGGGGTCATATCTATTCACTGACCTCCTAGGACATGTAGATCTTCTTACCCAATGTTCCACATTATCCAGCAATGGATCTACATCAGGAGGTACATCAATTTCTTCATTGTTAATGGGCTGCTGTACATCATTTCCAGCCCTGTTTTCAGCATGAATAGGTGGCTGCATATGCCCATCAGGAGCATCGTTTTGTTGTCTAGCATCATCTGGCTCAATAACCATTGGCTCATTGTCATTTCCAGCCATATGTGGTGCATCCCGAGGGTTCATATCAGATTTAATTGGTGGCCGTACATGCTGAAAGTTGACTCTTTTATGGTCATCTTTAGAGCCACAATTGTTTTTTGAGTAGCTTGCCTCATTAAATACAACATCTTGGCTACGTATTACCTTCTTGAGTTGAGGTAGCCAAATCCTGTAGCCCATTTCACCTTTATCTCCATAACCCATGAAGATTCCTTTCATGGACTTTTCATCTAACTTGATTCTCAACTCAGGGAAAAGCATCACAACCAAAGATGCGTAGGTGGTCATATGAAGTTGGTTTGCTAGACCAAACCTCTTCTGGAATGCCACCTTTTAAGGACATATGAGGGGATCGATTGCAAACATGAACTGCAGTTTTCAAAGCCTCTCCCCAAAATCCATGAGGGAGATTAGCTCTGGACAACATGCATCTCACTCTCTCACATAAAGTCCTATCATATCCAGCACTTGTAAACTCACCCCCATTATCTGTATGTAAGCATTTCAGCTTTCTACCTGTTTGAGTGGTCACAAATGCATGAAATTTCATAAATGCAGCAAAGGCTTCATCTTTAGATTTTAACAAATATACCCAAAGCTTCCTAGAGTAGTTATCAACAAAAGAAACAAAGTAAAGAGCACCCCCATAGGTTTTGTGGGCATGCTACAAACATCAGAATGAACAAGATCAAGCACATTAGACTTACGAGAGACACCAGAGCAGCAGGAAGTCTTTACTTGCTAACCACATTGACATACATTACAAAAATCAAGTTTTGAGCCTTTAGCATCAAACTTGTCCAAATTACATAGTTTATCACGGCCTTTTTGGCTCACGTGGCCAAGCCATTTATGCCATAATTCCATATGTGAATGGATTTCAGCCAAAGCAATAAATTTGCCTAGCAAGGCTTTACCATGCAAGCAGTAAAGAGTTTCTTTCTTTGTACCTTAAACAATCAGCCTAGAGCCTTTGATAAGCTTCCATGACGCCTTCTCAAAGAGGGTACAATATCCATGCATATCCATTTGGCCAACAGACAATAAGCTTTTCTTGATGCTTGGTACATACCTTACATCATGCAAAACAAGCTCATTGGTACCATCCACTCTGAGATGCAGTGTGCCAATACCTTCAATAGAACAAGCATGGTTATTTCCAAGATATACATGTCTATGGTTGCTTGCATGAAAGGTAGTAAGACACTCCTTAATAGGAGTAACATGGAATGATGCACTTGAATCCAAAATCCATGTTTGTGAGAAAGAATCATTGACAATATGCATCAATCAGATCCCTCTTTGTGATCTGCATATCTTGTGCATGAATATTAACATAATTATCAATAACTTCGGCATGATCCGCTTCCATAGTAACAGAAAATATATCTTCTGCATCTGATAGCTCCTCAATGACGACACTAGAGGCCACATTGGCTTTCTCTTTGTCCCTGTCCTTTGAGTTGTCATGTGCTTCATTCTTGGTGTCCTTTTTCTTCCTGTCGCCTTTGTTCTTCTTTCTTTCTAGTTCAGCTTTGTAGTATTTGCAATCAGGCTTCTTGTGACCTTTCCTACCACATTGGTAACAAGTCACTTCAGCCTTGCCTTTGCTTTTGCTCCTGTTCCTTTGTACATTTCCACTTTTCTTTTCTGTTCTTCCTCTAGCCACATTGGCTGAACCATTGCCCTCTCCATTAGCTTTCCTCCTGATTTCGTCATTCAAAATAGAACCCCTTACACCATCAAAGGTAAGATTGGGGCTATTCGAAAGTGAAACAACCAATGTTTCCCATGAATCAAGTAAGGTCATTAACAAGAAGATGATCTTAACCTTATCATCAAATGCAGGTAATCTGGAGTCTTGCAATTATGGAGGAGTACCTGTAAAAGAAGATAATTGCTCAGCCGCAGTTTTTGACTCATCAAGCTGCATACACACTAGCTTACACATAAGATGCACTTGATTTACAGGCGTGGTATTTTCGTAAGTGGCTTTCAGCTTCTCCCATATCTCAAAGCAGTTGCAAGGCCTTTCAAATCCACTAAGATTTCATATGATAAAGCCATCTTGATGTACGTGAAGGCCTTCTTGTTTAGGTTCATCCATGTTGCATCTGACATATCTTCAGGCTTGACTTCCTCAAGAGCCCCTTCACAATCTTTAAGAAAGAGGATGCCCAACATTCTCTCTTTCCAGAAATCTAAACCACTACCTTCAAATCTCTTGATTTCAAACAAGCTTTTGACATCAGAAGAGGTAGAAGCCATGTTTGCACATTGAGAGCTTCAAAAATTTCCCCAAAAAAAGGTAAAATTCACCTTTTGTCTTGTGCGCAATCATCCTACGAGACTATAGCTTAGAAATTAAGCCCAAAAAACTATTCAAAACTTGCAAAAATCAATTTCTGATTTTTTTGCAAAAAATTTCAGAAAATTCTAGCAAGCTGTAATTGCATAAAAAACAACAAATTTGTTGTTTTTCAACCACAAAAGGCGCATACATAGATGCAAAACTGGGTCATTGGGTGCTTGTTTTCACAAAAGCCCTAATTTTTGTAGCAATATGACCTGTAAAATCAAAGAAATGACTTGTAGTAATAAGTTTCCATCAAGTATCCACTTCCTCAATCTTTGTACATGTCCTCCCACTTGAAATGAGAGAGAATTTTTGCAACAAAGGACCTGTAGATGAAAAAATCAGCAATGTGGATGCTAAAAACGACGTATGGGGATACAAAAACAACAATAAAAGAGATTCTTCGCGATGAAACTCTCTAAAAACCCAAAATTTGCTTCAGCTTTGCTTCAGGATGAAGTAATCCTCCAAAAAAAGCACTTTTATCGTGAAAAATGAAGGTTTTTTTTTGCGATGAAATTCTCCCAAATGTAAGAAAAAGCCTTAAGCTTAAATAGGATGAACTAGAAAAGCACTTGGAGCAACTTTGTCGTGATGGAACAACTCAAAGCTCTTATATCAGTTGAAAGAGGCCGCAGAGAGTTACGTCATGGTGTACTGAGTTGCTCCAAACGCCAAGGGAGTGGACTTCTACGTAAGGAAAGAGAAAGTAGAGAGAGAAACTTGGACAGAAATTCGGAGAAGAAAATGGGAAGTTTAAGTTGAAGAAGTCACAATCAAGTTATGAGAGATTTGGGACCAAGTCTTATTGATAAGTGAGTTTTAGGTCATTTGGGCATGTTCACACATGGCCAATGATCAAAAGTCATAAAAATATTGTAAGTGCCTATAACTCCCCAATTTGGGGTCCAAAAAATATAACAAAAATATGTCTGGAAAGTTTCCGAAGAGAGCTTTCAAATAGAAGGGTCAAAATATACAAAAGGAGAGTCCTTGGGGCCTTTATCCCCTACACACACTGGTTCAAGTTGATTCCATTGTACACTCTCAATTGAAAAGTTAGAAAATAGCTGGATGAGATGAAGATTCACATTTATTTTTCATATGGGAGACGGCCCTTATGATATTATTATCAGAGTGTTCAAGCCTCTGTTAGCTATGAAGAAGAAGGTATGCATGTAGAGGAGTTTTGTGAACATTCTTCTTAAAAAAAAACTTCTTTTTTACAAGTCCAAAGGATGGAATCCCTCTTTTTGTCCAACAGATGCCTTCTTCCCAATGTAAAAGTCTTGGATGCATCTTTGAAGTCGTAAACAATAGTGGAACATCCATGAGCTCATTCATCTCCCTCCTCTTTGTGTTTTGAAGAGCTATGCTATAGGTCTAAAATTATATCCCCTCTATTATTTGTTTCTTGCATATGTGGGATAATTCAACTTCAAATCCATCCCATAGGAGCTTTTTTATGCACCCAAACTTAGAGTTCTCTTTGCACATCTGCCAAAAAATTGAAGAAGGACTCTAAGGGGCTTATTACTTCAACAAAAGAGGGATTTAAGATGGAGAAAGCAAGGACTTTGGCTACACTCTTTTATGATTCCATCGAAGCTTGGAGGAGATCAAATTCTAAAGCATTAAAGAGGACAAAGCATATCAAGTGAAGCACATTGAAACTGGAGTTTAGGTGGAGTTTGTGAAAGAGAAGAAAGGAAGATCCAATTGATTCTTCTTCGATTCTCTTAGAGAAATGGTCTTGTGAATGAATATATATATATATATATATATATATATATATATATATATATATATATATATATATATATATATATATATATATATATATATATATATATATATATATATATCATTACGCATGCATTGTTTCTTTTTTTTATACGTTCCAAGGTATGAAAGGATAATGAAGGATAATTTTTCACAGGGAAAGGGTGTAGTTCATGTGCATGAAAGGCATTCGGCATTTAGTCATTAAGCATTCGAGGCACATGCACATAATGATTCTTTTCAACAGCATGGTAGCATGGATTATAGTCACAAGCATAGGGATGTGGCTTAAGAAAAAGAACAAAATCAAAACTCAATAAATTTAATACGAGTTGAGGATTAGGTACACACTTATGAGAGCTTAAAGTGGAACCGAGTCAAGTATTCAATATCCAAAATTAGGTAATTAGACTTCACACTTCTATTAATAAAGTGCAAGATCAATTATGAATGATCCTTGGATTATTACAAGTGATTAAGTAGGATGAATAATTTTATCAATTATGCACTAGTGAATAAGTTTAAGTTATTCCAATTGGCAATAACCTTCATCGTACCAATATGTAGTCTCTATGATCCACTGTTAGGAATCACGATCAAAGAGTTTGGGATACTATGATCTTAAATCTAGGAATAGAAATTCAAGGATTTAAAAATCGAATTGATTTCTATATTATGAACATGTAACACATTGATGTAGTCTTAGATAGGGAGTGGCTTCTAAATTTGGGCATTTGTTTTAGGAGAAGTTATCAGCTCAATACCTTGGAATTCATTAAGAATGGGAAATATACTTGATTTCAAAGAGAGCACGATGTTTCAAGTACCCCTATGATTCCAAGTATTGGGCTTAAAAACTTACACGTAGTCATGAAGTAGAAGCATTTATGTGTCGCTCATTTGACGTAATTCCTAAAGAAATTATAAATCATGTGTCGTATATCTTCTTTCCTATTTCACCTTATTGTCTTTAAAGATATGTTCCCTAAGGAAGTACTTGATGACCTTTCATCCTCAAGAGAGCTAGTTGATCATGCCATCTTACTCTCGGGTACAATTGTTAATATATTTAGGTAGTGATGTGTGTGAACACTCTAGGACCGTCGGGACACCTTTTTTCCTCTTTAGGAGGTTTTTTTCCCAGCTTGTATATACGCCTATTGCCCTAATGGGCTTTATCTTTGTACATTCTATAGTAATACATTCAGTATTGTGTGTTTTGCTCCAAGCTTCTTCTTCTTCCTTGTGTTGTTCGCGTGCTTCTGCAGACATCTAACTCCAACAATTGGTATCAGAGCAAGTCGTCGCTTCATCTAGAGCGTCGTCTACACCTCTCCGGTTGTAGTCTCAAAATTGCACGAATTTTGGTGAGCATACTGAACGTCTTTCTGAGATCAAAACAGCTTCGTTGTGCAGTGTTGAAATCGCGATCTTAGCTCGTTTCGGCCTCTGAACGCACTATCGCAGTGCTTGTGCAGGCTATTTCGTCATTTTATGCCAAAGGTATATACCAGTTTCGCTTCGACAATATAAGCGTCTCGAAGTCTGCTACAGGTCTAGCAGAATTCATCTGGGCGGTTCTGTTCAACTTTTTGAGATACAGTCAATTTTCTGCATCAAGATATTTTAGTCACCGGCCATGGCTGAAAGCAGTGATGTATTTCGTATGTGGGCTGTTGAGGATAAGTTGGATGGTACCAACTACCCGTTGTGGGCTTATATGATGCGACATGTATTGGTTGCAAAAGAATTGTGGAACATTGTGCAGGGTGTTGAAAAACGTTCTATCACACCTTCAACTGTTACATCTGCAAGTACTGCAGGTACTGAAGCTTATGCAGAACGTGTCGAAGATGATGATATTCTGCATATTCTTGTTCGTGCTACGGTATCTGCTGCACCTACTGCAAAGCAGATTCGTTGGGATGGCAGAGATGCTCAGGCACATGCATTGATAGTTTTGTCTGTCAAACGTGCCATTATTCCTTACATTTGCTCTTGCAGAACAGCTAAGGATGCTTGGGATACACTTACCACATTGTATCAAGCTAGGAATGAGGCTCGTATTGCTTACCTCCGAAAACAGTTGGAGAGTGAGCACATGAATGAAGGTGATTCTATGGACAATTTTCTAACAAAGATCAAAGGCTTGAAGGAATAGTTGATTTCTGGTGATGAGGTTATATCAGATAGCTCACAACTCACTTGTGGAGACCGTTCTGAATGGTCTTCCTGATTCATATCAGAGTTTTGCTTCTACTCTTCGGTTGATGATGAAAGGCAATCCAAATGCCTTGTCATTTGAGGAGTTAGTCTTTGTTCTGTTGCAGGAAGATTAGTCCAGGCAGAACAGGTCCATGTGTTGCAGATCAAGCTTTCCTGGCTAGTTAGAAGGGCAAAGGAAAATGAAGCTCTTCAATTAGTGAGCAAAAATCTGGTAATTCTGCACAATCGAAGAGGAAAGACAAAGATGAAAAGAAATCAGAAAAGCAGAAATTGTTTTGCAAGTACTGTAAAGGAAATGATCATATCATAAAGAACTGTCCAAAACTGGCTGCTAAAGAGGCAAAGAAGAAAGAGGCTAGAATGGTTGTTACAGAAGCCTCTACACCAAAAACAGAGTTTGCTAATCTTGTGGAGGAAGAAGAATGGGCATTTACTAGTGTTTGCAGTTTTGACCTATCTTCTCATGAGGAGTTCATGTCTGTAGTAGACTCAGATGTTTGGTACTTTGACAGTGGGGCAACCAAACATATTACCTCGCAGTGTAGTTTCTTCTCTTCACTCGAGCTTTCCCCTACAGGGAATACTGTTACATGTGCCAACAACTCCTCTTGTCCTGTTATGGGAGTTGGTAAGATCATTTTGACTAGTGCGGATGGTAGTTCTTTCACTTTATCAGATGCTTTATTTGTGCTAGGGATCAAGAAGAATGTGCTATCAGTTTCTACATTAGCCAAGATTGGCTTGGTTGTGAAATTTGTGATGACAGATGTACAGTTCATGTGCCAACAACTCCTCTTATCCTGTTATGGGAGTTGGTAAGATCATTTTGACTACTGCTGATGGTAGTTCTTTCACTTTATCAGATCCTTTATTTGTGCTAGGGATCAAGAAGAATGTGCTATCAGTTTCTACATTAGCCAAGATTGGCTTGGTTGTGAAATTTGTTGATGACAGATGTACAATTCATGATCTGTCAAATGGCGATGTTATTATTGCTTCTGGCAGTTTATGTCGTGGGTTATATAAGCTCATAGACTATGAAAGATCTGTAAATGATTCGGCATGTGCATTACATGATTCTCAGGCTATGTCAGATGCAAAGCTTTGGCATGCACGCTTTGGTCATCTAAATTTTGCTAGTTTGTTATGCCTACAGAAATCTGAAATGGTGTCCTCTTTGCCCAAACTTGAGGCACCCGGAAAACATGTTTGTGAAGCTGTATTTTGGGCAAAATGCAGAGTTCCTACTTTCCAAAAGATGGTTCAGCTCGGGCTACTTAGAAATTGCAGCTTGTATGTAGTGATGTCTGTGGTCCTATGCAGACACCTTCTTTTGGAAATTATCTTTACTTCGTGACTTTCTTCGATGATTTTTCCAGGCATGCATGGTATATCCATTGACGGCAAAGTCCGAAGTGTTCATGTGCTTCAAACAGTTTTTGGTTTTGGCTGAAAATCTGTCAGTACGTAACATGGGCACTTTCTGTTCTGATCGAGGGAGGGAATATATGTCTTTTGATTTTAACGCATTTCTGGCTGAACGTGGGATAAAACACCAGTGCACAGTGTCGTATACACCTTAACAGAATGGAGTTGCTGAATGAAAGAACAGGTCACTCATGGAGATGGCGAGGTGTATGGTCAAGAGTTAGGCCTTACCACATAGTTTCTGGCTTGAGGTTATCATGTGTGCAACATATGTACTTAACAGGCCTCCCACTAAAGCGCTTCAGTCTATCACTCCATATGAGGCTTGGTATAATCCCAAGCCATCTGTTGCTCATCTGCGTGTTTTTGGTTGTTTGGCATATGCATTAGTTCCTGAACAACATCGCAGAAAATTGGATGATAAAGTAGTAAAATGTATTTTTGTTGGGTACAGTTTTGAAAGTAAAGGCTATCGTCTATATCGTCCATAGACTAAACGCATTTTGGTTAGCCGTGATGTTGTTTTTGTGGAAGATGCTATTCAGCCATTGCTTTCATGTACTAAGGAGACATCTGTTAGCTCCAAAGACATGTATGATACTTTGCTTCCTCTTTTTACAGGTGGACAATCTAGTGCTGGTCCTAATGAGGAAACTTCTTAGCCTTTGCAGGTTTCATGTGATGATGCAGATCATTCATTTCTGATGCAGATTTACATAATGCACTTGTTGATGAGAGAACTGATATTGAGCGGGCAAAAACTGTGCCAAAATGGTTTGTGCAGACTTTGCATGACAGAAAATTAGATGCACCTCTGTCATATCGTACTCGTTCAGGCTCTCATAGTGCCTCTTTTGCATCAGATTGCTATGCTATGGCTGCATCTAGTCTTTGTGATGAGAATGAGCCTGTTTCGTTTGAAGAAGCACAAAATTCAGAAAATTGGATGGCTTCTATGCAATCTGAATATGATGCTATAATGAAGAATGGTACTTGGTCTTTATGTGACTTGCCTCCTGGCAAGAAGGCCATCGGGACTAAGTGGGTATACAAGCTGAAGCGTAAGCCTAATGGTAGAGTTGACAGGTATAAGGCTAGGCTTGTTGCAAAGGGTTATGCGAAGGAAAGAGGCATTGATTTTGATGAGACCTTTGCACCTACTTGCCGAATGATTACTGTTCGTAGCATCTGTGCACTTGCATCTCATCATGGTTGGAATGTACATAAGTTGGATATCAAAACAACATTTCAGAATGGCGACTTGCATGAAGAAGTGTATGTTTTTCAGCCTCGTGGCTTTGTGCAGAAAGGGCATGAGAACCGGGTGTGCAGGTTAAAGAAGGCATTATATGCCTTAAAGCAAGCACCACGTGCTTGGTATGAAAAGATACATGCCTATCTGATTGCACATGGTTTTGAGAACAGTCCAACTGAAAGCACCTTATATGTTAAGCATGCTAATGATGTACTTTTGATCATTGTGGTTTATGTTGATGACATGCTCCTCAGTGGTCCTCATGAGAGGCATATTGCTGATTTTAAGGCTGATTTACATGCCTCATTTGAGATGTCTGATTCGGGGCATTTGCATCACTATTTGGGCATTCAATTTATGCACGTTGATGGTGGAATGGCTTTGTGTCAAACGAAATATAGTGACACATTATTGCAGCATTTCGGCCTTGAAGGTTGTAAGCCTATGGTCATTCCTATGGAGACAAGTTTACGATTGAGTCTTCAGCATGCTGGAGATGCATTTGATGTTGTTCTCTATGAGAAGGCGGTTGGATGCTTGATTTACTTATGTATTACTTGGCGAGATATTCAGTTTGCTGTCTCACAGATGAGCAAGTTTATGCATTGCCGAGGTGTCAAGCATTGGCAGGTGGTTAAGTGCATCATTCGCTACTTGAGTGGTACTCGGCTACTTGGGTTGTTTTATCCCAAGGGGGGATCACTACCGCCAGATTTGCATGCTTTTTCTGACTCTGAATTGGGCTGGTTGCTATGACACTCATGTGTCCACTAGTGGCTTTTGCTTCATGCTTGGTAGCTCATGTGTATCTTGGTTGAGCAAGATGCAGCCCACTTTCGCCACTTCCAGTTATGAGGCTGAGTATAGGGAAGCTTTCACAGCTACTGTTGAGTGTGTGTGGCTCAGACGCCTTATGGCTGATTTGGGTCTTCTTCCACCACCATCTTCACTGACAGTCAGAGCGCATTGGAAGTTGCGAGGAACCTTGTGTTCCATGCTCGCACTAAGCACATTGAGGTGCATAAAATTATGTCAGGGAGAGGTTCTCTGCTCGGGAGATCAGCTTGGCATATGTGCCCACGCAGGAGAACATTGCAGACCTTTTCACAAAGGCTCTGTTTAGGGAGAGGTTTGAAGCTTTCCGCAAAGCTTTGGGCTTACTTGCTTTTGTGGATTGATTCCACATAGCTTGGCACTTCCTTATACATGAGTGCAAGCTCCTTGTTCACCGCATCACTCCCAGGGGGGGTTTGTTGATATATTTAGGTAGTGATGTGTGTGAACACTCTAGGACCACCGAGGCACTTTTGTCCCTCTTTAGGAGGTTTTTTTCCCCGGCTTGTATATACGCCTATTACCCTAATGGGCTACTTATCTTTGTACATTCTCTAGTAATACATTCAGTATTATGTGTTGTGCTCCAAGCTTCTTCTTCTTCCTTGTGCTGTTCGCGTGCTTCCGCAGACATCTAACTCCAACAACAATCCTATATGTCAACACTCGTACAAACTCCTCTTTTTCTAACAAGCAAAGATACATAAACAAGTAGAAAAATATCTTAGAAAAGGTTTTATCGGATCAATTCAAACACTATGGACAGTCCCTATTCTTCTTGTAAAAAAGAAAGATGATTCAATATGCTTGTGTATTGACTATAGAACTTCAGATAATGTGGACAAATAAAAATAAATTTTCAATGCCTTAAATTGATAACATGTTTGATCAATCAAGAGAAGGACATGTCTTTTCAAAGCAAGACTTACTTCAAGGATATCATCAAATTAGAATTAAGGTAAAAAGTATTCCAACGAAAACCTGTCAGATAAAGTATGAGCATGTTGAGTTTTTTTACCTATGCCATTCAATTTGACACATATGCCAAGTTCCAACCATATTTATAAAACTGATGAACACAATCTTACTAGCTTATTGTTAAGCATGCAACACTTGGTAAAGGACCAGAGGCAAGTAAATGAAGATAAAGGTGCTCAAAAGATAAAAAAGGAGGTATAATGTGTGCCAAATGTTTTTCAAAACCTTCATAATCTTTTGTAATTCACCTCTATAGGATATACCTCGACTTTTACGAATGTATTAAATTTCTTGTTAGAGCATGGTAAGACTTCCATATGTTTACACTTTGCTCATAGTAGCTTAGATAGATCAATAAGATGGTTAAAATAGCTCTACAAATAGTGTAGGATAGTGGTACTTTTAACTAGAGGCCACCTATTTTTGTATGAGCTCAATGGGAGCTTAATTTTGTAGACTTTTTGCCATTATAAGAAGTTAGATCTTGTGACCATAATCCTTCTTTTTTCCTATTTTTTTACCTTCTTTTTTGCTCTTGTTGAATGGATATCATGAAAAAAGAGTATGCTTGTCAACCATCTTTCCCTTGCGTTGGTAGCATCATGCATGCATAAGGAGCTCTAGAATAAAATACGGTAGTTCCCATCAAAGTTTTGAAGCTTGTTTTGTCTCTATAAGGGAACCATCAAACACAAAAAATTATTGAAAAAATCACAAAACATAGAGAGATCATTTCCATGCTAAACACTGAATCATGTTGAATAAGAACCATCATGGTTTTCCCAACCATTGCCATTATTGAGTTATCGACGGGCATCAAGATTTCCTGAGGAAATGGGGACATCGTGATGATTGCACAACAATTGGCCATTGTTATCTTAAGTTCTCTTTAAATTTTTTGTAAACCTCATTGGATTACCCTAGGGATTTTCGAGAGACCTTCCTCTCAACTCAAGTTCAAGCATCTGCTAATGCTTTTCAGACTCCAAAGCTAAGAGTCTCTTCTAAATTGATACACGTTGGGTTATTCAATCATTTGACTTGAGTACGACTATTGGTGGTTTGTTGCTTTCTTGGGATTTCTAACTCCAAAGCAATCAATAACATGAGCAAAGGACTCTTCTTTGAATTCTTTGCACCTCTAGAATGATCCTTTGAAGGCATTCTAAACGTATGGACAAGAATCTCAAACTTTGTTACTTGATTCGTGTGACTTCCTTAGTGTCAATCTAAAGGATGAATATCACCTTAAGATATGGTTTCCCATACCATCATGAAAATTTGACATGAACTTTCATTTATCGTATATGTGATATCTATTCCTTTATATCTTTTCTTGAGTTTGAAGCAAAGGTTATTGTCATGAGTCAATTCATCTTTGCTTCTTGTATACTTTTAACATCTTCTCGCATCCCACTTTGGATGCATATGTTTAAAGTACAAAAGTCTTGCTTCTCTTTATGATTAAACCAATGAACAATAGTTCTTTTTGAACACAAATCGTTCTTCTTTATCATTTAAGGATCTGCTTGATTCTTTACTGGAAATGGTAATTTAGCCAATACCTTTAAAGTTTTCAAGATTTAAGTTTTGCAAATAGCTTGTCCAGAAGATATGATCGTCCAATCTTCTTCTTTTTTAGCTATGCAGATAAGGTATAACTTATACTTTGATTTTCTTGAAGCTCAATTATACTTGAGATCCATCTATGTCTCAAAGACATATGAATCCTTTTATAATCGTTAACTTTGATCATTCAAGGAATAGTATTTTGATTCCTCATGTATCAATCTAACTCCAAGTGATACTTGGAATTAGTGCATGATTCCTTTAGCATGATAAAAACTAATGCTTTCTTGTTCTCTTTGGATGCACCTTGTGCGAAACAAGTCATGTTTGAACATCTTTTATTCTATACAAAGGTCTAGTACTTTCGATTTTAGCATATCCTAATGTTGAATCCTTTCAACATTTATCTTTCAAGGTATATTCTTGAATGTTAAAGTATAGATCATACTTTATGCAAGATCTTTTCTTGAATTCTAATTCCTTGGACTGTAAAAACTTAAGGTCTTGAATTAAAACTTCCAAAGTTTTGTCCTTTGAGATACTGATGGACATCTTTCCATGAGTTTTCTTTAATTTGTCTTTGGTAACTTTATCTTTGAAAGCTATAATTTCCAAAGTGCTAGCATTCTTTGGGGAAAAAACTTTCAAAGAACTATCAATAGTTTGCTTGAGACCAATTCTATGATCTATGGTCCTCTTTTGATTCTTCCCCAAATGTTTCACTTTAAGTACTTAAAGTAAACCTTGGAACTCCTTGTGTATTATGCCTTATGTAAGCATACACTTTATACTTAACTATATGGAATAGTTACATAAAGAATCATGACCTTACCTATTCTCATAATTTATGTGACAATTATCTTTGATGGTTGCCAATAAATTATCTTTAGAGTTTATTTCTAAATTCTTTATTGTCCTTAGTCTCTTATAACTTTATCATCTCATCTTTATATCCATGTCTCATTTTATAACACTTGGATATAAGTTGTGGATAATGATTTTATATGAACTAATCTAAGCTCATTTTGTAAACCAAAGTGAAGATTGGTTTGCTTTGAATCTTGTTGTGAAGGTCTTCTTACAATCCCAATTAAATTCTACTCTAGTTTCAACTCTATTTTTTTATTCAATACCATGCAGCTATTCATGCATGCATGATCCTTTTACCTGGGTGCATGCATGGTGTATGCATAGAAGCAAACTAATGTTTTCCAATCATGCATATGCATGCATGTAGTTGCATGTACTTGCATGACAAAGTTGATAAAAAAAATTTATTTGTACTAAGAATGTTCGACATGCATAATCTTAGTGCATTTCTTTCCTTTCATTTTGATGCATAACTATATGAAAAGTTATATCCTTGGTGCAAATAAAAGTTAATATGATGGAAGGAAATCTTGATTTGTGCCACAAGAATTCATTCTTTGATGCACAAACATTATTTGAAAAATAAGCTTTTGTTGAATGCATGCTAATGCTTGTAATCACAAATTAATTTCATTATCTTGGTCTAGACTTGAACTTAATCTATTGAAATTTGTCTTATTTCAATATTCTACTAAGGGTAAGTGCAAGATGATGAAAGTAAGAGCAAACAAACATTAAGACCAAGCATAAACTAGAAACTACTTAGCTCCATCTCAAGCTATGTCAATTCTTTGGCTTGCCTTACTTGTGTTCCCCATTGAAACATGTCTTCCAAAGGATCTTTAATGAAGGATGTCCATACTTCATCTTCTCCTTATTCACTCTTTGGCTTCATTTAGTAGCTTGTAGTTCTTCAAATTAAGCCTCGTTCTTCCTTTCCTCTCGTTGATCCTCCATCATTGTTCCCTTGTTTGATGCTCCATACACAATTCTTAAATCATTATGTGTAGAGCGATCAAGTAAAACAATGCTCAAGAGGGACTTCAACAATCGTAGGGGTTATGTTGACAAGAGGTGTGGAAAAAGATGGAGTTGAGGAATGGCTACAACATTCTACTGTGTGGATATCAACTCAGCTAGATGTTGATTGATATCTTTTTTATTCACAAGATCAACAACCAGGAGGAGACAAGGAGCCATGAGTATGGCATGCACCTGTAGCTTGGGTTATGATAGCTCGATTCTCATAATTTGCATCCTCATGTTGTCATGTTCCTTTCTTTTCACATTGGAAAGTTTTTCTGCGGGTAAAATAAACAGCCTCATCGATTTTCGAATGAATTCCAAAGCATTCATGCTTCTGGATACATCAAGTTGTCGTGCTCATGAGAAATACATGTTTATATTGCAAATAAAATGTCAAGGGGCATGTGCAATAGCTGAAAGTCCTAGATATGTATGCCTACACTAGATATAGTTCGGGTTCTAAATCCACATCAGGTAGTTGCATGGCCTATCTTTTGATCTATGCGTGTGCCCATTTCAGGCATTGAATCCAATAATTAAGCTTACGACCATGCTTCTTCATGTGTAGCCAGTTGTTGAGATGGACACATCGAGAACTTGTGATAAGGTGTACTAAGTTTGATCCCCTCCATTGTTCCTCACAATAGATTGTTGCGTCATCCCTTTTGGCCAAAATTACGGTGCATCGATCGACATTTACTCAAGCTAAGAAGATATGAAGAAGATCTCATATGTGCAAGTGCATGGAAACTTGGATAGCAATTGACTAACATGCATACTTTTAAGTTCCATTCCCACTAATGGGGACTATTGAGTGGACTACATTGTGCATCCTTTTTACAGTAGTGAATGTTGGAAACAATGATAGAATAGCACAAAACCCTAAATTCTAGCAACCCTAATTTTTGGGTACTTAGCCAAATTTTGGTCATTGAAGGGAAAAAATCATTATGAGCTCATTAGTTAGTTCTTGAGGAGAGCTTTTATTTGATATATATCATTAAGTCATCAAAGGTCTAGATTAGGAGAAAGCCCTAACCCTAATTTCTGCTAAAAATGGTGTTTTTCACCTTATCTTATTCCTCTCAGCCTTATCTTATTCCTCTCAACCTCTAGGTCAAGAAAAGCAAACTCCTCAACTAAGTTCATCACTCAATTAGGAGATCGCAACTGTCTAGTGATCAAAAAGCATAATTTTAGCGATCTTAAAATCTTGCACTAGTTTTGCTAAATTGCCATGCTTTTAGTTTTATGATATGCTTTTAAGATGGAATCACATGCTTTTTAAGAAAGCTATCACCTAAGGTCGTTTGGGCATCCAAAAACCTATATAACAAGGCATAGGGTCATGGTCCAAGCATCAATCCATCGTTGGAGATTAGTGCAAGGAGTGCTCAAGCTCACATCAGCTTGGAGGATTGTCTTCTACACTTGTAGGAGGTATGCTCTACCTTTGGTGCAGCTTTGGAGGGGCTTTTGGGAGCCAACCATCAACATCTTGCTGAATCTTGTCAGTAGCAAGACTAATTTCAGTTTTCCCTTGCTAGGTAATTTCTGATTTAGGGTTTTTGAAACCCTAATTTCAGAATTAGGGTTTTCTGTAAAATAGCTCCATAAATTATAATGTGTGTAGGATGCTTCCTCTAGTGCATGTGAACGTAACAGGAGCACCTATTCGCTCATTCATATAAAGCTGAGGAATAGGTTGACTTTACAACAATTAGAGAGGTTGGTCTTTTGTAAGGCAAACTTGAGATTGGTGCATGATCTCAAAACAAAAACAGAAAGACCAAAACAGGTATTCTTTTATATATTTAAGTTTATGTCACTCATTCTTTTAAGTTTAATATTGTGATTCAAATTTCTTTTTTATCATTTATGTAATGTATAGGTATCTCCTACCATCTTTAAGAGTTCTATGGAGACAAAGGACTAGATGAAGTTTTCCGAGACGAGCAAGAGGATATCTATCACATGCTTCACTTCGAACTAGAGAGTATCGATCGTAGAGTGACACGTGCACGTGCACGTCGATTGGTTATTCAACCTCAGATGGACATTGCATCTATGAGTGTAGCTCCAATACCAGTGTACAACAGGAGGCACAAAATGCGCCCATGACGATGAGGAGATCCACTTCCCGAGGCAAATGATATCCACATAGCACCACGTAGCATTAATTTCACTTCGATTGCTGAGCCAAAGTACGATGAGGATGGGAATGTCATTGTCAATGGAGACATTCTATGAGAGTCATCACCATTGTCTTCTTTAGAGGGGATGGATGATGAGGAGCATGATGATTGATCGGATTATCTAGAGTCTATACTATATAGATTAGTCATTATGTGGGGTTGGACATTGGATAATGGAGTTAGACATCATAGATGTCCTTTCTTCATTATGTTTTTGTATCACGATTCATGGTTGACTTGATACATTTCATGTTTCATGTATTATTCACATACATTTTGGTTCAGAGTTAATATATGCTATGTGGATGCTATGTTCATTGCTTTGTCTCCCTACTCTATGAATATTGTTATAACTTTAATTTTATCATTGATGGTTGAAGTGAGTTGTGTTATTGTTTATAAAAGATTTTGATGTCAAATTGTTAATGGTTATATGCATGCATGAATGTGCACACATAATATATATATATATATATATATATATATATATATATATATATATATATATATATATATATATATATATATATATATATATATATATATATATATATGTATATATGTATATATATATATATATATGTGTGTGTGTGTGGATGAACCTTAGGAACCTTTCCTCGAGATTAAGGTTCTTTCCTCGAACCGAATACATACCGAACCTTACGAATCTTACCACCTTGGCCATTTTATAGCAGAATATAGAAAGAGGATTTATAGTGAGAAGAAAAAAGTGTCAGGTAATTTAAATGCTGGAGATGATTCAAAACCTAAGTCTTCTAAGGAAGAATCTTATACATGTGTTGTATTGAAGAATTAGCTTTTGATCTAGAAGCATTAAATGCAATCTCTAATAATCCTTGGATTTTTGATTTTGGAGCTACTAAGCATATGATAGGTCGCCGAAAGGTATTTTCTTCTCTTACTAGCTCTTCTGGAAGAAGAGTGATCATTGCAAATGGTCATGATTTGGATGTTGTAGGTGTTGGAGAAGTAAATCTTAAGTCAAGAGCAAGTGAAATTTTCACTATTTCTAATGTTCTTTATGTTCCAGAGATGAAGAAGAATTTGCTCTCTATATCTACTTTCTTGTCAGATGGTCTTAAAGTTAATTTTAAGAAAGATTCATCTTAGATCCTCTTACCTAATGAGGAGCATTGTCTACTTCAAGGTGAAGATAGAAGTGGCATGTTTATGTTATCCAAAATTAGTCATGCTAATGTTACTACGTCGGGTATACCTAAAGAGAACATGAAGTTATGGCATGCTAGATTTGGTCATATGAGTTATACAACTCTCAAGCACATCAATGGTGGAGAGTTTCCCTACTTTTGCTTTACCTGATGATGCAGAATCATGTGAAGGTTATCTTGAAGAAAAGCTTCACAAACTTCCTTTCAAGAAGCATGGATACATCATTGCCACAATGAAGTTACAGATCATACATTCAGATGTGAATGGTCCTATGAGAAGGGATTCCATTTCAAGGTTTCAGGTATTTCGTTACTTTCATTGATGATTTCTCAAGATGCTCATGGATTTATGGTCTTAAAATAAAGTCAGATGTTTTTTTTTTTCTTTCAAGAAGTTCTTAGCTATGGTTGAAAATGAAAGTTAATAAAAAAATTCAGATTTCAAGAAGTGATAGAGGAGGAGAGTACATGTCAAAAGACTTTAAGTCTTTTCTTGAGGACAAAGGTATCTCTCATCAACTCACTATTGCTTATATGCCAGAACGGAATGGTGTTGCAAAGAGAAAGAATAGGGTACTTGTTGAGATAATGCGTAGTATGATGTCATCCAATAGAATGATGTTGCAAAGTGAAAGAATAGGGTATGTGTTGAGATAATGCATAGTATGATGTCATCCAAAAAGCTTTCCTCCAAGTTTTGGTTTGATGCAATACATATAGCTAATCACATTTTGAATAGGTCATTAACAAAAGCTTTAAAGGTTATTAGTACACCTTATGAAGCTTATTATGAGAAGACACCTAATGTGAATTACTTTAAAGATTTTTGGTTCTTTAGCTTATGTTCACATTGAAAAGAAGGATTGTGGTAAGCTTGATGTAAAATCCATTAAAGTTGTTTTTATTAGTTATGCAATTGAAAGCAAAGTATACAGATTCTATATTCCAGATACAAGTGATATCAATCTAGCTTATTGTTACACTTGAAGATCCTGTCTATTCTCTTTATCTCTCACTCATCTCTATTTGAGTATCAAGGTGTGTATGCTACGGTTCAATTGTTGGAAGACCTTGTAAATATGTTGTGATTATTGTTATTGAGGCCCATCCCATTTCCAACAGTGAATACACATGAATTAACTTCGTGAAGGAGATATAAGAGTCCAATCAAATTTTCCATAAAGAATAGAAGAAACATGTGCAAACAAAAAACTCTCTTGGATAAGATGAATCTCCCTATAAAAAGTCCATGGATGCTTGTAAAGAAGGTGATGAGACCACCAAGGTCACCATGAAAGCATTGATATCAATGTCATGAAGTAGGGCATTATGGTCACCACAAGCAATGTGGTTAGGTTCGTAAGGTTCGGTACGAGTAAGGTACCTGAACCGAACCTTACCTCTGAGGTAAGGTTCGCAAGGTACGTTAGGGTTTTTACATACACGCACATACACATACACACACACACATACACACACACACACACACACACATATATATATATATATATATATATATATATATATATATATATATATATATATATATATATATATATATATATATATGTATATACATACATATATATATATATATATATATATATACACACACACACACACACACACACACACACACACACACACACACACATATATATATATATATATATATATATATATATATATATATATATATATATATATATATATATATATATATATATATATATATATATATATGTGTGTGTGTGTGTGTGTGTGTGTATGTATGTGTGTGTGTATGTATATGTGTATAATGCAATTTGCATTTGTATGTATATATGTATATGTATATTACTATATGTGCATAATGCAACTTGCACTATGTATGTATATTCTTGGCAAAACTCGGGCTGAGGTGTAGAAGGCTAGTGCTTCATATTCGCTCGGGAAAGCTCACACAAACTCTCAAAGCAAGAGGATGCAAATGTGCACCAACTTCAAAATACATTAAAAAAGTTTTAAAAATTCCAGACGAACCTTAATGTACCTTACGTACCGAATGGTACCGTACCTTACGAACCTTAAAAAAGATCAGGTTCGCGAACCGCTCCAACTGAGACCACAAGTGAGAGAGATAACTCTTCTTCAAACCTTATGTCTCTATACATAGCTCCCTCTAAAGGGCTGTCTTCTGTGGTAGGTGGATACTAGCCATCCAAGTATCAACATGTAACTACATATGAACCAAGTGTCCTAGCTAATAGTAATGTTGCATGGATGCTTCTAGATGGCCCTATAGCTCTTGGGACAAAACACTCTCCCAAGACACCGTAGGATTTGAACCCAAGATTTCCTCCTTCCCATCCATATGACTTAACCACTTTGTCAAGTACCTTTTCTTTTTTAGAGAGCACATACACTTATGCTTAAGTCTACCGTTGAGACTTTGGCCCTATCCGAGCATGACCGAATAGTGTTTGATTGTAGATCTTTCGGAAGAAATTGAACACCTATGTCATAAACTTACAAGCTATCTTCTCCCCAAAGAAGCACGAGCAAAGTCCCAAGAAAGAACCAGGGCTGGTGAAGACTGGAAAGACAAAAGAATTGAACCAAAAAGCCAGAGGTGTATTTTCCTTGGATATAGTGAGAAACTGAAAGCTTCTAAACTATATGATCCAGAGGTGAAAAAATTACTAGCAAGCCATGATGTGATGTTTGTTTAACGATTACATACAATAGAGGTGAAAGCCTCTACTTTATCATCAAGCAAGGAAAAAGTCAACTTTGAGCCTAATCCAAATGCCCACCCTCCTCTGGAAGAGGACACATCTTCATATGAAGATGAAGACTCCAGAGACCAACCTGTTGTCATGCCACTAGAAAAGCCATTACCACAACGAGTGAGAGAGCTATACAATGAGAAGAATCCTAAGCTGAGTCTATCTGAGGAATGAGCAAATGGGGCCTAGGTAGTCATGGAGAATAGAGGAGCAACACAAAGACTCCACAGGCCATAGTTGCATCGCAACGCGTTGCGAACGGTCCGCAACTTCGCAACGTTTCTACGTTCGCAACGCCTTGCATTGCATTCATTTTTTTTTAATCCAAAAAATATATTTCTCTTAGGAGGGATAAAAAATTATTTATAACCTTATTCAAATCTTCAAATAATGTGGAGAATGAAAGCACAAAAAGCTTTAGAAGAGAAGAGATTCATTTATATATGATTCTGGACCTTATCATCTTGAAATAGATTAATATTTTGGAAATGATAGGCAATGTTGCTTTCCACTATGGTATTTACTATTGTGATGGCACTTGTGACTTCAAATTTATCACTTGCCACTTATAATTTATGCCATGACTCATGATTTGTCATAGTGCTTATTATTGTTATTATTATTATTTTAGCTATTTCTTTATATTCATTATTATATATTTTTAATATATATATATTTTTTAAAATTATTTTATATTTTTTATTTATTTATTATTCATATATTTATTTATTTATTTATCTATATATTTATTAATTTTAATTTTAATTTTTATAATTCTAATTCCTTTCTTCTTATTATTTGTTTGTTCTTTGTGCAAGACTTTATCATGGCTGAGTTTGCCCTTCACTTCCGGAAGTGATAGAAACTCAGTTCGTTGACTTTGTTAGAGATCTTGATTTAGAAAGACTCTTTATTAAAGTCTGCACCTACTCTAGGGCACTGATGACGTGAGTAGGGATGTCTTAGCTATTTGTCCAAGCTATGCATGATAAAGTTTAATTCTGATACTTCTTGTTTAGGACAGACATAGAAGTTGACGATGCACATTTTATTTCGTTTTGTTTTTGTTTAATTTGCTTATATACATATATTTATATATATATATATAATCATTATTTATTTATTTATGGAATTATTATTTTTTATTTATTTTCTTTTAATTTAAATTCTATTTTTATATATTTTATATTTTATATTTTTATTTTAATTTGTTTCTTTCTTAATTTATTATTATTATTTTTTTAATTATTTAATTATTTATTATTTTTTTATTTTATTTTTTATTTTTATTATTTATTTATTATTTTTTGTTGTGTGTGTGTGTGTGTATGTGTTCGTGTTCATGTGAGTGTGTGTGCATCTCTTTTTGTATTGGTTTTCTTTCTTGGTTTTCTCTTTCTTGGTTGTAACTTTCATGTCTTATATTGGTCTTAAGTCTCTTGCTTTTGTTTGTTATTTTTTCCAATGTGTATGTATTTGTGTTCTCTATCTTGAGTTCGTAAGTTTGGATAACTCTGAACTTATGAAGGTATATATCCCACCTTATTATATATCATAGGACCCAAAATACCTAAAAAGTATATATAAAATTTTCGAAAAATAAATAACTTTATCGCAACGTCTAGCTCCAAACGTTGCCCTCGTTGCTAACCCGTTGCTAACACGTTGCCGTTGCCGTTGCTAAAACGTTGCTTTCCACTATGCCACAGACACAGTGAATATGACACAAATGGCCGAAATTATGGAGGCGGCAAAGAAATTGGGAAGCTTGGAGGAAGCGTTGGTGATCCAAGATGGAAGGCAAAAATCCAAGCTGAGTACCAAAGCATCATGCATCACAATACTTGGGAGGTAGTGGATAGGCCACCAATGGAGAAGGTAATTGGCACTAACTAGATTTGGAGAATGAAGTACATATCTTATGGCACTCTTGAAAATTTCAAGTCTTAACTTGTTGCACAGGGATTAAGGTAGTGGGGGATTTCAACTTTGAAGACTCCTTTGCACCAATAGCCATCATACAATTTTAGTTGTAATTGCACAATGTAAGTGGCCACTATACTAGTTGGATATTAAATCAACATTTTTGAATGGCAACCTGAAGGAGATTGTGTATCTGGAGCAACCATTGGGGTTTGAGACACCACATTTAGAATGGAAAATGTGTTGATTATAGAAGGCTCTATATGGGCTAAAACCAGTGTGGTTAGCAACGGGATGGCAACGTCGTAGGCAGCGCGTTAGCAACGCGTTAGCAACGTGATGAAGTTGCGAACCTAAAGTTGCGATAAAGTTGCCTATAATTCAAATTTTTTTATCAATTTTTTTTATCAATTTTTTATTATTTTTTTAGATTTTCAATACCCTAACTGTATAAATCCTCTTATAAATGCTTTAATATATGCAAAAACACACATAAGCATTATATATCAACGTTTAAACATTTCATATATAGATCATTTGACGTCGACACCTGACCTGCATTTCAACTTAGAAATTTGATCACAATGTGAATGCACATTAACTTTTAATATAGATCATATTTCAAACTTCATAGGAATACTCAATAAATTCACAAATCACCCTTAAAACTTAAATACTCAAGTGACAAGAATGGAGATGGAACTTGGAAGTGAGCAATGAGCACATGCCACAAAATACAATAATCAATTATAATGCAAAATCTAGGTACATGAGTCATCTCAAAGAGTCAAAATAAAAGTCAAGAGTCAAGACAATCATACTATCATCTAAATGTCTGATGTCATAAATACATATCCAATGTCCATAACCACTGATGACTGATCAATGACTCATCAGTCATGAGTCATGACTCATGTGACATGTCCAAATAAATATACAAATATATGTCAGTCCAAGAGTCAATCATCAGAATCTGACTCAGTATCTGATGAAAACTCATCCTCATCAGGCTCATCCTCATCCTCATCCTCATCCTCATCCTCTCTACCATGTGGAGCGGAACTAGTAGAGGCCCCTGCAAATGCTACGGCTCGTGATCGAGTACGTCTCTGGGAGCGAGTCTGATGCTGTGGCTCGGTCAACTCCTGATATAACATGCTGTAAAGGTCCAACTCCTCTGAAGGTATAGTAGGCATCTCATGGACCTTCTCTATGTCAATGTGGTCAATGTTGACCTGTCGCACATCTGCTGTATGACCTCCGCTCTCCAAAAGGCGCAAGTTGCAGTGGCAATATACTAGCCGCTCCAACTGTGCAGTAGATAAGCGATTCCTCTTCTTTGTGTGGAAGAGGGCCCAAGTGCTCCAATTTCTTTCACATGGACTAGCGCTACAGTCCTGTGAAAGAACGCGGATGGCAACTGATCTCTGCATGTTCCATAAAAAGTATGCATTATTTGCTTGAATTATGAGTTCAAAATTATGAATTAAAATTTAAATGAAACTTAGAAGTTTGTACTTACTACTTACCAACTCAGGTGCAGATAGGCCATATTTCTCCCACCAAGACACAGGTGACAACTGACTAGATCGGAGCATGGCGGTATCTTTCCCAAAACTACCCCCATAGTTCCGGAATAGTAGGAGCTGATCCTCAAGTGTCAAGCGCATATCAATATCATCAGGATATAATCTACCTATGTATGAAGTCCATGCACTGTCAAGCTCATGATCCAACATCTGCCTCTCAGTTCTCCATAATGGGTGTAGAATGTGAGCCATACCATGAATCGGTCGATGGAACCAACCCCATCGATCCCTCCATATAGATCTAATCTCATCAAGCCTATTTATCCAAGAGTCAAGAATCAAGAATCAATGTGAATGCAGGTGACATGTCATTGATGATTGGTAATATAAATAAGAATAATAAAATTTGAATGTAACATTATCAAAATGCATATGGCATACCTGTCTGAAGAAATAGAAGTGCATCGACCAAGGGACTCCCCAACACGGTCCATATACTCGTAAACGAGGCCTATAGTACTCCCCTCCATGTCAACAATGCGTAGCATGGAGTATAGAGGCTGCATCACTCCCACCAAAGCCTCTACCTCTCTCCAAAAACTGTCACTCAAACATGTAATGCGTACTGACTCTGCTTTACTGCATGTATGGCCACTCCATGCAAGCCACTCCTGAGAAACAACTGTCTGCATAAGTGATTGCCTCACTCGAAGCAATCTCTCCATCACAATGCACATATAAGCAAATCTGGTCTTTGCTGGCCTAAGAAGCTCCAAATCACTGTATGATCTGAAAATGGAAAGCAACTTTGGCCTCTTCGTGAACAAGGTGACCACTCTCTGACATGTGGAAAAAATCTCATGTATCCAAGGGACCTTCCCAACATCCTCAATCAATAAGTCTATGCTATGAGCTGCACATGGAGTCCATACAATGGATGGGAACTCCTGCTCTAACATCCGCCCCATGGAAACACAATTACTTCCGTTGTCCGTTATGACTTGGACAACATTCTGCACTCCAATCTCCAAGACTGCCTGTCTGATATGTCCAAAAATGTACTCCCCTGTGATGGATAGGCCTGGAGTAGATGCATCAATGGCACGTAGGAACATGGTACCTTTGCAACAATGAACAAGTATATTATATACATTTCTTTTCCTAATGTCTGTCCATCCATCACACATCAAAGTGCAGCCATATTTCTTCCAGGTCTCCGCCATAGGCTCCAATTGCTTTTGCACAATTTCTTTTGTTCTTCTCAGCTCACTTCCTCTTAGCTCTTCATAAGAAGGCCCTTCCCACTCAACCCCAAGCCTACTCACCATTTTCATGGCCTCTTTCCATGCGGGAGTGCGCACCACATTAAAACTTAAACCACATTTAATGAAGAGCCTCATAATACCTTGGGTGGCCTCCTGCTTCCCTTGCTTTTGCAAACTAGCCCGTATGGATGATGCATGTAGGCTGCCACGACCTGTAGCAATGCTCTGACTCTCCCGTGGTCTCTTTTGCTGCTGCTCTGATGCATGTGCTACCTCCTCTGTCTCCAAGTCCTCAACAAGAGGGGCTGAAGGAAACTCCCCTTGAGATGCATGGGATGAATGTCTTGGAGGAATAGAGCTCTGTGCACTACTATGTGTTTCTGTTGATGCTCTAACCCCTCTTCTCATTTCCCGTGCTGCAACCCATTCCAAAAGCTCTTCTTTCATCTTCTCTGGCATTGGTTTAGAGCAAGGACCAACTCCTATACCTCCAAAACGTGCTAAATGTGCTTTTATTCTATCTGCCCCTCCTGTCCCTTTGTACCCACACAAATTGCAGGTCCATCTCTCACTACCTCCTGTTCCAAACTTTCCTTGGCTCGTGACATATTGCCAACAGCCTTGTTTAGCTCTAGGCATGATGGTTCAATGACTGCTGTAAACTCTCTCTCTCTCTCTCTCTCTCTCTCTCTCCTTGTCTCTGGAGTCTGCCCGCAGCGCTGCTGAGTGCTCTGGAGTCTGGAATGAAATGAGAAAGGGCCCTCCAGCGGGCCGTTTTCGGCCCGCTGGAAGGGCCCTTTTTTTTTAAATTTATACGCAACGCGTTGCGTACGCAACGCGACGTTGCGTTGCGTACGTTGCGAAGGTTCGCAACGCGTTGCGTATGCAACACTGGCTAAAACATACTCCTAGAGGATGGTATCAATGATAGATAGATATTTTGAAAATCTAAACTTCGAGCAAAGTCCTACATATGAAAATATGTACTTTTATGATCTTTGAAGGAAAGTGTATGATCTTCTAATCATAGGTGACTAAAAGCTATAGGTGATGAATTTGAAATGATAAACTTGGATCTCATACATTATTGTTTGGGATTCAGGGATGGCAAAGGCTACGACATATTTTCATCTTCCAACTAAAGTATGCTTGAGAACTTTTGAAGGTAGTAGGGATGTCTGAGTGTGGACGTGCAACTATACCATGGAGGTCAATTCTAAGTTATCTATGAAGGAAACTTCACCGAGTGTAGTGGTAAAGGATTATAGGAAGTTGCAGAAAACCTAGTGTGTATGTGTAACACTTGACCAGATATCAATTTAGGGTCAAAGTGCTTAGCAAGCTCTCAAATGAGCTAAGAGAGAACCATTGTAAAGCCGGAGTGTGAGTGTTGGGATATGCCAAAGGGACATTAGACTTTGGCATGACCTACAAATCATCAAATATAATATTTTTTGAGTACTGTGGTTCAAATTAGGTGGAGGATATGGATTCCGGGAAGTCCATTTCAAAAAGTTGTTTCTCACTCGATTCAGGAGTTTTCTCTTGATGCAATAAGAAGCAACCTATGATGGCATTGTTTTCAACTGAGTACAAGGTAGCCAGTTTTGCTGCATGTGAATTCTGTGGCTAAGGTGCATCTGAATTCTGTGGCTAAGGTGAAGCCTTTGGCAACTAGGAGAGTGGTGCAAGGAGCTAATGGATCTACAATGCAGCTATCAAAGTTGCATGGCTATAGCTAAGAATCTGGTGCTTCATGCATGCATGAAGCACATTGATCTAGTTTATAACTACTCGCAAGAGTTCTTGAAAGATGGAATGGTGGATATGGAGTATTTTCGACCAAGCTAGAATGTGGCAGATGTCTTCATGAAGGGCACTACCAGGGAATGAGTTCCAGAATCGATGCTCATGCAGAGCACCTTAGAGTCAAACTAAGGGAGTATTTCACTCGAGATGAACACTGAGGGGAGGGGGTATTCGATAGGCTCCAAAGCAACAACAGCGGTCCCTGTTGAGTCCAAGTACATGAAAAATGTTGTGGAAGGCTGATTGTTCATAAACACAAGAAACACTAATGCAAACCTCACAAGAAAAACAAGTTTTCAAAGTTTAGGCAACGTTAAAGGGGAAGAAAGTCCTTGTTTTGTTTTGATTGATTTTTTTTTCCCTCCCCTCTTTATGCAATTTGTCTGCAGGTATGTACTCCCTTCCTGTCTTTTTTCTTTGTCCTCTCTCTCTCTCTCTCTCTCTCTCTCTCTCTCTCTCTCTGTGTGTGCCCCTTGTCTCCCAATTTACACATCTCTTTATGGGAAATATTTGCTAATCGTGAAACGAAAATGTAATCAACACGAACCATAAAAAAGGTGGTGGAAGAAGCATTGATACTCCATCAAAGAAGGATTTCAGAAAATGTTTTGCAGATATTAATATGAAAGATCATAGCCTCTCCAGTTTCTATGTAAATCGAGTGAGAAGCCTCACAATTGAATATGATTATCATAAGTGTAAGCCGCAACCGTATGTGGTAAACATAAGTAAATTTGTCATATATGAATGAGAGAGAGAGAGAGAGAGAGAGAGAGAGAGAGAGAGAGAGAGAGAGAGAGAGAGAGAGAGAGAGAGAGAGAGAGAGAGAGAGAGAGAGAGAGAGAGAGAGAGAGAGAGAGAGAGAGAGAGAGAGAGAGAGAGAGAGAGAGAGAGAGAGAGAGAGAGAGAGAGAGAGAGAGAGAGAGAGAGAGAGAGAGAGAGAGAGAGAGAGAGAGAGAGACCTGTGGCAGGCGATCCAGAGAGCACTTTCTAGATCAGAATTGT
>CM035430.1:23077029-23139529 GCA_020310875.1 Ceratopteris richardii
AAAGTTAATATAAAGAAAAGAAAGTTTGTTATACAAACTATAATTTCAAGAAAGCCATATAACATCTAAAAGCCCAAAAATCGTATGCTCCCAAGACATGGAACACCTCTTTAGAAGTTAGAAATCTATTTCTTTTTCTAAGTTCTAGAGGAATATGAGATAGGAGAAAGGGTGCAGTTTCCAAGCTTGGATTTTAGAAATCTTTCAAATTTGATGAAATGATTAAGTCCCCAAGTTTTGGAATGTGTGAGTAAGAACTCAAGAGACTCCTAACTTTGGAGAAAATTTTAAGTTCAATAGAATGCAATTGCATTTTTGGAAAAATAGGAAAGGGACTTAGGATAGTGGACTGAGATTCAAACAAAGGTAGAGAAACTACAAAAGAAAGACTAGATATTTTGATCTACAATATCTCAGTTTTAGCCCAAGGCTTTGAGAAGTTTTAACTAGCTAAGCTAGCTTGATTTGTTCCTTCCCACATGTGAGCTAAAATGCCAAAATTAGAGGACTATCTATTTGGGCTAGATGTCAACTCTATGAGTTCCTAGATCAACATATTGTTGATCATATAGAGGAGATTTTCATATATGAAGAGTAGAACAAACCGATTGGATATGATATCCATAGAAAGATGATACAAGAGAAAAGGCCACCCAAATTCTTGAAGGTATGTTGGAAAATTTATCTTTAAAAGCTAGGTTGATCTTTTAGCAATTTGATTATGGATCATAACTTGAGAAGTTAGAATTTTGTTTAAATGATAACAAAAGAAAAGCAAATTTCAAGAATTAGTAAGTTGTTGAAACTCACATTTCAACATGAAAATTTTCTAACTAAGCCAAAGAAAAGACCCCATCAAAGGACTCTCTAAGTGCAACAACTAATTGGAACTTGCTAATGGACGAGTGCCACTATATCAGAGGATCCACTCCACTAATCCATCTAAGAATGAACACTATGTATTTGAGAAAATATACACAATGCACATAAATGCCTAGTTAAGAATAAAAGTGTAAGAGGTCTAGGTAGGTATAAGTACTCTATATCTTTGATTCCCATTTGATTCCCATCCATTCGATTCTGTTGATGGATGAGATCTTGAATTTTAAGTGGAGGTGAGTCAAAGAAGAGGTCATGATGAGGCTTTATAGTATAGACCATGGGGCTTTGGGGAACACTATTATATAGTTCATAATTTGAAGCATACATTTTAGGACAAAAATGTTCTTCAAGGGAGACAAATCTTATAAAGTAAGAATTGACAAACCTAAAAGACAAGGTAAGCATAAGGTTTTCTAAGTCCTAAGAAAATCAGAAGCATAGCCTTGTGGTTAAGTCAATTGGATGGGAAGGGCGAGGTCTTGGGATCAACTCCCATGAGTGTGGTGGGAGTGTCTTTTGCCCCAGGAGTCTTGGAACCTTATAGAAGCACTCAACTCAAGATAACTTGAGCTAATGCAAGTAGAGTGAGAAACATGGCAGCTTATTATGGGTTCAAGATAACTCAAACACATGGCACATGTGCACACTTGCAAAAATGAGACCACTCTATCTTGTGAATTTATAAATAGATGGTTGGGAGGTAAAATGCACCTTTTCTTGATGGTAGGCATACTCTCTTATGTACCCATTTTACCATGATCAATTTTGGAAAACCACGCCTCACCAAAAGTATATAAAAAGCCTTCTCTGGCAGAGAATCAACTCTTGGCACAACTCAAAGACTCGTAACCTTCTTGGAAATGACCTCCCACTGGATTGAAGGGTTAAGATGAACCAATGGTAATAAATTAGATAGAATGCTGAGGTTATGTCCTCAACTTGCATATCTCCCTTAATAGGGGATGGTGTCAGAACTAGTTTAGCATCAGATGACAAGTCGTGTTGGAGGACCTGTGGTACCCTCTCATCGAGAACAAAAGATTAGTTCTTATGTGGAAAGACCTTGGTCATCTCTTATTTTTGTGCCCTAGAAGCTTCCCAATATGGTAGTCTCTTGCCAAGATTTTGAGCTTAACAAGGCAAATCAGTTAGAAACAAGCATTATTTGGAGAAACAATTGGTTGCTCTTAACAAGGCAAATCAGTCAGAAACAAGCATTATTTGGAGAAACAATTGCCATCAAAGGGGAAGCACCCTAGAAGATATGGAAAGAAAGATGTGCGATTAACTTTGATGGCTATCAGATAGAGTGATTTGAAAAATCTCCATACCTGTTAGGTAGAAGAATATGTAATTTTAAAAAATATCTACTTTTCAGACACCATAGGATGTTCTTGAAAAACAAGAAGATTAAAAGCAAGTGGGTTGCTTACAAAGGCGATGAAAAAATCATTAAACTTCTCAACAACTCTCTTTAAAACATCTACCTCCCGTCGAATCCTAGATATCCTATCGGTTTTGGTCTATCATAGCTTTGTGGGATACAGGGGATCCCAAGGGCACTAGGCCCATTCATTGTATAACTGTTCTCTTATTAATTCAAGCATGGGAGTGTAGGCTATGGTTGGACTTCCTTTTATATAAAGAAAAAGTATATAAAAAGTCCTCTAGCTCTTTCATAGTGCTACAATCACTTTGGATGAGCACATTTGTAATATCAACAAGAAAAATGACAAGGAGCTATTCTCAATGGTATATAAGGAAAATGCCTTTAGTTAGACCTTGAGAAAGTTTCTTTTAAACAACTTATTCAAGCCATCCATAGAAATATAAAGAAGGAATAGTGCCCAATGGTTTTCCTTACCAGATTGATCACTTGAGCCTAAATCAGTATGATAGCTTACCATTAATATTGATCCAACTCAAAGAGATCCCCAAGACGAAAGACATATTTTTCATGAGAATTCTATTGAAACCCATGTATAATAGAGATTGCAAAACGGAATTTGACTCTAGTATGTCATAAGCTTTTTCTAAGTAAATTTAATTGAGCATAAATACTTGGTTTTGTAATTTGGCAAGAACCTTCCCGTCCATACGTCCATGATGGATTTTGAGATTGACATGCCTTTGAAAAAACGTTTTAGGTTTCTTTTATCCATCTTTGCGTCAAGACAAGAAGTTTGTTGGCAAAAGATATTATTATAATTCTTTGCTCTATCTAGAGCTTGGTTGGTTTTCGACCCCCTATGATGTTCTTATCGTCTTTCTTGTACATAAAGATCCAATAACTGCTCATTCATTCAGGCACATTGAGAGGGCATCATCATGACTTCGTTGAAAGACTTGAAGAATTCATAAGAAAAACATTCCAAACATAGATTTTTTTTATCGAGGACAACAAGAATGTATTTTAAAACATGAGGGAAAATTACATCTATGCAGTGGTAGAAATTATAGCCACACATTACAAGGGAATATCCCTGAGGCAATAGAGCCCTAACAACTCTCCACACATAAGGCTTAATAAAAAAAATAGAAATCTTTGAAAAAGCATGTAAATGATATAATTGATGATACAAGCATCAAAGCACTAAAATATATTTAAAATGAAAAGTAATATGGCAACTATGGACGAACACATGAATAAGAGGGTATGCTCTCCCCCCTCTCTCTTTGATTGTGTTTCTCTCTCTATTAGCCCTAATTTTTCATGGACAGGGGAGAAGCAAAGTCTAAATTGAATCTTAATGAATAGTTACAATCTGTACAGGGGACAAGCCCTCATCTATCATTCAAAGGCACCTCAAAAGAGGGCATAATACATAGTGAGTCTCATGTCAGAGTAAAAGGACATCAATTTCTATCTCCATCTAGTGTACTTGTAGTTACATGTGATATGCCTAAGTCTAAAATGCTCAAGAGGAGCACCGAAAATAGACTTTATACGAATTGAACCAATCCTTTTGTGTTTAGAAATACAACCAAAATAGTGATCCTTCTAGATAGTACAAAAATTTTATTGTTCCTGTTGATCTAAATACACTATAGGATTTGGACTCTCCAAAGATGCCATAAGAGAGCATCCATTCTGTTATTCACTCCTAGAAGTTTTTCTATGTATCCAAGCTTTGAGATGCCTAAAAACCTACAAATATTGTCAAGAAGACTCCAAAACTTTAGAGCATGGGGGAAATTTATGAAAAGATGAGCAAGGTCTTCCTCCCTACCACAGAAGAAACAATGAACTTCATTGATATTCAACTTTTTGACTTTTCTACCTATCTAAACTCCATGATGAACAATCAACCACAACAAGGTGGAGTGTTTGACTGAGAGGGGGAAAACCATATGTTTGTGGACCTAAATCTCCATTGAGAAGGGGTCCAATCTAAGTTCTAGAACTTGTTCAATCTATCAACAAGAGGTCTGGAAGGAAATCTTCCTTTTTGTAGTGTAGCAACATGTCCTTAGTCACAAAAAAAATATCCAACTCCTTGTAATAAAAACATGACACTAGCTTGTTAGGCAGGATCTTCTTTTGCTCCAATAGAACCTATTTGCAACCAAGGGATAGGTCATGAATAGCCAAAATTTCATCATCAATAATTACTTTTGGTTCCTTAGGAAGTTTTTCGAGGACTCAAAACCTTTTCCCCTACATTTGTTCATTCTAATAGTAATATCACCTTTTGTCGAGTGCATTAACCAACCCGTCCAAATACCTACCTCTTGAATGATATCACAACCAATTCTTTCTACACATCAAGTGGTGTTATTGGTGGACTTAAAGGAAGTTTTCTTATGGTTAAAAATAGACCTATTAGCAACACAAAAAGTTTGAAAACAAGACAAAAAGGCCTCAATGTAATAGTCCTCAACTCTAGTGATCATGTTGGTGTCATCAACAAATATTTGAAGGCAAAGAGGAGGAGCATTAGGGATGTCAATCCCTTTGATGGTCCCTTGGTCAATACAATCTTTAATCAACCAACCAAGAGTATCAATAGCAATGGCAAAAAAAGAGGAACTAGGGGGACAACATTGTCTCATGGATTTATTAGTCTGAACATATTAAAAACTTGACCATTCATGGAAATTCTAGAGGAGGAATTTCTTAAAAGAACACTAACATACTTGATGAAGTTTCTAACAGCTCCAATATCATCCAGAGACCAAAGGATGAAATCCCACTGCATTCTATCGTAAGCTTTTTCAAAATCAACCTTAAAAGATTAGCAATCCCGACAAGTCTCTTTGGCATGATCCCCTCCTAGATAGAGATGATGACATCTAGAATATACCTACCTTTAATGATCCCCTTTTGCTCAGGAAGAATGATCATGTCCATGATAGGGTTAAGTCTTGTAGCTAGAGAAGAGGATAAGATTTTGTTTAAAGAATTCAGACCAGAAGCATGCCTCCAATTGTTAAGATCATCCTTGGACTACTTTTTATTAATAAGTTTGGTAACTCCGGTATTGATAAAAAGAGAAAGAGTCCCCGTTCTCATAATCTCATCGAAAGATCACTCCTATGAACATCAGGTTAGTAGTAGATTCTATTGGAAGTGTGACTTCCAATGCCCAAGTGCAAGTAGTCACTAGAGCTGAGGCATTACAACAAAGCCAAGGCTTAGGCTAGGAAAAGAGTTCTAAGGTTAGTGAGACATAGAGTCTAACTAAGAAAAGGTCAAGAGCTTGGAATGATAGACAGACGTTAGAGAATGAAAAGGCAATGGTCGAAGAAAATGAGTGATCTTGAGGAAATTTTAAGAGAAATGAAAGCCAAGATAATTGAAATTGCATCTCAAACACACTCTCATACATCATCACCACAATCACCATCACCATCTAATCAACCTCTTGTAATCCCATCACCACATAGAGTAGGATGAGTTTTAGTAGATCCTACTCCAGAGGACTTTGACATGATGCTTAAAGCATATCAAGGTAGAATCCAAGAAGGGCCAAATGTGACAAAACATGAAAAATATTACCCTAGAGATGAACTTGAAATTGAAAGAACAAGCTTTGTGCAAAGATGGTAGAATTGACACAAACTATGTTTGAGGCCAGTAGCCTCTTCAAATGCACAACCTCAGCCAAAATATAGTTACTCTTTGACATATTATTATAAAGATAGGAAAGGATGATAGCTAAGTTAGGAAAGAAAGCTACAATACAAGTGAGTAACATCAGAAGTGAAAGGATAAGACTTCCTCCCAAGGATGCTTACGTTTCCAACTCCGCCAGTCAGGAACCTCTACTTTGTTAAACCAATACTCACAAGAATTTCTAAGAGAGATTCAAGAAGAGAAATGGGCTAAAGAAAGTGAAAATCCTCCTCCCTTTGAAATTGTGGATGACCTACATGATCAATTCCCACAAGATATTCCTTCTATTGATGGAGAACAAGAGGATATCCAGTCTAGTGAAAGATTCCACTTCATGTCTAATTCCATACAAGAATTGCCTCATTTCATGGGTCCTTGGGAAGAAAAGTCTACCTATATGAGAGCACCCACAATCATGATAAGAAACTAAGACTCTGTCATACCTAGGAATATGGAGGTAGTAAAGAACACTAATGTGTAGTGCAATCTCACTTTAGAGGAGCTACTCAAGGTTAAGCCAGAACTGTGGAAACACATAGCCAATCAAGTGTCTAAAGTAGTGAAAAATCATTCCCAGGTAGGATCACATCGAATAGTGCCAGAAATACCTTTGGATAAGATAGGTGATATGAGTGAAGGGGAAGAAGGAAACATCTATTTCCCTATCACTCATTAGGGTTACACAACCAAGTCTATTTTGGACTCAAGCATAGAAGTTGCAATTAATACCACTTCCTTATGGAAGTGTTGGGACAAACAAGCACTCATGCCAACAAGAATGAAATTGGAGATGGAAAATGGTCACATAGAGAGACCCTTGTTACTGCTAGAAGGGATAACTCTCACTACTTGTGTAGATTTTGAGCATAATTTTGCCATATGTGACTTTTGCAAAAACCGGGTCTATGAGATGATTTTGGGAAGATCATTCATGAGACAGCTACAAGTAGTTTAGGATTGGGGAACCAATTCCTTGTATTTGCAACACTTGTGTTACAACTAAGGTTAATCTGAAACACTACTCTCATAGAGATGTGCCCCCTATACAATGGAATCCCATCCATAGAGCCATAGACGATATAGAGTCAATGCATTCCATAGGGCCAAGATCCTCATGGATGCATGAAGACAACCACTTATGGATGTGCAAAGTTGCAGCTGGAGAAGAGAAAAGAGAAAACGCCAGAGAGATAGGTGCAAAGGAAACTCATAGATCAATTCAAGACCCAACCTATGCACATGTAGTATTTCCGGATGAAGAATTTGAGCCTCATGGTTGGGTAGAAATCTTAGCCACAATGAATGTAGCTACCATGAACAATGGACACCCCAGTCTGATGAAGATGGCTATGACATTTCGGTTTTCACTATAGAACCAATCATATGTGATTCGGTTATCGAAGAGTGTGAGCCTAGTATGGACAACCTTGAACAATCAAGTGACTCAAATCTAGAATCAATTATTATGGACCCTTTTTGTGTGTCAGAAGAGGAATACCTACGTAGTAGAAGCTCACCCTCAAGGAAGAGAAGAGCTTACGAATGATGTGAGATTAACCACACAAGTAACCACCAAGAGTGAAGGCAAGAAAAGAAAGAAAAGAGAACTCCAACCAAAAGAGGAAGAATATTTATTTGAGGTCCTTGAAAAATTTAAGAAGGATGAGATAGAAGATAGGAAAGTCATGATCATAATGCCTGAATGAGATGCACTCACAGGAGTGGCCTATTATAACAAAGAAACGACTAAAAAGATTATTGTGAGCATAGAAGAAGGTGAAGAATGATGTACATACATAAGGCATGACTTGATCGAAGAAGAGGAAAAGGACTTGAATGATTTATTAAGAGAATACATTGCACATTCTAGTGGTAATACATTCAGTATTGCATGTTGTGCTCCAAGCTTCTTCTTCTTTCTTGTGTTCTTCGTGTGCTTCTGTAGACCTCGAGCTCCAACAACTGGTATCAGAGCAGATCACCACTTCATCTAAGGCATCATCATCACCCCTCCGGTCACATTCTTAGAATCATACAAAATTTGGTGAGCATACTTAGGATGATTAGGAGATCAAAACTGCTTTGCTTTGTTGTGCCAAAATTGCGATCTGAGCTCTTTTTGACCTCGGAATGCACTATTGAAGTGCTTGTATAGGCTATTTTGTCTTTTTGTGCCAAAGATATATAGAGGTTTTGATTTGCCAATATAAGCATCTCGAAGCCTACTATATGCTTAACAAAAATCGTCAAGGTAGTTCTGTTCAACTTTTTCAGATACAATCATTTTTGTGCATCAGGGTATTTCAGTCAGTGGCCATGGCTAAAAGCAGTGATGTATTTTGTATGTTGGCTGTTGAGGATACGTTCGATGGTACATATTACCCATTGTGGGCTTATATGATGCATCATGTATTGGTCGCAAAGGGATTGTGGAATATTCTGTAGGGTGTTGAAAAATGTCCTATTACACCTACAAATACAAGTATTGAAGCTGATGCAGATGGCGTCGAAGATGGTGATATTCTACATATTCCTATTCATGCTATGGTTTTTGCTGCACATATTGTAGAAAAAATTCATTGGGATGGCAGAGATGCTTAGGCACATGCATTGGTAGCCTTGTCTATCAAATGTGCCATTATTCCTCACATTTGCTCTTGTAGAACAACTAAGGATGCTTGGGATACACTTACCACTTTGTACCAGGCAATGAATGAGGCTTTTGTTGCTTACCTCCAAAAATAGTTGGAGAGTGAGCACATGAATGAAGGTGATTCCATGGACACTTTTCTGACAAAAAACAAAGATTTGAAAGAATAGTTGATTTCTGCTGATGAAGTTTTTCCTGACAGCTCACTTCTGCAGATATGTTCTGAATGGTCTTCCCGATTCATATCAGAGTTTTGCTTCTACTCTTTGTTTGATGATGAAAGGCAATCCTAATGCCTTAACATTTCAGGAGTTAGTCTCTGTTCTGTTGTAGGAATATTATTCTAGGCAGAACAGGTCCATTTCGCGTGTTGCAAATCAAGATTTCCTGGCTAATCAGAAGGAAAAAGGTAAATGGAGCTCTTCGACTAGTAAGAAAAAATCTACTAGTGCACAATCAAAGAAGGATGACAGAGACGACAAGAAAACCGAAAAGCAGAAATTGTTTTGCAAGTACTGTAAAGCAATTGATCATTTCATAAAGAATTGTCCAAAACTGGTTGCAAAAGAGGCAAAGAAAAAAGAAGCTCGAATGGTTGTTGTGGAGGCCTCTACACAAAAAATAGAGTCTGCTAATCTAGTGCAAAATGAAGAATGGACGTTTACTACTGTTTGTGGTTTTGACCCATCTTCTCCGGAACAGTGTATGTCTGGAGTAGACTCAGATGTTTGGTACTTTGATAGTGGGGCAACCAAACATGTTACCTCACAGTGCAGTTTCTTCACTTCATTCGAGCCTGCCCCTACAGGGAATACTATCACATGTGCCAACAAACCCTCTTATCCTATCATGGGAGTTGGTAAGATCATTCTGACCACTACTGATGGTAATTTTTTCACGTTGTCAGATGCTCTATTTGTGCTAGGGATCAATAAGATTCTGTTATCAATTTCAACTTTAGCCAAGATTGTCTTGATTATGAAATTTTTTGATGATAGATGCAGAGTTCATGATCTGTCAAATGGTGACATCATTATTGCTTCTGGCATTTTATGTCTTGGGCTGTAAAGGCTCATAGGCTATGGAAATTGTGTGAATGATTTAGCATGTGTAGTGCATGATTCTCAGGCTATGTCAGGTGCAAAGCTTTGGCATGCATGCTTTGGTCATCTGAATTTTGCTAGTTCTCTATGCCTATAGAAATATGAAATGGTGTCCTCTTTGCCCAAACTTGAGGCACCTAGTAAACATGTTTGTGATGACTGTATTTTGGGCAAAATGATCCAAAAGATGGTTCAGTTTGAGCTACTCAAAAACTACAGCTTGTTCACAGTGATGTCTGTAGTCCTGACACCCTCTTTTGGAAACTATCTTTACTTCGTGACTTTCATCGATGATTTTGCTAGGCATGCATGGGTATATCCATTGAAAGCAAAAGCCGAAGTGTTTATGTGCTTCAAACGATTTTCGATTTTGGCTGAAAATCTGTTAGCATGTAAAATGGGGACCCTCCGTTCTAATCGAGGGAAGGAATATATGTCCTCTGACTAATGTATTTTTGGCTGAACATGGGATAAAACATCAGTGTACAATGCCGTATACACCTCAACAGAATGGAGTTGTTGAATGGAAGAACATATCACTCATGGAAATGGCGAGGTGTATGGTCAAGAGTTAGGCTTTACCACATAGTTTTTGGCTTGAGGATGTCATGTGTGCAGCATATGTACTTAACATGTGTCCCACTAAAGCATTGTGGTCTATCACTCCATATGAGGCTTGACATGGTCGTAAGCCATTTGTTGCTCACCTGTTTATTTGGTTGTCTAGCATATGCATTAGTGCCTGAACAACATCACAGGAAATTGGATGATAAAGCAATGAAATGTATTTTTGTTTGGTACAATTTATGAAAGCAAAGGCCATCATCTGTATCATCCATAGAATAAATGCATTTTGGTAAGCCGTGATGTTGTTTTTGTGGAAGATGCTATTCATCCATTACTTTCATGTACTAAGGAGACATGTGTTAGCTACAAAGACATGTATGATACTTTGCTGCCTCTTTTAACAGGCGGACAATCTAGTACTATAGAACTGATAGCCACAATCAAGAATGATGCTCAAATGATAGCTAAGTTCTTATTTGAGAATTTGTTCACTAGAAATGGGTTACCAATAGAGTTAACTAGTGATAGAGGTACACACTTCTTGAACAAAGTTATTGAAAAACTTCTCCAAAAATTCTTGGTAATACATAGGAAGTCTGCCCCATATCACCCACAAGCTAACACGCAAGCTAAGAGCACAAATAAGATGCTATGTAATGTATTGATAAAATTGGTGAATAATAAATGCTTTGATTGAGACAAACAACTATACCATGCTGTTTGGGCTTATCGGGTCACTTAACAAACGGTACTCAATATCCTTTTAGATGGTATTAAGCCAGAATGCAGTATTGCCACTAGATTTCTTGATCCCCACATTAAGATTAGGACAAGAGCAGCAATGTTCTGGCCATGAGCTCTCATCCAGGATCTTTGATCCTGAACAATTAGGTGAAGCTAGATTAAGAGAAGTTGCAAGAATATAGGTAGCCAACAAAGGACAAAAGGCATACTTTGATGCCCATGTGAAGGATAAGGGCATGAAACCAAGAGACTTCGTCTTAGTCACCTTGAAGCAACATGCATGGAAGTTGGAGAAGTGTGGATATGGACCCATGATTATTAATAGAATATCAACAATTGGAGCTGTCCAATTAGCCGCTCTAGAAGACAACATCCTACCTAGTTACATAAGAGGATGCAAAGTATAATTATATCAAGAACCCCTCATCAAAGAAATGCTAAAACGACTCAACACTACAAAGAAATGTAAGGAAGAGGAAAAACAAATTTGAGAAGAAGCACAGGCAGAAGGCATCCGACAAATGAAATTGAGGAGACACTATAGATATGAACCTAGATTAGGTACATGTGACTCTCTAAGATATCACATGTCCATGTGTCAAGCATTAGGTGTAATTTCCCCTTGAATTATTGATTGATGTCCTTTTGTGATCCTAGAGGTAGGACAAGGAAAGAGTGCAAGGACGGTAAGAGCCTTGATTGACTCAGGTACAACCTCTAGTGCAGTTAGAATTTCTTACTATCAAGACTTGTAATTAAATATCAATTCTATAGAAGCATATCTCATAGGATTGGGAGGTGTGGAGCTTCCCATCTACCTTCAAGAAGTTCTAATGATAGTCAAAGTGCTAGTGTGTCAAGATGAGGTGGAACTTCCCATCTATCTTCAAGAAGTTCTAATGATAGTCAAAGTGCTAGTGTGTCAAGACAAGGATCTCACCGAACCTCTTGTCTTGGGTCAAGATTGGATCTATGAACATGTAGGCAACTTGAACCTAAGAAGTGGAATTCTTTAGGTCTGGGTGAATAACTGCATCACAATGGAGTTAGAAAATCAAGCACTCAAGGAATTAGGAAAGGCACCCACACTTGGTCCTTCCAGGAGCTCATATGAAGATAAAAATGCTATTCTTGTCCAAAGTTCTATGGTGCAAAACAAGGCCACTCATGAAGGAGGCATAGAAGCAAAAGTGGAACTCCCTTCTTTTCCAAAGATGGTCCAAGGAAAACAATCAAGACAACCTAGGAGGGAGATGAAACAGATGCCCAAGTCACATGCTCAACAATTGGTGCAAAACAGGGTATCTCATGGAGTGAAGCAGATTTGGAGGCGCAATAGTCAACAATCCTCTACTCCTATAAACAGACCACAAAGTTGCCCCAAAAGAACAACTGAGTCAAAGTCTACAACACATGAACATTCTAGGAGTCAACCTTGGGGAGTTGTCTCCATCTGGATACCTAAGCAGTCAAGGAAGGCAGATCCCAATGCTAGACAAATCTGGGTGCCTAAGACCTGCTTACACACTCAACTTGCCACAAGAAATCCTCTAGAATTGAGGTAGCCACATACACTCACCCAATTGGCTCTGAAGCTAAAACATGTCATCACAACAAGAGCACATGCACATTCACCTAGTATTACTTGGAAACGGGTACCCAAATAGTCCCAAATCCATGTAGAGTCATCTCTAAAACCCTTCATTGTAATTACTATTAAAATCTATAATCCCCTAAGGGAAGTTTGGAAAGTTAAGTCAAGAACTAAACAACATGATTTAACATAGTAAATTAGCTATACATTATTAGATGCATTCGGAGTTCACTGCACATCCAAAGTATGCATCTAGGAAGTCAACTAATATTCTAATGCCCATGCACATTAAATCGGGGATACTTGACTAACAATTAACTCGCACAAATGTCATGTTGGTATTGCAAGGGGAACAAGGTTTTATCTCTTCTTTGTTGCAATGCTAATATGATCTTCTTCTAGCAGGTAAGCCATCAACAAGTACCATCGCACTCATGGTTGATATAGTAGGCATTAGTTTGCAAGAAAGGAGAAATCAACTCGCAATAGACATGGAAAACTTGCCTACTGAAGTGCCACCGATCGAGCAGCCTGTAGAGCTATGACGTCTCCATCAAATACCCATTCAAGATCCACCAAAAATATTGAAAAAAAAGGTTAGTGGAAATTCTCATTGGTTCAATGGGATGCGAGGGCAGTTAGGAGAAGCTGCATACATATGGGAGTCAAAGTGTGAGCTTGATTACATTTGGGAAAGATTTCAATTTTTCTCAAGGGAGTTTGAGCAACTCCAGAACACCCAGAACTCTAAACAATTTGGCAACATGTAGGGCTAGCAGACTATTTCAATGCCCCCTTAGCAAAACCAGATTTCAAATGATGCTATTATTTGGTATCCACCCTATAGGCTAGTGGATCCACCAAGAACCTTTTTCATTCCATCTTTTTTGAGAAATATTGAATTGAAGAAGTTTTAACTCACTATGGAATTAGTAAGAGATGCACTCAACATGCACGACATGCATGTTCCTTCTGAAAAAGAAACCTTGGTACCAGACAACATGAAGGATAGGAAGATTTTGAAGGTAAAGGATATGGCGGCATTGATGCATAATGTCTCCATACTCCTTCACCTATGCATGCAACACTTTGCATTTTTTGGTCAAGACGGGTTCACTCAGCCACACACACAAATTTGGTTTAGTCTCTATCTGGTTGAGATAGGCTTGCTGACCTTCAAGCTTCCTGTGTCGATCATTGAGCAATTATATGAAGCTAACAAGAGGTGCTTCAGGAAGCTAGTTTTGAATGGGTGATTTGCCATTATGCATATTATTTATAGGTGTTTATCATACAATGTGCCCATTGAGTGTGCTCTTACATGGTCCCAACTACAACTTTTTTAAGGCCGTAAAGCTTAAGCTCATCAGTCTAAAAGAATGAGGGGCACTATCCCATGTGTCCAACCATGTGAAGGTCTCTCATAAAGAGCAGCACGACATGTATAATGGGAAGATGAACAATAATGAATGCTTTCATAGCAATTGGAGCAACCCGAGGGTGAAGAAGAAGAAGAAACGTTTGAGGATCCTACCTATACTACTCAGCTACGTCGATTATATCAACTTATGGAGAATTTTGGATCCCAACAAATACTTTCTGAATAGGGTAGTAGGGTACTAACGACCCAACTTTTGTAAGATGCTAGTGTAGATTCTCAATTCTATGAATCTCTACAAATGCTCTCAAAAACATGTTGTGTACTAGAGGCCATAAGATACACATTGCAAAAACCTCACACCACATACGATCCATGGAACAAGGACTACAAAAACCAAAACAATAGAGACGACTACCACCATAGTCTTTGCAACCCAAGTATGAGATGGTTTCCAGAGCAACAACCATTGCTATGCTAAGTCCCCCTATATCCCCATCGAGAAGTCCTAGCACTGAAACAAATATCATCCATGAAGAGACATCCGAGCCAATTCTTCCAACATCTCCATCATCACCCCCTTGAACCAAGGATGTAACTATAATAACCACTACTGATCCTACCAAACACATCTTCAGCTTTCATAGCCTCAATTCCATTTCATCTCTCTTTTCTTCTTTCAAAAATCCATGGTACCATACTGCCACCCAACCAATAGGGTCTTTCATGGATCGTGCTATTGGATACCCTGCTTCCACAACTTTGGTAATGGTCATCTAGACTTCCAATAACCTTTTCTCGAGCTTCCTATCACTCGTCCTTCTTCAATAGTAGCTCCCCCTACAACCTCCATCCCAGCAGCTCTCAAACCTTTCTTTTTCTTTTGTCTAACCTTCCCCAACCCTTCACCCCGAATCCTTTATCCTTTCCAGTCTTTGCAACAACATCAAGAATATTCACCACCACTACACACACACACACACACCACCTACCATCTTGATGTATATGGTAGAGACCACACACACTTCCAAGTTCGACATCATGGATGTCTCACCACCCACAACACCTCCTCCCCCCCACAATTCTACCATCTCCCACTCCCCTTCCACCAACTTCACTTGCAACCACTTCCTCATTAGACATGACATTCGCACTTCCCATTCCCCACTCCCTCCCCCTTGCATCCACACATGTACAAATTGCATCCACATCCATAGATAATGCATTCAATACTATGATTCAATGTATGACACAACTCCGAATAGAGTAACATTAGTTAGCGGCATGCAGCAACATACTACAAGATCGCTTGGAAGAGTTACAACAATGCATCACCATGTTTGAACCAGACAACAAAAGCCTGCAAGATCAGTTTCACACCTTATAAGAAGCTCATAGCACCCAGGAGACCAAGCTCCAAGAAGTAGATCCTGAAGCTACAACAATCATCGAAGGGCATCTCCAAGATCAAATGGAACATAACCCAAAAGCACCGATAAGTCCATCTAAATTCCAAGCAGTTCCCCCTGAAAACATCCGTATCATCTTGGAAGATTATGCAAACCTATTGGAAGCACATGATAAATTATTCGAAGAACTGACACAGCTCCAACAACAAAGAGATTCAAAATAGAAGGAGGTTCAGAGTACCATCCCATCACCATCCCCAGTAGTTTTTGACTCAACCCTAATGATGGAATTATAGAAACAAATTGTGGAACTACAAACTAGGTTACTTCACTACGAATGACCACTGTCCTCATGTGAGGCACTAGAAGAAGAGGACATTGTTCCATTCCAGTGGAACAACATTTTGAAGATGACTATGAACCTCAACCCATTCTTGGGGGAAGGATCATCAAGGAAGGACATGATACTTTTGAAGCTCCACGTCCCCATGGCTAAAGCAAGTGGAAGATATTGGCCGCACACATGATGATCACATTGTTGCTTAGATGCTCGCCCTAAATAATATAGAAGAGACAATCCTACAATCAGCTTATTTCCATGTTTGCCACATAATTTCCAATGGAGGATCTACCACCTACAGCATGGAAAGGCATGATCTTTCAACCCAAGTAGCAAAAGACCCTCTTGGAAACATACCCAAAAATGGTACACGCATGGAACAATGCACCACTCCGCATTCTTTACAATCCATGTTACACACGAGCTCTTAGGTGCTGATCATGGAAGGCCTTTGCAATTAAAGTTCAAAATAATGCACAATGCAAAGAATGGGTCAATTATGCATATATAGCCCCACCGTAGGGACCTCCTTCCATTTCATAAATGATGGCTACTATTCGTCAATGGATCCCTTGCCTCAAACCAATGCCAAATGTCCCAAATGTTGTTGAAAATTTCTGACATGATGTAGGTGATCTTCAAGACCTTTCATGAGGCCCAAGCCCCACACATTGCCATTTTGGGATTTGCAAATGGCAACTATGATCTTGTGTATGATATGAGCACAACTCCTAGCATTCACATGGACTATGTTTGGCATGCCTACATTAAATCCCTACCAGCCTGCTACAAGAGAACTTTTGAAGACATGTTTACTATAGGCTTTTGGGAGTATCACTCTGAAGTATTCATGCCTAAACCAACACACGTGCTTCAATTATTCGCGTGTGAGTAGGCAATGTATTTGGAATACTACACAACTCCACACCTAGAGATCCCTAGTGCCATTAACTAGGATGCATTGCAATTTGATCTAGCTAAGGGATTAAGACTCTGTGAACATGAACTGGCTACAGATGTCATCCAATATTACATTGACCACCCTATAGAACAAAGTTATGCCAGGGATGACAAACGCTGGAGAGGGGGAGTGTTGGTTAGCAAGGGCAAAGACCAAGCAGATAAAGCCAAAACATTTTCTTTGTTAATTGAAACAAACCACCAAATAATGATTTTTATCACTCCACGACATTGTAAATCCATTTTATATAAATGTAACTCCATTTTGTTCAAGCTGAGGAGTCCTCAAACTTAAGGAGTACTAGAAGTAGCTGCATACCAATTTTCATAATTTTTAAATTCCATTTGAGCCCTCAAATAAGCCATAGAAGCTAATTTTTAACTAGGCCAGACACTAGGTATGGACAGGGCCAAATCTAGTGAAAAACTATATAAAGAGCTAGAGAGCTCATTTTTGAGGTTGGATTGGTAGAGATTGAAGCTTTTGTAAGAGAGTTCTTTTATAATAGAAAGCATTCTGTTGTTCCTCTCTTTGTTCTTGCCTTGTGTGCACATGTGTGTTTATGTGTGTGCATGCTTGTGTGCTTCTCACTCACTCACTTGTGCACTTCACTTACTCATGGTCGTCATACGAGTTCTCACATCTCCATGTATTGACATTTATGACGTGGATCTCCTCACATTGGTACTCACCATTGTGCTAGAGTGACACTATAATGGGGGATACCCATTATGTATGCTCAATTTCATAGATTCTATTAAGCGATCTATTTCATCCTTAATTTTGGTTGTGTAATTGTCATTGTATGTGTATGGTTTTTACTTCATTGGCTTGGCTTCTAAGAACATGGGGATTCTGTGAGAACAAATATCATGGTCTACTACTTTCAAGTCTTTATAGCTCCATGCAAACACATCTCTATATTCTCTCAACGATGCAATCAACTCTCTCTTCTTCTTCTTCTGTCAAATCATGTCCTACGTACATACATCATTCTTCACCATCTTCTATGGTCACAAAAATTTTCTTAGTTTTCATTTTGTCGTTGTATGTCACTCCTATGAGTGCTTCTCTATTAGGCATTCATATCATGACCTTTTGATCTTCTATTTCATATTTCTTGAAGTTTTCTGGGACTTCAAATGTGGCTTCTTCCTCTATGGGCTTGATGATAGATTTGTTTTCTTTCTTCTTCTTATCTTGATTGACCTTTCTTGGTATAAATTTTTCTTCTCCTTTTTGTCTTTTTTCTTCTCCTTTTTCTCTTTCTTGCTCCTGTGTTGTGGCTTTTGTTAAATAGAGTTAATCTTCCTCCGAAGAACAAAAAGGCTCCATGAGGATGGGTTCTTCATCTTCGTCATCATCCTCGTTGGGTTCATTCGTACTCGATTCACACTCTTCAACAACTAAATCACACATGATTGGTTCTATCATGAAAACTAAAATGTTATAGCCATCTTCATCATAGTGGGGAGTCCATTATTCTTCACTGAGAGCTATGTCCATCGTGACCAAAAGTTCTACCCAACCGTGGGGGGTTCAAATTATTCATCAACGAAAACCATAGGTGCATAGGCTAGGTCTTGAATTGTTATAGGGTTCTCCTAGCACCTAAATCTCTAGGGTTTGCTCTTTTCTCTTCCTCTACTATGACTTTACACATCCATAAATGAGTGTCCTCGTGCATCCATGAGGATCATGATCCTATGGAATGTACTGACTTCGTGTCATCTAATGCTCTATGGTCTATGTTCCATTGTAAGGGGCTTACATCTCTGTGAGAATAGTCTTTGAGATTGAATTTAATGGTGACTCCTAAATATTGTAGGTACAAAGGATTGGTTCCCCAATCTTGCAATATTTGTAGATGTCGCATGAATGATCTACCTAAAATCATCTCATAGACATGGTTCTTGTCAAAATCACATAGGGTGAATGTGTGATCAAACTCTATGTTGCAAGTGGTGAGAGTTACATCTTCACATAGCCCTAAAAGCTTCTCAATGTGACCATCTGCCATTTGTGATTTCATCATTGTTGTCCTGCATGCTGGTTTACGCCAATGCTGCCATAAGAAGGTGGTAGCAATGGCAACTGCTGCACCTGAATCCAAGATTGCTTTGATGGTATATCCTTGATAGGTAGGGAGATAGGAATTTCCTTCCTCTCCTTCGCTCATATCTCCTACCTTGTCCAAGGGTATCTCTCCTACTATCTTATGCATCCCTACTTGAGAGAGTGGTTTATCTACTTTTGGCACTTTATTTGCTATATTTTTTGGCATAGTCCAAGTTTCAATTTTAATAGGTCCTCTAGGGTGAGGTGACATGTACCTTAGTATTCTTCTCACATTTGTGTTCTTGGGTATGACTGACTCCTCATTTCTTACCATGATATTAGAGGTTCTCATCTGAATAGACTTAGACTCTCATGGGCGTGTGAAATGAGGCAATTCCTATAGGGAATCAGGTTCAAAGTCTAATCGATCATTGGTTTGTGCATCTTCTTGTTCTCCATAAAGAGAGGGAATATCATGTTAAATTGATCATGTCGATCGTCCACAATCTCAATGGGTAGAGGATTCTCGCTCTCCTTGGACCATTTCTCCTCTTGAATCTCTCTTCAGAGCTCTTCTAACTATTGATTTGAAGAAGAAGAGATTTTAGGATCAGTGGAATTAGGGACATAAGCTTCCTTGGGAGGCAAGCTCATCCTTTCACTTCCCTTGTTACTTACCTTAGATGTAGCTAACTTCATAGGGTTGGCTAAAATCCTCTCGAATCTTTCTAACAATCCATCAAAATTCAATTGTACTTTGGTTGAGTTAGTGTAATTGAAAAGACAACTACCCTAAAACATGGTCTGGGCTGGTTCTACCATTTTTGCACAAAGCTTAATCCTTTCCATTTCTTTGCACAAAGCTTAATCCTTTCCATTTCTAAGTCGTCTTTGGGATAACACTTCTTTAACTCTACCACATTCTGCTCTTCTTAGATTTTGGCCTAATATGCTTTGAACATCCTATCTAGATCTTCTAGAGTAGGATCTGCTAAGACTAATCTTGCTCTAGATGTTAGTGGTTCGATGGGATGGTTTAGGTGTGATAAGGATGGTGGGGGTTGAGAGGGTGTGTGAGATGCTATCTCTATCAAATTGGCATTTGTTTCCCTTAGTCTCTTTTTGAGTTCATTCATCTTCTTTGTCCATTGCCTCTTCATTGTTTCATGGATATTTCCAAGCTCTCGTTCTCTTCTATGTTTCTGATTGTTGTCCACATTCTTCTCTTCTCCTAATCCTTGAGCTTCTTGTTGTGCCTGAGCTCTAGTGCCTGCTTACATGGGGGCTATAGTTATCACACTCCCACTAGAGTCTACAACCAAGCCAATAACATTGATGGGTGTGATCTTCTATGTATTGGCCATATTCTTTGGGCAATCCCTTAAGAGGTGTTCCTTATTGCAATCAGGGAAAAAGCCTTGAATAGTAATGGGTTGGGGTTTCCCTAAAGTAAGAAGTGGGCAATCTCGAATGAAATGGTCTCCTTGGCATCTATAAAATGTCCCTTGAGTTGCTTGAGGTCTTATTTGTCTGGTTTGGATCTAGGATTAGGATTCATGTACATCACGTTCAAATACTCTAGCTCCCAACTAGGCTCACTAGGGGTTCCATTGACTCCATGTAATAAGCTCGTGGGATATCTACCTATGTTGAATCAAAGTTGTGGGCATTAGGATCGTTTTCAAAAATTAACGGGGGTGCTAGCACTAGGGCTCTACTTAAGTTATCCTCTATTGATGCATACTTAATCGTGATAATGTTGGCAAGAGGTGGGGAGATTTGACCTAGCCTTGGTTGAGGTCTTTGTTGAGCTTGGTATGGAGGTTGATAAGGTTGTTGGGGCCTAAAGTAAGGTGGTTGTTGATATGGATTTTGAAGCTCCCTAGCTATTGATGTGACTCTTGTAATTTTGTCTAACCAGTTGTTTGTTGTAAGGGCAATCTTGTGTGGTGTGGTTAGTGTATCTTCTCTCAATGGTGTAGTATTGGCTATTATGGTTCCCTTGGGGTTGGACCATAATTGGGAAAACATTAGCCATGTGATCTCCTCCACAATCGTAACATCATTTCACTAAGTCCATCCTTGATGTGTGTTTGCTTGAGACTCCTAGCTTCAAAGATAATTTTTATGCCAACCCGTTGATTGAAGTTGATGGTTTAGAGGTGAAACTAGTAGCACTATCTAAGTCTTTATAGATATTTGAAATCCCTAACTTGTCGCCTAAGTTATCCTCTATGTCTATGCACATGTGCACACACTGTTCTATGGATCTAGGCTCCTTTAAGTACACATAAAATCGTAAATTTGCACTTAGCAAGCCATCCAAGAATAGTGCCACTTGTTTGGTTGGTGTGGGTAATTTCGGAATAGGGCATCTTTCCAAATATTTTCTAAATCTTCTTCTAGCTGACCGGAATGTTTCTTGAGGTGTTTGCTTGAAGCTATGTATCATGGATGAGGTATTGTGACTGATGCCACTCTTGGAGAATTTGGTGATGAATTCTTCTAGCAACTAGTCAATATTCTTGAATTGAACTTGATGTAGCAGTTGAAACCACATCAAGGCTATATTGTTTAGATTAAGACCAAAATCATTGTATTGAGTGAACAAATTATCAAATTGTTTAGCTCTTAATACTTGTCTAAACTCTGCTACATGATTGTATAAGTCTCTAGTGCCATTGACATAGTTCTTCATGGACTTCTCCAATTGCCTAGGCCACAATATCCTAGGATGTTCTCTAGGTCTTGGTAGGGGAAATTCGTCCATGCCTCTATGATCTCTTGGACCTCTATGCCTCTCTTAATCTATTCTATCTGTTTCTAATCCTAATCTATCTCTTCCTGAGGGGTTTGCAAAGCTTACCTCAAGCCTCTCCTTAGTTCTTTCCTTATGACTACCATGAATCTGAGATGACCCATCTCCATGTTGACCATGATAAACATTAGATCTCCTTTGGGGGAAAATTAACTCACCTTTCCAAGTATATGCATGCCTACCATGTTCCATCACTAAGTGTTATCTAAATAGAAAACCTTCTCTAGAGTCTCAAGGTGTTTAATCTCATATATTGTGACTTCGCCTACTTCTTTAGATTGATCTAGTTTAAATCTCCAAAAGGCTTCGTCAGTGTCTCTATTCAAGAAGAGTTCAATGCTTTTGTTATCCTGAGGGATCCACTCTATGTTGATTGTTCTAGTCAAGATGGACTTTCGATGAGGCATTCTCGTTTCCTTTACAAGGTTCTCCTAGTCTAGGTCTCTTATCTCATTCTCTGGAATGACAATTCCAAAATCATCTATCCTATCTAGTAAGCTAGTAACCACATACATGGTTCCTTGCATATCGATATACGAACCCTCTTCAAATTTGACCACTAGGTGTTCAAGTCCGAAGGGTTGATTAATGTTTTTGAGTTGGACAACAGATCTTCTCAAACCATCCTCATAGATGCAAACACCTAATTGGTTGGTTTGAATATATTCCAATTGAGAATACGCACACACTTTTCCATAATAAATGACATTTGCGAATCAAGAGAACTTGCCTCGTTGGCCAGTTGTTCGGTCCCAGGCCCCCGCCGGATGCTGTGCAGTAGTGGTTTCACAAAGAGTGGTTCCCTCGTGGCATAGTGGTGAGTAAGTGCCAATTCCTCCTAGCCAGACACCTCTTGCTAGTTTTTGAGAACGAAGAAATGGAACTCCAGGCCCTGAGTGTTAGGTTTTGGCAAGTCGGGCGCACAAAAGAATTTTATATATATATATATATATATATATATATATATATATATATATATATATATATATATATATATATATATATATATATATATATATATATATATATATATATATATATATATATATATATATATATATATATATATATATATATATATATATATATATATATATATATATATATATATATATATATATATATATATATATTAAAAAACAAACCTTAATAGAGCCAAAAAGATACATTAATCCATCCAAAATGATTTTGAAGATTGAGAATAAGTAAACTTGCACTTAATCATGTCAAACGACTTCCTTTTCATAGATGTGCTTTAGAAATTCTTCTCAAATATATTTTTCATTTTTAGAAATGTCAACTTTTTTGCTGTCATTTTGATACGACTCCTCAATAAAACTTGCCATACCATCATTGTCATCATCATCATACACATCTTGTGGTTTGCTTTCCTTTGAATATAGTTCTTTCAATCTTGCATATTCTATTGTTGATATATTTAAGTAATGATGTGTGTGAACACACTAGGACCACTGGGGCACTTTTTTCCCTCTTTATTGTTTCATACAACATTCGAGGGCTCTCTGAACCCTCAAGAGCAACTGTGTTTGGTCAATGGCTTTGAGAGATAAAAATGTCAACCTAGACTTTGTATGTCTTCAAGAGATCAAAGTTGATGGAGTCAAACTACAAAAGAGGTTAAAGAGCATCGCCCAATCTCACATGTGGATATCTACACAACACCAACATGGGAGTGGTGGTGCAGCCATTGGCTTCATATAGAAATGGCACTCTTTCTTGAAAAATACTATAACTGATCAAAACCATTGGTGCATTGCTACATCTTTTATGGGCCCTCTTCAAATCTCCATTGCTTTGGCTTATGCTCCTATTTCTTGACTTGAAAGGCTGGTTACTTCACATTCTTTAAACTCTCTGCCTTTGGATGTCATCCTTTGTGGGGACCTTAATATGGTAGAATTCTTTTTAGGATAGCTAGGACCAAAGCGGATGAAAGATTGATGGATTTGAGAAAGCTTCACCATAATCTGGGACGATGTTAAGCTTCACCATAATCTGGTGGTCAAACCTCTAGTTGGGCAAAGATTTGTAGAAAGCTAGACTAGATAGAAGAGCAGGTGATCTCCTCTACATGGAGTGAGTCCTTTGGGTGTTATCCCTCTCCAGCTAAGTGCTAGAAGATAGCGGAGAAGCGGTCCCAAGTTCTTCTTGTCAAGGCCAAAAAATAAATCCTTAACATTCGGTGGAAGATAAGATAAAATCTTTATCATCGGCTCCGGCATTTTAAGATGGAAGTCAATAATGGTAATCCTAGCCTCCAATCGGGACTCTGGAAAATTAGAAGCAAACTAAGATATGTAGAGGAAATTTAAAGAAGGAACATGAAGATTTATTTTAAAGATTGGTGGGTGGGGAAAGCAAATAAACCAATGAAAGAGATGTGTAAGCTCCTAAAGAAGAAGAAAATCAAGGAAGAGGTCCCTTCCATGGTAGATAACTATGGTAGAGAATGCACATTTGTGGAAGAGAATATTGAGTTAATAACCAACCACCTCACTCAACACATGGAAGTGTCCATGCCACTCACTTCTTAGAAGCAGGATTACATGGCTACCATCTCAAGAATCAAATAAAAAAGAATTCTAGAAAACTTCATGCATCTTCTCGACTCCCCAATCACCACCATAGAGATTTTAGAAGTTATAAATGCTCTCTCCTAGTGGTAAAAGCCGGTGTTTTGATGGTCTCACCAATGAGTTCTTCAAGACTTTCAAGAATGACTTAGTTTAACCCCTACTTATGGTTTGGTAAGAGGCCTTGAGCTTCAATGCTCTCCCTCACTTTCTCTATGGAGGGGTGATTAAGCTGATTCACAAAAAAGACAAAAAAAATAGGATTGAAAATTGGCAACTCATCACTATACTGTGAACTAGCTATAAGTTCTTAGCTAAGGTTCTTGCAAATCGAATTACCTTCCATCTGCGTTCATGGATCAGTCAGGACCAAAAGGGATTCATAAAGGGAATATCCATCTTGAAGGTAATTATTGATGTGTGGGAAGGTCTAGAGTTTGTTGAGGAATCCTCCCAAAATGTCCTCTTCATCAAGTTTGATTTCGACAAAGCATATGATGGCCTCACATGGGATTTCATTCTACAATCCCTGAAAGATATGTTGTGGACCTAAATTCATCAACATGATCGCTACTCTTATGGGAATGCCTTGGCTTGAATTAATGCCGATGGTGTACTCTATTAGACATGGTTGTCCTCTGGATCCTCTTCTTTTTGCCATTGACACTAATGGCCTTAGGTGCCTGGTTAACCATCAGGTACTTTTAGGACACATCCAAGGCCTTCGACTCCCTCATAGTCAGAATTAGATGCTAGTGAGACTCTTTGCAGATGACATGAATGCTTTTGTGCACAATGACCCTAATAGTATCAACATCTTCTGGCATTGTCTAAATATTTTCTATGTTGTGTTTGGATCTAAAATAAATCTCTCCAAAACTGCTTTCAAGGCATAATTTTGAGGCCTTCAACACAATCCTTGACTAACCAGGGACGTAAATAAATAAAAATTGGACATATTTTTTGCTCCTCGATATCCCTACGGATTTTGAATTATCTATTGGCTAGCATTGGAACTGGGTTCTGGACAATCTAAATTTGCCTACTAGAAGGGCATGTACCTCAACCAAGTAGGGCATGGTATGGTGATCAACACCTTCCTCATCTCATCTATTATCTATTTTCTTGCATGTTGAAGAATGAAAGACAAAGAATTAGTGAAGCTTGAAAGTGCTTGTAGAAATTTCCTCTTGACTGGTGATCTAGACAGGAGGGGCATGCTCAAGATCAAGTGGGCCTTCTATGCTAACCAAAAAGAGTTTGGTGGTTTGGGCATTCTGAATGTGGGAGGTATGGTAGATAAATTGGTTGCCAAATGGTTTCTCAAGGCATGGTGCAATGTGAAAGATTCTTGGCTAAAACTAATTCTGAGAGACAAATCCTCTCTTACACCTCAGGGAATCCCTAGGTGGAAGGATCTTGATCTGCTCACCTTGTTGTTTTCTCAATGTTCAGTGAATTTGGAAGGCTCTGACTTTGTTTGATTGATTTGGAAGAGTTGAAACAAGATGAAACTGTACATCAAGGTTAATGAAGACTAGAAATGGGTGGTTGGGATTAGGCAAAATGTTTCTATTTGGTTTCCTATTAAGGGAATCAAAGAAGTTAATTAAGAGAACATCCAAAGAGCAAAGAAGCTATGGAACAAAAGTTTTAGCAAGTGGAAACATCTCTGGAACCATAAAGGTCATCGAATAAGGTTTAAAGACATAGACTCTCTTAAGAGAATTGACTTTCATGATTGGTGCCTTCTCAAGCAAAGAATCAACCCTTGGGACAACTCAAAGACTCTTCTCCTTCTTGGAAATGACCACCCCCCCCCCCCCCCCCCCGATTGAAGTGTTAAGATGGACGAATGGTAATAAATTAGACAAAGTTCTAAGGCTACATAAGCACCTTGACTTGCATATCTCCTTTAACAAGGGATGGTGTCAAAACTGATCTAGCATTAGATGGAAAGTCATGTGCAGGGACCTGTGGCACCCTCTCATTGAGAACAAAAAATCAGTTCTCATGTGGCAAATCTTCCATCGTGGAATCTTGACCAATGCCAAAGCTAATAAAATCCATGGGGACCCATCAATGCATCTAGGTTAGAGAGGACCTTGGTCATCTCTTCTTTTCATGCCCTAGAAGAGTCTCAATCTCGTAGTCTCTTGCCAAGATTTTGAGTCGAACAAGGCAAATCAATTGGAAACAAGCATTAATTGGAGAAACAATTGGCTTCTTTTTTGCTTGTGGAATGCCATCAAAGGGAAAGCTCTCTGGAAGATATGGAAAGAAAGATGCGTGATCAACTTTGATGGCCATCAGAAAGAGTGGTAGATTGAAAAATCTCTATATGTAAAGAAAGATGTGTGATCAACTTTGACGGCTATTAGAAAGAGTGGTGGATTGAAAAATCTCTATATCTATTAAGCAGAAGAATATGTAATTGTAAAAGATATCTACCTTTGACACACCATGGGATGTTTATCTTGGAGAACAAAAAGATTAAAGGCAAGTGGGCCACTCACAAAGGCGATGAAAAAACTATTAAACCTCTCAATAACTCTCTTTAAAACATTTCTCTCCCATTGAATCCTAGGTATCCTACCAATTTTGGTCTATCATAGCTCTCGGGCCATTATACCCCCCCTTTGTGGGATATAAGGGATCCCAAGGTCACTAATCCCATTCACTGTATAATTGTTCTTTTAATAATTCAAGCATGGGCATGCATGTGCATGTGAATGTATGAGCATGCATGTGCATGTGTATGTGCATGTGTATGTGTATGTGTATGTGTATGTGTATGTGTATGCGTATGCGTATGCGTATGCTTATGTGTATGCGTATGTGTATGCTTATGTGTATGCGTATGCATATGCGTATGCTTATGCGTATGCGTATGCGTATGCGTATGCGTATGCGTATGCGTATGTGTATGTGTATGTGTATGTGTATGTGTATGTGTATGTGTATGTGTATGTGTGTGTATATGCATGTGTATGTGTGTATGTGTATGTGCATGTGCATGCATGTGCATGTAGATATGTTTGTTCATGTGCATGTGTATGTATATGTGTATGTGTGTGTGTGCATGTGTGTGTGTGTGTATGTGCATGTGTATATGTATGTGTATGTGTATAAGTATGTGTGTGCATGTGTATGTGTATAATTATGTGTGTGTATGTGTGCGAATGCATGTGTATGTGTGTGTGTATGTGCATGCATGTGCATGCATGTGTGCATGCATGTTTATGTGCATGAGCATGTGTATGTATATGTGTACATGTGTCTATGTGCATGAGGATGTGTATCTGTATAAGTATACTTGTATGTGTGTGTATGTGTATGTGAATGTGCATTTGCATGTGTATACATGTGCATGCATGTGCATTTACATGTGCATTTGGATGTGCATGCATGTGCATGTGTATGTATATGTGTATGTGTGTGTATGTGCATGTGTATGTGTATGTATATGTGTGTCTGTGTAGATATGTTTGTGCATGTGCATGTGTATATATATAATGTGTATGTGTGTACATGTGTATGTATATGTGTATGTGTGTGTATATGCATGTGCATGTGTATGTATATGTATATGTGTGAGTATGTTAATTTATGAAAACGAAACAAGTTAAATGGTATAGGACTAATGACAATTATACTTACAATAAGTAGCCATATATTTTGCTCAGTAAACTCTTTCAATAACTTGCAATATATATATATATATATATATATATATATATATATATATAGAGAGAGAGAGAGAGAGAGAGAGAGAGAGAGAGACAGAGAGACAGAGAGAGATAGATAGATAGATAGAGAGAGAGAAACATAGAGAGAGCTCATAAAGATAGTGCAGATATGAACAAAACTGGTTCGTTCTTGGATCATACACACATAAAATGATGATTGAAAAGTCGTGCACCTTTTTTTTGTTATGATCTAAAATAAGTGTCACATAAGTGATGCTAAAGCATTGTATAAACAAATAAATATCCACTGATTTGCAATGATTATTGGAGTTGCATAAGCGATGCTAGAGTGTCGCATAAGAGACATGAAATATAAGCATCTCTTATGCGACCCGTTTCTAGCATCACATAAGTGAAGCTTTTTAAATGTCATTGACACCCTCGTAATGAATGCCGTTAACAATGTTGTGTATTTAACGGTACATTCTCGATGCTATATATGACGGAACACACTATAACGTAGTGATGAATTTGTGTCTCTTCTATCACTATAGAGGTCACTTCTTGTACTTAAACAAGAAACGTAATATTAGTAAAGATATAAATATAAAAGTTTATGGAAACAAACAATTGAAACCTAAAGGCTCATCATCTAAGTATGAAGAACATTTTTACTTGGCCTTTGGTTACAAATGTATCACAAAATTGATTTCGCATGTCCCCTGACCAAGAGGGATAAGGGCCAAGAAATAAAATATGTATGAACGAATGGACTAACCTACAATTTTAAACATTTTGAAACTGACAAATAATCAAAATTATGATAGATTTGTAGGCCAAAATGCAAAAACTATCATGTTTCTTAAATAGTCTACTTTAAAACATCACCCATAAACATAAACAAATTGGATGAAGACTTATAAAAGAATAATACATTGTAGCGCTTGTATTCATCTCATTTGATTGTCGAATACGACTTTATAAAGATACACAAGATTCGATGAGTACTTTGTGAAGTCTTCATAAAAGGTGAAGATCACTGTCTTCACATACCTACCAACCAACCCAAACAACAATCTTAGAAAGAATGAACATATTGAGAGCATTGATAGGTATAACAACGGTGTTGGATTATTATCTCGTTCATAGTTTGACATGCCTATTAGTTCAAAATGCTAGACATGCCAACTGGGAAAAAAAATAAATGGAGATGCAACCATTCTCTTTCCTAATTAACTTTTGCACTTTATCACTTTATCTTACTGTAAGGGAGACGGAAATTTCCATACCCTTTCCAAAGCTAAGATATTTACTTAAGCTTACTCTTATATTTTACAATTATGCTTGTGTATATTCGTAATTGACAATCAAATCACATTTTCTCTGGTTCCCGACGCTTTAAATATATCATATGTCAAGATTATTTGTATTATGCAAAAAAAAAAGAATTCTGCTTCAATTTGTAGATTGCAAATTCAAAAAAAATATTGAACGCATGGTTATTTCCTTCCATATTTCCATGGAAAATGATTCAAAATAATTGAATAATAAAACAGCTTGAGCATATTACTTTTTCGAAGCCCTAAGTCTTTAAATGTTACTCTGCAGCCTGCCAAACATATCTCTCTTTTCCACAAAATGTTACCCGAGAAGTGATCATGAATCAAAGAAGTCACCCCAGGCAGTAAATGTCTCACCCTTTTCACGCAAGGGTCTATTCATGCGTATGTGTGCAAGAATCACTTGTAAATGGGATTCACTAGTATGATTTGTAATACGAGAGCAAAGAATGTAGCAGTCGTACCTGAAAAAATCAGAAGAACAATACAAATAACATCAACATTAAAAATAGCCTGAAAAAGTTTTCCGAGTGTAATCTCCAAGGAGCTATTAAAACGGGTAACAGATAATCCTTTCTTCTATACCGTGTGTGTTTATTATGGTAAGCCCCATCATCAGAATCTCTTCATGCAGACATAGAGAAGTTTTCTTACATGCGCAAAGAGGAAATGGCAATAGTAAATCAATCAGTATACAAAATTCCACACTTCCTTTCTACAATCTAGGGTAGACATGATCAAAGAGGTGATGGATCCAATTTCTAAGTTTTGTTTTGCAAGATGGCTTTCCAACTCAGTGTTATTCATATATTCACCAAAGTGTCAAGACATACTAATACAAGTGCGTGCCAAAAACCCTAGTATAGTGTTATAAAGTAAGCTTATGACATGGGAATCAAACTAGTTTAGAGAGATCTAAAATCGGACATCGTTTGCTCATTCTCATGTAGTAACAAAAAACTTGAGGTAAGACTTAAGCATAGGTACTTATGGAGTATTAAACAAGTTATAAGCTTGGCCTGATAGTTAAGTCTAAAGGATGGGAAGGAGGAAGACTTGTGTTCAACCTCTATGGGAAGCACGGAGAGAGAGTTTTTGCCAAAAGAGCTCTAGAGTCTTCTAACTCAATTTAATGTGAGTTAACTTGAGCCTACAAAGACTTAACTCAATTGTTGAGTATGCCTACCACTAGTTGACTCTAGAGGGAGGTTTAAAAACAATGATGGAGATTACACGTGTATGTGGAATCCAACTAATCTAGAGGTCCACATTAATTTGAAGAGCTATATATATAGAGGCATAAGGTTGGGAGGAGAGTCATCTCTTTGGGACTCTTGGAGTTTGAGGTCTACGTAAGCACATGAACACCACAAGGAAGAAGAAGAAGCTTGGAGCACAATACACAATACTGAATGTATTACCACTAGAATGTACAAAGATAAGTAACCCATTACGGCGATAGGCGTATATACAAGCCGGGGGAAAAAACCTCCTAAAGAGGGAAAAAAGTGCTCCGACGGTCCTAGTGTGTTCACACACATCACTATCAAAATATATCTACAAATCCCCCCTGGGAGTGATGTAGTGAACAAGGAGCTGGCACTCATGTATAAGGAAGTGCCAAGCTATGTGGAATCAATCTACAAAAGGAAGTAAGCCCAAAGCTTTGCGGAAAGCTTCAAAGTTCTCCCTAGGCAAAGCCTTCATGAAAAGGTCTGCAATGTTCTCCTGCATGGGCACATATTCCAAGCTGATCTCTCCTACAAAGAACCTCTCCTTGGCATAATGATAATGCACCTCAATGTGCTTAGTACGAGCATGGAACACAGGTTTTCTCGTAGCTGCCAATGCGCTCTGACTGTCAGTGAAGATGGTGGTGGTAGAAGACTGACCAACACCCAAATCATCCATAAGGCATCTGAGCCACACACACTCAATAGTTGCTATGAAGGCTGCCCTATATTCAGCCTCACAACTGGAAGTGGCCATAGTAGGCTGCTTCTTGCTCAACCAAGATATACATGAGCTACCGAGCATGAAGCAAAAGCCACTAGTGGACATACGAGTGTCATAGCAACCAGCCAAGTCAAAGTCAAAAAAAGCATGCAAATCTAGCGGTAGTGATCCCCCTTTGCGATAAAACAAACCAAGTTATCGGGTACCACTCAAGTAGCGAAAGATGCGATTAACCACCTGTCAATGCTTGACACCTCGACAATGCATAAACCTGCTCATCTGTGAGACCGTAAATTGAATATCTGGCCGAGTAATGCATAAGTAAATCAAGCATCCAAAAGCCTGCTAACAGAGAACAACATCAAATGCATCTCTAGCATCATGAAGACTCAATTGTAAACATGTCTCCATAGGAGGGGCAATAGGTTTGTAGTCTTCAAGGCTAAAACGTTGCAATAATATGTCAATATATTTCATTTGACACAAAGTTATTCTACCATCAACTGACATAAATTGAATGCCCAAATAATGATGCAAATGCCCCAAATCTGACATCTCAAATGAGGCATGAAAATCAGCCTTAAAATCAGCAATATGCTTCTCATGAGGACCAATGAGAAGCATGTCATCAACATACACAACAATGATTAGAAGCACATCATTTGCACACTTAACATGTAAGGTGCTTTCAATTGGACTATTCTCAAAACCATGTGCAATCAGATAGGCATTTATCTTTTCATACCAAACATGTAGTGATTGCTTTAAACCATATAATGTCTTCTTCAATCTGCACACCTGGTTTTTGTGCCCTTTCTACATAAAGCCACGGGGTTGAAAAACATACACTTTGTCATGCAAATCACCATTCAATATTGTAGTTTTAATGTCCAACTGATGTACATTCCAACCATGATGAGCTACAAGTGCATAGATGCTATGAACAGTAGTCATTCGACAAGTAGGAGAAAAGGTCTCATCAAAATCAATTCCTCTTTCCTGAGCATAACCCTTTGCAACAAGCCTAGCCTTATACTTGTCAACTGTTCCATCAGGCTTACACTTCAGCTTGTATACCCACTTAGTGTCAATGGCCTTCTTGCTAGAATGCAAGTCACACAAAGACTAGGTACCATTCTTCATTATAGCATCATATTTAGATTGCATAGAAGCCATCCAATTTTCTGAATTTTGTGCTTCATCAAACAAAACAGGATCATTCTCATCATAGAGACTAGAGGCAGCCATAGCATAGAAATCTGATGCAAAAGAGGCACTATGAGAACCTGAATGAGTGTGATATGATAGAGGTGCATCTAATTTGTTGTCACGCAAAGCTTGCACTAGCCATTTTGGCATAGTTCTTGCCTACTCAATATTAGCTCTCTCCTCAACAAGTGCATCATGTAAATCTCCATAAGAAATGGAATGATCTACATCATCACATGAAACCTGTAAAGGCTGAGAAGTTGCCTCAGTAGGACAAACACTAGACTATACCCCTGTAAAAAGAGGCAACAAAGGATCATACATGCCTTTGGAGCTAACAGATGTCTCCTTAGGACATGAAAGTAGTGGCTGAAAAGCATCTTCCACAAAAACAATATCATGGTTAACCAGAATATGTTTAGTCTATGGATGATACAGATGATGGCCTTTGTTTTCAAAAATGTACCCAACAAAAATACATTTTACTGCTTTATCATCCAATTTCCTGTGTTATTGTTCATGCACTAATGCATATGCTAGACAACCAAAAACATGCAAGTGAACAACAGATGTCTTACGACCATGCCAAGCCTCATATGGAGTGATAGACTACAATGCTTTAGTGGGACACCTGTTAAATACATATGCTGCACACATGACAACCTCAAGCCAGAAGCTATGTGGTAAAGCCTGACTCTTGACCATACATCTCGCAATCTCCATGAGTGACATGTTCTTGTGTTCAACAACTCCATTCTATTGAGGTGTATATGGCACTATACACTCAGGTTTTATCCCATGTTCAGCCAAAAATGCATTAAAGTCAGAAGACATATATTCCCCTCCTCAATCAAAATGGAGGGTGCCCGTTTTACATGCTGACACATTTTCAACCAAAACCAAAAACTGTTTGAAGCACATAACACTTGTAACTTTGCTTTCAATGGATATACCCATGCATGCCTAGAAAAATCATCGATGAAATTCACGAAGTAAAGATAGTTCCCAAAAGAAGGTATCTGTATAGGACCACATACATCACTTTGAACAAGCTACATTTTCTGAGTAGCTCAAACTAAACCATCTTTTGGCAATGATGAATAGTGCATTTTGCCCAAAATATAGGCTTCACAAACTACTGGGTGCCTCAAGTTTGGGCAGAGAGGACACCATTTTAGATTTTTGCAGGCATAGAAAACTAGCAAAATTTAGATGACCAAAGTGTGCATGCCAAAGCTTTGCATCTGACATAGCCTGAGAATCATGTACTGCACATGCCAAATCATTCATAGATTTTTCATAGTCTATGAGATTATATAGCCCACTACATAAAATTCCAAAAGCAATAATCACGTCGCCATTTGACAGATCATGAACTATACATCTATCATCAAGAAATTTCACAACCAAGCCAATGTTGGCTAAAGCTGAAACTGATAACAAATTCTTCTTCATCCCTGGCACAAATAAAGCATCTGACAATGTAGAATAACTACCATCAGCAACAGTCAGAATGATCTTACCAACTCCCATGACAGGATAAGAGGATTCCTTGGTGCATGTGACAATATTCCATGTAGGGGCAAGCTCAAGTGAGGTGAAGAAACTGTGATGTGAGGTAATATGTTTGGTTGCCCCACTATCAAAGTACCAAACATCTGAGTCTATTATAGGCATACACTATTCAAGAGAAGATTGGTCAAAATTGCAAACAGTAGTGAATGCCCATTCTTCATTCTGCATTAGATTAGCAGACTTTGTTTTTGGTGTAGAGGCCTCTGGAACAACCATTCCAGCCTCTTTTTTCTTTGCCTCTTTAGTAGCCAGTTTTGGAAAATTCTTTATTGACATGATCATTTGCTTTATAGTACTGACAAAAGAATTTCTGCTTTTTTGATTTCTTCTCATCTTTGTCTTCCTTCTTCAAATCTGCAGCATTTGTAGATTTTTTGTTACTATTGGATGAGCTCCATTTACCTTTGCCCTTCTAACTGGCCTGGAAAGCTTGATCTACAACATGCATAATGGACCTGTTTTGCCTAGACTGATCTTCCTGCAAGAAAACAGAGACTAAATCCTCAAATTTCAAGGCATTTGGATTTTCTTTCATCATCAAACGAAGAGTAGAAGCAAAACTCTGATATGAATCAGGAAGACCATTCAGAACGGTCTGCACAAGTGAGCTATCTGGTATAACTTCATCAACAGAAATCAACTGTTCCTTCAAGATTTGTCAAAAAAGTATCCATAGAATCATCTTCATTCATGTGCTCACCCTCTAGCTATTTTTGGAGGTAAGCAACACGAGCCTCATTCCTTGCATGGTATAAAGTGGTAAGTGTATCCCAAGCATTCTTAGCTATTTTGCAAGAGCAAATGTGAGGAATAATGGCACGTTTGACAGAAAAGGCTACCAATCCACGTGTCTGAGCATCTCTGCCATCCCAATGAATTTGCTATATAGTAGGTGCAGCAGAAATCACAGCATGAAAAGGAATCTGTAGAATACCACCATCTCCAATTCCATCTGCTTAGCTTCAGTACCTAGTACCTGTATTTGTAGGTGAAATAGGATGTTTTTCAGCACCTTGCATAATATTCCATAGTCTTTTTGCGATTAGTACATGACGCATCATATAAGCCCATAAAAAACTACCCTATCGAGTTCTGCTAAACTTGTAGCAGACTTCGAGACGCTTATATTGGCAAATCGAAACCTCTATATAGTATTGGCACAAAAAGACAAATTAGTCTACACAAGCTCTACGATAGTGCATTCGCAAGCCAAAACGTTCTCAGATCCTGATTTTGGCACCACACATCAAAGCCATTTTGATGTCCTATTCACGTTGAGTATGCTCACCAAATTTTGTGTGATTCTGAGACTGTGACCAAAGGGGTGTCAACGATGCCCTGGATGAAGCGGGGACCTACTCTAATACCAATTCTTGGAGTTTGAGGTTTGCAGAAGCATGCGAACAACACAAGGAAAAAGAAGAAGCTTGATGTTTGTTGATGATGCTACACGGAAGGTATGGGTTTATCCTATCTATAGCGAAATCGAAGTGTTCGAAAAATTTCAAAAATTCTTGGCATTGGTTGAGAATCAAATGGGTAAGACACTTAAGTGTCTTCGCTCTAACAATGGTGGGGAATATGTGTCCAATGTTTTTCAAGCCTTGTGTGATAGCAAAGGGATAAAAAGGGAGCTTACAGCCCCTCATAATCCATCCCAAAATGGAGTTGCAGAGTGTATGAATCGAATTATACAAGACAAAGTCCATATTATGCTGTCTCATGTTGCACTAGCCCATGGTTTTTGGGCAGAAGCTATTATGATAGCTGTTCACCTGATCGATTGGTCACCCAAAAGGTCTTTGGGGGGAGGAACCCCTCAAGAAGAGTGGTCGGGCAAACCATCTTCTTATGCTCACTTAAAAGTGTTCGGTGGTGAGGCTTTTGTGCACATTCGTAAAGAAGAATGCAAGAAACTTGAGCCAAAATCCTGTAAATGTATATTCCTAGGATATGGGGATGAAGGTGAAATGGGGTATAGATTGTGGGATCTAGAGAAAAGGAAAATAGTACACAGCAATGATGTTATCTTCTAGGAAGATTGCATGCATAAATGGCCTGAAAAGATTGAGGAAGTTTGTAGGCTTATATTCTGAGAAGAAATACATATTAGATAGCAAAATAGGCCTGCCATTCAGCAGCAAATACCTGCTATAAATGTACCTCCTAATGCAAAAAATAATCCAAGAAATAATCAGCCAGACATTGCCCATAATGGTGAGCCAACAAATGGGCAAGAATGTCCAAGAAAGCCAATTGAAAATGCTGATTTGCAAGCTGAAATGCCAAGACAGCAAGCTCAAAATGAAAACTTACAGGCTCAATAACCAGCAAACAATGATCATTGGGTTAGGAGATCGACTAGAACTACTAGATAGCCTGATAGATTTTCACCTGGTGCAAACAATGTTGTTGATTATGTCATAGTGACCGACTCTAGGGAACCATTATGCTTCAAAGAAGCAATGGACAGACATGACAACAAAAAATGGTATAAAGCCATGTTGTCAAAAATGAAATCTCTTGAAAAAAATGGCACTTGTGACTTAGTGCACTTACCTAAGGGGAAAAAGACACTTCCTTGCAAATGGGTGTACAAAATGAAAGTCAACTCTGGTTCCACACCAAAGTATAAAGCAAGATTAGTTGTGAAAGGGTACAAACAGGAATATGGAGTTGATTTTGATGAAATCTTCCCTCTTGTAGTCAAGATGACTACATTGACAACTATCTTGGGTTTGGTTGCAGCGGAAGATATGGAGCTCATGCAAATGGATGTACAGACTTCTTTTCTACATGGTGATCTACATGGAAATATATACATGCAGCAACCTGAAGGGTTCATGACTAAAGGCAAAGAAAAGATGGTCTGTAAATTAAACAAGAGTTTGTATGGGTTGAAACAAGCACCTAGAGCCTGATATCATAAGTTTGATACCTTTATGCAATCTCAAGGTTTTCATAGAAGTCAAGTGGATCATTGCTTATACATTAACAAGGAAGCAGATGGCAACCTGATTATTTTAATCTTGTATGTTGATGATATGTTGATTGCTGGTAGTGATACTCATGCCTTAAATTCACTGAAGCAACATCTTCATGGGAGTTTTGACATGACAGATCTTGGTGATGCAAAACACATCCTAGGCATGATAATAATGAGTGATTGGTTGAAAGGATTACTTTTTCTATCACAACAGGAGTATACCTCCAAAGTTATGGAGTGTTTCAATGTGGAGGGGGGGTGGGGGGGACAATTTGTCTTCCATTGCCTCCATATGTGAAACTTAGTACAGATGATAGTCCTACAGCTGATAATGAGAAGACTAAAATGGCCAAAGTTTGTAATGAAGGGTATTTTGAGATACCTCAAAGGAACAAAGGATTTGTGTATCTGTTTTTGAAAGTAGAAGCCATCTATCGTTGGGTTTATGGATGTAGACTATGCTGATCATGGTGACTGTAGAAAGTCCACCTCAGGGCTATGTGTCTACTTTTATAGGAGGAGCAGTCTCTTGGATCTCCAGGTTACAGAAGTGTGTTGTGTTGTCCACTATAGAAGCAGAGTATGTGGCTACTATTGAGGCATGCAAGGAAGCTTTATGGCTTTCATGTCTGGTGGGAGACCTTGGGATTACAGAACTACGTGTTCTACATTGTGATAGCCAGAGTGCCATCATGCTAGCATGGAATCCTGTTTTTCATACAAAGACAAAACACATAGAAGTGAAATACCACTTTATCATAGATGTACTTGACAACAAAAACATTATGCTTGTCAAAGTACATACGGATGATAATCTATCAGATATGCTCACTAAGGGTCTTTCAGCTGAAAGGTTCACTCATTGCTGACAAATGATGGGAATTGGATAGATATGTGTATTTCAGCTGTACACACACTTAGACATAGCTGAATTTTTTTTGTTAAGTAACATTGCCTTTAGGTGGGAGGTTGTTGGAAATAAAGGGCCATTATGCCTTTTTCCTAGGTGTGAATGCACTCTAGCACACCTTTCCATTTTTAATCTAAAATAAATAAAAACAAAAGTAATAAAACTTGGTACATAACACACATTATTGTGTCGTACCCTAACTCAATCTCTCTCCCATCTTCTTCATGCGTGACTAGATATCTGTTGTACTAGAGGTCAGAACCTGGAATAGTGTGTACCTATCAACATCGAGGCACGTTTCCTTCATCTCCTTCTATCTAATACTAGAATCTTGATTATTGTCATGCTTCTTAGATTTCTTTTCCCTTTTGCTGTCCTACTTTTGTTCATCTTTGTCTTCTAAATATCTCTTATTAGTGCTTGTATGGGAGGAGTATGAATATTCCTTATAAGAGTCAAATTCTAAAGATGTAGTTTCTACATCCTAGTCTTCTTTGTATTTTTGTTTCTTTCTCGTCCATTTGCAGCTAACCTTCTATCTTCTTTTTGCCTCGAAATATTTTTCTCCTATTAGTTTCACATGACTCATGACCACACTCTTTAGTTGTTTCCGCAACCCTTTGTAGAAGTCGTCTCTTATTTGTTCCCACAAGGGCCTTCAAGCTTATTGCAATATGTTCAAGAGCTTCTTGAACTACTATGCATACATAGTCTTCCACCATGAGTTGTTTTTGTTTGATTTTTCTTAAATTTTTCAATATATCTTTAGGGGTCTTTTCTATTCTAAATCTTACCAAAAATTGTGTTTTCAAGTTTTCGTAATTAGGGAACACGAACATTTCATAGCGTATGAAACATTCCATTGATTTCCCTTGAAAGGTTGATGCAAAGTGCTTTTTGTTTATGTTATTATATAATGTACCATATCTAATTAGTAACCACCTGATCTCACGTTGAACAATGTGCATATCCACATCTTGTGATTACTACCACTAAACTTAGTTGCATCCACTACTGGATTAAGAATTGCATGTTGTACCAATTTCTCTATGACTACACATGTCAAAGGGCTGAAATAGAGAGGATGCAACGAGGACTCAATTATTTTGAATTTACCAAATTGACTTGTCCCTTAGCTCTGAGTATTTGGATAAGAACCTACAAGCCCACAATGTCTTTCTCCACTTTGACTAGAATCAGTAGTGCTCCCTTTGCTCTTTTGGCTTCGAAGAAAGGAATTTGAGTGAGTTCTTTTTTGTGCTTTCTGAGGTTTAGCATCTTTGCCCAGCATACTTTTTGCTTCAACTATCATTATTACAATTTCAGAAAGTAGTCTTTGTTCTTCTTGAGATTCATCTTGTTGCTCTTGCTTCTAGAGGAGAAGTTATTTTGCCATTAATCTTGTTTTCCTTAGGTTTTGCTAATATTTTCTATCGGCATGGATCATACATGTAAAATTAAATTTAATCTGGTTGTTGGATTGCCAAAAAGAGGTTTTGGTGCTAACTAATGATTGAACTTTCACCTTTTTGAGCTTAAAGGGGGAGATCCGTTGTAGTTTCTGATTTGATTAATGTGTTTATGCTTTCAAGGTTCTCAGTTTACAATGGTGCACATTGGCTTCCCTTCTTCACTATTTCCTCTCCGCTTTTATTCTTCTCCTTCTACTTCCTTTTATCTCCTTTTCATTCATTCACTTTCGTCCACCTTCAACATGATCTTTGAATTTTTTTACCGTTTGTTGATGTAGAATGGTAATCGTTCTCATGGAATATATTTGGATCTTTACGTATGTACAATCCTACATATGCAACTTTGAACAAAAGGGTTTATTGCCAAAATTCCTTGTGCTAAGTATGAGGTTCTTTGCAATAATCGCTTCTAGAATTTCTTGGAATTCTTTTTCTTTTACCTTGGGATCAACGATTCAGCACAAAAAAAACCACCTTCAACAAGGATCACACTCCTTTTTGTGTTCATTTATCATATTTACTCAATACTAATCTTAGAGTTACCACACCATACCTCATGTGCTCTTTGTTTCAGTAAGTAGACTTCCATATTCGTGAAAATTTGAATGAATTATTTTGTTACTAAAGTACCATGATATCTCTAAATCTATACAACTACATATTCATGAGATGAAGTGTCTAATATAGTTTTTGAAGAAATTTAGAATTTGTTCATCAAGATTGAAGTGCTTACACTCTCACTCAAAGGACACCACTACATGCATAGGTCCTCACCTTACATTTGTAATTGAGACTTTCTTTTATAAATTCTATAGAATGAGCCCTCTTTGTTCATTGTAGACCAAGTATCGTAAACGCATAAATGCATTCAGTGAAATAGAACCTATGATGGAACTCTATTAAATGGTAGTGATATTGTTTTTGTAGCTTTTTCTATTTATTTCGGAGTTGTATAGACACTCCTCCTTTAAACCAAAAAGGTGAAGCTGCAATCCTCCATCACTGCCAACGCTCATTGTTCAAGAACACAGTGGTGTCATCAACAAGAATCTTGAGCACCATTTGGTTAGAACCTTGCAACAAATATAATTTAGTGATATGCACCACATGAACTTGATTTTTCACTATACATCTCAACCTATTAGCTACTTTAGAAAAAAGAAAAGGGGCTAACAAACAACCTTGTCTTATGGATATTGTAAAATCAAATGAACAAGAGAGAGTAACATTAAGATCGATTCAAGCTGAGACATTCCCCCAAAGCATAGGGAACATTTTGATAAACTTTTTCCAAGGCCCAAGTACTTGAGGGATTGAAGGATAGAATCCCATCCAAGACTATTGTACATTGTCAAAATCAATTTTTAGAAATATAAGGTTCTGTTTGGACTATTTCACATACTCTAATCCTTATTAGATATCGATAATGGATTCCAAAATCAACCACCCCTTGATGATACCTTTTTTATCTTTGTGGATCTACGTTTAAAAGTGGTTTGTAATATCTTTTGCAATGACTTTATCAATGATCTTGTAACCTATTTGGAGTTTTGTTACCAATTACCAATGATGTTTTTGTTGTCTTTCTTTTGAATCAACTTTATTACTACCTGATTGAGGCATCTAGGAAGTGCACCAAAACTTAAAGCCCCATGCCAAACTAAACATAATGGTCCCACAATAGATAATTTTTAAGCTTTTCAAAATTCATCAGTGAGACCATTGAGCCTAGGACTTTTGTTAGATGGCAATGAATCAATGGCATCAAAATAAGGACCATGCACTCACGACATCTTTCAGCCATAAAGGAGGAAATGCGTAATGATTCTTTTCCTCTGTAGTGAATTCCATCTCTACCTTGTTGAACATCTTGTGTATAAACCCCTTAATCTAATCTTTCTATAAGAGGTTGCACATTTCTTTTGAAGCGTTGTCCACCTTACTAGCCCACACTCTCTAAAAAGAAGTTGCACTCTTTTTTCTCTTCATCTTTGCTTTGAGTCTAAGCTTGCTCTTGATTTTGATTATCCCTGATTGGAGATAATCCTTGCCTTTGTTCACTTCCATTTTGAGATAGCCAAGCCTTATAAATAATTTCTCTCTTCTTCTTCTTTCTTTACAAGAGCTTTGCAAGATCTGATGAGTTTATTTGACCAGATTCCAGTAGTGCTTTGCAGAGGATCACTCTTGAAATGCTTCCCAATAAATTTTCTCATTTTCTTGTGGCATGAAAAGGCAATGAGAATATGATAGGGTCCACATGGAACCAAGGATGTCTTGTACCTTTGGGAATGGAAGGAGTTTATCATAGGAAAATGGTCCAACAAGAAAATGATCCTATACAAAAAAAGGGTGAGAAACCCAAATTGGTCTCGATTATGTTCTCAACACATAGCATCTATCTAACTAAGCTTTTTGAAGCTCAATACTAGTATGAAGATTGGTCCAAGAGAACCAAAGAGATTCTTTTAGCTCAATCAAGTCTTACTGTAAGTTCAAACAATCCATTGTTAACTTTTCAATCTCATCAATAGATCGACCCTTCTACTTACATACATCCGAGATTGATTCCCCCATGTTGAATTCACCAATGAGAATCACCTTGGATGATAGGAACTCTAAGGAGTTCCATATTTTCATTTCCCTCTTGCACTAAGTTACACGCATACAAAAAACCATAGAGAAGGGTTGAGCACCCCAAAATTTAGTAACCACCCATTTATCGAGAAGTTCTAAGGTGGATTCCTGGACTAATAACAACCATTGCATCTTTTAGCCCATAGCAACACCAACCCTACCACATGGGTGAACCCTAATAATCCAAATATCTTGAGTAGATTTTTAAAAAAATCTCCTCATGAGGTTATAACTTTCTATTTTTACTTCTTGGAGGACGATAACATCCGAGTCTCGTCTATTTTCCTTGAACCACTATTTTATTGTTATTTCTCTAGAGGGGCCCGTGAGACTCCAAACATTGAAAGAAAGGATGATCATTTCCACTAATTGATTCCTTTAGCTCTAATAGGATCAATTAATCCTTTAATATTCAGAGAAAGAATATTTTGAACCAATAATTGATGCCTTTAGCTCTAATAGGATCAATTAATCCTTTAATATTCAAAGAAAGAATATTTTGAACCAATAATTGATGCCTTTAGCTCTAATAGGATCAATTAATCCTTTAATACTTAGAGAAAGATATTAATGCTATTCATCACAACAACACAAGAAAGAAAACAACAAAGGACAAGAAACCTTTATTTCGTGCAAGATTCAATACGCTTCAGCATGGAACCAAAATCTATTAACATATCCTTCCTCTTGGGATTACTTTGATTTTCTTGAGAAATCCTAATATTATCTACATGAGGCATAGGAACATCAACTTGATCAGAATTCTTTTGAGATATTTTATCTATGAGCTATCACCAAAATTCTGCAAACTGACCCCGGAATTAGCCGAACTACCATCGAAATTCCACAAACTACTACCGAAAATTTCCACACTGTCACCGAAACCAACGATTACTTCCCCAACCTTACTTTCCGCGGATGGGGTTGGTTGCACTTCTGGTATACCCTGTAATCCTTGCACAAGGAAATACTGAGGTGGCACTCCACTAGCCCATATTTCTCGCTTTCCTTTTGATGATTGTCTGTCACCACTACCACCACAAGCACGAAGTTCTTTAGTAAATAACACATCAGATGGGGGGTCAGGGTCATTTTTGATGGAGAGTGTTAATCTCCAAAAGAACAAGCTATCCTTGATGTTAGAGCAACTTTATATCAAGAACAACTCAAAACCTTTACCAATTTGAAGAACTGTGAAGAGAGTCACTACTCAAAAAAGTCTGCTACACTCAACTCACTCATTGCCTAACCAAATGTGTAAAGTTTTCAATGAAACTTTGTATGAAGTGTCGGCTAATGTTTGCGCACCTTCTCCAAGTTAAATCATCTCAAAAGACTCAGTAGATCTTGAGAAATGATTCAAACAATCCACCTATGTCTAAAACTGTTCTTTTCTACATTCGACTTTGACACCTGTAACTTTTAATGCATAGTTCTCTCAAATTACAGCCCGTTTATTCAAATGCTTATAGCCATAGGTAGCTTACCTTCCAACTTAAAGAATGAGTGCTTGCTTTGTCAAAATGTTACACTGTGGAAGGATAACTGACCAAAACATTAGCATCAAATTTTGCACATGTTGCAACTTCACTTATTCACATTTACACATGTAAATGTTCCTACTCTCAATTCTCTCAGCCTGATCACAATTAGGATCTGAAAACTTGTACAAAGGTTAATCAACTATAGACTTAGAGTTTTACAAAAGCATTTGACAAAAGATTGAACACAGAAGGAGTACTCAGCAAAAGATCGAGCACAATTTTCTTCTTCTCTGAAAAGTTTTACATCTGAATGATGAGAGAGATCTTCCTCATTACTAAAATGTCTAATGACTCTTACAATTTCTAATTCTTCTCATCTCATGCTCTCTCATACTTGCACCAAATTTTTTACTTGTATATATAGGCATTTATGTAGAAGCTCATGACCATAACAAAGGTATAAGTGAGCCAACTAAAAGTTTAATGTACATATGTATACAAGTCTTCATTTCCTAAACATGCACTATTTTCTTCAATCTTTGACTTCAATCCTTCATCCAAAACATCAATTGGTGGTTAACTTGCACCAACAGCTCCCCCTCAATCATCAATTGAGGTTTTCTCCATCTTCTTTATTCCTGCCATGTCTTTGAATCTCTGTAACTTTGGTCCATCCAAGCTTTTGGTTAGCATATCTACAATCTAATCTTTTGTTGAAGTATGTATGACTTCAATCTCTTTATCAATCACCTTTTCACTTAGAAAATGATATTGAATCTCAATATGTTTGGTCCTAGCATGAAAAACAGGATTAGCAGCTAGATACAATGAGCTCATGTTATCTCCATGAATAGTGGGTGTACTGTGAATGATGTCAAAACTCTTCATGAGAGTCTTCAACCATATGACTTCCTTTGCAGCTTCAACCATACCTTTATACTCTGCCTCTGTAGATGATAAAGCAACTATATGTTGCTTTTTAGAACACCAAGAGATTAACTTATCTCCCACATAACACAAGTATCCATATGTTGATCTCTTATCATCAGGATTACCTGCCCAATCTGTATCACTATATATCTTGATGTTTGTATCTGATGTAAAACCATAATACAAACCTTCCTTGAGTGTACCCTTAATGTATCTCAACACTCTTTATCCTGCAACCCAAGGTTCTTTCCTAGGACAATGCATGAATTGAGACAACACTCCAATTGCATATGACAAGTCAGGCCTAGTTAATGTAGCATAGATTAGAATACCAACCAGACTTTGATATAGCTCCATATATTTGAATTCTTCTCCTCCATATCTGCTCAATTTGCGATTCACCTCCATTGGAGTAGGTGCTACCCTGCAATATTCCATTTTAAACTTGATCAACAAGTTCTTCAAATACCTTTCTTGAGTTGCATACACTCCATGTTGAGTATATGAGATCTCCATGCCCAAGAAATATGACAAGTCTCCCAAGTCACTAATCTTGAACTCTTTCTCCATTTGTTTCTTGAGGCTTTGTATGCCCTTCTCATCTGTACCTGTAAGAATTATGTCATCAACATATATGCACATGTAAATGATCCCATCATCACTTGCTTTAACAAGCAAGCTACTATCAGCTTTAGATACTTGGAAACCAAGTTCCTTCAAGAACTTCACAAGTCTATTTCCATGCCCTTCGGGCCTGCGTCAAACCATACAAAGCTCTCTTGAGCTTACATACATATTCTGAATACCTTTTATCTATGAACCCTTGAGGTTGCTCCATGAAAACATCATCTGAAATATAGCCATTAGGAAAAGTATTCTTCACATCTAATTGACGTAATCTCCAACCTTTACATGTAGCAATGGCTATGAGTGTCTTGATGGTTGTCATCTTTGCCACATGACTATAGGTCTCATCATAATCTATACCATATGTTTGAGCATGCTATTTCACAACAAGTCTAGCTTTATACCTAGACACACTTCCATCTGCATACCTCTTTGTCTTGTAGAACCATTTGCATCCAATGATCTTCTGACTATTTGGTTTAGGAACCAAATCCCATGTCTCATTCTCCATCAATGCATCATACTCTTCCTACATAGCTTTCTCTCAATTTTCCTTACCTCTTGCCTCTTCATATGTAGAAGGGTCTTCATCTGCTTTCACCATGTAAGCATAATCTTTAGTAGTCAAAAAAGAAGTGCCATAACTATACCTTGTAGGTTGCCATTTGTGTCTTGATGACCTTCTGAGTTCTCCACTTCTTGAAGTTTCTGGTTCATCACATTTTGGATCAAACCTTGGCACTTCTTCAACTTCAACTTGTACTTCATTGTTCTCTTCTTCATCAAATATTTGAACCTTTGATTTACCTTTCTTCTGATTCAAAACTTCTTCATCACCTGCATGATTATTGATTGTACCTGCATACCAAGTACCTTGCTCATCAAATGTAACATCCTTTGATATAAGGAATTGCTTTGTGGATGGACTCCACAACCTATATCCCATCTGCTTATCATCATATCCAATGAACACATACTTTTCAACTTTAGGTTCCAATTTATGCCTCAATTGAGATGGCACATATGCATAAGCCAAACATCCAAATACTTTGCAATGATCTAAGGTAGGTCTCTTACCCCACCATGCCTCATATGGTGTCATACCCTGCAAAGCTTTACATGGTAATCTATTAACCAAGTATGTAGCTGTATTTATAGCCTCAACCCACAAATAATTTGGACAATTTTTCTCCTTCATCATTGATCTTGCAAACTCAACAAGAGTTCTATTTCTCCTTTCTGCTACACCATTTTCTTGAGGAGAGTACCTACAAGTAACTTCCCTTTTTATACCTGCATTCCATAAGTAATCAATGAACTCATTAGAGAAATACTCTCCCCCTCCATTTGACCTTAGTCTCTTTAACTTTTGACATGTGATTCTTTCTGCATACACATGATAATGTTTAAATGTATTGAATACCTCTGATTTATCTTTGATCACATATATAGTGATCCACCTGGTAGCATCATCAACATAAATCACTGTTGGGGATTCTTGGACGAGAAGGAGTTTGAGGGTTTGTAGGAGAAAAAGAAAAGAACAAGAGAGGAAATAATCTTGACAAACTTCTGCAAAAGCACCCTTGAATCTTGAGTTTTAATTACAGTAGAACAATTACACTGTTTAGTACAATCCGAGTTAATACTTCTGGGCACAACTACAGAGAATGCTCAATCACAAAAGACCAATTATCCCAAAGTCTTCCAGCAGCCGGTCTCTTCTGCACCAGTCCTTCACTTGCTTCAAGCTTCTCCTTGTGCACACCTTGCACCAAGCTTCCACCAAGCTGAGGGATGAATACCTTTGCGGCCTGATCACGGTAAGAGATCTTGTGATCTGTGGGGTCTAGCTTTGCACTCCTTGCACCTTTCCTTAGCCACCCTTCTTGCACTCTTCACTTCCACTTCCTAGTGTCGTCGCACACCAGTGTCTCCCCACTTCTCTTTCTTGCTTCTCCTTAAAACTCCTCTCTGCTTACTCTCTATGTGTAGAATAGCCTTTTCTTTCCTTCTTGAAGTGTGTTGGTCCACTGCACTAGACTCTTGGCCTTCCTGTGATGTCCCCAAGATTGTCTTGTTAGGAGGCGGCCAACGACTCACTACTTTGTCCTGTAGTGACTTTAGACCAAAGCAAAAATTTGATTGGGCGGCCATATTTCCACGTGCGTACACAGCCGCTTCACATGCCTTTATTTTTTCCTTTTAATTCGTCACTTTTGCCCCAAAGAGGGGTTCACCTGGACCTTCCCGATTACTTTGAACACCCTTTGACCTTAAGGGAATTAGCAAAAATACTTCTGCAATACCTCTTGTCTGTGAACAATCAAAAGTTACCCTTTATATGGACAATTGAAGGTGCACTACCTGTGCACTTTGACCCTTGAATTTTAACACTTCTTCTTGCTTATGCATAATTGTGACCTTGACTTTGCTGGTTTCAACCTGCCAGGGCTCAACAGATGCCCACCACCTAATGTGCTCTCCGTCCCGGAGAGACAGCAGCAACCTGATACAGGGAGAACTCAAGAACAGATTGGAACAGCAGAAGAAACACAGAGGGAACTGAGGCATGAAAATAGATAAGGATGGATATTATTGATTAAGCAAGAAAACCCGATAAATCACGCTACAAATATTTATTATCCTTGATTATGACAAAATTAGAAGGATGAGAGATTTATTTGCAAATCTATAAGGGAAACTGAAGCCGATAGCCATTGATTGAGAAGTTGGCTTGCAAATTATTGAGAAGGTGGATTGAGGCCCGCAGCGGGGGGTTGTGGAGAGGAGGGCAGAGGAGCAGAAGCTTGCTCAATCATATGCTGGAGAGAACTAAGGCACTGCCTAAGGTGGTCCCGTTTGTGTTTGATACGACGGCACGCAGCATTATCACAGAGCCCTAAGGAAGAGCGATTTTGAATATCTGATAAGGCCTTCAATGCAGAATCGGCCATATCTCGATAATGATCCCGCTCTTCTTTGAGTAATCAAGTCGTTTCATTGAGCGATTTCCATTGAGAAGTGGCCATGCGGTTGATGTTGTCGATGGTAGAGATATACTGTTGCTGAACAGAAGCTGCGGCCGAGACAGAATCCAATGACACTTTGGAGGCGTGAGCACTACCAAGAGCAACTGCACTTGCGTCGCGGAGAAATTGTAAAAAGGAAGGGGCAGAAGGGAGGTCACCTGGCGGAGCAGGGGATACAGGCGGAATGGGAGGATGAGTTGGAGCGGTAGAGGGAGTGGGATGTGTAGGAATGTTCGAGGGAAGGGGTTGGCTGAGGGGAACATCAATGATAGGGGGCGAATTGGAAACCGGAGGACGAGGGGTTGTACATGTGGGGTTGTGGGGGTTGAGCTGCGTTTGAACGAGCGGCCTGAAAGCTGATGAGGGAGAAGGTCTAGGAACAAGGTTAGGAGTAGGAATTGTCGCGGTAATGGTAGATGCGGGCGGAGGAAGGGAAGTGATATCAGGAGGGGCGGAGGTCGGTGTGGAAGCGGAAGCTGAGTCAATTGAGATTGGAGGGGAGGGAGGAGATTGTGAGATGAAAGGTAGCCCGGGATGGTTAGGCAGGTGGCTAACAGGGTTGTGAGGGAGAATAGCGAGATTATTTGCAGAGTGCGCTGGTAATTGATAGATCCAAACAAGGAATGGTGCAAAATATATGGAAAATGTATGAGAGCCCCGAGTGATAGCTTCACGAAGGCGTCGAGATCGTAAAGTTAAGGAACTATAGATGAGGGCGGCGTAAGGGTATGGTCGACTATTGAGGAAGCAAAAAAGGGGATCCGCAATTCGAATATCAGACCATGGGAGTGAAGCTGTGGGACTACGAAGCAAAAAGAAAAAGATAAATGAATTAAGGATGGATATCATGCGGATGGAAAAACGGCCATTATTTTCAAAGCGATCTCGACAAAAGGCAATGGTGGCAGAGGCTGACACTCCAGAATATAAGAAAGGAGGACTACTGAAGTGGATTAGGGAGGAGCCAATACTAGCGGCAAGATCTGAGATGGAGAGAGTTCCTGTGCGAAAAGTAGGAAAGAGACGGAGAGTTTCATAGACCTCAGTATAATTTGAGGGATCATTGAAGAAAACGTTGGCCAAGCCCCAGAGACCCGCCTGCTGAAGATTGTCGACAGAAAATAGATGACGAAGTTCAATGGTTGGGAGGGATAAATGAATACGAATCTGCAGATCTAAATCAGGTGGAAGAAAAAGGCGCATATAATCTCCTGAAGGCGAGTTTAAGGTAAGAGAAGCAGACGGGGAAGGAGAAGGAGGGTGAGGGAGGGAAGGTGGAGAATATATGTCGGTGGACTCAGATTGAATTGAATAAGTAGGAATAGTAAGAATGGCAGGAGGAAGAGGTGAAGGCGATGCATTTGGTGGGTTAATGGGTGCGGGCATTGTCGGGATTGGGTAGATGAGGCTGGGAAGCTGTTGTGCAGGCGTGCTTTCCGAATTATCTTCCGGTGCGGAGGGATCGGCCATCGAGGGTATGGATTCGATCTTTGAGTTGTTTTTGGCGAAGAACTGAATGATGCTGAACCTGATATTCCTGAATTCCTTGGAGGGGGGGTTGTTGAAGTGTCGGGTGTTGCGGAAGGGGTAGGGGGTGGGGGGTTCGGCTGGAGAGATGAAGGGGAAGGGTGAGGGGGATAGCGCGGGGGTGGGGTAAATATGGAGGGGAAGTGTTCAGCGGGGTGAGATGGAGGGGGAGGGGAGAGGGGGAGGGCGGGGCTTTTGCGGGGTGAGATGGAGGGGAGGGGGATTGAGAGGGTGAGGCTGCGGCGGGGTGAGATGGAGGGGGAGGGAGAGGGGGCTGGCGGGGGGAGATGGAGGGGGAGGGAGAGGGAGCTGTCGGCGGTGGGGGGTGGAGGGGGTTTGTGCGGGGGGAGATGGAGGGGGAGGGAGAGGGCGCTGGCGGGGGTAGATGGAGGGGGTTGGAGAGGGGCTGTCGGCGGTGGGGGGTGGAGGCTGAAGCTGAGGTCAGCAAGAATGAATGAGAGGTCTCATTATATAGCAAGGAGGAATGTGAGATTACCTCACAGAAAGGGATGGTTCAGCTTAAAAGAGTGCTCAAAAGAGAGGAGAAGCAAACTTCAATCTCATTCATCCAATAGATAAACAAAGAAAGGGTTCTCATTTAAAGATGTTGAGTAGAATAAGAGCCATGAAAAAAATTGACGCCTAATTTCCATGTAGTGATTGTTTATTGAAAAAAGAAAAATGTCGCCCAAAATCCGTTAGCATTTATAGTTATGCTATTTTATTATTTTTAATTAAAAGAAAACCAAAACTATTAGGAAACAAAATTTATGAAAATGTGATTGTTATGACATTTTATGATAAGCTTTGAGTCTGGAAATATTTACTAATGGCAGGGTGTCGCCATCGAGTATTTCTAACTGCACAGCACCCCACTGCAGCATCTTCGTAATGCGAAAAGGTCCTTCCCAGTGAGGGATCCATTTTCCTTTGGTTTGAGTAGAAATCTGTGGTCTGTGTAGTAGAGCTAAATCACCAGGCTTCAAGTTGATGTGCCATAAATTTTTGTCATGAGTCTCCTTTCTTTGTATCTGAATCTTCTCTAACTGTTTGGAGGCTAAAATCCTTGATTCTTCCAGTTTATGCAAAGCAGTTAGTCGGGCTGGAACTTCTATCCCATTTTTCTCAACTCCTTCCGTTCGGATAGAGCCCTTGATGAACTCAAATGGTTCAATGGGAACAAGGCCATAAACTAGTTGAAAGGGAGAATACCCCCGTCTCTTTATAGGCCAATCGGTATGCCCATAATGTACCAAGATAAGCCTATCCCCAAGAAGCAGGCTGTAACATACATTCCTTTCTTAGCATTGAAATCAATACTTTGTTGGTTGATTCGGCTTGACCATTAGCTCGTGGGTAGTATGCACAAGAAGTCCTATGTAAAATTCGATACCTGTTGGAAATTTCCTGCAGTACTTTGTTGACAAAATGAGTACCCTGGTCGGTACATATTTCAAGTGGACATCCAAACCTGCAAATGATGTTACTGTATAAGAAATCAGCCACAGTTTGTGCAGTGCAGTCCGTGGATGCAATAGCTTCAGCCCATTTTGTCGCGTAGTCGGTGGCTATCAGTAAGTACTTTTCTCTTTTAGGAACTGCCACGGGGTATATAGGCCCGACAAAGTCTAATCCCCACTTCTCAAATGGTTGCCAAGAAGTGGAAACAATCAACGGATTATGCCTCTGCTTGGTGGGCTTAGGGCCACACCGCTGGCATACATCACATGTTCTTCTCCATTCATCTGCGTCTTTAAATAGTGTAGGCCACCATAGACCAGCATCCAGTATTCTCTGGCTCATGATATGCCCTGGAAGGTGCCCACCACCTGTTCCTTCATGTGCAGAGTGTAGTACTTCCCTCACTTCATCTTCTTCCAAGCATTTCCTAACCCTGTCATCCTTGCCCTGTTTATATAATTTATCTTTAATGAAGGTATATGGTCTACTCTTGATTAACAGTCTCTTCCTTTGTACAGCACTAGCCTTTTTTGGATACAGCCCAGTCATAATGAACTGCTTAATATCATCATACCAACCTTGAGCTTGTACAACAAACAGATGAGCATCGAGAAAATCATCATTGATTCCACTAGTTTGATCCATCATACTTATTCTGGACAGGTGATCCGCCATAACATTCTCTCTACTTGGTTTATGAATTACCGAGAAATCAAACTCCTGGAATAACAATAGCCACCTCCATATTCTACCAGTGGCTTGTGGTTTGTTGAGTAAGTACTTTAGAGGTTGGTGATCAGTTATAATAACAAATTTCACTCCTAATAAGTAATGCCAAAATTTTTGGACAGCAAAAACCATGGCTAAGGCTTCTCTTTCTGTAGTGTTGTAGTTCCTTTCAACCTTAGACAAAATTTTGCTGGCATATTGAATCGGTCTGTCCATCTTAAATTCTTCACTAGGTTGTGTTAGAACTGCCCCTACTGCATATGCACTGGCATCCACATGTAAATGAAATATTTTTGACCACTCAGGTGTGATCAAAATGGGAGCAGACACTAACCTTGACCGTAGTGTTTGATATGCTTTTTCCTCCTCTTGATCCCATTTAAAAGGAACCTCCTTGCCTGTGAGCCTAGCCAAAGGTCTGGCTATATCTGCATACATTTTAATAAATCTGCGGTGGTATCCTGTATGGCCTAGAAAACTTTGAATCTCCTTTGAAGATTTAGGCCTAGGTAATTTTAATATAGCTCTGGTTTTGTCTGGATCAGGTGCCATACCTTTGGAAGATACCACATGCCCTAACAAAGTACCTTCGGTCACCAAAAAGTGGCATTTGTTTGGATTCAGTTTCAGCTTCGTTTCTCTACACCTCTCAAAAACTTGTTTTAATTGAAGCAGATGCTTCTCTAAACAGTCCAATGGAGTTTCTTTAAGAGTACCTGAAAAAGATGAAAAGTCATCCATGAAGATTCTTAACGACTCTAGTAGCAATGGTCCAAAAATGAGATTAACTGTTCGGTTGAAGGTAGCTGGAGCATTTCTTAACCCAAAGGGCATCTTCAGATATACATAAGTTCCCGAAGGAGTAATGAATGTTGTCTTCTCCCAATCCCCAGGGTGAATGGATATCTGATTGTATCCACTGAATCCATCCATGAAGCTATAAATGGAATGACCAGCTACTTCTTCTATGACCTGCTCAGCAAATGGCATTGGAAATCCATCTGGAATCGTGACCTTGTTCAATGCCCTAAAATCCACACAGATTCTGATCTTGTTAGTGTTTTTCTTTGGCACTATCACCATGGGAGATAGCCACTCCGAATGTTCTACAGGAATGATAATGTCTGCATCTTCCATTTTCTGAATTTCGGAATAGACAACTTCAGCATACTTGGGATTCAACCTATAACTTTTCCCTCTCACCGGCTTTGCTCCTATCAAAGGAATTCTGTGTTCTCCATAACTTGGTGGTACTCCTTCTAGATCCTTATAATGCCATGCAAAAACATCTGTGTAGTGGTTCAAGAAAATTCTGACCTTTTCCAGAAGCCCTGGGTAGTTCCACAACCAGGTGGCCACCAAAACTGATCGGTTATTGTTTTGAGTATCTAAATGTATTTCTTTGACAGGATCTCTCTCTACCATACTCTCTTTGTGCTCAGTTCCTTCCTTGTCTCCTTCCACTAGTCTTCTGTGCATTGCTTCATAAGCAGGTGTCTCCTGAATTTCAATGTGTTCCTCTTTTTCCTGCATCCAGTCCGTTACCTTGCCTTTAGCCTTGGCATCTGCCTTATTTGTAGATTTGATATCCTCCTCTGAGTTGTAGTTGAGGGGTGTCTTTCTGCCCCTTCTGTGGTCCGTGATAGGCTCTCCCAATCCATCAACCTGGACTTTTTTGTCACCTTCATCATAATCTTCAGTTGTGCAAGAACTATTGAGAAAAATTCCAAAACAAGAAGAAGAGTTGCCTGCATGCAGCCACTTTAGAATATCCTCTTCTTCCTCAAAATCTATGTGGGGTTGATCTTCTGGTTCTGGTTCCATGCAAATGCCAACCTTTTGCATCATGCTGGTGTTTCCTTGATTATTCGGGCCTTCTTCCAAGTGAAGCTGCGTCAGCTCTTTCTCTTTCTTTTGTACCCACATAGTGTCCTTGCCCCAATCATGGATGACACTTGCGTGTCTCAACCATGGTCTCCCAATTAAGAGGGGAAATCCTCCTTCAACCTGGGGCAATCTTAAAACAACAAAATCCAGTATGAACACATTACCTTGTATTTCAAGTGGGACTTTTGGAATCACTCTGATAGGCCTTACTTTGCTCTGATCTACCAGGGTAACGGTGAAATTTGCAGGCCTGGAAGGATGGAGTCCAATCTTTTCCATTGTATGTTCAGGCATCAAGTTGATGCCAGAACCACCATCCACAATAACTCCCTGAAATTCATGACCTTTAATAGATACTGTCAGTCGAGGACTTTTATAATCTGTAAGGGGTGCTTCCCCTATAATTATCCCTTTATGTAAAACAGCAGTCTTGGCCACTAAACTTGTAGTAGAAGCCTCATCAATTATCTGCAATAACTCTGACCTGAATTTTCCATCCATCTTTATTAGATCAAAAATACTAACCTCCTTCTTCATAGACTTGAGTAGTTTTGAAGCTTCCGACTCTTTAAAGGAATGGGCTCCACTTGACATCACTGGTGCCTATGAAGTTTTCCTTTTGTTTTGGGTCTGCGCCTGTGGTTGGTTTGTCTTCAGCTGCAACTTTGTCTTTGTTGAATCCCCTAATCCTTGATTCTTGACTTACGTCCACTTGAGCCTTCCCCTTGCTTCTTGTCTGCACTGTAAAAGATTCAAGTTCTTCTAATTGTACCACCCTGGTAGATGGTGAGGGCTCATTGACCTGAGGTAATGTTTCCTCCTTGTATACAGAGATCATTTGGAGATGGGGTCCGGAAGTAGAGGCTTGATTCTTAGGACAACAGTTTGTATAGTGATCTGTGGCCTCTGGACAGTTCCTGCAAGGAGGGGCATTTTCTAGGAGAGTGCACCTAGATTGGTAGTGCCCGCACTCTCCACATCTGAAGCAAATGATGGGCCTTCTAGGCCCATTTGCAAAATTATTCCTTGGTCTAGGATTATAGTTGTTACCTTGGTTTGCTGCGGCTGCCATTACATTTGCTGGTGGCAGAGGTCCTCCCTGTGTCCAGTATGTCGTTGCAGGCATTCCCCTGGATTGGCATTCATGGGCCTCATGGCCAACTTTCCTGCATAATTGACAAGTCACGTTTAGCAGAGGACATTCACTTACTATGTGCCCTTGCTTGCTGCACATGGAGCACCAGAGTCCACTCTTGATACTGCCTCCTTTGAGTTCTTGCGATTCCTGTCTCAGTTGAGCTAATTCTTCTGCTTGGGCCTCCTCCTCCTTTTGGAGCTTGAGTGCTTCAATCTCCCTTCTCATCTGAGCCACAGCAGTCTCCTCCTCTGTGTAGGGCTTATTCCTTTTCAAGCCCTCCAGCTCCCTTCTTAACTGGATCACTGGGTCCTCCAGTTCTGTACCATAGGTTGGTTGGGAAGAAGTTGCACCATACTGGTGCCTTATCTGCTCCAAGCGTGTGGCCGTATTGATGAACTCCTCAACAGAGGCGGTAGGTAACACTAACTCTTTTATTTTGCATTGGGTGACCACAGGTAGGGGTTTGGCTAACCACTTCTTGACAAAGAAATCATGCGGTGGATCTGGTAGTTTAGCCATTAGTGCTTTGGCCCTGGTCACAAACTCTGGGAACTTTTCTCCTGGACCCAGTCTCAAGTTTTCTAGCTCTTCTATAATGATCTCCGCAGTGTTGCCATGCTGAAACTGATTTTTGAAGGCCTCTTTCATCAAATCCCAAGAGGTAAAGTGGTTTTCAGCAAACTGGCTAAACCACTTGTCTGCCAATCCTTCCAATGTGGTAGGGAAGAGTATCAAGAAGGCATCTTCCCTACCCATTAGACCTCTAGTCTTGCATAATGCCAGAAATCTTTGAATGTGCTCATCTGGATCCTCATGAGCTAAACCTCTGAAAGAGGGAAATTTTATGTTTAATCTAGAGAGTAATGTTTCTAGGTCTACCTGTCCTGCCATGCTTCTTACCGATGAAGTTGATGAAAGTGGACTCGATGATCTTCTGACCGCCTTTCTTCTTGTCTGCTTGCACGTGACCCTCAAGGTTTGTGACCGGGTCGCGGTCATGAGCTGTTCATAGTCCACTTAATATGAGACACTTGATATAAGTATGTACCTCTTTAGTCAACTGGAGTATAACTGTCGACACTGGAATATTGTTCTCCAATTGCAATAGATCTTCTCCTATGCTCAAATCTCCTTGGATGTCCCACCGGGCGTGCCAAATTTGTTGGGGATTCTTGGACGAGAAGGAGTTTGAGGGTTTGTAGGAGAAAAAAAAAAAGAACAAGAGAGGAAATAATCTTGACAAACTTCTGCAGAAGCACCCTTGAATCTTGAGTTTTAATTACAGTAGAACAATTACACTGTTTAGTACAATCTGAGTTAATACTTCTGGGCACAACTACAGAGAATGCTCAATCACAAAAGACCAATTATCCCAAAGTCTTCCAGCAGCCGGTCTCTTCTGCACAAGTCCTTCACTTGCTTCAAGCTTCTCCTTGTGCACACCTTGCACCAAGCTTCCACCAAGCTGAGGGATGAATACCTTTGCGGCCTGATCACGGTAAGAGACCTTGTGATCTGTGGGGTCTAGCTTTGCACTCCTTGCACCTTTCCTTAGCCACCCTTCTTGCACTCTTCACTTCCACTTCCTAGTGTCGTCGCACACCAGTGTCTCCCCACTTCTCTTTCTTGCTTCTCCTTAAAACTCCTCTCTGCTTACTCTCTATGTGTAGAATAGCCTTTTCTTTCCTTCTTGAAGTGTGTTGGTCCACTGCACTAGACTCTTGGCCTTCCTGTGATGTCCCCAAGATTGTCTTGTTAGGAGGCGGCCAACGACTCACTACTTTGTCCTGTAGTGACTTTAGACCAAAACAAAATTTGATTGGGCGGCCATATTTCCACATGTGCGTACACAGCCGCTTCACATGCCTTTATTTTTTCCTTTTAATTCGTCACTTTGCCCCAAAGAGGGGTTCACCTGGACCTTCCTGATTACTTTGAACACCCTTTGACCTTAAGGGAATTAGCAAAAATACTTCTGCAATACCTCTTGTCTGTGAACAATCAAAAGTTACCCTTTATATGGACAATTGAAGGTGCACTACCTGTGCACTTTGACCCTTGAATTTTAACACTCCATTCTTGCTTATGCATAACTGTGACCTTGACTTTGCTGGTTTCAACCTGCCAGGGCTCAACAATCACATAATATCTTGAGCCATTAATACTGAGATACTTTGATGGTCCCCAAACATCTGTGTGTACCAATTCAAGCTTCTCTGAATACATGAAACCATGCTTAGAATATGATTGCTTATGAGCCTTACCTAATTGACATGCCTCACATCTGTATGTCATATGTTGACCTGCAACATCAAGCAAACCAAGCACTGAACCATTGTTAACCATATCCTTAATACCTCTTTCATTGAAATGTCCAAGCCTTTTGTGCCAAAGATCTAACTCAGAGATCTTATGTCCTCCATAAGTGAACAAGGCATGACCAACATTACCTTGAATCTTCAATGTGAAGAGCCTTCCTTCTTTCTTCCCTGAAACAATTTGTTTATACCCATTGCTAGGGTCTTTCACAAAAACTCCATCATTAGTGAACCTTACTTCATAACCTTTTTCAACAATTTGTCCTACACTTATCAGATTCTTTGGAATTGTAGGAACATACAAGACCTTACTCAGAAGATTACTTCCATCCTTGGCCTTCACTGATCCAATTGACTTCACATTGTGCTTTGTATTATCACCTATTTGAACTACATGATTAGTTACCTTATTCTCCAAATCAGTCATCAAGGTTATATTACCACTCAGGTGATTGCTACACCCTGAGTCAATGTAGAAGACTCTTTGATCTTCACTTTGTCTTTCACAAGTTGCATCCATGATTAAGGTTGAATCTTCTTTTTGATCTGAAGCATAATTGTAGTAGGTGTTATTGTAGGATTGACTTTGGAAACCTCTACCTGCATTTCTTCCAAAGTAACCTCTACCTCTGAAATTACCTCTTTGGTTTCTACAACCTCTTCCCGTTGAATTAAAGTTTTGACTATATCCTCCATTATTCTGATTATTATACCAACAATCATGAGCTAAATGATTTGTCTTACCACAAATCCAACAAGCTTTGGCTCCATCTTTATTGCTTCTGCCTCTTCCTCTACCTTTGCCACCTCCTCTTCCTCTTTGGAAGTTGGCTTAGCTACTTGTACCTTCTTCTTCATTTACTTGTTGCTTGCCTTTGCTATTCTTCTTCTTATCCTTTGAATACATTGCTTGACCTGCACTCTTATCACCATCACCTTTGACATCTTGCTCAAAAGTTAGCATATGTCCTAGCAACTGATTTAAATCAGGAGTAAAATGATCTAGTGACAATTCAGTAGACAAAATGAATGGCTTCCATTTCTCATCTCCTCTCAAACCTGTGAGAATTTGCCTTACCAATTTATCCTCCTCAATATCTTCATCAACTGCACCTAATGCATCTGCAATGTCCTTCATCCTTGTTACATGATCAGAAATAGATTGAGAGGCCTTCTTCTTGAATGTGGTAAACTCTGCCCAGAGAGATGCCTTCCTTGACTTTGTAGTATTTTGGAAATGCTCCTCCAAAGCATTCCATATGTCACTTGCACTTTCAAGTCCTCTAATATGAGGTAGCAAGTAATCATTAACTCCCATGAAGATAATGCTCCTTGCTTGAGCATCCTTCTTCATCCAAGTCTTCAAATCTGAGAGTTCATCCCTAGTTGGAACACTAGGATCTCTGAATTGTGGTTTTTCTTCTTCACCTGCGATGTAACCCATCAGATCTTTGCTCATGAGATGAGCTTCCATCCTCATTGACCAAGCTGGATAGTATCCAATTTCTCTATCTGAAGAGAATCTCCCATTCTTTCTTCACCTGTGTATTAAATTCTTCAAGTTTTATGAGGAATAAGTGTACCTTTACTTTGAATGAAGTTCCTTTTGATATTCTTGATAACTTCTAGCCTCCTTCTTAAGCTTTCTCTTTAGGCTTTCACCTTTTGAACCTTCAGATGTTGATTTCTGTATAACTGTAGCAGTCGGGGTCCTCCTTTATTTTATTTTGATGATTCTTGCTCTGATACCACTGATGGAGAGTGTTAATCTCCAAAAGAACAAGCTATCCTTGATGTAAGAGCACCTGTATATCAAGAACAACTCAAAACCTTTACCAATTTGAAGAACCAATACCAGATTATCAAAATTTTGAACTAACTATGAAGAGAGTCACTACTCAAAAAAGTCTACTGCACTCAACTCACTCATTGCATAACCAAATGTGTAAAGTTTTCGAAAGTCTTCATTTCCTGAATATGCACTATCTTCAAGCTTCATAGGCTAATCTTTTCTTCAATCTTTGACTTCAATCCTTCATCTAAAACATCAATTGGTGGTTGACTTGCACCAACAATTTTGCATAATAGGCTCAACAATTCTTTGGTTTTTCTTGTTCACAATAGTAGTCTATTATGAGTTGTTGTTGACCACTTCCTTATCTCCCTCATATTTGATTTTTGAAGAATTAACACCTCCATTGTTCACTTGGGTACTTGGTTGAATATTTTCCTTTTATTTTTCTATGTTTGAATCTGAATATTCAGTGGTCACCTCAAAGGGATTATAAACATCATGCAAAAGAACATCAAAAGAATTGAACAGCTTACCACTTTTTTATTTTGTTGATCCGTGATTGACTTTTTTACCTTGTCTAGGGGAGACATGATCGATAACAACATCATTAACCTTTTTTCCACTCTCTTTCTAAGATCTTGGAACACTAGTAGATACTTGATTAGTGATAAGAGCAATCTTTGATTAAATGACCTACACTAGTAGATACTTGATTAGTGATAAGAGAGCAACCTTTAATTAGATGACCTTTTTGTACCATTTAAGACACACGTTTGGAAGATTCGTATAGAGGAAATTTTGCTTATGAATATTTTTTCAGTTAGTATCTTAATGGTGATTGAGGATTTAATCGGCTTGGGCACGTCAATCTCCACCATTATCTGAGGATCCCGCTTAGGGTTAATATTACCAACTCTTGATTTTTTGACCCAAGTCTCTGCCCAAAACACAACCTAATTTCTCAACCCATGGATGAAATTTGAGCGGTGAATTGGAAAAATCAATCCAAATAGGCACTTTAGTGGGTTTTGGACCACAGGGATAAAACCTTATAAACCATTTAAAAAAGAGATGGGATTACTTTTAATTAACCTATGACCTTCAGATATAACTTGGAAGACACTATTAGAGTTATAAAAAAAACAAGAAGCAGTTACTTGGAAGATACTTTGACATACAATCCCATAGTTTCTGAGTTTGACCTAATGCATGATCTTAGCGTGCCTTGGGCAGGTCTAAGCCCATGGCAAAGGCCTATAGCAACTTTCAAAATGTGTTTTAAGAGATTCCTCTTCATCTAAGCGAGGGGCACCTCAATTAAAGATGTGAAGCCTTTTCAGACACAATTTCGACACAATTTCTTCCTAGAGGTGGATTAGGATCATATGGCTCTTGAAGTTCATGCAAGTGGGAAAGGGTCTTTCGATCCAACTTTCCCTCCTTCATGAGGATCCGTCGTGGAAGGTTATCATAAGTTTGTATACACCCTTCATTCTCAACCGTCCATTGGTTCCTTTATGATGTAAGGGGACCAATGCGATTGAAGGATAGCTAAACAAGACTCGTATCGTTAAAAACTGTTTGGCTTGAAGCTTCCAATATGAAAGTTGAATGTAGAAGTTGGAAGAGTGATTGATGGACTTACAAGTGTTTTATCCGCTTAATCATTGAGAAGACGACCTTATCTATTGTTTGTGGCTGGTAAACAGAAACAATGCAAATTCCCTTTCTCAATTGAGAACGTATGCCTGCCCCTCTATCGGTACCACTTTGTTGATTTGGGATCGTGAGGCCTCTAAGCGTGGATGTTTCCAGGAAGGTGGTGGTAAATGTAGCGATCAGCGAACTTTTTTTTTTTTGAGAGTACAATGAATTTGAAGACATACACACCGACCTCATAAAAGAGAGGCACTCATTTTGGAGAACTCTGAGGCATCTAACTCCGGGCAGGACTTGAATCTAACTCCGGGCAGGACTTGAATACTGGTCATCTGCCTAAGAGTACAAGGCACATCCGCTAACCCACGCCCGCTGGATACGATCAGCGGACATTACATGACAGTCGAGAAAGAGAGAGAGAGACTCACGTCTACGAGTTCTTCTCTCGGCTCGCCATGCTTACGGAGTGAGGGGCTTCGCTCTCTCTTCGTAAGAGGGGCTTGCCTTGGCTGGTGCTGGATATGACCGAGGGCTTGCCTTGGCTGGTGCTGGATATGACCGATACTCAGGGTTGATTATTCTATCACCTTCTCTGCTGTACTGTTCGAGTCTTCCTCGGAGGTATGGCGCTACATGATACGCTAAAGAATGGCTTTTCGCAACCTGTTTATCAATCGAATGCCCAAATGCTGGACACTACAATCCATGCAACGATTTCCTCAACCCTTGTTGGCCAAACCGAAGGACTTGAAGGGAGCTCATCTAAGATTGGTGTTGTTGGTGTTGTTGGGAGGCAGTGCATCACCTCTGAAGTCCTTGGCCGAAGCTATCAAGGTGAACACTTCCATTGCGAATCCCCTTTTCAACTTTGGAGACTCAACATGAAAGGATTTCTGTCCCTCTCCTACATTGAATAAACGTAAGGAAAAAATAGGCATTGAGCGTGATCCGCATGAACTCATTGGATATTTGGCAGTCCCAATTGACTGATTACATGGTTATCGGCTTATGCCATGGTCCTATGCCAACACAATGATATTTTTTCGAAGACTCTAATAGTGCTTCGAAGGTCATTACTGAAGGAGAGTGGCTTATAAAACATACCCCAACGATGTTTTTTAAATGGTATTGTGGAACTCCTTAATTCAATTGGTTGTCATGGTAGAAATGTAACCCTAATTGTTAAAAAAGCTAGGGAATCTCAAGACAGTTTACAACAAGTGTCAATGACAGGGAATGAGGCAAGACATTTTTTTAGAAGAGGTACTAGCACTCAAAATAATGAACATTATGAGCTATGGAAAGACCTATGCATGATCACAATAGACAATGATTCTCAATTTGATCTTTGTAATAAGAGAAAGAAGGTTTGGTCATGCTTAGATAAGTTGGTAGGCTTAATGAGTCTTACTAGCTCTAGTGATATTCAATGTCAATTGTTTCAAGAGACATTAGTGGAGTTCACAAATTTTTTCATTCAATCTTGGGGAGAGATCAATATAACACACTACATTGTAAGTCTATTTGGTCTTTAAAATTTTTCATTGCATGTACTTCTTTCTAATGTACTTAACAATTTTTAGCAGATTTTATTTGCAGATGGAGCATTTTTTGAACTAAAGTGAATTCATTATATCCCATTATGTGGTAAATCATAGGATTAATATAATCTTAGTTTCAATGTGTTATTATTTGTATTATTATATTTTGTATGTTTCTAAACTACTTTTGTCCATTTTTAGTGTAAACAGACATTTTTAAAACAAACTCTATAAATAGAGAGAACTCACTTCATTTCACACTTTTGGAACCTAAGAGAATGGCATGGACCAAGAAAACTGCAAGGAAAGATTGTGTGGTCTATCCTAGCCATGTCCAAGGAACTCAATGGCCACCATGGTTGCAACCCCCGATAGACCTCAAAG